>CAWUFW010002094.1:600000-1200000 GCA_963921515.1 Calotriton arnoldi
GGTTAAAGTGATGTCACAAGGAGAAAAAGACCAAATACACTTATGTTACACTTTATCACAGTTTGTCTTTATATATTTATAAACAATATATACAGAAGAAATAACAACAATTGTGCGTAGTGTCCCCAGTGAAAACTGGATCCTAAGACATTAGTGACAAATTCATGACAGTGGTATTCGGTTTCCAAAATATTCAAAAGTCGACCATTCTAAAATGTACAAAGAGTGAACCACGACTATATACAATGATACGCGCGGTTAAAATGGTTCGCTTTAGTTCTTTGTCGACAACGTTTCGACCCTGTGTGTGATGTAGGGTCTCTTCAGGACCTATGGATGTAGGGACATCTACAAAGAGAAGGATAATGTAAGTGTGTGGCCATTAAGATGACAGTATTGCTTGAATTGAAGAGCAAAGGAACTGGTCTAAGGGTACCTCAATGGATGATTACGCAGCTGCGTGAGAAGTGAGTGCCACCGGTCAGTGGTGAAGCGAAGAGGAAAAAGAATACTCACATGGGACCCAGGTGAGTGCTGATATGTGAGAAGAAAAATGAAAGAATTATGGTACATTAGAGAGGAACACCTAAGTAACACCGTTGAAGGTAACATACACAATGATCTTCCCGTGTGGGAAACTTACCCCAAGTGAGAGTTGGGGAAGGCTGGCAATCGGTAAATGACACAGCTCGATTTACTTAAACAATGACGTGTAGGGGTGTAGACACACAGCAATGTGTGTAAACTGGTTGAAACTCTGTAAGAAAAAGGAAGTGAGGAACTGTCAGGAGGTGCACAAAGGATTGCTAGTCATTGGTGAACCTGTAAGAAGAGTTCTTACCGGAATGTTCCTGCAAAGTGCAGAGATGATGAATAACACAGGCGGTGCAGGTGCGCCGACCTATGTCTCTTATGAATGCCCAATGGATTGGTCAAGTTGGCAATTGGGTGGTCAATTCCTAGGAAATGGTGTGGAGATGAGGTTATTATCTCGTATTTATATGATCATGGCCATCGCGTAGTGCGCGCTTAAAAACCATAATGCTGCGTCTTACCAGTGGATGTTTGTAGTGCGTGCCAGATAGACGCGCATCTGGGGGACAGCGTGAGTCTGTCAATAGGGAGAATGCCTGTAAGATAACAGGAATCCATGTATTAATACATTGGGCATAGGGCACGAATATTGTAGGTCGCATTGCGTTGTGGATAGCATTACTGACCTGATTTAGAAAAGAGTTCCTGAACGCGTGACAATCCAACGTGTAGCAGCACGACAGCGTGTGTCTGTCTGCTGGGGCCGAGATGACAGTGAGCGGGCGGAGACCAAGACTATAAATACAGTCATGTCCCGCTAAAACCGCTTGACCCGCAGGCATCACTCATGAATAACCCTGGGCGTAGTTCGCGTAGTAGCGCTACGCGTAGCTACGCGAAGTGCACTTCGCACTATGCGAGCTACGCGTAGCACTACGCGAACTGTGTAGTGCGGTAGGAAATGCTGTTCGCAATAATTGCACAGTGCCGGATGCTTGTCTGCACTGTGCAATCAGTGCAAACGGCATCTTGCACAGTGCAAGCGAACAAAGCTTCTGCCGCCGAGTAGATTTGTACTCGAGCGGCAGTTTTCTCAACGCGGACTGGTAGTTTCTCATCGCGAGCGGTCGCGAGCATATGCGACCACTCGCAATGAGAAACCTGACCTCCCTGCGTTGAGAATCTCGCCGGGAGGTTTATTTTCCACGCTCGCGATCGGCAACTTGATGTTGCTGATCGCGAACGAGGAAAAAGTCTCGCCGGGATGTCATTTTGCTCGCTCGCGGTCGCCAACTTGACGTTGAGGACCGCGAGCAAGCAAAAAATGCCCGCTACGCTATGCTACGCGTTTTTGCACTGTGCTACGTGCAATTCGCATAGCGCGTAGTTGCGCAAACTACGCAAACTATGCGAGCGTAGCGTAGTTTTCTGCCCAGGCCTACTCATGAATGCCATTCGGCGGTGTCATCCGGTTTTCGCTGTTCCCTCGCGGAAATAGAAGAAAGACCAGATGGTCTGAGAGAAGAACAAGGATAAGGAAAAAAGAAAAAAAGAGAGTGGAAATAAAAGTTTGAAAACGCGGTGTTTAATACTAAGCAGGCAATAATAATTACATACAGACAGGTTTAGATGGCATAAATTAAATGCTTGAGTCGTATAAAGCGCAATAATGTAAATAATTAAGAAAGTGCTTTATGTGTATGAATCATAACTGGAGCGCACATTTTTAGGTACCGGGTATGTAGTAAAAAGAAAGTATACCGCGGTGTTGAATACTGAGCAGGTGATAACAATTAGCCGGATATGTGGGGCGCAAAATCAAATAATATAACGGGTCAACAAAGGCCTAATGAAATCGCTAGCACTGCGGTAGTATTTACATCAGGGCAAGTTTTAAGGCAATGTGTACATACTATCCCGAGACCACGCCGGGCCTCGTATCGGTATCTCACATTCAAGCAGTAAAAATGGTTACACAGTTTCGTGGTTGGAACCATGAATGTTGAAAATACATAACAATGTACATAAAAAATATATGCAAAAGAAACAATTGATGGACGGAATGCTGAACAATGCAAACATTCACCCCCAGTCACAAGGATCTGGGTTTAATCCATCATTCTTTTGCTCACCACGCCACCCCAGTTTGGACCCAGCTATATGCAAATCAGGCTTGACCCTGTGCCTCATGGGAACAGTCCAGCCCGAACTGCCAAGCCAGGTCTAAACTGGGGTGGCATGGTGAGCAAAAGAATGATGGATTTAACCCAGATCTCTTGACTGGGGGTGAATGTATTGATTTGTTCTGCATTCTGTCCATCAATTGTGTGTCTTTTGCTTTCTCGCCCTAAGTGCGCCAGGTATGCCCAGACGTGGATCCTGGGCTCAGTGTGCCACTGGAATCAAGCTATCCTGGCTGAAGAGGGGTGAAACCCTGAAACCGGTCCTAGGATGCTTGTTTCCGGTCCAGGGAGGACCTGGCTTGGCAGTTCGGGCTGGACTGTTCCCATGAGGCACAGGGTCAAGACTGATATGCATATGGCCAGGTCTAAACTGGGGTGGCATGGTGAGCAAAAGAATGATGGATTTAACCCAGATCTCTTGACTGGGGGTGAATGTATTGACTTGTTCTGCATTCCGTCCATCAATTGTGTGTCTTTTGCTTTCTCGCCCTAAGTGCGCCAGGTATGCCCTGACGTGGGTCCTGGGCTCACTGTGCCACTGGAATCAAGCTATCCTGGCTGAAGAGGGGTGAAACCCCGAAACTGGTCCTAGGATGCTTGTTTCCGGTCCAGGGAGGACCTGGCTTGGCAGTTCGGGCTGGACTGTTCCCATGAGGCACAGGGTCAAGACTGATTTGCATATAGCCAGGTCTAAACTGGGGTGGCATGGTGAGCAAAAGAATGATGGATTTAACCCAGATCTCTTGACTGGGGGTGAATGTATTGATTTGTTCTGCATTCCGTCCATCAATTGTGTGTCTTTTGCTTTCTCGCCCTAAGTGCGCCAGGTATGCCCAGACGTGGGTCATGGGCTCACTGTGCCACTGGAATCAAGCTATCATGGCTGAAGAGGGGTGAAACCCCGAAACCGGTCCTAGGATGCTTGTTTCCGGTCCAGGGAGTACTTGGCTTGGCAGTTCGGGCTGGACTGTTCCCATGAGGCACAGGGTCAAGACTGATTTGCATATGGCCAGGTCTAAACTGGGGTGGCATGGTGAGCAAAAGAATGATGGATTTAACCCAGATCTCTTGACTGGGGGTGAATGTATTGATTTGTTCTGCATTCCGTCCATCAATTGTGTGTCTTTTACATTAAAAATATATGGCACTCGATGCCCATACGAAAAAAATGGCGATTCCTGTCAATTGAATAAATTAAATAGAACGATTGTTAGTAATAGACCAGTATACATAACAATTTGAGCCAGTGATAGTGCAACCATCAATGGTGTAAATAAAGAGTGGTATCACTGTTAGAGCAGTATCAGGTGCATGCATAGTTGAACCATTCACAGTGGAATCTACAAGGCATAACAGTTGAAATACTTCAGGTATGTATACTGACTTCTGACAAGTGAATACATCGACTCTGATTGTGATGGTAGCTGCCTATGAATATCCAGAACTGGAAAACTATTAAGTGGTCTAGTTGTTTAATGAGGTCACAAAGCCCCGCCATTCTTCGGCAGAATTTAGACCATGGTCAATGGAATTGGTCCTCTCCATCCAGCGGCATTCCAGTCGCTATAGGATCAGTGAGAGGTCGCCACCTCTTTCAGGGATGATGGCTATGTCCATAATCTGCCATCGTATTTCTTCAGCAGTGTGATTTTTTTCAGAAAAATTAGAGACTAAGGGAGCGTTAGCCACAGATCGCCGTGTGCGGCTCCGATGTTGTCCAATGCATGCCTTGATAGGTTGTTGGGTTTGTACGATATACGGCAGGCCACATGGACACCATACACAGTACACCACATTGCGCGTATTGCAGTTTGAAAAGAATTCCAATGTGTGTTTGACGTTAGCATGTTCAAATGTGTTGGTGTCGAATGTGAAGGCACAGGAGACGCAGTTACCACACTTGTGGTGTCCCTTAACTTCAGGTAGGCCCTAAGTGGATAGCAATGTGTTTGTGCACCTCCTGACAGTTCCTCGCTCCCTTTTTCTTACAGAGTTCTAACTAGTTCACACACATCGCTGTGTGTCTACACCCCTACACGTCATTGTTTAAGTAAATCGAGCTGTGTCATTTACCGATTGCCAGCCTTCCCCAACTCTCACTTGGGGTAAGTTTCCCACACGGGAAGATCATTGTGTATGTTACCTTCAACGGTGTTACTTAGGTGTTCCTCTCTAGTGTACCATAGTTCTTTCATTTTTCTTCTCACAAATCAGCACCCGGCTGGGTCCCATGTGAGTATTCTTTTTCCTCTTCGCTTCACCACTCACCTGTGGCACTCACTTCTCACGCGGCTGTGTAATCATTCATTCAGGTACCCTTGGACCAGTTCCTTTGCTCTTCAATTCAAGCAATACTGTAATCTTAATGGCCACACACTTACATTATCCTTCTCTTTGTAGATGTCCCTACATCCATAGGTCCTGAAGAGACCCTACATCACACACAGGGTCGAAACGTCATCGACAAAGAACTAAAGCGAACCATTTTAACCGCGTGTATCATTGTATATAGTCGTGGTTCACTCTTTGCACATTTTAGAATGGTCGACTTTTGAATATTTTGGAAACCGAATACCACTGTCACAAATTTGTCACTAATGTCTTAGGTTCCAGTTTTCACTGGGGACACTACGCACAATTGTTGTTATTTCTTCTGTATATATTGTTTATAAATATATAAACACAAACTGTGATAAGGTGTAACATAAGTGTATTTGGTCTTTTTCTCCTTGTGACATCACTTTAACCCTCTCCATTGTGATTGCGCATTTACGTACCAGTATAGACTCCTTGACCTATTCCACAGGAACCACTGTTTCTGATAATAAATTATCCCATCTGGAGCGGCTGTGCTGCTTAAATTTTAAAAAAGCGTTGTGAGAGAAAGAGAGTGTGTCCTGCCTGCAATAGCAGGCAGAAGAAAGCTAATTAAGAAAATAGTGCTCCGAGGCTCTAATTAAAGCATGCTTGTAACAACCGAAGTAAAAGGGCCAGTCCTCATGGGAGGTTACAAATGAAGACAAGGCAGTACTAAGGAGGGACTAACAAGCCTATTAATCAATCAGAAGCCAGCATTTACGAAGGACAATGACACAAGTCAATGACAAATATGGGCAGAGAGTGGGCGAGGCTAAAAGAACATACTGCAATACAGCATGCCTCGCAGAGCAACGCATGCGCGCTGACTCTAGGCTCGACCTAAAAAGCAATCACAAACATGGTCATCTGCTGACCCCAGCAGGCCACCATCCCTGTGAGTGCAGGCCATTTCCAATGAGTCGCAAATTGCAACCTACCCCATGACTATTGATGAGGTAGGTTATTTGTAAAATCATTCGGAATCACTAAGGGGCCGATTCACAGAACTAATCTGAGACAAAATCCTAAACTTACTACTTTTGGTATTCACAGAAGGCACTTACGATTTTTGGTATTCACAGAATGCACTTACGACTCCTACCTTTACGTCCGCACTCGGGCCGGAATTTCCGCACCCAGACCGTACTCTCCGCACTCGGACCGTACTCTCTGCACCCAGAGCGTACTCTCGGCACTGGGAACGTACTCTCCACACTCGGACCGTACTCTCCGGCTAGGGCCGTACTCTCCGGCTCGAGACATAATCTCTGGCTGGGGCCGGATAAAGTGTAATCAATGGGCCAGTTTGCTATTTTTACAAAAAGGAACATTAGGAATGTGTGATAAATGGTAGAGGAGGTCATGAAAAACAGTTTGGGCAGTGAAAAGGGTACGGCCAGACACTACATCATAACCCAGAAAAGTTTTTTCCTTTGCATCATGGTACATGCAGTGCACAATTTGCGTTCCTTCAGTGTTGACTGTGCAGTCAACACTGTTATGTTATTTATTTCTATTAAAAATAATGTTGATCCTTTACACTATTTAAAAACTTTCATTATGTTGCTGATATCATCAGACAGGTAGTGATCCTTTCACACAAACACTAACCATGCTGTCATCTAATCTCTGTAGCACAACTTTGGCACTAATAGGATAACGCAGGCATTATCCTTGCATTTTTCATTTCACAGAGGCAAAACCCATGCACTCCTGCAATCACCGAGACACTACCCCTGCACTTATGCAATCACCAATGCTCTACCCATGTACTCATGCAATCACTCAGGCACTACTGTTGAACTCATTCATTCACCTCTAATATTACTTCTGCACTCATTCATTCAGTGATACACTACCCATGCACTCATCCAATGACCCAGGCATTTCTGTTGCAGTCATCCTTTTACTCAGGCACTACCCATGTACTCATCTAAGCAACCAGACATTAGGCATGCACTAATAAAGTCACTCAGGGACTACCTATGCACTCATCCAATCACTCAGACAGTACCCCTGCACTTATGCAATCATCCAGGTACTTCCCATGTACTTATGCATTCACTCAGGCATTATTCTTCCACTCAACCATTCACTAAGGCGCTAACCATGCACTCATCCAATGACCCATGCATTAACCTTGCACCCATTCTTCCAGTCAGGCATTGACCATACACTCATCCAATCACTGAGGTACTACCCATGCACTCATGAAATCAGACAGGCACTACTCTTGCACTCTAGCATTCACTCAGGCAGTACCAATGTACTCATCCATTCACTCAGGCACTACCCATGCACTCATCCAATGACCCAGGCATTACTCTTGCACTCATACTTGCACTCATCAAATGACCCAGACATTACCCTTCCACCAAACCTTCTACTCAGGCACTACTCATGCACTCATCCATTCACTCAGGCACTTCCCATGCACTCATCCAACGACCCAGGCATTACTCTTGCACTCATACTTGCACTCATCAAATGACCCAGACATTACCCTTCCACCAAACCTTCCACTCAGGCACTACTCATGCACTCATCCATTCACTCAGGCAGTACCCATACACTCATGCTGTGCAGTCAACACTGAGGGGAGCACAAATTGTGCACTGCATGTACCATGATGCAAAGTAGAAAACGTTTCTGGGTTATGATATAGTGTCTGGCCGTACCCTTTTCCCTGCCCAAACTGTTTTTCATGACCTCCTCTACCATTTATCACACATTCCTAATGTTCCTTTTTGTAAAAATTGCAATCCGGCCCATTGATTACACTTTATCCGGCCCCAGCCGGAGATTACATCTCGAGCCAGAGAGTACGGTCCGGGTGCGGAGAGTACTCTCCGTGTGCGGAGAGTACGGTCCAGGTGCGGAAATTCCGGCCCGAGTGCAGACGTAAAGTTAGGAATCGCAAGTGCATTCTGTGAATACCAAAAATCGTAAGTGCCTTCTGTGAATACCAAAAGTAGTAAGTTTAGGAGTTTGTCTCAGATTAGTTCTGTGAATCGGCCCCTAAATGTTTCTGAGACACATTAGTACATGTCAATTTAGAACTGATTTGATAAGTGTTGTCCCCTCAGCAATAGCACAGTAATGATTTGTTATGTAAGCTCTGATGCAAAGATTACAAGAGCAGGCTAAGAGACACAATTGGATTCTCCTTCATGGTTGATATGATGGCAAGAGGATGAAGGAATATATGTAATCCATCACAATCATCAGAGGAGGAGGAGATGTTGCCAACACTAGTTTCCACTCTATTATGTGCCTGGGTTCAAGGTCACATACACAGTAAAATTTTAAGACTTGATAAGTGACCTTCATAAGGACAATGCACAGGAAAAAATTAAATTGTGACTTATGTTCTAGTTTGCCCTACTGTCTGTGAGCATCAAAACTCAATAAAGAATGGGGATTTTGCACTGAGTGGCCACTAACTCTGTGGATTAATATCCATAATGTTATGAAATCATTTAAGAAATAGATTACTTGTTTGTTTTCTGAATATTGAGGGCTCGATTCACAAAGTGACTTACGACTCTTAAAGTTATGAGAGCAGAGTCTCCACTCTCAGGGTGGAATCTCCTCATCCAGGGTAGAATCTCTGCACTGCAGTGCTCCGTGCGGAGATTCTGCCTCGAGCGTAACTTTACAAGTAATAAGTTCCTTTGTGAATCAGGCCCTAAATAATGATAATGCAAGGCTACCTTTCTTGTGGAATGTGATTTTACTGTGGTAGATATGTGAACATGGAGGGAAGTATCCTATACTCCAATCACTGTGTAATGGTAGGTCTTCAAATCAAAAATATCTGTTCACAGGGTCATGTTTTAGGTGTACTACACACCTCCCTGAAGCATGGTAAAGAACTCACTACACTGTTTAGAATCATCATGATGTCTACTTTCAGTGAGTTCAGTTTGTAGGACCAAACATGAAAGTGGCAAGCAGCTGGAAGCCTATATACATTTTCTGATAATTATATGTTATATTGTCTAAAATTGCAAATCAGTAAATCAAGTACACTACCAAGACCTGCTTCAGTAGGCTGTGCACTGACTACATAGTGATAGGTGCCTACGTTCCATCAACTACACATAAACAAGTACATTTATGTCTATAAAAGACACTTCTTGACCATCTCAATTATGGGAAACACATTTTAAATAGGGTACCACATTTAAGAAGTTTGAGCTGTACATTTACATCATGCAAGACAAAGGAAGGACAAGCAATATGCTTTATGACCATTTCATGAGAGATTCATGTGGCTGTTTAGGTGGCCTTAAGCGATTACATCAACAACAGTGACTTCATCGAGCACGTTGGGCTGCATGATGTCACATTGCTACATAGGAGCCAGAACATGGATAATGCATGTGCCTTCACAAGATTTGCCCTATGTAAATTACAAGCTATTGATATATACTAATAATTTTATCCATTAAAAATCACAACATGGCATGCCATTCCCAGTGTGGCCTACCAAGGAGGCATATATTGCATTAACTCTCATACCGGTTGCCTCATGCGTTGTGGTGTGTAACACACAGAGTAAGATACTAACAGGTCACAAAAAAGTGTGTGTGCAGGTATCTATCCCTTCAGGACTACAGATTATAGTCTCTGTAATTTCCCACTGCCTACAACTATAGACAACGATTCCCTGTGTTACCACTAGCATGCAAACAGTGTATCTCAGCAAGAAGATAGTTAACATGGTCCATTTGTAAAAATGTAATAATCTGTCCTCCTCTCTACATTTTATGCAATGCAACACAGCAAGCTGAGTCGCATAGCTGTGAACTGTATAAGTATAGATAATATGGGTATGTGTCCTATGTCTGAGTCTGTTCAAAAGAATAAATATACGTTAAAATCATGTTGTGTTGCAACATAAAAGCTAGCACTGCTAAATCATTGTCTTAGCAGTGGACATCTTACCATATTACCCATTAGTATGGCTAATGTGTACTCAACCACATAAACATATCAAGCACCAAAATAATTAATTATAATATTTGTTTCCCCCAGCGCCTGGCTTCCTCTCCCGCGCTCCCCGCCGGCACTCCGCCCACGGCGGCCGCCTCTGCAGGACAGTAATCAGCCTCCCCCCCTGCTCCTTCCCCTTCTCAGCAGGGCCTACCCCTCCACCCGAGCCCTGTGTGCCACATGCCAATGACTGTTTATTGTCCAAACGTGCCTGTATACTATTTGCAATTATAATATTTGTTTAAAACAGACCACACAAACTAATTCCTAACTAAAACTTATCTCGTAAATCTAAAAGCTACACTACACTACCTACACTAAAATTTAAAACTACTTAACTATATCTGAAGCCACACATCATTAACAGCATCTCCCACCAGCACCTTTAACATAAATCAACTTAGACAATACCTGCACATACTATTTTCTAAACCTCAAGTATCTAAACATTCATTACTAAATATATATATATATATACTCCACATCTAACATTAGCCCCCTCCCACTATCTAAACTATCTGAATCTACATATAAAACTTATAACTAGCTAACTCCACATAATGCTACACTTAACCTACATCTATAATAACATAAAACCTAACTAACTAATTACGTGATAAAATCTAAAAAAATACACAATTCACAGGGGATGAAAATGAGTGAGAGTAAGGAATGGATACTTCTGGATAATTATGTACAGTGCCTGCTGGCAACCACACAGGAGTCTATCGTTGTACAACATAAGTTTGTTTAGCTTCCTAATTTGCACGGTGAGGAGGTGCAAACTTCTTTGATTATTTTCCCAGCATCCTCATCATTGTAAGTCCCTTGCTGGACCCATACTTGCTGGTTTTGGGCCTAGCAGATGCTACTGTTGTGCCTATGTTGTTTGGGAGCTGATATGCCTGGACCAATGTGGCTTGTGAGATCCTGTTGAGGAGGAAGGCAGATTTTGCACAGCTACTCTGGCCCATGTTTCCTGCTGATTTTTCTCCTCATATATTTTTCCCATCTTCTGGAATCCCTGAGCCACTTTCTGGATGCGCCCATATCTGGCCATGCGGGCTGCACATTTCCTCTTTTCTGCTGCATTCAGACTGGCTACACATCAAGAGGGTAACATTACATACATTATATGGTTCTCATAGAATACATAATATTTCAGATGATTGTTGCTCAGATATGAATTTACTTTAAATAAATGAAAAGACAAGATGCATTTGGCAAAACAGGAACAAGTTGGTTTAATTAAACGCTATGGCCAGGAGAGCCTGGAAAGAATGCATCTGATCAAAACTCTCAATGTACAATGTTTTGGCAATTTATACAGTTCATGAGGTACAATAAAATGTTCTCTAGATTACAAAAGAGTATCTTAGTTGTACATCAATCACATGTGTGCATCTGATAAGGACACAGATGGCTCTCAAACTCGGGGAGAGCTGATTTGGGCCAGTGTGTATGTGTCCAGATGTCCGGTGTGAGAAGCGTGTGATCGCTGCGTGTGGTGTACATGTCATGTCCTGATTGGTTGAGGGTACCTATTTATAAGTGGGATCTAGCTTTGCAGTATTTCTGGGCAACGCGAGCCTTTGGTCCAAACGGGCTTTACAGGGGTCAATTACCTCAGACTTGTTTGTGGTGCAACTCTCTATCTGTGTAATTGATCAGGGTTTTTCCTGGGTGTGTGTGTGCCTTTAATTTATGGGGGACCCCACCTGTGACCCGCTACTCAATAAGCGTGGTCATAGGTCGCAGAACGTGCTTGACCACATATCTGACTCCGAGTTGATGGGGAGGGCACCTTAGATGAATCCGACAGCAGTGATGTGAGTTCATTAGATCTCCTAAGAATAATATGGCACCCACTGGTATCATTTGTATCGACATTACCACGTGCATACAGTTGTCATCTTGCAAATTGGTATTGTTCTTACTAGTGTTGTCAAAGGTATGTTTGCTTTGGTCTGAACGTACATTGACATTGTTCTTATTGGCAACAATAATATTATTGTACAAGCATGGATTAAGATATACATTGGTATCATTTTTGCTGATGGCGCTGCTGTATGTGCCCAAGTTACGGTATACTTTGACATTGCATTGATGGGAATTGTCGACGTTATGTGGGCACAGGCTGTGGCATACCTTCACATTGCATTTACTGATATTGCCGTTGTGGGGCCTGCACTTATCATGACATTCATTGACATTGTATTCACCCATCCCAACATGATTACTCTTCACCCTGTTTTGTTAACACACATGCACATAGGTGGTAATCATTAATGGAGATATTCCTTCCTTAACAAACACAATGCAGGCAGTAATGTAGCCACACTTGCACCATGGCCCTGGAATGCCTGTGTAGGTGCTGGGCAGCACACAGTGGGCTTGCACTCGGAGACAGCATATAAGGCACACATCCTGTCTGTTTAAGCCTCATTCCTGCTCTCTAGGTGTCATGCAATGCAGAGAAGCATTCTTCTATGCTGGATGGTGTATGGAGCCTTCTAGTTAAATTTTGAAAATATTCATCTCATGATCTCTGCTGCTGCCACATATCAGTAATGTATCAGCCTTGGGGAAGAGTTGGTAAATGGCAAGGACCATGCGTACATGTGACATATATACCTCCTCAACTTTGTGCAATATGAGGCCGGGACTGTCAAGCTGGCATATATGATTCATTGATCCAGAGACACTTTCCCTTGTAGGTGGGTAGTGCCAAGAAGCCAAACATTATATGTAGTTTAAAGCACAAGCATTGTCAAGTCTTTTAATGTGGGTTATTTACAATTGAAGTTGATATATGAGTGGTATACATTGATAAGCTTTAATCTAAACAATGTGAAGTCATTCTGTGACAGATCATACATAAGAAAAACAAATTCTGACTGCACTCCACATGTTTAGAAATTTCCAGGTTTCATATAGGTATTCTAATTCAATGCCTATTCTTGTGAATGATCCACCCACTAACTCACAAATCATCTGTAAATTATCTATATGTGAAGTACTGACACACCTTCACCGATCGGATCAGAAAAACTGGCAATTTATGCATCGTCAAAAGCTTTGTGTCCACCTAAAATTTGCAATAGGATATAGCTGTTAAGTTGACTGAGATCACACATTCATCATAGTGCTTTATAGATCTTAGCAAGTACTTATAAATCAGATTCACAACATATCAGCATGTATGACACATTCCACAACTACATTAGTGATACGAAGTTTGCACATGAATAGGAAAACCATTGTAGGACAAGCTGTACTCAATAATCCCCATCTGACATATCTGTCATATGTCTCCTTTGTTATATTTGTTTGTACTATCCAGAACTATCCTCATCCCAATGGTTTGTGCATCTATGTTAAACATATGTGTATGATCTTGTGGCAGTGACATCTATCATGGCATCTGGCAACAACACATAAGGGCAATATTAATCCATTTATGTCATGTTGATGGCAGATTGTGTTCTGTATGGTACATATCATGTCTTCAACAGGTCTTTTGCTCATGGACTGGAAGTGAAGTATATGAAGTTATGTTGTGTCATGAGCAGCTTCAGGATGAAGCCAACACAGTACTGACCAGTAAAGATATTTAGAGCCAGATTTAACAAAAATTCACACAATGCAGTGCAGCAAGACAACTTGCTGCGCTGCATTGTGTGACAGGGTGAAAGCAGAATTGCACCATATCTACTAAGATATGATACATTCTTTCTCTCTCCCTGCGCTGGTGCACTGAGTGATGCCTAGCGCCAAATCAGGCACCCTTGTACCATGGTGCAAGGGTGCCTGCATTACAGGCAAGATTATTTTTTGCAGGAAGGTACACCTTCCTGCACAAAACAGTCTTTTGAGGCATTATCTTGTTTCTATGTGTATTGCAGAATTCAGCACATGTTGTAAGAGGAAATAACGGAGAGGAATAAAAATATTTCTCCTTGTTACTCCTCTGTTAGTAAGGTGTATCATTTTGACTAAATCCCAAGTTTACTAACCTTAATAAATCAATGATTGCATCGAAATACATAGGTGGATGAATGTGAAAGCCCATGCTCCACCCATGGAATGCATTCCCAATGCAGAGTAAGGCAGGCTGCAATTTGTGCTGCCTTGCGTTACTCTGGATTTACTAAGCCATGCATCGCCATGTAAGGTGGCTGTTACCTGGTTTAGTAAATCATACTTAAGCCCTTGCGTTGTCTTGCGTCACCTGGCGTGATGCAAGTGCAACACAAGGGCTTAGCAAATCTGGCCCATTTATTGTCAGACTGACATCATCCAATATGTAATATGGCATTTTCATATAATGTAGGGCACAATTGGTCTTTGCACAGGATAGAACTCAAAATGTCATGATTGTAGCACTTGGATCCTTGCACTATATATGATGGGAGACATCCATCAGCCGTACTCCACACAGGGAGATATCAGTGGCATTTTTGGGAAGATAATATTTCATTTTTATGTTGTTTTGTGGTTGAATGAAGGTTCAACTCACATTCCCTGGCAATGGTCCACATCAAGTTTACTGTTTCTATTATGTAGTACTGTAAAATAACAAAATGGTCCTTGAGAGAAAATAATTATCATTCAGTTTCCAAATACTGGAGTACTTATCAATTTCAATTTAGGGACTTAAGTTTACTTTTATGGTGACTGTATATGCACTTCACATTTAGCATAAACTATCAAATTATAATGAGTATTCATTTAAAAAATGTCAGGAAGCACATACATACCACCAGGGCAAGCAATCGCAAGTCCAAGATGGTCCAGTAGGTCTGCCTCCTTGAGATGAGACTAGCCCATCGATGCTGGAGTTGATTGACTGTCCACTCCACCTATGTCACAGGGAACAAGCACCTGCACATGTGCAACCACCTTGCACATTGCTCTGTGACTGCTTACCCCTGGCTCAGTCTCCATTCAGCCCCAAGCATACAAGGGAGATAGTGCATAATTAGCCATATTAAGGCAACTACCTCTATCACTTTAAAAGTTTGCCCATTCCAGACATACCTAATACTATAATTATTATCAAACACACAACTATCAAAACCCGCAAAAACAACCCTTAGCACCCCTAACATACAACAACCCTAATTAACCCCAAACAGAGATACAAACAACAATTTTAACAAGACACACTACTCTCACACTCACAAAATACAAAAAGACAATATTCTCGGACAAAACTTAGCACAAACAAAACTATTCAGACAATCCACACAATCAGCAACACTCTCCAAATCTTCTCACTGCTCATACATCATCAACTACCACATGAGAATGTGAAACTAATTTCTGGAAAATATGCTGCTATGCAGCCACACCCATTGGGTCATTTTCTGGGTCCCTCCAGCTAATTTGCATAGGTATATATCATTTGTATCCATGCAAGGACACGCAAGAAATGTTTGCGTGATGCAGCATCGTAAAATCATACACGTCACACAAGCATATGCTGTGCCGCAGTGCTTTGGAAATATCCACTCAATACTACTCAACTGTACAAATTTACCTCTGAAATGACACAAAAGGGCAGATTTACAAATATTTCACACAAAGCAACACAACAAGACACCTTGTTTTCCAGAACTAAGCTCTATGCCTATAGGCTCGTTGCTGTGAAGTTCCACTCATGTTTCATGTAGAGATACTGTGGTGATGTCTGTGTGTGTATGTGTGTGTGTGTGTGTATATGCAGAATTGTATGACTGTATGTGTGATCGTGGGATTGTGGAGGGTTTGTGGCGGGGTGTAAGTGGGTGTGAGTGTGTGTGAATGTGTGGTTGTCTGTGTGAGTGTTTGTCAGGTCATGTGGGTGTGTGGAGGTTGTGTGGGTCTGTGTGGGTATGTGTATGTATGTGGTAGGGTTATGTGGGTGTGTGTGTGGGATTGTGTGCATTTGTGTAGGTTTGCGTCTGGAGGGTTATGTATGGGGTTCTGTGAGTGTGTGTGTAACCGAGTTCAGGTTATGTGCATGTTTGTGTGTATTTATGTACATATATTTTTTCAAAAACATTTTTTCCAGATCTATGGATCCCTCGCGAGGACTCTAGGATCCACCAAATAGCAAAAAAAACTTTTACCGTTTCAACCACAGGGGAGGTCCCTTTGCAACTCCCCAACCCATCCAGGGGGTCAGGGTACCTCTACCCTGCCCCATTGCACCATTTTAATTTTACTCTTGGAGAACATGTGGACCGAGTCCCCGAGTCCTAAGATGGTGGTTCAGCTACAAGATCCATGGGGTGAAATATACATTTTTTTTCTAATTGTAATATCTCAAAAACTACAGAACAGATTTACACCAAATTATAAAGATTACACTTTCTGGGCCAAGATCTAGTTTTCTGCCAAATTTGGTGTAATTCTGTTCAGATGTTTTTGCAGTATTGCTGCTCAATGTTGCTATACAAAAATGAATGGGGAAAATGCGTATTAAGGCCCCTCTCTTTCTTGCCCCCGCTTGACGGATCACACTGAAAGGAGCTAAGGTGAATGAAACCTTTTTTGGGAAAATTTCATGAAGATTCGTCAAATGGCACCAAAGTTATTAGCAAACCAAAAAATGCTTTATGGAGACGTGGGTCTATCTATAACTATACAGTGTGTAATGTATATAGTTAGGAGAATATCTCAGTGACAACATTAATGTTTTGAACTCAAAAAACCACAGAAATTCACAATTTATAGTTAGTAGAGCTAACTATAACTTGCAGCCCAACCATTCACTGCTTATGACCTCACATATTACATCACTCATGATATGTTCTATGACATAATTTATGACATAACTGATGGCATCTCAAATAACATCACTGATGATGTCACGGATTAAAATAAAATAAAAGGGGGAGGGGGCAAGGTGGTCCTCCTCCTGAGCCTTCTTGGACCCTGGAACCCCCATCCCCAGAGCCAAAATCTAAAGGGAGGAGGGTGCCTTATTTTTTAATATGGCCTGGGGGATGGGGTCCCTGCGGCTGAAAATGGATCAGAGGAGTCCTACTCATGCCCCCTCCCCATACAGATATAAAGAAATGGAAGCCGCCATTTTTTTTTTATTGTCGCAATCCTACAGGACACCAGCAGGATTGCTGAATTATATGTATTTTGGCCCCGAGGGGTCCCTCTGGGTCGCCCCCACAGGTCCTAGGTCGGCAGAGTATCCCTACCCTGCCCCCTTATGTTATTTTTTTTTTTTTACTTCAGGACAGGGGACTAAGTTCCCAAGTTCTCTAATGGCTGCCAGCAACATTTTTTTTTCATGTTGCTGACAGCCAATCAAAGTGCTCACTCCCAGAGGAGCGAAGTGGCCCAAGAGAAAAAAAGATCCCTGGGCTAATCAAAACAATCTAAGTTTTTAATTGGTTTCAAATGACTCTCGAGAGAGTCCCTCAAACCCAACTGTCCAGATATACAAATATTTTTTAACCTTAATTTCTCAAAAACTACTGCACATATTTACACCAAATCACACAGAACACAATCTGTGTGACCAAGATCTAGCTTCCTGCCAAACTTGGTGTAATTCTGTTCAGCAGTTTTTGCGGTAGTGCTCCTCAAAGAAGTCTATGGAAAATACATGGGGATTTTGCTTTTTGGTATCCCCCTTATTCTTGCCCCTTCTCTTGATGAATCACCCCAAAACTCTCAATGCTCAAACTAGGCAAAAAGGGGCATTTGTTTGGAAAGTTTCATGAAGATTCGTGAAACGGCGTCAAAGATATTAGCAACACAAAAACACCTTTCCTATAACTACCAGTACTCTACTATAGATATCAATGAATAAAATAGAGGTTAGGGATAAGTTATAGTTAGAAAAACTTTATTTATTCTTCCTATATAAATCCAACCTAAACTACACAACTCACCTCACTTGCCACACTAGATTTAGTATAACTCGCACCTTCTGCATGCGTTAGTTTTACCCTTGGATATTACTTCCTTATGCTATGTAAAATCATAGCATTCATAACAACACTTATAACATCTCAATTAACATCATTTGCTAGAACACATTGGATGGTAGAGTGGTGAATTATAGATGTAAGATGTAATGTAGCAGGAATATAGATTATGAGGTGTAAATGGCAATTTTTGGTAGTAGGTGTAACTAGAGTAAGTAGTGTAAAAGTTATAAGTTTTTAAATACTTAGTTATATATTGTGCCACGGTATACAACAGTAACTTTGCGGTATACCTTGGTCCAAGTTGATGAGAAGGGAGTATCCGATTGATTAACTGCTTTCTTTATAAAAACATAAAAGACAGCCATGTCGTTTTTAGCACATTTTTGCTGCGTTCTGAATTAGGTTCTTAGATATATCTAAGTAGTAGGTTTTATTGTTGTTCCCTTATCTATTACCACTTTATTAAAGTGGTGATAGGTAGAAAAATATATTTATATTTTATATATATTTTTATAGTACTTTACGGAGAACCACATTTAAAAAAATATATATAATGTAGGGCGGTAATTTCTACATACCACCGTGGTACTCCGTAGAGTTTTTAAAAATGTAAAAATTGAAAATACATTGTAGTACACTATATTTGTATTTTTAATTTTTAACATTTTTTCAAGTACCACTGTTCTTCCTAGGAAGTACAGCAGTACTCTATAATTTTTTTAAAATTATATAGAAACGTATAAATCATTTTCCTTAACTATTACCACTATGCCTCTCAATACCTTTGCACCCATTGAACGAATCTCCACAAAACATTTCAGACCTATTCTTCTTTCTACATTGGCAATAGATTGGAAGTGTTGTGGAGATTGGTTAAAGGGGAACAAAGAAAAAAGGGGGACACCATAACACGTTTTGTCCCCAATGCATTTTCCACAGACTTTTTTGTATAGGACATAGCGCAAGAACGGCTGAACGTATTTACATGAAGTTTGGCAGGATTAGACCTTATGGTGCGCAGGTGATCCTTTTGGGTACTACATGTAAGCAGGGTAAGTATTTTTTAAGTTCTAAGGCTATTAACTATCTGATATCTGTTGCTGCGGTATTTTCCCAAACATTTGTGGCATTTCACAAAAGTACCACAGTACATAGTAATGCAAGTCATTAGGTGATTGGCTAATGTCTGCCTTTACAAAAGTTAAAGACATCCATGTTGCTTTCAGGTGCAGCTTGGCTGTGTTATTCGTTGTGCCTTCAGATCTAGTTAAGTTTTAGGTTTGGTAATTTTCCCCTTCTATTACGACTCTAGTAAATTGGTAGTAGGTACAGAAAAATATTCATGTTTCCATATATATTAAAAAAATGTACAGAGTACCGGGGTACTGCCTCTGGAGTACCGCTGTACCAAAAAATAAATAAATAAATAAATCTGTTAAAAAATTTAAAATATACCATAATACACTATGGGCCAGATGTTCGACAATTTTGCATGCGCAAACAGGTTTGTGAACCCGTTTGCGCATGCAAAAACAGCATGGGGAATGTACAAACCCTATTTTGCGAGTCGCAATTTTTTGCGACTCGCAAAATAGGGTTTTGGGACTCGTTATTAGGAAGGGGCGTTCCTTCCAAATAGCGAGCGCAACCCTATGTAAGAATGTTTTGCGTCCACAATTGCGGGCGCAAAACACTCGCAAATTACCACCCTCTTCAAGAGGGTGGTAATGGGGTCGCAAAAGGAAAGGGGTCCCCAGGGGACCCCTTCTCCTTAGCAAATGCAGGGGAAATTTTTTTAAGGGCAGGCAGTGGTCCCAGGGACCACTACCTGCCCTTAAAAAATGAAACAAAAATGTTTCATTTTTTTCTTTTTTAAATGCATCCCATTTTCCTTTAAGGAAAACGGGCTGCATTTAAAAAAAACTGCTATATGTAAAAGCAGTCCCAGACATGGTGGTCTGCTGAGCCCAGCAGGCCACCATACCTGGGAGGGCCTGCCATTCCCAATGGGGTCGCAAATTGCGAGAGGCTCATTAATATTCATGAGCCTCTCTATTTGCGACCCCATTGGGAATCGCTAACAGTGTGAAAAACACTGTTGTACATTGGAAATAGCGCCTCGCAAATTGTGAGTCGCAAAAAACTCGCAATTTGTGAGGCGCTATTTACACGGTCGGACATCTGGCCCTATATTTTACAAATATAGTGTACTAAAGTGTGTCATCTCTTTTTAACATATAAATATGCACAAAAATGTCTACAAAGGAGTGTGGAGATACCTATAAATCACCACGCAACTTAAAAAAATGTATAGGTCTCCCTAGACAGCTATATAAATATATGGAAAAGTATAAATACATTTGTATATCTATTATCGCTTTAATAAAATGGTAATAGATAGTAAACAACAATATAACGTACTACTTACCTGTATCTAAGACCCTAACCCAGAACACAGCAAAACACAGAATGCAGCCAAACCATAATAAAGACTACATGGCTGCCTTTTACCTTTGGTAAACAAAGCCATTAGACAATCACAGACTGACTTCTCATCTGCGCGTACCATGGTATACTGCAAACTTACCATGGTATCTCGGGACACAATATATAACTCAGTTTTTTAAAATGTATACATTTAAGACTACTAACACTATTCACACATACTACAAAAAATTACTTTTTGCACCTCATAATGTCTATTCCTGTCACATTACATCCACATCTATTTACATACTTTCACGCTATGTCTGTTTCAATTAACACACTCTAGTCTATGCCACGCTACTCACTTCCCTCTATACTACTCCACTGTATGTCACTCTACTATACACCGCTACAGTCTACACCAATCCACTGTACACCCCCCACTCTACACCTCTCTGCTCTACGCTATTACATTCTAAGTCACTCCATTGAATGACACTCCAGTCTATGCCACTCCACTCTGTCACTCCACTCTATGCTACTACACTGTATGCTATTCCACTGTACAACACTGCACTCTATGCAACTCTGCTCTATGCTACTCCACTATATGCCACTCCACTATAGGTCACTACATAGTACGCTTCTAAACTCAATGTTATTCCACTCCACAGTACTCCATTGTACGCTACTACACTATGTGTCACTCCATTCTACACCACTCCCTTCTATGCCACTTCACTCTATGCCTTTACAATCAATCAATCAATCAGGGATTTGTAGAGCACACTACTCACCCATGGGGGTCTCAAGGCACTGAGGGGGTTTCGGGAAGCTCGGGTCATCCAAAAAGCCAGGTCTTGAGGCTCTTCCGGAATGCTTGCCGAGTGGGGCTTCGTCTGATGCTGAGGGGGAGTTCGTTCCAGGTCTTGGCCACGATGTAGGAGAAGGATTGCCTCCCGTTCTGGCTCTGTGGATGCAGGGCATTTCGGCCAAGGCTCTACCCCGCTCCACTCTACAACAATCCACTTTATAGTATTCCACTCTACAACATGCCACTGTATGCCAATCCACTATGCGCTACTCCAGTGTACACTGTTCCACTGTATGCCACTCCACTCTATGCCACAGCACTGTGCTCTATTCTACTCTACGACACTCCACTCTACACCAGTCCAGTGTAAGCTATTCCACTGTACTCCACTCCACTGTACGCAAATCCACTCTATGCTATTTGACTTTACGCCACTACATTATGCATCACTCTACTTTATGCCAGTCCACTCTACACCACTCCATTCTACACCAGTCCACTCTACACCACTCCACTGTATTCCAATCTACTCTATGTTACTCCACTCTACACCACTCCACTCTATGCTGCTCCACTTCATGCCAGTCTACTCTACTACACTCCACTCTATGTCACTGCACTGTACACCACTCCACTGTACACCAATCCACTCTATTCCATTCCATTGTACGCAACTCCACTGTATGACACTCCACTCTATGCTGTCCCACTTTATACCACTCCACTGTTCGCCACTCCGCTGTATGCCCCTCTATTATAAGCTTTTCCTTTGTACACCACTCCACACTACGCCACTCTACTTTACCACACTCCACTGTACACCACTTCACTCTCTGCCACTCTACTCTACGCCAATCCACTCTATGCCATTCCAGTCTACGCCACTGAAGTGTACACTACTCCACCTTATGCTAGTCCGTTCAATGCTATTCCACTGCACGCAACTCCATTTTTGCCACTCCACTGTACACTATTTCTCTCTACGCCACTCCATTCTACGCATCTCCAGTGTAAGCCACTCCACTATATGTTATTCCACTCTATGCCACTCCACTCCTCTCCAATCGACTCTAAGCTTTTCGACTCTATGCCACTCCACTCTGTGCCACTCCACTGTACACCACTGCACTATATGCCACTCCACTGTACACTATTCTAATCTACACCACTCCAGGGTACGCCACTACACTCTATGCCACTACACACTATGCTACTCCATTGTATGCTATTTAAATTTATGCTAGTCTATTGTATGCTATTCCACTGTATTCCACTACACTCTATGCCACTCCACTGTACGCTAATACACTGTCTGCAACTCCATGATAGGTTTTCACAAATGCAGCAGTAGTGGTCGTTGGAGTGCACAGGCCAAAGTTCTACTTTATTTCAAAGTTTGTGCCAACTCCTAGAGTTCCCACTGCTCCCAGAACTCAATCCTAAACAATAGTTGTTTCCAAAGTAGGAGGGCAACAATGTAATAATATTTTTTTCAGCTGGCCAATCGATTTAGTAGCTATAATCACTCTTTTTTTCGTGTATACCAAGCCTCTTAGTAAATCATCAGGCGTCGTATCTAATCTTAAGATCTTTTATTCAATCCAAAACATCACTTTACTTTGGCAGACCCAGCCAACGCATTTCATCCCTTAAAGGGACTTTATCAGGGCCTATAAATATTGTATACATATACAAGAATCAGTGTATTATAATGGTTAAAAATCAGTTTGCAGTTTTTTTTATATTCGGTATTTTACATTTTACATTTTTATATTATTTATGAAATCTTTTGCATAAAAACATTTCGAACTCTGGAAATGTATAACACCAAACAGCATTTCCATGCCAATTTGTCTGAGAATACCGTATATGCAAATTGTTAACGTTTCCTTTTTATCCCTCTTTGGAATTAATCCTGTCCATTTTCCCATCCTTTTTGTTTTTCGAGTTTTAGGTATGAGAGGATCTGTAGAATGATTGGGATGGAGCGAAAGTTTAAAATAGATGTCTAAGGTGACACACGTAGGATAGGCTAATTGCAGAAGAAGGAGAATTAATTAATGAACATGAGTGTCTTTATGTGAGCCAATTGTAGTGAGTTAAGGATGACCTTAAAGTAAAAATATGACTGAATATTTGAATCAAGGTATGTATGTTTGTTTTTGACAGTGAGATCAATGAATTAAAGTGATCAGAATTGAAATATTGGCCATGGGGAAAAGAAACCTCAGACAATTGTAAGTAGAGATATGGTCTTCCTATAAATACTTTTTGAATTTAGCTGAACTTGTAAACTATAGAAAATAGGGCCAAGGGTAACAGTATAGATAAAGAGAGTAGCGATAATCACTCGAAAAACAAAAAGAATGGGAAAATGGACAGGATTCAGTCCAAAGAGGGATAGAAAGGGAACATTAACAATTTGCATATAGGGTATTCTCAGACAAATTGACATGGAAATGTTGTTTAGTGTTATACATTTCCAGAGTTCTAAATATTTTTATGTAAAGGATTTAAAAAACAATATAAAAATGTAAAATGTAAATTAGGGAATATTAAAAAACTGTAAACTGATTTTTAACCATTATAATACACTAATTCTTGAATATCTATAAAATCTTTTTAGGCTCTGATGAAGTCCCTTTAAGTTTAAGGGATGAAACGCGTTGGCTGGGTCTGCTAAAGTAAAGTGAGGTTTTGGATTGAATAAAAGATCTTAAGATAAGATACGACACCTGATGATTTACTAAGAGGCTTGGTATACACAAAAAGAGTGATTATAGCTACTAAATCGATTGGCCAACTGAAAAAAAACATATTACATTGTTGCCCTCCTACTTTGGAAAAAACTATTGTGTGCAACTCCACTCTACACCACTCCACTGTATGCTACTGAAGTCCATGCCACTCCACAGCTATGCTATTACACTGTTTACAACTCTACTGTACACCACTCCATTCTACGCTATTTCATTGGACAACACTCCACTCTATGCCACTCCACTGTATTATGTTTCACTCTACCCCACTCCAGTGTACATCATTGCAGTGTACACTAATCCACTATATGCCACTCCAATGTACCCACCCACATTATTCGCTATTCCGCTCTGACACTACATCCTATGACACTATGCAATTCCATTGGATGCTAGTGCACTCTACAACAGTTCACTATACGCTATTCCACAGTATACCACTCCACTGTGCGCTAATGCACTGTACGCTACTGTACTCTACTCCACTACGTTGTGCGGTATTCCATTGTATGCCACTCCAATGTATGTCACTCCACTGTCTGCTTTTCCACTCAACCCTACTCCATTGTACTGTACGCTACTCCACTCTGCACCACTCCAGTTTATGCCACTTCGCTCTGCCGCACTCAATTCTATGCCATTCCATAGGATGCCACTCCCAGCTACAGCAAACCACTGTATACTACTACACTCTTTCCCACTATACAGTACGCTACTCCAGTCTACAGTATTACGCTGTACACCTCTGCACTCTATGATACTCCAGTATACGCTATTCTACTCTATACCGCACCAATGTATGACACTCCACTCTATGGTATTCCACTGTATTTCACTTCACTATATGACACTATTCCACTGTATGCCACTCAACTATACACTACTTCTCTCCACATCACTCCTGTGTATGTCACTCCTCTCTTGCCTCTCACTGTACACCACTCCACTATATGCTGCTCCACTGTCCACTATTCCACTATAAACCACTACACTATATGCTACTCCACTCTACACTATTCCATTGGATGGTACTACACGGTACGCCCCTACAGTGTGTGCTATTCCACTCTATGCCACTCTACTCTTCTAAATTTCACTTCACGCTATTCCAATGCATGGTATTACACTCTATGCAATTCCACTGTATGCTACTCCACTGTACAGTACTCCACTGCATGCTACTAAATTGTACGCCACTCCACTCTACACCACTCCACTGTACGACACTCTCCTTCAATCTATATAACTCCACTCTGTAAAACTCTACTACATTTTATGGCACTCTATGACACTCTACTCCATTCTATGCCCATATACTCCACTGTACAACTCAAGACTCTACTCTATGCCTGTATACTCCATTGTACAACACTCTATTCTGCTATACTGTACCTTTGAATACTTACAACACAGCACTCCACTCTACAATATGAGGCAGCACTCCAATTTATAACAGTTTACCCATTCACACATACATACATACAACCTCTCACACACCTACTCTCTCAGCCTTACAGCCACTCACACAGACATTCAGTCACCCATACAGCCACACAATCACTCACTCACACACCTATGCAGCCCCTCACACACCCACTCACTCTTCAGTACAGTCACTCACACAGCCACACACTCACCCATACAGCTTCTCATATGCCCACTAACACATCCATACAGCCACCCACACACCCATACACATCCATACAGCCACCCACACACCCATACAGCCACTCAGACATACACTCACACAATGAAACAGACAGTCACACAGCCACCAGTTGAGATACATTAGAAATAGCATGAATAATTACTAGTACAGAAAAATAGCAATTTAACTTATGCTGTAGCTTAGTATATATCTTTAACTCTCAGAAATGTTTACGAAATACACTCATGGGATGATGTCATCAGTGATGTCATTTGAGATGTCATCAGTGATGTCATCAGTGATGTCATTGACCATGTCATGAGTGATGTAATATGTGAGGTTATAAGCAGTGCATTGCAGGGGCATAAGTTATAGTTAGCCCAGATAACTATAACTGCTGAATTCTATGGTTATGTATGAGTGAAATCTGAGCCTAACTATAACATCCCAGTAACCTTTGGTTTTTTCAGTGAATTTCTAAGGTTTTTTAAATTCTATTTCCTAACTATAGTGTCCCTGTAACCTTTGTTTTTTTCAGTGGATTTCTATGTTTTTTTAAATTCTCTTTCCTAACTATAAAGTCCCTGTAACCTTTGGTATTTTAAGTGAATTTCTAAGGTTTTTTAAAATTCTATTTCCTAACTATAATATCCCTGTAATCTTAGTTTTTTTAATAGGCCTTGGTGTAAAATTCCGCTCCGCTCATGGAGTTTGTGGAACTCAGAAACTCCACATTCCACGGAGAACATGGAGTAACTCATAAACTCCGTACTCTGCACAGGAGCGGAATTTTTTTGTACCATAGGTGAGCATGATCGAGCGCGAGAAACTGTGGCTACATTCTGTATTGGGCAGGAGGCCCATTTGCAGAGTGGTTGAGAAAGGGGATGGGGCCTCCGAGTTCGATGACGTCTCAGCAATACCACTGTGGGGGACTTTCTTGTGGCAACAATAGGGGTTATTGAACCCCAATGATCATCACCAGCCAAGGGGACCCTGTCCCCCAACCAGTATTGCGCCAGGAGGCCGCTTTGCAGAGTGGTTGAGAAAGAGGGCGGGACCTCTGACAAATTCTGAGCAATCCAGCTGTTGGGACTTACTTGTCGCAACAATAGGGGTTCTCACCCCAATGACCCTCAGCAGCCAAGGGGACTTCATTCCCCAACTAGTAGTGCACCAGGAGGCCCCTTTGCAGAGTGGTTAAGAAAGGGGGAGGGCCTCTGACGATGTCTCATCTGTCCTGCTGTGGGGGACTTACCTGTCACAACAATAGGGTTTTTGGCCCCCAACGACCCTCAGCAGCCAATGGGACTTTATCCCCCAACCAGTAGTGCACCAGGAGGCCCCTTTGCAGAGTGGTTGAGAAAGGGGGCGGGGCCTCCAACAGCATCTCATGAATCCGGCTGTGAGGGACTTACTTGTCACAACAATAGGTGTTCTTGAGCCTCAACGACTCACAGCATCCAAGGGAACTTCATCCCCCAACCAGTAGTGCACATGGTGCCCCCTCCATGGGCATTTCTATGACCCGGGTACCACCACCTCCCCATGGCTTATTTTTATATGAATGCAGGGGGTCATGTGGACACCCCGCAGTCCCAGGAACAACCACCTCCCAGAGGCTAAAATAAATTAATGCAGGGAGTCCGTCATAGACTCCTGTCCCCTTAAATTCAATGTATTACAGCACCAAAACAGCCCTGATCACAGCCATTGACGACATCTGAACCCTCTTTGACTGAGGAAAAACAGCAAGTTTGACCCTCCCTGGCCTCTCTGCAGCCTTTGACACCGTATCCCATCACACACTGATTAAAAGACTTCACCACATCGGCATCCAAGGTGACACACTCAGATGGATCACCTCCTTCCTCGCTGAAAGAACCCAGACGATCCACCTCCCACCTTTCACCTCTGAATCCAAGGAGATCCTCTGCGGTGAACCCCAGGGCTCATCCCTCAGCCCTACGCTCTTCAACGCATATATGACCCCACTTGCCAACATCATCAGATCCCATGGTCTTAACATAATTTCCTACATATGACGACACCCAACTCATCCTCTCACTCACTGGCGACCCCACCAGAACCAGCTTCCACAGATGCATGACAAACGCCACAGACTGTATGAACAACTGCCAGCAGCTGAACACAGACAAGATTGAAGTACTGACCTTTTGGCAAAAGCAGCAACACATGGAATGACTCCTGGTGGTCATCAGACCTAGTACATGCACCCACTCCCTCCAATCACACCAGAAACTTCGGAATCATCATTGACAACAAACTCACCATGAAATCACAGATCAATGCTGTCTCCTCCACCTGCTTCTGCACATGCTACATAAGATCTTCAAGTGGCTACCCCTACACACAAGACGCACCATGACACAGGCCCTCATCACCAGCCGACTGGACTACAGCAATGCCTTCTACGTAGGAATCACTGCATACCTCCTACAGAGACTTTAGACCATATGGAATGCCACAGCCAGACTCATCCTTGGCCTTCCTCGATAAATCCACATCACACCCCACCTTAGGCAACTCCACTGGCTCCCTGCAGAGAAGAGATGTCAATTCAAGCTACTGACCCACACACATAAGGTTCTACACAACCAAGGACCCGTATACATTAATCATCACCTGAACTTCCACCAACCATCAAGAAGACTGTGCTCTGCCTCCCTTTCACTTGTCCATACTCCCCACATCTACCAAAGCAGAAGTGGAGGATGCTCCTCCCACATCACAGCAAAGACCTGGAACAGCCTCTCCATGTACTTCCGGACCATCACCTCACTTCCAGAATTCCGAATCGCCCTCAAGACCTGGTTGTTCGAATAAGTCTCCGGGACCTGCAAGCGCATGGATACCGTCTTGGGTGATTAGCTGTGCTTTATAAATCCTGATTGATTGATGAATTGCCCCAGGAAGGTGGTGGTGTCCAGGGCAGTGGGTGGGCAGTGTGGGCCCCCACATTCATTTTATATGTTTTGCCCCGGGGAGTTGGTGGTACCCGAGGCACTGGTGGGCCCAGCGAGCCCACCTACATATATATTTTGAAAGTGCCCAAGGGAGGTGACGGTCCACAGGGCTGCGGGGGGGCCATATGGGCCCCTGCATTAATTTAACTAGATTTATCCCACGGAGGTGGTGGTCCCCGCTGAGACCGCCCACATACATATTTTAAAGAGCCCTAGGGAGGTGGTGGTCCATGGGGCTTTCATAAGCCCTAGGAGGGGGCCCCATGCGCCCCCCTCCTGTATATAATTGATCATGCTCCCTGGACCCGGCCCATCAGGGGGATAAATATTACAGAAGCGCAGGAGGCCGCACTACTTTTTTTTTTGTTCAGCTGGAGCCGCAAATCCTGCGCATCTCCCCCTGAAAATTTCAAAAAAACAAATGATTTTTTTGCCCTGCGGGACCCCCTCAAGAGGCCTAGCGGGTCAGGGTATTCCTACTCTTCCCCCTTCTCTCTTTTTTGCATTTTTTGTGGGACTTGGCTGAAGCCGAGTCCCAAGATGGCTTCCTGGTTGAGGTGTTGGCAGCCAATCATATTTCAGCACGGGGACTGTCGGATCACCTGAGGATCCACGTCCCTATATATGCAAATTTGAATTTCCCTTAATATTTCCAAAACTACTGAACGGATTTACCACAATGTACAGAAAGGTCGCTTTCTGGACCAAAAAGCTACCTTTCGGCCAAATTTGGTGTAATTCCGTTCAGCGGTTCGGGCTGTAGTCGTGACGAAAATCTCCATGGGAATTAACTTTGGGAAAACGCATTTTGGGACCCTCCCCTTTTTCTCACCCCTTCGCTTGACGGAAAAAATATTCACTGAAAAAGTCACAGGTTTGAGGGACATTATAGTTAGGAATTAGCATTTAAAAAACCTTAGAAATTCACTGAACAAAACACAGGTTTCATGGGACTCATCGTTAGGAATTAGCATTTAAAAAACCTTAGAAATTCACTGAAAGAAACAGAGTCTTCCAGGACATTATAGTTAGGAATTAGCATTTAAAAAACCTTAAATATTCACTGAAAAAACCACAGGTTTCAGGGACGTTATAGTTAGGCTGACATTTCACTCTTATAAAACCAGAGAAATTCAGCAATTATAGTTAGCTGAGCTAACTATAACTTGCGTCCCCGCAATGCACTGCTGATGAAGTCACATATTACATCACTCATGACATGGTCAGTGACAACACTGATGACATCTCAAATGACATCACTGATGACATCATCCAGTGATTGAGTGTTTCTAAAAAGTTTAAGAATGTTATATATATATATATATATATATATACGCCAAGGTGTATTGAAGAATGAGTGGGTGCATGAGTGTTTGAATGGATGATTTAGTGGGTGTGTGACTGACTGTATAAGTGAGTGATTATACATGTCTCAGTGAATGTATGGGTGGATGACTACTCTGTGTGACTGTCTGTATCAGTCTGTCAGTTGGTGTGTAAGTGGCTACATGGATTGGTGAATAGGCACATGAGTGTCTCTATGAGTTAATGATTGGTTGTCTGAGTAGCTGTATGGGTGCCTGAGTGTCTCTTTGGGTGGGTGGGGGGTGTGACTTCCTGTGTAGATGTGTGAGTAGGTGATTCACTGGGTGTATGGGTTCATGAGTGCGTGTACAAGGGGCTGTATGGGTGAGTGAATGTGCATATGGCTGAGTCGTTGAGTGAATGGATGTCTCAGTGTTATGTGGGTGATTAGCTGCATATGTATAAGACATTATATGTGAGTTTCAGTATATAAGTGATTGTATGTGAGAATGAGTGATTGTGAGAGCACTTGTGTGGATGAGTGTGTGCTTGTGTCAGTGATTGTATAAGAGAGTAAGTATGTGTTAGTATCTGTATGAATAAGTGAGGTGGTATGTGTATAACTGTATAGGTGAGTAAAGGGCAGTGTGATTGACTCTTAGGGTGACTCCCTAGGTGTGTGAGTGATGGTGTGTGAGTGTCTGTATGGGTGTATGAGTACATATATCAGTGGCTGTATTGATGAGTGACTGCATTTATGAGTGACTGTGTGGGTGAGTGAGTGGATGTGTGTAAAGACCTATAAATCAGTGAGTGGGTATGTACTAACTGGTATTTGTGTATCTATGGTTTCGAGAATGGTAGTCTGTATTTTAGAGTGGGTGTATGAAAGGTTATATTAGGGTGTGAGGAGGTGCATCAGAGATTAAGTGGATGATGTCATCAGTAATGTCATTTCAGATGTCATCAGTGATGTCACTGACCAAGTCATGAGTGATGTAATATGTGACGTCATCAGCAGTGCATTGCGGGGGCGCGAGTCACGGCTGAATTTCTCTGGTTTTGTACGAGTGAAATGTCAGTCTAACTATAACGTCCCTGAAACCTGTGGCTTTTTCAGTGAATATCTAAGGTTTTTAAATGCTATTTCCTAACTATAACGTTCCTGAAACCTGTTTTTTTCAGTGAATTTCTAAGGTTTTTAAATGCTAATTCCTAACTATAACGTCCCTGAAACCTGTGGTTTTTCAGTGAATTTCTAAGGTTTTTTAAATGCTAATTCCTAACTATAACGTCCCTGAAACCTGTGGTTTTTTTCAGCGAATTTCTAAGGTTTTTTAATTAATTTTATTTATTAAAAGATGTTTGTAACTATTTTTCTTTTTTGTATGATTTTCTATGTATTTTTTAACTGTTTTTTTGCTAAATAAAATTTTGTATGATTGCGTTTAATAGTCTAAAAGATGTTTTGCTCTATATTTTTTTATTTACAAAAAAGGGCCGCGCACCGATCGTGAACCTAAGCAGTGGGTGTGCGGATCCGTTATACGAATATCAGTCTAAAATACATATTTAGAACTAATTAATATATTTTTTTCACGAAGAGGTTTATTACTGAGTGCAAAAAAATAGTAATATAGAAGTTATAAATTTGTTTCGAAATGTTTTTAACAGATTTTTGAGGATGCAACGGTATCACGCACCAGTCGCAGATCTTCACGTTTGGTGCGCGAATCCATTACACGACTGTAAGTCTAAAATACGTACTTACACTGAAATAATATATTTTTCAAACAAAGAGTTTATTATTGAATCCCAAAAATTTGTATTACTGTAGTGGTAAAATATTTTTAAGATCTTTAAAACACATTTTTATGTACGTGGCACCATCGCGCACCGATCGTGAAGGAGTCATGAACCATGCCGGCACGTATTTCCGGGATCGTGTAGGGGTCACGACGCCAGCGTAATTTTTAAAATTATGAAATATCAATGTTGCAAGTTTAAATATCTGTTTTGCTTAAAGACTTTCCATTAAAATAGTTTCAAACACAATATGCTAATAGCAATTTATAGTTTTAAATTAAATTTAGTACATTTTACGGGTTTGCGATGTGTACGTGATGGGTGCGCATCCCGTACGTGAATCCATGTGACATAGAAAGAAAGCTTTTTATTGGTTAAAAAGCTTTTCATTCTCTCAGAGGGTAGATATGTTCTAGTCCTTTCATTTTGGGTGTGTCTACTTTTTTGTAGGCTCTGTAAATTCTTTATTTTATTTGGTGTTCAAACTTTTTTGCATTCAACAATGGCATCAGCTTTTCCTGAAGAAGAGCAGCAGGAGAAGATGGAGGAGGTGGAAGAGCCAGTAAAAAAAATGAAAGAAAGCATTGTATGGGCTTTCTTCACTGTGCCAGAAGGGGAGAAGAAGGTAAACGCAAGAAAGGTGACCTGCAGCCTCTGCCATAAAGTCCTCTCCAGAGGATCTAAAAAAAAATATTCGTGTGGCACTTCTTCAATGAAGAAACATTTAGAAACCATACATCCAACTCGTCTTGCATGATAAATAATGGAATGAGAGAAGAGGGAGCAAGCTGCAGCTGATGATGGTAGTCAGCCATCTACCTCAGCTGGTGTTGTACTCGCCACTCCACAACCCCAGATTGTCCCTGAACTTGTGGATGCAGGAATTCACTGTTGCAAATGTCTAACAACTCTGCGTTGGAGAACAGTCTATTGAAGCTTTTGTTAATCTTTTGAAACCACATAAGTGCTATTTTTTTGTGTGGTTTTTCTACCTTGTGTTTCTTTGTTCTTATGAAACAACATAGTTGGACTGCTTACTTTTTATTTTTTAGTTTAAAAAATACAAAAACACCCAAAAAAAAAACAATTCAGAAAATACAAAAAACCCTCAAAATTGTTTAAAAAAAAGGTTCTCACGGAACCACCTACACTGGCTAAAATTAGAAAAATTGTATGTAGTGAAAGTGATTGCTTGCATAAATGTGTGTGTGATGAATGTAAGAATTGTGCATGAGTGGTGTCTCAGTGACTGGATGAGCGCATGCATAATATGTGAGTGAATGAACGAGTGAAAGAGTAGTGCTTGGGTGATTTGATATGGATGAGTGTATGCATAATGCCTGAGTGAATGGATGAGTGCATGGGTAGGGCCTGGGTGATTGCATGAGTGCAGGGGTACTGCCTAGGTGATTGGATGAGTGCATGGGTAGTGCCAGTGTGAAAGGATGAGTGCAAGGGTAATGGCTGGATCATTGGATGAGTGCATGAGTAGTGCCTAAGAGAAAAGATGAGTGCAAGGGTAATGCCCAGGTGCTTATATGAGTGCATGCATAATACATGAGTGAATGAATGAGTAAAAGAATAGTGCTCGGGTGATTTGATATGTGCATGAGTAGTGCCTGAGTAGTGCCTGAGTGTATTTTGTATTTATTTATTTCTTGCATAAGTTAATTAAAACCATTGCAATACTGTAGTAAAATTAATAAAAATAAAAACAGTAGTACATCATAAAATCTAATAGCCATAGTGCAAATTCATCCCAGGCAAAACGATCAAAAGTTCTAGTAGAGTGCAAGTTATTAAGTTCTTTCCTTTCACTCAAAGCTTATATTCGTGTTTAATTTAGACTTGCGCTCTACGCCCGGCCCCAATCGCCCAGCTGCCCCTTAAAGGATCTTATGCTGCTGTCCTCCCGATCTCCTCCGCTTCCTCGGAGCTCCAGCCATGAGATGATATCCCAGGTAAAGAGCCTGTGCATTGCGATTTTAGTTCACTTTGAAGGGGTCAGTTGATGAGGAATATTCGTTGGGGGGTTCCAGTATCTGAACATTCCTCCAAAGTGGGGACAGCAACCTGTCGTTGTGCGGAGTACTCCGACTTGAAAGGTAGCCAAGAGTGTTCCTTTGGTCTGGTCTTATCTGAGGGTCATTCTGGCTTCCCTTTCAAATAATCCGGGATCACCTTTTGGACTACCCGAAGGCCAGGTCAGGGCCCAGGGCGTGGCTGGAGAGCATCCCTGATGATTTGTATGAAACGCCCGCAGCGAGCCAGGATGTAGGGTTCGTTTTGATTAAAACATATGGCCGAAGCCTCCAAGCAGGTACTTGCTTTTTCGCTCAGGCATAATTCCCTAAGAAAGATTCTTTTCTCGTTGGCGATGGTTGGGCAACAACACAGAAGATGCAGCCATGATTCACGTTTATAAGCACATAGATGGTTTTTTTTTGAGCCCCCAGGCCAGGCTAAATTCCACTATCGGCAGGGCCAGCAGCTGCATATATAAAATCTCTCTTCGAGTTTTAGGGTTGAGCACCGCTGAGAGGTAAGGCTGTGGTTTAGATACCAGGTGTGATACATTGAGCGGGGCCAGGACATTAGATGCTTTAATTGTTTCCTGGTCTTGCTGGAATGAATTTTTTTTTACTTGCATGTTTATGCACTTTTTCCAGGTGGCATATGTGATATAAGGCAAGACAAGTGCTGTTTTACTTATTTCTGTGGTGGCTAGGGCTTTCTCGTGCTGAGTGTGCCACGGAGAAATGACTTTCACAAATATGTCTTTGAGGCAGTTCTTTAGAGATTTCTCCGGGGCTTTCAAGATCCGAATGTAATATTTTAAAAGGTCTGCATCAAAAGCTAAAGATTGCTTGGTTAATCCGAGCTCCAGTCTCAGTCTCGCCCTGAGGAGATATTTTGGGAGTTTGAAAATCTTTTTGTAGCACAGGCACTGTGCTCCTTCCAGGATTTCCGAGCAGCCCCCTGGAAACGCATGATGTCCGTATGATAGTGCTGGTAGGAGTGATGCTTGCATGACTTTTCTTATGCCCTCTGCTGATGGACTTTTTAGCTTAGTGTTTAATCTGATTAGTCCATAGGTAATTGTCATCACTTTCTTATTCAAGTCTTTTGTGCCTCAGTGAATGGATGAGCGTATGTGTAATGCCTGAGTGAATGGATGAGTGCATGGGTAGTGCCTGGGTGATTGCATGAGTACAGGGGTACTGCCTGGGTGATTGGATGAGTGCATGGATAGCACCTGAGTGAAAGGATGAGTGCAAGAGTAGTGCCCGATTGATTGCATGAGTGCAGAGGTAATGCATGAGGTATTGCATTAGTGCATGAGTTGTGCCTGAGAGAATGGATGAGTGCATAGGTAGTGCCTGAGTGAATGGTTGAGTACAATAATAGTGCCTGAGTGATGGCATGACTGCATGGGAAGTGCCTGGGTGATTGTATGAGTGCAGGTGTAGTGCCTGGGTGATTGTATGAGTGCAAGGGTAATGCCTGGGTCATTGGATGAGTGCATGCGTAGTGCCTAATAGAAAAGATGAGTACATGGGTAGTGCCTGAGTGAATGGTTGAGTGCAAGAGTAGTGCCTGAGTGATTGCAAGAGTGCATGTGTAGTGGCTGGGTGATTGCATGAGTCCAGAGGTACTGCCTGGGTAAATGGATGAGTGTATGTGTAGTACCTGAGTGAATTCATGAGAGCAAGGGTAAAGTCTGGGTGCTTAGGTAAGTACATGGGTAGTGCATGAGTGAAAGGATCAGTGCAAGGGTAGTGCCAGTGTCATTAGATGAGTGCATGGGTAGTGCCTGAGAGAATGGATGAGTGCATGGGTAATGCCTATGTGAAGGGGTGAGTGCAATAATATTGCCTGGGTGATTGCATGAGTGCATGGATAGTGCCTGGGTGATTCCATGAGAGCAGGGGTACTGCCTGGGTGATTGGATGAGTGCATGTGTAGTACCTGAGTGACTTCATGAGTGCAAGGGTAATGCCTGGGTGCTTAGATGAGTGCATGGGTAGTGCGTGAGTGAAAGGATCAGTGCAAGAGTACTACCTGGGTTATTGGATGATTGCATGGGTAGTGCCTGAGAGAATGGATTACTGCATGGGTAATGCCTGTGTGAATGGTTGAGTGCAAGAATAATGCCTGAGTGATTGCATGAGTGCATGGGTAGTGCCTGGGTGATTGCATGAGTGCTCAGGTACTGCCTGGGTGATTGGATGAGTGCATGGGGAGTGCCTGAGTGAAAGGATGAGTGCAAGAGTAGTGCCTGAGAGATTGGATGAGTGCATCGGTAGTGCCTGAGAGAAAAAACGAGTGCAAGGGTAATTCTTGGGTACTTAGATGAGTGCATGCATAATATGTGAGTGAATGAATGAGTGAAATAATAGTGCTTGGGTGATTTTACATGTGCATGAGTAGTGCCTGAGTGAATGGATGAGCATATGCGTAATGCCTGAGTGAATGGATGAGTGCATGGGTAGTGCCTGGGTGATTGCATGAGTGCAGGGGCACTGCCTTGGGGCTTGGAGGAGTGCATGGGTAGTGCCTGAGTGATAGGATGAGTGCAAGAGTAGTGCCTGGGTGATTGCATGACTACAGAGGTACTGCCTGGGTATTTGGATGAGTGCATGGGTAGTGCTTGACTGAAAGGATATGTGCAAAGGTAATGCCTGGATTATTGCATTAGTGCATGAGTTGTGCCTGAGAGAATGGATGAGTACAAGAATAGTGCCTGTGTGATTGTATGAGTGCATGGGTAGTGCCTGGGTGATTGACTGAGTACATTGGTAGTGCTTGCTTGAAAGGATGAGTGCAAGGCTAATGCCTGGGTCCTTGGATGAGTGCATGGGTAGTGCCTAAGAGAAAAGAGGAGTACATGGGCAGTGGCTGAGTGAATGGTTGAGTGCACAAATATTGCCTGAGTGATTCCATGAGTGCATGGGTAGTGCTTGGGTGATTGCATGAGTGCAGGGGTACTGCCTGGGTGATTGGATGAGTGCATGTGTAGTACCTGAGTGACTTCATGAGTGCAAGGGTAATGTCTGGGTGCTTAGGTGAGTGCATGGGTAGTGCGTGAGTGAAAGGATCAGGGCAAAGGTAGTGCCTGGGTCATTGGATGAGTACATGGGTAGTGCCTGAGAGAATGGATGAGTGCATGGGTAGTACCTGAATGAATAGTTGAGTACAAGAATAGTGCCTGGGTGATTGCATGAGTGCATGGGTAGCACCTGGGTGATTGTATGAGTGCAGGTATAGTGCCTGGGTGAGTGGATGAGTGCATGGGTAGTGCCTGCATGAAAAGATGAGTGCAAAGGTAATGCCTGGGTCATTGGAAGAGTGCATGGGTAGTGCCTGGGTGATTGTATGAGTGCAGGTATAGTGCCTGGGTGATTGGATGAGTGCATGGGTAGTGCCTGCATGAAACAATGAGTGCAAGGGTAATGCCTGGGTCATTGGAAGAGTGCATGGATAGTGCCTAACAGAAAAGATGAGTGCATGGGTAGTACCTGAATGAATGGTTGAGTGCAAGAGTAGTGCCTGAGTGATTGCATGAGTCCAGAGGTACTGCCTGGGTGAATGGATGAGTGCAAGTGTAGTACCTGAGTGACCTCATGAGTGCAAGGAAAATGCCTGGTTGCTTAGATGAGTGCATGGGTAGTGCGTGAGTGAAAGCATCAGTACAAGGGTAGTACCTGGGCCATTGGATGAGTGCATGGGTACTGCCTGAGAGAATGGATGAATGCATGGGTAATGTCTGTGTGAATTGTTGACTGCAAGAATAGTGCTTAGGTGATTGCATGGGTAGTGCCTGGGTGATTGCATGAGTGCAGGGGTACTGCCTGGGTGAATGGATGAGTGCATGTGTAGTACCTGAGTGACTTCATGAGTGCAAGGGTAATGCCTGGGTGCTTAGATGAGTGCATGGGTTGTGCATGAGTGAAAGGATCAGTGCAAGGGTAGTGCCTGGGTCATTGGATGAGTGCATGGGTAGTGCCTGAGAGAATGGATGAGAGCATGGGTTATGCCTGTGTGAATGGTTGAGTGAAAGAATATTGCCTGAGTGATTGCATGAGTGCATGGGTAGTGTCTGGGGTATTGCATGAGTGCAGGGGTACTACCTGGGTGATTGGGTGAGTGCATGGGTAGTGCCTGGGTGATTGCATGAGTGCAATGGTATTGCCTGGGTGATTGGATGAGTGCATGGGTTGTGCCTGGGTGATTGCATGAGTGCAGGGGTACTGCCTGGGTGATTGGATGAGTGCATGGGTAGTGCCTGAGTGAATGGTTGAGTATAATATTAGTGCCTGAGTGATGGCATGACTGCATGGGAAGTACCTGGGTGATTGTATGAGTGTATGCGTAGTGCCTAATAGAAAAGATGAGTACATGGGTAGTGCCTGAGTGAATGGTTGAGTGCAAGAGTAGTGCCTGAGTGATTGCAAGAGTGCATGTGTAGTGGCTGGGTGATTGCATGAGTCCAGAGGTACTGCCTGGGTAAATGGATGAGTGTATGTGTAGTACCTGAGTGAATTCATGAGAGCAAGGGTAAAGTCTGGGTGCTTAGGTAAGTACATGGGTAGTGCATGAGTGAAAGGATCAGTGCCAGGGTAGTGCCAGTGTCATTAGATGAGTGCATGGGTAGTGCCTGAGAGAATGGATGAGTGCATGGGTAATGCCTGTGTGAATGGGTGAGTGCAATAATATTGCCTGGGTGATTGCATGAGTGCATGGGTAGTGCCTGGGTGATTCCATGAGAGCAGGGGTACTGCCTGGGTGATTGGATGAGTGCATGTGTAGTACCTGAGTGACTTCATGAGTGCAAGGGTAATGCCTGGGTGCTTAGATGAGTGCATGGGTAGTGCGTGAGTGAAAGGATCAGTGCAAGAGTAGTACCTGGGTTATTGGATGATTGCATGGGTAGTGCCTGAGAGAATGGATGAGTGCTCGGGTATTGCCTGGGTGATTGGATGAGTGCATGGGGAGTGCCTGAGTGAAAGGATGAGTTCAACAGTAGTGCCTGAGAGATTGGATGAGTGCATCGGTAGTGCCTGAGAGAAAAGACGAGTGCAAGGGTAATTCTTGGGTACTTAGATGAGTGCATGCATAATATGTGAGTGAATGAATGAGTGAAAGAATAGTGCTTGGGTGATTTTACATGTGCATGAGTAGTGCCTGAGTGAATGGATGAGCATATGCGTAATGCCTGAGTGAATGGATGAGTGCATGGGTAGTGCCTGGGTGATTGCATGAGTGCAGGGGCACTGCCTTGGGGCTTGGAGGAGTGCATGGGTAGTGCCTGAGTGATAGGATGAGTGCAAGAGTAGTGCCTGGGTGATTGCATGACTACAGAGGTACTGCCTGGGTGTTTGGATGAGTGCATGGGTAGTGCTTGACTGAAAGGATATGTGCAAAGGTAATGCCTGGGTTATTGCATTAGTGCATGAGTTGTGCCTGAGAGAATGGATGAGTACAAGAAGAGTGCCTGAGTGATTGCATGAGTGCATGGGTAGTGCCTGGGTGATTGTATGAGTGCAGGTGTAGTGCCTGGGTGATTGACTGAGTACATTGGTAGTGCCTGCTTGAAAGGATGAGTTTAAGGGTAATGCCTGGGTCATTGGATGAGTGCATGGGTAGTGCCTAAGAGAAAAGAGGAGTGCATGGGCAGTGGCTGAGTGAATGGTTGAGTGCAAAAATATTGCCTGAGTGATTGCATGAGTGCATGGGTAGTGCTTGGGTGATTGCATGAGTGCAGGGGTACTGCCTGGGTGATTGGATGAGTGCATGTGTAGTACCTGAGTGACTTCATGAGTGCAAGGGTAATGCCTGGGTGCTTAGGTGAGTGCATGGGTAGTGCGTGAGTGTAAGGATCAGGGCAAAGGTAGTGCCTGGGTCATTGGATGAGTGCATGGGTAGTGCCTGAGAGAATGGATGAGTGTATGGGTAATGCATGTGTGAATGGTTGAGTGGAAGAATAGTGCCTGAGTGATTGCGTGAGTTCATGGGTAGTGCCTGAGAGAATGGATGAGTGCATGGGTAGTACCTGAATGAATAGTTGAGTACAAGAATAGTGCCTGGGTGATTGCATGAGTGCATGGGTAGCACCTGGGTGATTGTATGAGTGCAGGTATAGTGCCTGGGTGAGTGGATGAGTGCATGGGTAGTGCCTGCATGAAAAGATGAGTGCAAGGGTAATGCCTGGGTCATTGGAAGAGTGCATGGGTAGTGCCTGGGTGATTGTATGAGTGCAGGTATAGTGACTGGGTGATTGGATGAGTGCATGGGTAGTGCCTGCATGAAACAATGAGTGCAAGGGTAATGCCTGGGTCATTGGAAGAGTGCATGGATAGTGCCTAACAGAAAAGATGAGTGCATGGGTAGTACCTGAATGAATGGTTGAGTGCAAGAGTAGTGCCTGAGTGATTGCATGAGTCCAGAGGTACTGCCTGGGTGAATGGATGAGTGCATGTGTAGTACCTGAGTGACCTCATGAGTGCAAGGAAAATGCCTGGGTGATTAGATGAGTGCATGGGTAGTGCGTGAGTGAAAGCATCAGTACAAGGGTAGTACCTGGGCCATTGGATGAGTGCATGGGTACTGCCTGAGAGAATGGATGAATGCATGGGTAATGTCTGTGTGAATTGTTGACTGCAAGAATAGTGCTTAAGTGATTGCATGAGTGCATGGGTAGTGCCTGGGTGATTGCATGAGTGCAGGGGTACTGCCTGGGTGAATGGATGAGTGCATGTGTAGTACCTGAGTGACTTCATGAGTGCAAGGGTAATGCCTGGGTGCTTAGATGAGTGCATGGGTTGTGCATGAGTGAAAGGATCAGTGCAAGGGTAGTGCCTGGGTCATTGGATGAGTGCATGGGTAGTGCCTGAGAGAATGGATGAGAGCATGGGTTATGCCTGTGTGAATGGTTGAGTGAAAGAATATTGCCTGAGTGATTGCATGAGTGCATGGGTAGTGTCTGGGATATTGCATGAGTGCAGGGGTACTACCTGGGTGATTGGATGAGTGCATGGGTAGTGCCTGGGTGATTGCATGAGTGCAATGGTATTGCCTGGCTGATTGGATGAGTGCATGGGTAGTGCCTGGGTGATTGCATGAGTGCAGGGGTACTGCCTGGGTGATTGGATGAGTGCATGGATAGCACCTGAGTGAAAGGATGAGTGCAAGAGTAGTGCCCGAGTGATTGCATGAGTGCAGAGGTAATGCATGAGGTATTGCATTAGTGCATGAGTTGTGCCTGAGAGAATGGATGAGTGCATAGGTAGTGCCTGAGTGAATGGTTGAGTATAATAATAGTGCCTGAGTGATGGCATGACTGCATGGGAAGTACCTGGGTGATTGTATGAGTGCATGCGTAGTGCCTAATAGAAAAGATGAGTACATGGGTAGTGCCTGAGTGAATGGTTGAGTGCAAGAGTAGTGCCTGAGTGATTGCAAGAGTGCATGTGTAGTGGCTGGGTGATTGCATGAGTCCAGAGGTACTGCCTGGGTAAATGGATGAGTGTATGTGTAGTACCTGAGTGAATTCATGAGAGCAAGGGTAAAGTCTGGGTGCTTAGGTAAGTACATGGGTAGTGCATGAGTGAAAGGATCAGTGCAAGGGTAGTGCCAGTGTCATTAGATGAGTGCATGGGTAGTGCCTGAGAGAATGGATGAGTGCATGGGTAATGCCTGTGTGAATGGGTGAGTGCAATAATATTGCCTGGGTGATTGCATGAGTGCATGGGTAGTGCCTGGGTGATTACATGAGAGCAGGGGTACTGCCTGGGTGATTGGATGAGTGCATGTGTAGTACCTGAGTGACTTCATGAGTGCAAGGGTAATGCGTGGGTGCTTAGATGAGTGCATGGGTAGTGCGTGAGTGAAAGGATCAGTGCAAGAGTAGTACCTGGGTTATTGGATGATTGCATGGGTAGTGCCTGAGAGAATGGATTACTGCATGGGTAATGCCTGTGTGAAAGGTTGAGTGCAATAATAATGCCTGAGTGATTGCATGAGTGCATGGGTAGTGCCTGGGTGATTGCATGAGTGCTCGGGTACTGCCTGTGTGATTGGATGAGTGCATGGGGAGTGCCTGAGTGAAAGGATGAGTGCAACAGTAGTGCCTGAGAGATTGGATGAGTGCATCGGTAGTGCCTGAGAGAAAAGACGAGTGCAAGGGTAATTCTTGGGTACTTAGATGAGTGCATGCATAATATGTGAGTGAATGAATGAGTGAAAGAATAGTGCTTGGGTGATTTTACATGTGCATGAGTAGTGCCTGAGTGAATGGATGAGCATATGCGTAATGCCTGAGTGAATGGATGAGTGCATGGGTAGTGCCTGGGTGATTGCATGAGTGCAGGGGCACTGCCTTGGGGCTTGGAGGAGTGCATGGGTAGTGCCTGAGTGATAGGATGAGTGCAAGAGTAGTGCCTGGGTGATTGCATGACTACAGAGGTACTGCCTGGGTGTTTGGATGAGTGCATGGGTAGTGCTTGACTAAAAGGATATGTGTAAAGGTAATGCCTGGGTTATTGCATTAGTGCATGAGTTGTGCCTGAGAGAATGGATGAGTACAAGAAGAGTGCCTGAGTGATTGCATGAGTGCATGGGTAGTGCCTGGGTGATTGTATGAGTGCAGGTGTAGTGCCTGGGTGATTGACTGAGTACATTGGTAGTGCCTGCTTGAAAGGATGAGTTTAAGGGTAATGCCTGGGTCATTGGATGAGTGCATGGGTAGTGCCTAAGAGAAAAGAGGAGTGCATGGGCAGTGGCTGAGTGAATGGTTGAGTGCAAAAATATTGCCTGAGTGATTGCATGAGTGCATGGGTAGTGCTTGGGTGATTGCATGAGTGCAGGGGTACTGCCTGGGTGATTGGATGAGTGCATGTGTAGTACCTGAGTGACTTCATGAGTGCAAGGGTAATGCCTGGGTGCTTAGGTGAGTGCATGGGTAGTGCATGAGTGTAAGGATCAGGGCAAAGGTAGTGCCTGGGTCATTGGATGAGTGCATGGGTAGTGCCTGAGAGAATGGATGAGTGTATGGGTAATGCATGTGTGAATGGTTGAGTGGAAGAATAGTGCCTGAGTGATTGCATGAGTTCATGGGTAGTGCCTGAGAGAATGGATGAGTGCATGGGTAGTACCTGAATGAATAGTTGAGTACAAGAATAGTGCCTGGGTGATTGCATGAGTGCATGGGTAGCACCTGGGTGATTGTATGAGTGCAGGTATAGTGCCTGGGTGAGTGGATGAGTGCATGGGTAGTGCCTGCATGAAACGATGAGTGCAAGGGTAATGCCTGGGTCATTGGAAGAGTGCATGGGTAGTGCCTGTGTGATTGTATGAGTGCAGGTATAGTGCCTGGGTGATTAGATGAGTGCATGGGTAGTGCCTGCATGAAACAATGAGTGCAAGGGTAATGCCTGGGTCATTGGAAGAGTGCATGGATAGTGCCTAACAGAAAAGATGAGTGCATGGGTAGTACCTGAATGAATGGTTGAGTGCATGTGTAGTACCTGAGTGACCTCATGAGTGCAAGGAAAATGCCTGGGTGCTTAGATGAGTGCATGGGTAGTACGTGAGTGAAAGCATCAGTACAAGGGTAGTACCTGGGCCATTGGATGAGTGCATGGGTACTGCCTGAGAGAATGGATGAATGCATGGGTAATGTCTGTGTGAATTGTTGACTGCAAGAATAGTGCTTAAGTGATTGCATGAGTGCATGGGTAGTGCCTGGGTGATTGCATGAGTGCAGGGGTACTGCCTGGGTGAATGGATGAGTGCATGTGTAGTACCTGAGTGACCTCATGAGTGCAAGGAAAATGCCTGGGTGCTTAGATGAGTGCATGGGTAGTGCGTGAGTGAAAGCATCAGTACAAGGGTAGTACCTGGGCCATTGGATGAGTGCATGGGTACTGCCTGAGAGAATGGATGAATGCATGGGTAAAGTCTGTGTGAATTGTTGACTGCAAGAATAGTGCTTAAGTGATTGCATGAGTGCATGGGTAGTGCCTGGGTGATTGCATGAGTGCAGGGGTACTGCCTGGGTGAATGGATGAGTGCATGTGTAGTACCTGAGTGACTTCATGAGTGCAAGGGTAATGCCTGGGTGCTTAGATGAGTGCATGGGTTGTGCATGAGTGAAAGGATCAGTGCAAGGGTAGTGCCTGGGTCATTGGATGAGTGCATGGGTAGTGCCTGAGAGAATGGATGAGAGCATGGGTTATGCCTGTGTGAATGGTTGAGTGAAAGAATATTGCCTGAGTGATTGCATGAGTGCATGGGTAGTGTCTGGGATATTGCATGAGTGCAGGGGTACTACCTGGGTGATTGGATGAGTGCATGGGTAGTGCCTGGGTGATTGCATGAGTGCAATGGTATTGCCTGGGTGATTGGATGAGTGCATGGGTAGTGCCTGGGTGATTGCATGAGTGCAGGGGTACTGCCTGGGTGATTGGATGAGTGCATGGATAGCACCTGAGTGAAAGGATGAGTGCAAGAGTAGTGCCCGAGTGATTGCATGAGTGCAGAGGTAATGCATGAGGTATTGCATTAGTGCATGAGTTGTGCCTGAGAGAATGGATGAGTGCATAGGTAGTGCCTGAGTGAATGGTTGAGTATAATAATAGTGCCTGAGTGATGGCATGACTGCATGGGAAGTACCTGGGTGATTGTATGAGTGCATGCGTAGTGCCTAATAGAAAAGATGAGTACATGGGTAGTGCCTGAGTGAATGGTTGAGTGCAAGAGTAGTGCCTGAGTGATTGCAAGAGTGCATGTGTAGTGGCTGGGTGATTGCATGAGTCCAGAGGTACTGCCTGGGTAAATGGATGAGTGTATGTGTAGTACCTGAGTGAATTCATGAGAGCAAGGGTAAAGTCTGGGTGCTTAGGTAAGTACATGGGTAGTGCATGAGTGAAAGGATCAGTGCAAGGGTAGTGCCAGTGTCATTAGATGAGTGCATAGGTAGTGCCTGAGAGAATGGATGATTGCATGGGTAATGCCTGTGTGAATGGGTGAGTGCAATAATATTGCCTGGGTGATTGCATGAGTGCATGGGTAGTGCCTGGGTGATTACATGAGAGCAGGGGTACTGCCTGGGTGATTGGATGAGTGCATGTGTAGTACCTGAGTGACTTCATGAGTGCAAGGGTAATGCGTGGGTGCTTAGATGAGTGCATGGGTAGTGCGTGAGTGAAAGGATCAGTGCAAGAGTAGTACCTGGGTTATTGGATGATTGCATGGGTAGTGCCTGAGAGAATGGATTACTGCATGGGTAATGCCTGTGTGAAAGGTTGAGTGCAAGAATAATGCCTGAGTGATTGCATGAGTGCATGGGTAGTGCCTGGGTGATTGCATGAGTGCTCGGGTACTGCCTGTGTGATTGGATGAGTGCATGGGGAGTGCCTGAGTGAAAGGATGAGTGCAACAGTAGTGCCTGAGAGATTGGATGAGTGCATCGGTAGTGCCTGAGAGAAAGACGAGTGCAAGGGTAATTCTTGGGTACTTAGATGAGTGCATGCATAATATGTGAGTGAATGAATGAGTGAAAGAATAGTGCTTGGGTGATTTTACATGTGCATGAGTAGTGCCTGAGTGAATGGATGAGCATATGCGTAATGCCTGAGTGAATGGATGAGTGCATGGGTAGTGCCTGGGTGATTGCATGAGTGCAGGGGCACTGCCTTGGGGCTTGGAGGAGTGCATGGGTAGTGCCTGAGTGATAGGATGAGTGCAAGAGTAGTGCCTGGGTGATTGCATGACTACAGAGGTACTGCCTGGGTGTTTGGATGAGTGCATGGGTAGTACTTGACTAAAAGGATATGTGTAAAGGTAATGCCTGGGTTATTGCATTAGTGCATGAGTTGTGCCTGAGAGAATGGATGAGTACAAGAAGAGTGCCTGAGTGATTGCATGAGTGCATGGGTAGTGCCTGGGTGATTGTATGAGTGCAGGTGTAGTGCCTGGGTGATTGACTGAGTACATTGGTAGTGCCTGCTTGAAAGGATGAGTTTAAGGGTAATGCCTGGGTCATTGGATGAGTGCATGGGTAGTGCCTAAGAGAAAAGAGGAGTGCATGGGCAGTGGCTGAGTGAATGGTTGAGTGCAAAAATATTGCCTGAGTGATTGCATGAGTGCATGGGTAGTGCTTGGGTGATTGCATGAGTGCAGGGGTACTGCCTGGGTGATTGGATGAGTGCATGTGTAGTACCTGAGTGACTTCATGAGTGCAAGGGTAATGCCTGGGTGCTTAGGTGAGTGCATGGGTAGTGCATGAGTGTAAGGATCAGGGCAAAGGTAGTGCCTGGGTCATTGGATGAGTGCATGGGTAGTGCCTGAGAGAATGGATGAGTGTATGGGTAATGCATGTGTGAATGGTTGAGTGGAAGAATAGTGCCTGAGTGATTGCATGAGTTCATGGGTAGTGCCTGAGAGAATGGATGAGTGCATGGGTAGTACCTGAATGAATAGTTGAGTACAAGAATAGTGCCTGGGTGATTGCATGAGTGCATGGGTAGCACCTGGGTGATTGTATGAGTGCAGGTATAGTGCTCGGGTGAGTGGATGAGTGCATGGGTAGTGCCTGCATGAAACGATGAGTGCAAGGGTAATGCCTGGGTCATTGGAAGAGTGCATGGGTAGTGCCTGTGTGATTGTATGAGTGCAGGTATAGTGCCTGGGTGATTGGATGAGTGCATGGGTAGTGCCTGCATGAAACAATGAGTGCAAGGGTAATGCCTGGGTCATTGGAAGAGTGCATGGATAGTGCCTAACAGAAAAGATGAGTGCATGGGTAGTACCTGAATGAATGGTTGAGTGCATGTGTAGTACCTGAGTGACCTCATGAGTGCAAGGAAAATGCCTGGGTGCTTAGATGAGTGCATGGGTAGTGCGTGAGTGAAAGCATCAGTACAAGGGTAGTACCTGGGCCATTGGATGAGTGCATGGGTACTGCCTGAGAGAATGGATGAATGCATGGGTAATGTCTGTGTGAATTGTTGACTGCAAGAATAGTGCTTAAGTGATTGCATGAGTGCATGGGTAGTGCCTGGGTGATTGCATGAGTGCAGGGGTACTGCCTGGGTGAATGGATGAGTGCATGTGTAGTACCTGAGTGACCTCATGAGTGCAAGGAAAATGCCTGGGTGCTTAGATGAGTGCATGGGTAGTGCGTGAGTGAAAGCATCAGTACAAGGGTAGTACCTGGGCCATTGGATGAGTGCATGGGTACTGCCTGAGAGAATGGATGAATGCATGGGTAAAGTCTGTGTGAATTGTTGACTGCAAGAATAGTGCTTAAGTGATTGCATGGGTAGTGCCTGGGTGATTGCATGAGTGCAGGGGTACTGCCTGGGTGAATGGATGAGTGCATGTGTAGTACCTGAGTGACTTCATGAGTGCAAGGGTAATGCCTGGGTGCTTAGATGAGTGCATGGGTTGTGCATGAGTGAAAGGATCAGTGCAAGGGTAGTGCCTGGGTCATTGGATGAGTGCATGGGTAGTGCCTGAGAGAATGGATGAGAGCATGGGTTATGCCTGTGTGAATGGTTGAGTGAAAGAATATTGCCTGAGTGATTGCATGAGTGCATGGGTAGTGTCTGGGGTATTGCATGAGTGCAGGGGTACTACCTGGGTGATTGGATGAGTGCATGGGTAGTGCCTGGGTGATTGCATGAGTGCAATGGTATTGCCTGGGTGATTGGATGAGTGCATGGGTAGTGCCTGGGTGATTGCATGAGTGCAGGGGTACTGCCTGGGTGATTGGATGAGTGCATGGATAGCACCTGAGTGAAAGGATGAATGCAAGAGTAGTGCCCGAGTGATTGCATGAGTGCAGAGGTAATGCATGAGGTATTGCATTAGTGCATGTGTTGTGCCTGAGAGAATGGATGAGTGCATAGGTAGTGCCTGAGTGAATGGTTGAGTATAATAATAATGCCTGAGTGATTGCATGAGTGCATGGGTAGTGCCTGGGTGATTGCATGAGTGCTTGGGTACTGCCTGGGTGATTGGATGAGTGCATTGGGAGTGCCTGAGTGAAAGGATGAGTGCAACAGTAGTGCCTGAGAGATTGTATGAGTGCATGCGTAGTACCTAATAGAAAAGATGAGTACATGGGTAGTGCCTGAGTGAATGGTTGAGTGCAAGAGTAGTGCCTGAGTGATTGCAAGAGTGCATGTGTAGTGGCTGGGTGATTGCATGAGTCCAGAGGTACTGCCTGGGTAAATGGATGAGTGTATGTGTAGTACCTGAGTGAATTCATGAGAGCAAGGGTAAAGTCTGGGTGCTTAGGTAAGTACATGGGTAGTGCATGAGTGAAAGGATCAGTGCAAGGGTAGTGCCAGTGTCATTAGATGAGTGCATGGGTAGTGCCTGAGAGAATGGATGAGTGCATGGGTAATGCCTGTGTGAATGGGTGAGTGCAATAATATTGCCTGGGTGATTGCATGAGTGCATGGGTAGTGCCTGGGTGATTACATGAGAGCAGGGGTACTGCCTGGGTGATTGGATGAGTGCATGTGTAGTACCTGAGTGACTTCATGAGTGCAAGGGTAATGCGTGGGTGCTTAGATGAGTGCATGGGTAGTGCGTGAGTGAAAGGATCAGTGCAAGAGTAGTACCTGGGTTATTGGATGATTGCATGGGTAGTGCCTGAGAGAATGGATTACTGCATGGGTAATGCCTGTGTGAAAGGTTGAGTGCAAGAATAATGCCTGAGTGATTGCATGAGTGCATGGGTAGTGCCTGGGTGATTGCATGAGTGCTCGGGTACTGCCTGTGTGATTGGATGAGTGCATGGGGAGTGCCTGAGTGAAAGGATGAGTGCAACAGTAGTGCCTGAGAGATTGGATGAGTGCATCGGTAGTGCCTGAGAGAAAAGACGAGTGCAAGGGTAATTCTTGGGTACTTAGATGAGTGCATGCATAATATGTGAGTGAATGAATGAGTGAAAGAATAGTGCTTGGGTGATTTTACATGTGCATGAGTAGTGCCTGAGTGAATGGATGAGCATATGCGTAATGCCTGAGTGAATGGATGAGTGCATGGGTAGTGCCTGGGTGATTGCATGAGTGCAGGGGCACTGCCTTGGGGCTTGGAGGAGTGCATGGGTAGTGCCTGAGTGATAGGATGAGTGCAAGAGTAGTGCCTGGGTGATTGCATGACTACAGAGGTACTGCCTGGGTATTTGGATGAGTGCATGGGTAGTGCTTGACTGAAAGGATATGTGCAAAGGTAATGCCTGGATTGTTGCATTAGTGCATGAGTTGTGCCTGAGAGAATGGATGAGTACAAGAATAGTGCCTGTGTGATTGTATGAGTGCATGGGTAGTGCCTGGGTGATTGACTGAGTACATTGGTAGTGCTTGCTTGAAAGGATGAGTGCAAGGCTAATGCCTGGGTCATTGGATGAGTGCATGGGTAGTGCCTAAGAGAAAAGAGAGGTACATGGGCAGTGGCTGAGTGAATGGTTGAGTGCACAAATATTGCCTGAGTGATTCCATGAGTGCATGGGTAGTGCTTGGGTGATTGCATGAGTGCAGGGGTACTGCCTGGGTGATTGGATGAGTGCATGTGTAGTACCTGAGTGACTTCATGAGTGCAAGGGTAATGTCTGGGTGCTTAGGTGAGTGCATGGGTAGTGCGTGAGTGAAAGGATCAGGGCAAAGGTAGTGCCTGGGTCATTGGATGAGTACATGGGTAGTGCCTGAGAGAATGGATGAGTGCATGGGTAGTGCTTGACTAAAAGGATATGTGTAAAGGTAATGCCTGGGTTATTGCATTAGTGCATGAGTTGTGCCTGAGAGAATGGATGAGTACAAGAAGAGTGCCTGAGTGATTGCATGAGTGCATGGGTAGTGCCTGGGTGATTGTATGAGTGCAGGTGTAGTGCCTGGGTGATTGACTGAGTACATTGGTAGTGCCTGCTTGAAAGGATGAGTTTAAGGGTAATGCCTGGGTCATTGGATGAGTGCATGGGTAGTGCCTAAGAGAAAAGAGGAGTGCATGGGCAATGGCTGAGTGAATGGTTGAGTGCAAAAATATTGCCTGAGTGATTGCATGAGTGCATGGGTAGTGCTTGGGTGATTGCATGAGTGCAGGGGTACTGCCTGGGTGATTGGATGAGTGCATGTGTAGTACCTGAGTGACTTCATGAGTGCAAGGGTAATGCCTGGGTGCTTAGGTGAGTGCATGGGTAGTGCATGAGTGTAAGGATCAGGGCAAAGGTAGTGCCTGGGTCATTGGATGAGTGCATGGGTAGTGCCAGAGAGAATGGATGAGTGTATGGGTAATGCATGTGTGAATGGTTGAGTGGAAGAATAGTGCCTGAGTGATTGCATGAGTTCAGGATAGTGCCTGAGAGAATGGATGAGTGCATGGGTAGTACCTGAATGAATAGTTGAGTACAAGAATAGTGCCTGGGTGATTGCATGAGTGCATGGGTAGCACCTGGGTGATTGTATGAGTGCAGGTATAGTGCCTGGGTGAGTGGATGAGTGCATGGGTAGTGCCTGCATGAAGCGATGAGTGCAAGGGTAATGCCTGGGTCATTGGAAGAGTGCATGGGTAGTGCCTGTGTGATTGTATGAGTGCAGGTATAGTGCCTGGGTGATTGGATGAGTGCATGGGTAGTGCCTGCATGAAACAATGAGTGCAAGGGTAATGCCTGGGTCATTGGAAGAGTGCATGGATAGTGCCTAACAGAAAAGATGAGTGCATGGGTAGTACCTGAATGAATGGTTGAGTGCATGTGTAGTACCTGAGTGACCTCATGAGTGCAAGGAAAATGCCTGGGTGCTTAGATGAGTGCATGGGTAGTGCGTGAGTGAAAGCATCAGTACAAGGGTAGTACCTGGGCCATTGGATGAGTGCATGGGTACTGCCTGAGAGAATGGATGAATGCATGGGTAATGTCTGTGTGAATTGTTGACTGCAAGAATAGTGCTTAAGTGATTGCATGAGTGCATGGGTAGTGCCTGGGTGATTGCATGAGTGCAGGGGTACTGCCTGGGTGAATGGATGAGTGCATGTGTAGTACCTGAGTGACCTCATGAGTGCAAGGAAAATGCCTGGGTGCTTAGATGAGTGCATGGGTAGTGCGTGAGTGAAAGCATCAGTACAAGGGTAGTACCTGGGCCATTGGATGAGTGCATGGGTACTGCCTGAGAGAATGGATGAATGCATGGGTAAAGTCTGTGTGAATTGTTGACTGCAAGAATAGTGCTTAAGTGATTGCATGAGTGCATGGGTAGTGCCTGGGTGATTGCATGAGTGCAGGGGTACTGCCTGGGTGAATGGATGAGTGCATGTGTAGTACCTGAGTGACTTCATGAGTGCAAGGGTAATGCCTGGGTGCTTAGATGAGTGCATGGGTTGTGCATGAGTGAAAGGATCAGTGCAAGGGTAGTGCCTGGGTCATTGGATGAGTGCATGGGTAGTGCCTGAGAGAATGGATGAGAGCATGGGTTATGCCTGTGTGAATGGTTGAGTGAAAGAATATTGCCTGAGTGATTGCATGAGTGCATGGGTAGTGTCTGGGGTATTGCATGAGTGCAGGGGTACTACCTGGGTGATTGGATGAGTGCATGGGTAGTGCCTGGGTGATTGCATGAGTGCAATGGTATTGCCTGGGTGATTGGATGAGTGCATGGGTAGTGCCTGGGTGATTGCATGAGTGCAGGGGTACTGCCTGGGTGATTGGATGAGTGCATGGATAGCACCTGAGTGAAAGGATGAGTGCAAGAGTAGTGCCAGTGATTGCATGAGTGCAGAGGTAATGCATGAGGTATTGCATTAGTGCATGTGTTGTGCCTGAGAGAATGGATGAGTGCATAGGTAGTGCCTGAGTGAATGGTTGAGTATAATAATAATGCCTGAGTGATTGCATGAGTGCATGGGTAGTGCCTGGGTGATTGCATGAGTGCTTGGGTACTGCCTGGGTGATTGGATGAGTGCATTGGGAGTGCCTGAGTGAAAGGATGAGTGCAACAGTAGTGCCTGAGAGATTGGATGAGTGCATCGGTAGTGCCTGAGAGAAAAGATGAGTGCAAGGGTAATTCTTGGGTACTTAGATGAGCGCATGCATAATATGTGAGTGAATGAATGAGTGAAAGAATAGTGCTTGGGTGATTTTACATGTGCATGAGTAGTGCCTGAGTGAATGGATGAGCATATGCGTAATGCCTGAGTGAATGGATGAGTGCATGGGTAGTGCCTGGGTGATTGCGTGAGTGCAGGGGCACTGCCTTGGGGCTTGGAGGAATGCATGGGTAGTGCCTGAGTGATAGGATGAGTGCAAGAGTAGTGCCTGGGTGATTGCATGACTACAGAGGTACTGCCTGGGTGTTTGGATGAGTGCATGGGTAGTGCTTGACTGAAAGGATATGTGCAAGGGTAATGCCTGGGTCATTGGAAGAGTGCATGGGTAGTGCCTGGGTGATTGTATGAGTGCAGGTATAGTGCCTGAGCGATTGGAAGAGTGCATGGGTAGTGCCTGCATGAAACAATGAGTGCAAGGGCAATGCCTGGATCATTTGAAGAGTGCATGGATAGTGCCTAACAGAAAAGATGAGTGCATGGGTAGTACCTGAATGAATGGTTGAGTGCAAGAGTAGTGCCTGAGTGATTGCATGAGTCCAGAGGTACTGCCTGGGTGAATGGATGAGTGCATGTGTAGTACCTGAGTGACCTCATGAGTGCAAGGAAAATGCCTGGGTGCTTAGATGAGTGCATGGGTAGTGCGTGAGTGAAAGCATCAGTACAAGGGTAGTACCTGGGCCATTGGATGAGTGCATGGGTACTGCCTGAGAGAATGGATGAATGCATGGGTAATGTCTGTGTGAATTGTTGACTGCAAGAATAGTGCTTAAGTGATTGCATGAGTGCATGGGTAGTGCCTGGGTGATTGCATGAGTGCAGGGGTACTGCCTGGGTGAATGGATGAGTGCATGTGTAGTACCTGAATGACTTCATGAGTGCAAGGGTAATGCCTGGGTGCTTAGATGTGGGCATGGGTTGTGCATGAGGGAAAGGATCAGTGCAAGGGTAGTGCCTGGGTCATTGGATGAGTGCATAGGTAGTGCCTGAGAGAATGGATGAGAGCATGGGTTATGCCTGTGTGAATGGTTGAGTGAAAGAATATTGCCTGAGTGATTGCATGAGTGCATGGGTAGTGTCTGGGGTATTGCATGAGTGCATGGGTAGTGTCTGGGGTATTGCATGAGTGCAGGGGTACTACCTGGGTGATTGGATGAGTGCATGGGTAGTGCCTGGGTCATTGCATGAGTGCATTTGTATTGCCTGGGTGATTGGATGAGTGCATGGGTAGTGCCTGGGTGATTGCATGAATGCAGGGGTACTGCCTGGGTGATTGGATGAGTGCATGGATAGCACCTTAGTGAAAGGATGAGTACAAGAGTAGTGCCTGAGTGATTGCATGAGTGCAGAGGTACTGCCTGGGTTATTGGATGAGTGCATGGGTAGTGCTTGACTGAAAGGATAAGTGCAAAGGTAATGCATGAGGTATTGCATTAGTGCATGAGTTGTGCCTGAGAGAATGGATGAGTGCATAGGTAGTGCCTGAGTGAATGGTTGAGTACAATAATAGTGCCTGAGTGATGGCATGACTGCATGGGAAGTGCCTGGGTGATTGTATGAGTGCAGGTGTAGTGCCTGGGTGATTGGATGAGTGCATGGGTAGTGTCTACGTGAAAGGATGAGTGCAAGGGTAATGCCTGGGTCATTGGATGAGTGCATGCGTAGTGCCTAATAGAAAAGATGAGTACATGGGTAGTGCCTGAGTGAATGGTTGAGTGCAAGAGTAGTGCCTGAGTGATTGCAAGAGTGCATGTGTAGTGGCTGGGTGATTGCATGAGTCCAGAGGTACTGCCAGGGTGAATGGATGAGTATATGTGTAGTACCTGAGTGAATTCATGAGTGCAAGGGTAAAGTCTGGCTGCTTAGATAAGTACATGGGTAGTGCATGAGTGAAAGGATCAGTGTAAGGGTAGTGCCCGTGTCATTAGATGAGTGCATGGGTAGCGCCTGAGGGATTGCATGAGTGTATGGGTAGCGCCTGGGTGATTCCATGAGAGCAGGGGTACTGCATGGGTGATTGGATGAGTGCATGTGTAGTACCTGAGTGACTTCATGAGTGTAAGGGTAATGCCTGTGTGCTTAGATGAGTGCACAGGTAGTGCGTGAGTGAAAGGATCCGTGCGAGAGTAGTACCTGGGTTATTGGATGATTGCATGGGTAGTGCCTGAGAGAATGGATTACTGCATGGGTAATGCCTGTGTGAATGGTTGAGTGCAAGAATAATGCCTGAGTGATTGCATGAGTGCATGGGTAGTGCCTGGGTGATTGCATGAGTGCTCAGGTACTGCCTGGGTGATTGGATGAGTGCATGAGTAGTGCCTGAGTGAAAGGATGAGTGCAAGAGTAGTGCCTGAGAGATTGGATGAGGGCATCAGTAGTGCCTGAGAGAAAAGATCAGTGCAAGGGTAATTCCTGTGTGCTTAGATGAGTGCATGCATAATATGTGAGTGAATGAATGAGTGAAATAATATTGCTTGGGTGGTTTGATATGTGCATGAGTAGTGCCTGGGTGAATGGATGAGTGTATGCGTCATGCCTGAGTGAAAGGATGAGTGCATGGGTAGTGCCTGGGTGATTGCATGAGTGCAGGGGCACTGCCTTGGAGTAGTGCATGGGTAGTGCCTGAGTGAAATGATGAGTGCAAGAGTAGTGCCTGGGTGATTGCATGAGTGCAGAGGTACTGCCTGGGTGATTGGATGAGTGCATGGGTAGTGCTTGACTGAAAGGATAAGTGCAAAGGTAATGCCTGGGTTATTGCATTAGTGCATGAGTTGTGCCTGAGAGAATGGATTAGTAAAAGAATAGTGCCTGAGTGATTGCATGAGTACATGGGTAGTGCCTGGGTGATTGAATGAGTGCATGGGTAGTGCCTGCATGAACGGATGAGTGCAAGGGTAATGCCTGGGTCATTGGATGAGTGCATGGGTAGTGCCTAAGAACAAAGAGGAGTGCATGGGCAGTGCCTGAGTGAATGGTTGAGTGCAAAAATAGTGCTGAGTGATTGCATGAGTGCATGGGTAGTGCTTGGGTGATTGCATGAGTGCAGGGGTACTGCCTGGGTTATTGGATGAGTGCATGTGTAGTACCTTAGTGACTTCATGAGTGCAAGGGTAATGCCTGGGTGCTTAGGTGAGTGCATGGGTAGTGCATGAGTAAAAGGATCAGGGCAAAGGTAGTATCTGGGTCATTGGATGAGTGCATGGGTAGTGAATGAGAGAATGGATGAGTGTATGGGTAATGCATATGTGAATGGAGGAGTGGAAGAATAGTGCCTGAGTGATTGCATGAGTTCATGGCTAGTGCCTGGGTGATTCCATGAGTGCAGGGGTACTGACTGGGTGACTGGATGACTGCATGTGTAGTACCTGAGTGACTTCATGAGTGCAAGGGTAATGTCTGGGTGCTTAGATGAGTGCATGGGTATTGCGTTAGTGAAAGGATCAGTGCAAGGGTAGTGCCTGGGTCATTGGATGAGTGCATGGGTAGTCCCTGAGTGAATGGATGAGTGCATGGGTAAAGCCTGTGTGAATGGCTGAGTGCAAGAGTAGTGCCTGAGTGATTGCATGAGTGCATGGGTAGTACATGAGTGAATGATTGAGTACAAGAATAGTGCCTGGGTGATTGCATGAGTGCATGGGTAGTGCCTGGGTGATTGTATGAGTGCAGGTATAGTGCCTGGGTGATTGGATTAGTGCATGGGTAGTACCTGCATGAAAGGATGCGTGCAAGGGTAATGCCTGGGTCAGTGCAAGAGTGCATAAGTAGTGCCTAACAGAAAAGATGGATGCATGGGTAATACCTGAATGAATTATTGAATGCAAGAGTAGTGCCTGAGTGATTGCATGAGTCCAGAGGTACTGCCTGGGTGAATGGATGAGTGCATTTTTAGTACCTGAGTGACTCATGAGTGCAAGGGTAATGCCTGGGTGCTTAGATGAATGCATGGGTAGTGCGTGAGTGAAAGGATCAGTGCAAGGTTAGCTCCTGTGCCATTGGATGAGTGCATGGGTAGTGCCTGAGAGAATGGATCAATGCATGGGTAATGCCTGTGTGAATGGTTGAGTGCAAGAATAGTGCCTGAGTGATGGCATGAGTGCATGGGTAGTGCCTGGGTGAAAGGATGAGTGCAAGAGTAATGCCTGGGTACTTGGATGAGTGCATGGGTAGTGCCTGAGTGGAAAGATGAGTGCATGGCTAGTGCCTGAGTGAATGGTTGACTGCAAGAGTAGTGCCTGAGTGATTGCATGAGTGCATGGGTAGTGCCTAGGTGATTGCATGAGTGAAGAGGTACTGCCTTGGTGATTGGATGAGTGCATGTGTAGTACCTGAGTGACTTCATGAGTGCAAGGGTAATGCCTGGGTGCTAAGATGAGTGCATGGGTAGTGCGTGAGTAAAAGGATTAGTGCAAGGGTAGTGCCTGGGCCATTGGATGAGTGCATGGGTAGTCCCTGAGAGAATGCATGAGTGCATGGGTAATGCCTCTGTGAATGGTTGAGTGCAAAAATAGTGCCTGAGTGATTGCATGAGTACATGGGTAGTGCCTGTGTGATTGCATGAGTGCAGGGGTACTGCCTGGGTGATTGGATGACTGCATGTGTAGTACCTGAGTGACTTCATGAGTGCAATGGTAATGCCTGGGTGCTAAGATGAGTGCACGGGTAGTGCGTGAGTAAAAGGATTAGTGCAAGGGTAGTGCCTGGGCCATTGGATGAGTGTACGGGTACTGCCTGAGAGAATGGATGAATGCATGGGTAGTGCCTGAGTGAATGGTTGAGCACAAGAAGAGTGCCTGAGTGATGGCATGAGTGCATGGGTAGTGCCTGGGTGATTGTATGAGTGCAGGTGAAGTGCATCGGGTGATTGGATGAATGCATGGGTAGTGCCTGAGTGAATGGTTGAGTACAAGAAGAGTGCCTGAGTGATGGCATGAGTGCATGAGTAGTGCCTGGGTGATTGTATGAGTGCAGGTGTTGTGCATTGGGTGATTGGACGAGTGCATGGGTAGTGCCTGCTTGAAAGGATGAGTGCAAGAGTAATGCCTGGGTGATTGGATGAATGCATGGGTGGTGCCTGAGTGGAAAAATGAGTGCATGGCTAGTGCCTGAGTGAATGGTTGACTGCAAGAGTAGTGCCTGAGTGATTGCATGAGAGCATGGGTAGCGCCTAGGTGATTGCAAGAGTGAAGAGGTACTGCCTGGGTGATTGGATGAGTGCATGGGTACTGCCTGAGTGAAAGAATGAGTGTAAGAGTAGTGCCTGAGTGATTGCATGAGTGCAGATGTAGTGCCTGGGTGCTTTGATGAGTTCATGGGTAGTGCGTGAGTGAAAGGATCAGTGCAAGGTTAGCTCCTGTGTCATTGGATGAGTGCATGGGTAGTGCCTGAGAGAATGGATCAATGCATGGGTAATGCCTGTGTGAATGGTTGAGTGCAAGAAGAGTGCCTGAGTGATGGCATGAGTAGTGCCTGGGTGATTGTATGAGTGCAGGTGTTGTGCATTGGGTGATTGGACGAGTGCATGGGTAGTGCCTGCTTGAAAGGATGAGTGCAAGAGTAATGCCTGGGTCATTGGATGAATGCATGGGTAGTGCCTGAGTCGAAAGATGAGTGCATGGCTAGTGCCTGAGTGAATGGTTGACTGCAAGAGTAGTGCCTGAGTGATTGCATGAGTGCATGGGTAGTGCCTAGGTGATTGCATGAGTGAAGAGGTACTGCCTTGGTGAATGGATGAGTGCATGTGTAGTACCTGAGTGACTTCATGAGTGCAAGGGTAATGCCTGGGTGCTTAGATGAGTGCATGGGTTGTGTGTGAGTGAAAGGATCAGTGCAAGGGTAGTGCCTGGGCCATTGGATGAGTGCATGGGTAGTCCCTGAGAGAATGGATGAGTGCATGGGTAATGCCTCTGTGAATGGTTGAGTGCAAAAATAGTGCCTGAGTGATTACATGAGTGCATGGGTAGTGCCTGTGTGATTGCATGAGTGCAGGGGTACTGCCTGGGTGATTGGATGACTGCATGTGTAGTACCTGAGTGACTTCATGAGTGCAATGGTAATGCCTGGGTGCTTAGATGAGTGCATGGGTAGTGCCTGAGTAAAAAGGATCAGTGCAAGGGAAGTGCCTGGGTCATTGGATGAGTGCATGGGTGGTGTATGAGAGAATGGATGAGTGCATGGGTAATGCCTGTGTGAATGGTTGAGTACAAGAATATTGCCTGAGTGATTGCATGAGCACATGGGTAGTGCCTGGGGTATTGCATGAGTGCAGGGGTACTACCTGGGTGATTGGATGAGTGCATTTTTAGTACCTGAGTGACTTCGTGAGTGCAAGGGTAATGCCTGGGTGCTTAGATGAGTGCATGGGTAGTGCGTGAGTAAAAGGATTAGTGCAAGGGTAGTGCCTGGGCCATTGGATGAGTGCACGGGTACTGCCTGATAGAATGGATGAATGCATGGGTAGTGCCTGAGTGAATGGTTGAGTACAAGAAGAGTGCCTGAGTGATGGCATGAGCACATGGGTAGTGCCTGGGTGATTGTATGAGTGCAGGTGTAGTGCATCAGGTGATTGGATGAATGCATGGGTAGTGCCTGAGTGAATGGTTGAGTACAAGAAGAGTGCCTGAGTGATAGCATGAGTGCATGGGTAGTGCCTGGGTGATTGTATGAGTGCAGGTGTTGTGCATTGGGTGATTGGACGAGTGCATGGGTAGTGCCTGCTTGAAACGATGAGTGCAAGAGTAATGCCTGGGTCATTGGATGAATGCATGGGTAGTACCTGAGTGGAAAGATGAGTGCATGGCTAGTGCCTGAGTGAATGGTTGACTGCAAGAGTAGTGCCTGAGTGATTGCATGAGTGCATGGGTAGTGCCTAGGTGATTGCAAGAGTGAAGAGGTACTGCCTGGGTGATTGGATGAGTGCCTTTGTAATACCTGAGTTACTTCATGAGTGCAAAGGTAATGCCTGGGTGCTTAGATGAGTGCATGGGTAGTGCCTGAGTAAAAATGATCAGTGCAAGGGAAGTGCCTGGGTCATTGGATGAGTGCATGGGTGGTGCATGAGAGAATGGATGAGTGCATGGGTAATGCCTGTGTGAATGGTTGAGTGCAAGAATATTGCCTGAGGGATTGCATGAGCACATGGGTAGTGCCTGGGGTATTGCATGAGTGCAGGGGTACTACCTGGGTGATTGGATGAGTGCATTTTTAGTACCTGAGTGACTTCATGAGTGCAAGGGTAATGCCTGGGTGCTTAGATGAGTGCATGGGTAGTGCATGAGTAAAAGGATTAGTGCAAGGGTAGTGCCTGGGCCATTGGATGAGTGCACGGGTACTGCCTGAGAGAATGGATGAATGCATGGGTAGTGCCTGAGTGAATGGTTGAGTACAAGAAGAGTGCCTGAGTGATGGCATGAGTGCATGGGTAGTGCCTGGGTGATTGTATGAGTGCAGGTGTAGTGCATCGGGTGATTGGATGAAAGCATGGGTAGTGCCTGAGTGAATGGTTGAGTACAAGAAGAGTGCCTGAGTGATGGCATGAGTGCATGGGTAGTGCCTGGGTGATTGTATGAGTGCAGGTGTTGTGCATTGGGTGATTGGACGAGTGCATGGGTAGTGCCTGCTTAAAAGGATGAGTGCAAGAGTAATGCCTGGGTCATTGGATGAATGCATGGGTAGTGCCTGAGTGGAAAGATGAGTGCATGGCTAGTGCCTGAGTGAATGGTTGACTGCAAGAGTAGTGCCTGAGTGATTGCATGAGTGCATGGGTAGTGCCTAGGTGATTGCAAGTGTGAAGAGGTACTGCCTGGGTGATTGGATGAGTGCCTGTGTAGTACCTGAGTGACTTCATGAGTGCAAGGGTAATGCCTGGGTGCTTAGATGAGTGCATGGGTTGTGTGTGAGTGAAAGGATCAGTGCAAGGGTAGTGCCTGGGCCATTGGATTAGTGCATGCGTAGTTCCTGAGGGAATGGATGAGTGCATGGGTAGTGCCTCTGTGAATGGTTGAGTGCAAAAATAGTGCCTGAGTGATTGCATGAGTGCATGGGTAGTGCCTGTGTAATTGCATGAGTGCAGGGGTACTGCCTGGGTGATTGGATGACTGCATGTGTAGTACCTGAGTGACTTAATGAGTGCAATGGTAATGCCTGGGTGCTTAGATGAGTGCATGGGTAGTGCTTGAGTGAAAAGGATCAGTGCAAGGGAAGTGCCTGGGTCATTGGATGAGTGCATGGGTAGTGCCTGAGAGAATGTATGGGTGTATGGGTAATGCCTGAGAGAATGGATGAGTGCATGGGTAATGCCTGCAGTATTGCATGAGTGCAGGGGTACTACCTGGGTGATTGGATGAGTGCATGGGTACTGCCTGAGTGAAAAGATGAGTGTAAGAGTAGTGCCTGAGTGATTGCATGAGTGCAGGTGTAGTGCCTGGGTGCTTAGATGAGTGCTTGGGTAGTGTGTGAGTGAAAGGATCAGTGCAAGGTTAGTGCCTGTGTCATTGGATGAGTGCATGGGTAGTGCCTGAGAGAATGGATCAATGCATGGGTAATGCATGTGTGAATGGTTGAATGCAAGAATAGTGCCTGAGTGCTTGCATGAGTGCATGGGTAGTGCCTGGGTGATTGCATGAGTTCAGGGGTACTGTCTGGGTGATTGGATGAGTGCATGTGTAGTACCTAAGTGACTTCATGAGTACAAGGGTAATGCCTGGGTGATTGGATGAGTGCATGGGTAGTGCTTGACAAAAAGGATATGCGCAAGGGTAACGCCTGGGTTATTGCATTAGTGCATGGGTTGTGCCTGAGTGATTGGCATGAGTGCATGGGTAGTGCCTGAGTGAATGGTTGAGAACAAGGAGAGTGCCTGAGTGAATGGTTGAGAACAAGAAGAGTGCCTGAGTGATGGCATGAATGCATGGGTATTGCCTGGGTGATTGTATGAGTGCAGGTGTTGTACATTGGGTGATTGGACGAGTGCATGGGTAGTGCCTGCTTGAAAGGATGAGTACAAGAGTAATGCCTGGGTCATTGGATGAATGCATGGATCGTGCCTGAGTGGAAAGATGAGTGCATGGCTAGTGCCTGAGTGAATGGTTGACTGCAAGAGTCGTGCCTGAGTGATTGCATGAGTGCATGGGTAGTGCCTAGGTGAATGCATGAGTGAAGAGGTACTGCCTGGGTGATTGGATGAGTGCATGTGTAGTACCTGAGTGACTTCATGAGTGCAAGGGTAATGCCTGGGTGCTTATATGAGTGCATGGGTTGTGCGTGAGTGAAAGGATCAGTGCAAGGGCAGTGCCTGGGCCATTGGATGAGTGCATGGGTAGTCCCTGAAAGAATGGATGAGTGCATGGGTAATGCCTCTGTGAATGGTTGAGTGCAAAAATAGTACCTGAGTGATCGCATGAGTGCATGGGTAGTGCCTGTGTGATTGCATGAGTGCAGGGGTACTGCCTGGGTGATTGGATGACTGCATGTGTAGTACCTGAGTGACTTCATGAGTGCAAGGGTAATGCCTGGGTGCGTAGTTGAGTGCATGGGTAGTGCCTGAGAGAATGGATGAGTGCATGGGTAATGCCTGTGTGAATGGTTGAGTGCAAGAATAATTCCTGAGTGGTTGAATTATTGCATGGGTAGTGGCTGGGTGTTTGCATAAGTGCAGTGGTACTGTCTGGGTGATTGGATGAGTACATGGGCAGTGCGTGAGTAAATGGATGAGTGCATGGCTAGTAGCTAGATGAATAGGTGAGTGAAACAGCAGTGTCTAGCTGATTCTATGAGTGCATAGATTGTAGTGATTGAGTGAATGTGTAGTCCCTGTGTGATTACATTAGTGCATTCATAGTGTCTGTTTCATTCAATAAGTGCATGGGTAGTCCCTGGGTATTTCCATTAGTGCATATTTTTCTATGTGTGCATGTGAGAAGTTCTTGGATAGGGAGTTCAATATCAACAACAAAAGAAGGAGTAATTCCAAGTAGAATACAAATTAATGCATTGAACGAAAACAAAGGAGTAAAACTTAGTTTATAAAAGAACCCTCACTCACCAACCTAGTTGGTGACATGCTTCATCATAGGGTCCCCACCCGAGCGGCCGAATGCCTCTCGGGTGTGCTACGACGCCTGATTACAGCGGAGCAGGTTTTGTAGTGCAGAGTGAGTGATCAGTGAGGATGTGGTTTAAGATTGCCTTTATTAATCCCTAAAAACGTTATGCTGGAATAATAAGGCAAGATTAAAACGAAAGGGATGTCCTATCAGGTTCAATTGGCCATTGACATCCATAGGTGTGTTAAGTGACAAGGTCAGGTCTACATGTTTCAGCCTCTAGGTGCGAAATTGCGAGGCTTTCTTCAGGACCAGTGATGACGCGCCAGTTACGGATGGTTCCACTTATGAGCCGGCTTCGGTTGCTAGACACAGTGAGTCGTTTGGTCCATTTTCTGGATTACATACACTTTTGCTCTCGTGACTTTTTGCACCGTTTGATTACAAGTACTTTTTTATTGCAGATTGAGTGTTTTGGCATTTCCTCCTGACTTTAACATCGGCTGGTTGCCGGCAATGCCGCTTCAAGGTATTAATTTGGTTGATTATTGGGGTTTGGTCTATGGTTTATCATTGCATGGCATGTTTAGGTTCACTTTACTCACACTTGTGACCTTATTTTTCTGTGGACACAAGCTGTTACACTTCGTTTTTGTTATACAGGAATTGCTACTCATTCTTTTCTCCACAGGTGATTGTCCAAGACAGGTTGTGTGTAACCTGTAATTTTATTGTCTTTTTCGCCCCACCTACTTATGTCCTTGTTATAAGGCTCCAGGTTTTGACTCTATAACCTTAGATCTTTCATATGTCACAATGGCTTCTGCACAGTTGGCTCCTTTTGCACACGGTTGTTTATCAAATATCCAGCCCACGTTTGAGCCCTTCTTGTTACGCAAGCCATACATACTATTGTTTTTGGCATTTGTGTTTGTAGATTCCCCTGACGAAGGGCAATAATAATGCCTGAAATGCATTGGGATCGGCTGTATTGATGTACCATCTCATGTCATCATCAAATTCAGTATTTTAACGTATGAAAAAACATTATTGTAAAGTGACTGTTCAGTGCTGTGCAAATTAAAAACTGAAAGTGTACCCTGTGCCGAAATACCTTCAAAACTGCCGGAAACAACCTGTCTCGGCTGCACCTGTACAAAAAACCAACAATATTCAAGGAAATAGCCTACCCCACTATAACATGCTGGCATGATGCTTCCCGTGCGAAGACATCCCTACTATAAAGTTAAATACACCTACCCAGTGAAAGACGGAGTAAGAGACCGACGCACTTCTTCTTCCTTAGTCATATATTAAACTGCCATACTTCTCTTGCACAAATCCAAACATTCCCGCGGAACGTAAGTAATCACCCATGGACGATGCTCCGCCCATTAACGATGCGTGCTCGAATCCCCCAGTTACGAGGTGGCCATCTTGTCGTGGTTAAAATCCACGGATCACTATTACGAATGTCCCTGCATAAGTCGAATCCTAATGGTAACCATGAATACTCCTATTTATATCTGAATCTAACCTGCATACTCAGCTGGAAAAGTTCTCAACCACTATACATAATACCATATGCTACTACATTTATCCGTGGCATCAGTGAAACAAGTGAAGAGGTACACAAAGTTCTTTCTTTGCAAGTAATGCTTACAACGTTAGTTTCGTGATTCCAATACCAATCACCAGCAGTAGTTATAAAACAAATAGAAACAACTCAATATGTACAGTGTACGCCAAATGGCGTTTGACAACAAAACCATATCAATAATACGAAACTTTATTAGTCAGTGTGTGTGAATTCTCTGCCATGAACTAGGTGTCTCTCTAACACCTACGTGTAGATCACTGTTCTCGGGGGGATCTGTGTACTAAAGAATCTAACTGTTAGGTTATAAAAAACAGCTCAAATCTAATTTATCATTTAAACCAAGAGGCACCATGGTATTAAATTTTTTTATCCAGTGAACTTCTTTTTGGGACAATGTCTTACTGGGGTCTAAACCCTCCTTCGGTTTCACTCTTTCCAAAAATAGAAATCGCAGTTGTGCGATATTATGACGCTGTTCCAACCAATGTACAACCAGGTTGGAATTGGTGTTCTTAGTCCGAATCCTGCTTTTGTGCTCCCCGATCCTTATTTTTACTTTTCTTTCAGTTTTCCCAATGTAGAGTAATCCACAGGGACATTTAACACAATAGATCATATTCACGGTATTACAGTCCGATGTGTGTTTCAGTGTGATACTTTCTCCAGTCCTGGGATGTGTAATGGTGTTATGCTGAATCACATTATTAAAGTGAATGCAATTGTTGCATTTTTTCATGCCTTGATAATTTCCGATAGATTTGTCTGTTATTACAGACAGCAGCTCCTTCAAGTTTTTGCTCCTTGTGTATGCAAATAAAGGTTGGTCGACGAATGAATTACCAAAGTCCGGTTCATTTTGTAACAGTTCCCACCGTTTGTTTATCACTTTTTTAATGTTTCTCGATCTGGTTGAAATTTTGGATACGAATACCATGCCGTTAGTCACAGTCTTTTGTTTTTTAATGAGCAAATCTTTGCGATCAATTTCTTTGATTCGTTCTTCTGCTTTCTCGACGATACTAGAAGGATAACCTCTTTGTAGGAATCTTTGTTTGATTCGAGTGACATCAATGTCACTTTTGTCCCTCTGTGAAGCAATCCTTTTTATTTGTATCATCTGTGAATATGGTAAGTTCTGAACCAAATGAGGGGGATGAAAGCTTTGGAACAACAAGGCGTTGTTTCTATCCGTAGGTTTAACATATACACTTGCGTTTAACCCAGTGTCATTTTTTTCAACCAAAACATCAAGAAATGGTAGTTGAGTATTGCTAATTGAATATGTAAATTTAATCTGATTGTTTCTGGTGTTTAAAATCATGATGTTACGCCTCAATGATTCTTCTGTATGCGACCAAATCAAGAATATATCATCTATATAATGGCAATACATTACCAAGTGTTTGCTCCATGATACATTTTCAAATATGTGTCCCTGTTCGAAAAAAGCCATAAAGATGTTAGGGTACTTGGGAGCCCTCCCAAAACCCTTATAATTCCCACTTATTAGTAAGTAAAATTCTTCACTCCAGCGAAAATAGCTGTGTCGCAAACAAAATTGTAATAGTTCCAAAAGAAACACCTTGTTTGCTTGAATGTGGGATTGTTTCAATAAAGCCCATTCGACAGCATCTATTCCTTTTTGGAGAGGAATTCAAGTGTAGAGCGAAGTTACATCAATCGTGCACAGCAACCATTCATTGATATTCGTTGTGTTCAAGTCTTGTAGACGTGATAGAAAATCGGTGGTATCTCGTATGTATGATTTCCAAGCGCACACGATAGGTTGCAAAACATGGGCAATGTACTTGCCTAATGGTTCAAAAAGGGATCCACAGCCAGAGACAATGGGTCTAAAGGGTGGATCCTTAGAGTCCTTCTGAATTTTAGGTACCATGTACATGTGAGGTCTCTTCGAAAATTGCTGCGAAGTATGGCAGTTTAATTTACGACTAAGGAAGAAGAAGTGCGTCGGTCTCTTACTCCATCTTTCACTGGGTAGGTGTATTTAACTTTATAGTAGGGATATCTTCATACGGGAAGCATCACACCAGCATGTTATAGTGGGGAAGACTATTTCCTTGAATATTGTTGGTTTTTTGTACAGGTGCAGTCGAGCCAGGTTGTTTCCGGCAGTTTTGAAGGTATTTCGGCACGGGGTACACTTTCAGTTTTTAATTTGCACAGCACTGAACAGTCACTTTACGATAATGTTTTTTCATATGTTACGCTTTTAGGACCTCAGTATAAAAGTACCCGTCCGTCTTGAGGATTGGTATTCACCGCATATTACGTGTGGTAGTAAGTACCGTTTGTCATAACCTCATCACCTAAATAAATAGGGCGAGATCACGATTTGGGTCTTGGTGAAGGCGGCTTTTGAATAATATCACGGGTAATTTTTGGCTATTTGAGCTATTCTTTTTCACTCTTTCACGTATTAGTCTTTGTGCATTACATCCATACTGTCTTTTATACTTGGGGAATGTTGACTCTCAGTAACCGTTCTTGAGAGTTCTCGTGGCATCTATGAGTGGTCATCTTTTGAACTTCGGGATGATTTCAGGTATTTTATCCACCCTGTTTACTCACCTGGTCGGGTATAGGAATTATTTGATAGCGAGTGTTAGCGAAATTCAGTTTTTGATTTAATGTTTGGTTATATTTGTTTTTTAGTGGCCCCTGAAGAAGGGACTGCCCATCCCGAAAGCATAGGGCATCACACGAATAAGTGGAACCTCATTTAAGAAGAATGTATTGTTTTTAAATATGCATTCAGTTTTGAGTTTGAATTTGTATGTTTCTATCCTTACAATGTATTGAAACAATTGTAACTACTACAGATAACTTGTATTGATGTGACATATACATTGACAACAATGAAAATGTTGATGGAAACACCTTTTTGATTATGTGGTCTATTTCATTGAAATTTGTGGTTAAAATGAGATAAGTGTCATAAAAAATATATATTTTTTAAACACACATAGCTGTGTACCCAGTTCATTCAGGCACTTGTTTTCCTGAATTATTACTTCATTAAATTACTATGTGGGATGGGCAGCCTACAAATACTCTGTAGCACGCTAAAATAGGCTCAGTTATTTAAGATGCAACTATATATTGCTATTTGAAGGATCATTTGGAGTGCGTCACCGAAACAAACCCACTATTGTTTGTGAAAAGGTTTATTTTGCCTAGTTGAATGGGCAGTTTTAAAACTGCACTACAGGCTGCAGTGGCAGGTCTAAGACATGTTTTATAGTGCTACTTAAATGAGTGGCGCAATGAGTGCTGCAGGCCCAGTAGTAGCATTTAATTTTCAGGCCCTGAGTACATGTATTACCATATACTAGGGACTTATAAGTAAATTAATTATGCCAATCAGGTGTAAGTCAATTGTATCATGTTTTAAGGAGTAAGTACACACACTTTAGCACTGGTCAGTGGTAATGTGCACAGAATCCTAATGCCAACAAAAATACAATTCAGGAAACAGAAGGGTTGAAAGCAAATGGTTTACTTTAGGGAAGACCACACCAAAGATGATAGGTTTAACATGTGCCCCGCCCCCGAAGCTGAAGGTATGGAGAACTACTGATCCTTACGGGAGTTCTCATCACCAAGGAGGAAAAACCTTGAAAGACCATTAGCATTGGAGTGGTCTGTCCTAGGACAGTGTTCCACCATAAAATCCATTCCATTTAGGGAGATGAGCCACCTCAAAAGTTTGGAATTCGCACCCCTCATCTACATTAGCCATCTGAGGGACCTGTGGTTTGTCTGAACTCGCAAGTGAGCCCCAAACAAGTATAGTCTCAGCTTCTTCAGTGCCAAGACCACAGCAAATGTCTCCCTCTCAACTGCACTTACCTCTGATCCCTAGGAATTAAACTCCTACTGATGAAGCCTGGAGGTTGATCTAGGCCCTTCCTTTATCTATAAGTATAGTCTCATGCCATATTCTGATACATCTGTTTGTACTGTAAACTCCTTGGAGAAGTCAGGGCACTGAGTACTGGTGTGTTCAAAGAGTTAAAGGCTTTCTGGCATGACTCTGTTCAGATCACCTTTTGAGGCTTCTTGTTAGAAGTCAGCTCAATCAAGGGGGCAACAATGATGCCTTTGCCAATGAAAAACCTGCTGTAATATCCAGTCTGGCCTAGGGAGGTCCTCACTCCAGTATGAGTCTTAGAGGGGTTACCAGGCCAGGATAGTTTCAATTTTGGCTTGGAGGGCGGCACCTTACCTCTGCTCACTCAGTGTCCCAAGTATATCCAAGCCCTATCTGGCACTTGATAGTCAGGCCTGCACGCTGCAAGGCCTGAAACACTTTCTGGAAGTGAAACTGGTGACTCTACTGGCTGAAATTGAAGACTGCAATATTATACAGATAGGCCACAATGAAAACCTCCATCCCAGTCAGGGCTTTGTTAACCAACCTCTGGAAGGTGGTAGGGGCATTCGTTAACCCAAAGGGCAATACTTTAAACTTGAAGTGGCCCTCTGGAGTGGAGAATACAGACCTCTCACCCAAGATTGCCCTAAGCCCTCAGTTAGGGCAATTTGCCAGTACTCTGATATTAAATCAAAGGTACTTAGGAAATTGTCCGCTCTCAACCTATCTATGAGCTCAACAGCTTGGGGAGTGAGGTGAGCATCACATTTTGTAACTAAGTTGAACCTCTATAGACCACACAGAATTTTAGTTCTGGGGAGGTGCCCGTGGGGTGGCTTTGGGTACCAGCACCCCTAGGATGGACCAAGGGCTATTGGAGTGCTCAATCACCTCCGTTCCAGCATCTTAAACACTTCCTCCTTAATGCTGGCTCTCACCTTGTCAGACAGTCTGTAAACCTTGTTTTTTTTACAGACATGCTGTCCGAGTGCCAATATCATGGGTACACAGATGAGTGAGCCATGGGGTCAGTGAGAATAAAAAGGCAAACTGTCCCAGCAAATGGCGACAGTCCCTCTGCTGCTCTGGGGTTGGGAAAGGGGAGAGGTTGACACCTTCCACTGACCCATTCTACTCGTTAGACATAGGAAGTCAGGGAGAGATTCATTCTCCTCTTCCACCCCAGCATCTGTCACCAGGAGCATAGTGACTTCAGACCTCTCCTAGTAGAGTTTGAGGTGCTTAACATGGAGGTTCCTGGGGTTCTTGAGATCTACTAGGTAGGTGACCTCCCCCTTTCTCTCTTTCATCCCATAAGTAGACCTGGGCGGTAAACTCCGCTCCACTCACTGAGTTTGCAGAGTTTTTCCAACTCTGCACTCCACATAGAGCGTGGAGTTTCGAAAACCTCCACGGAGTGGTGCAGAGTGGAGTTTTTCCTCTCTCGTAGCTCGCCAATGTTAAGTTGGTGAGGGCAAGCGAGGAAAATTCAACGCTAGACCCCCTCCTGGTGAGATTTCACAAATCGGGTGGTCGTTGCAGGTCTCTACCGCTCGTGTTGAGAAACCTTCGGCTCACGCTAAGGAAGCTGCCTCTTGAGTAGAACATCTACTCGAGAGGCAGAAAGAAGCTGCACTCTTGCGCTGCACATGGTGCAGTTCGTGCTGATTTTACAGCGTGGGAAAAAATGCCTTGCCCGAGCACCTCAACTTACCTCACTCTGCCGCTCGAAGAACTCTGCAGAGCGAGATGGAGTTTTTTTGCCACTTTGCGGAGTTCTGCATAGCGGAACTCCACGAACTCCACCTAGGCCTACTCATAAGGCCCAGACCAGGGGTCTTTGTTGGGCCCTGGATCCAATGGCTTCCTCACCCACACTCTTTGGCTAGGCTTAAACTCAACCAGAGTGGCTTTCTGATCATGCCAGAGCTTTATCACCACCTGGCTGACTTCAAGATTCTTAGTGGCCTTCTTCCAGAAGTGCTTCAATCGAGTTCTGAGAGCCATCATGTAGCTTATACATCCTGGGGGGGTTCTTGGGAGCTTGTTCCCACCCCTCCTTTACAAAATTGAGAGATACCATAAGAAGGTGGCCATACAGGAGTTCAAAGAGACCAAACCCAACTCCCTTCTGTGGCACCTCCCTGTAGGGAGAAAGGAGGCATGCAGAGAGGAAGTCCCACTTCCGCCTCATGGACTCTGACAAGTTCATAATCATGCCTTCAAGGATTTTGTTGAACCTCTCAACAAGCCCATTGGTCTGGGGGTGATACAGTGTGGAGAACTTGTAAGTTACTCCACGCTCGTTCCACATTAGCTTCATGTAGTCTGACATAACGTTTATATCCCTGTCAGGACACTGCTTCTTTGGGGAACCCTACCTGGGTGAAAATGCCCTCCAGGATTCTGGACACTGCAGGTGCAATCACAGTTCTCATAGGTATGGCCTCTGGGTACCTAATGGCATGGTCCACCAAGACCAGGACAAACCTGTTGCCTTGGGTAGTCTTGGCATCCAGAGGGCCCAACAATGTTGATGCCCATTCTTTCCGATCTTTCAAAGGAGGTGCCAGTGACAGGTAGGGGAACCAAGGGAGCCTTTAACTTTCTCCCTGACTTTCCACTGCCCTGGCAGGTAGGACCAGCAGAATGCATCTGAGATCACCTTCACCCAGGGCCAATAGAAGTTAGTGACAATCCTGGCAAAGGTCTTGTCCTGCACAGATGTCCTGTCAGGGGAATGTCATGAGCCAGACACAGTAGAAAGGCCCTGTAGCACTAGGGGTCCACCTACACACAGGTTGCCCCAGGCTCAGGAAACCTAGACTCACTATACAGGAGATAATTTTCCCACTTTATCAGTTCATCTCCAGAGGTGTCACCAGCTGCCTGGGCCTTGGCCTGTCGCCTGAGACCCTTCAAGGGTAGGGTGCTCCTTCTGAGCCTTGCAGAATTCCTCCATGGTAGACTCTGCCTCAGCTTGCCAACCAGCCAGTTCAGTTAAATCCCCCAGGGCAGCAATATCCTCCCCTATAGGTTCTGGGGCTTCTCTTTCAGGCTCAGTCTCCTCCCAGACTGTGGGAGTTTCAAAGGCAGGCTCCCCACACCCCTAGTCCTTTCTGCTCTTAGCCGCTGTAAAGGCCATTTTCGAGGCTCCAGCCTTCTTGACTATCCTCTTGGGATTCCATTAATCTTGTGGTCAGGCAAAGCCACTCAGTCAACCCTAACATCTCCAAGTGGAACCTGAGCTCTACCTCCTTCCAGACAGTGTACTAAGTCATTACCAACAGACAATTCACAGGCATGGCAGGACTCGCATCTACCCTGAAGGAATCTGAAACTGACCCTGCGCTCAAAGGGAACATGAGCCACTGGTTAGTAACTCTCACAGTTGTCTGCTACCACAACCTGGTAGAATACATTAGGGATTACCTGCTCTTAGGACACCAGATGGCACCTTCCAGGAGTCATACTGGCTACTGTGTCCCTCAGAGCCTCCAACCTCTGCCTATTGATGGTGACCCACTGTCTATACTTGGATGTATTGGTAGACATGTGGGCTTTGAGCACAACCTCCTTGTCCCCCAGGGATTCCAGGACAACCTCTGCACCACCCCATGTTAACTGGTATAACTATTTCCCCAGGGGCTACTCTAGCCAACCCAGGTGCCTGCACACCATTAGGGGCTGCACCATCTTGGGGCACATGATGCCTCCCTTCATGTGCCCATATCTATAGCACTCATAACATTTGAGGTTAAACTTCCCTGAGGACTTTTTGCCAGGGAACTCATGCTTCTTTTGCTCAGGTTCAGATTGGGAACCCTTCCCCTGCGAACTAATTGGGGGGTCTTGAAAGAACTCATTTTTTTGTCTCCCCTTCTTTTTTTCTGTTGGGTACTCTGTCCAACCTTTTGATTATCCCCTCCAGATACCTTCTTGGACTCTCTGGTGCTAACACAGAGTTCCGTCTCCTGGGAAAATTCCCTAGGTGAAGTGAGCTTGCTGTCAATTAGGTGTTGGCACAGCTCTGTAAAGCAAGTACTGAGCATGTGCTCTCTCAAAATCAAACTGTATGTATTTATTTATTTATTTTACTTATTGAGTTTTGTATAGCAAAAATTGGACTTGAAGGCATCAGAGCGCTTTACAGAGTTTGCATAACAGTAATAATGTGATGTACCTTTGGCGTAGGTATACAGATATCGTGGGAGTACGTAGGCGAAATATAATAAATGACATTAGGCTAAGGTGGTGATGCAGTTTTGAGGTATACCATACATGTATATATAGTGCTTAACATCATACAGGAGCAGTTGGACAAGATTACAAGAGGAGTAGATTAAGATACATAGAGTCTGTATTATAACATAAAATTATGACATATGGTATTATTGATACACAATAGTGTTCAAAGGTAGCTAGGGTGGGGCCTCGCAAAGGCGGGGGGAGTAAAGGTCCAGTTTCCCCGGGTTAGTGGAGCTCAGGTTTCTTTATAGCATGATGGTGAGAGCAACGGGCCAGTTGATGCTTTAAGGGGGTAAGTTCAAATATTTGTTGAAGAGAAGAACTTTCAGTTTCTTTTTGAAGTGGGGAAAAGATTGATTGTCACATAAGTCCTGGGGTAGTGCGTTCCAGATTCTAGGGGCATTCCCAGAGAAGGAGCGGGAGCATGATTTGTCTTTCTTACATCTTGGCAGAATCAGGAGTAGGCTGTTTGAGCTTCATAGAGGTCTCCATTGACTGGATTTTGATAATTAATTTGACAGATAGACTGGTTTATCTGTGTAGAGAGATTTGCAGGTTATGTATGCAGTTTTGAGTATAGCTCTTGCCTTGACTGGAAGCCAGTTGAGTTACTTCAGAGTAGGAGCAATGTGGTCATATCGCCTCTCCCCCGATAGAAGCCTGGCCGCTACGTGGAGTGTTGCTTTCAAAAGGGCTAGGTATGTTTTTGGGGCGACAGTAATCACTGCATTGCTGTAGTCCAGCTTGGGGAAGACTAAGGATTGTACCACAGTCTTTAGGTCTTCGATAGGTACGAAGGGTTTGAATTTTTTCAGGTGTTTGAGTGTGTAAAAGGCACTTTTCGCAGAGGTATTAGTTAGTATGCTCTTTCATGCTCAGGTGATTGTGAAGTGTGATCCCCAGGGATTTAACGGAGTTTGAGACAGACAGTTTCAGTTTAGTGCAGTGATGTTGTCGAGCCAGGTATCAATGGGAAAGCACTTATCTTTAGGTGGGATGGGGAGGAGTTCTGTTTTGTTGGGATTGAGTTTTAGACTGTTGCTGGACGGTGCAGTGACAGAATATCGATTCAAAAATATCAAGTTGCACAAATATCGAGTTTCAAATATCGTGGGTCAGAAATATCGACATACAGATTCTCGTGGTCAAGAATATCGATTTTAGGAAGCAATATCGATGTTAAAAATATCGAAGTGTTTAATATTGTTTGCAAAAATATAGTTGTTAAAAATATCGTGTGTTTATTAATGTTATGTATTTTAGTATATATTTTTTATGTATGTGTTGTATTTTTTTTGTATAAGAATTGTTTGTATTTTTAATATATGTGTTCAATTTTTAGTAGTTATCAATTTCTTTTTTATTAGAATTTTGCGTTTTTAGTTCCGTAGTGGGTTGTGGGTGTATAGGGGAATAGGGTGGGAAGTAATTTAATTATATTAAATGTATTGATTATTTTTATTTATTAATATTTGTTTAATTGAGATGTTATATTGTTAAATGTGTAAAGTAATTTATTATTAATTAATTAATAATTGGTTGTTAATTCAGTTTAATTAATTAATTGGTAATTAATTATGGTAATTGTGTAATTAATTTTAGGTGTGTGTTGTGGTGTTTATAGGTGTTAAGGGTGGGAAGTAATTTATTTGTAATTGAGGAATTAAAAATTGGCTGTTAATTATTCTTAATTAATTAATTGGTAATTAATTATGGTAATTGTGTAATTAATTTTAGGTGTGTTGTGGTGTTTATAGGTGTTAAGGGTGGGAAGTAATTTATTTTTAATTGATGAATTAATAATTGGATGTTAAATAATTTTAATTAATTAATTGGTAAGTAATTATGGTAATTGTGTACCTCTGTTGTGGCAGAAAGGCAGTGAAACATCCTTAATTTGAAAAAAGGAACATTATAGCCAAATCAAAAACTAAGGAGAATTTTTTTTAAATCCATCAAATTTAATGTCAGAATATTTTTGGGATTTTAGTGTTACGCAGAATCACTGAGTGGCACTGCACAAACACAAGTACTGGATCCTACCACTGAGCACCAATGTAAAAGATTGAGTTTTTGATTGAGTGGGGTGAAAGCCCTACTCAAGCAACAACCACAATCCTTGTTACGATGAACCACAAAAGTCACTAAATTAACAAGTGCTTAACCTGCTGGTCTCTTAGCACACAAGCAATTAGGCTTAACTTAGAGGCACTGTGTTAAGTATTTGTGCAGCACTCAAACAGTAATAAAATGAAAACAAGAAAAATCCCACACGAAAATAAAAAAAGAGAGAAAATAGAAAAAAGAGAAAAATAGTAATAAAAACAATGACATGAAAATGAATCAAATTCAACCAGTAGACCTGAAGTTATCCTTTTTTAAAAATGTTTGTAAAAACTATTCCCTAAAAGATCAAAGCCCCAACCATGGGTACCTGGTCGCATGAGACTGGTACAAAGTCAAAAGTTAAGGCCACCTGCAATTGAGCATGGTTCGGGTACATGAGGTGCATTGGCCCGAGTCTCGGCAGGAGAAGGTAGAGTTTAGTGGGGCAAGGCAGCAGGATCTGTCTGAGGAGTCGTGTCACCAGGGAGCTCTTGATGAGGTCTCGGTGAGGTCGTCAATGATGGCGTAAAAAGCTCAGAGTGGGAGAAGCTGGATTTCTAGGCTGAGGAGGTTTTCATCATCGATAGGGAGCCTGTAGCTGTTGAGTCCAGTAAAGATTCTTACGTTCGGTCTTAGACAACTTTTTAGAATTCGAAAACCTCAAGCAGGATGAAGCTGCAAGCTGAAGTGCGCTCCACGAGGCAGGATATGTCACTCTGAGATCCTGCTGAACAGGATTTTCTGTTCAGGCGACGAACGTAGTGGAGTCTACCTCAGAGTCAGTTCGACTAAAGATGAACTTTGGGCACATCTGTAGGCACCCAGTCTTCTGTCTGTTCTGCTGCCACATTTTGCTGAACATTTTTCTAAGTCCCAACTTTTAGGGTTAGGCAGGAGCAGCACCTCTAACACCACTTCCAAGGCTACAGGACTTGGGGGCACCACTTGGAGGTTTAGGACTTACTCCGGCAGTGGCCAGGTGCAGGGCTCAAGGTCTCTAGAGCTTGTTATGTCCCTTTATCTCACACAGGAGGCCAGCCAATTAGCCCTTGCAGTCACTCTGGTAGTACTGTGTTCAAGGAGATAGTCCTCTCTCTGTCAAGCAGCAAAGCAGGCCTCAAGGAGAAGGGTAGTCCTCTGAGGAATGAGGCAGGCCTAAAGCAGCAGGGCAGTCCTCTGGAGTACAAGGCAGTCCTTCTGAAGTCTTCCACAGATCCAGAAGTGTAGTGAAGAGGTGGTTCAGGAGGTCCAATATTAATACCTGGTGCCAGCCTCTGAAGTGGGGGTGATATTCAGGCTATCCCCACATCTGGTTCTGGACAGTTCTTCCCTTTTCCAGCCAAGGCTCTAAATAGTTTGGGGTGACAACACACTGGTGTCAGGTCCCTTTGTGTGTGTGTGCTGTAGGCAGGGCTATGAAATATAAGTGGGGCATCAAGCAGCTCTGCCCCACTCATCCTGGCAGGATGGTCCATCCAGCCAGTCCCTCTTTGTCTCATTGTCTGGGAGGAATACACAAAGGTCAACTGCCAAGCTATTCACAGTCATGTGACCACAGACACCAGACACCAAATGGTTAGGAAAAGAAAATGCCCACTGTCTTAATGTGCTGTTTTCAGAATTTTACTTAAAATCTGACTTCATCATTAAAGATTACTTTAAATTGCAATTCATTTCACTCCAAACTTGACTTTCCTATCTGTTCCAAATCAAAAGTTAGCACTTATTAAATGTAATAAGGTAACCCAATGTTAAATGTCCCAATGAGAGAGATAGACCTTACAGTAGTGAAAAACGTATTTAGGAGATTTTCACTAGCAGGACAAGTAAAAATTAAAAAAATGTAAAACACATGTTTTTGTTTAGTGCCTACCTTAGGGGTCACTTATATGTTTTAAAAAGGAATGTTTAAGCTTGGCAAAAGGTTTATTTTGCCAAGTTAAATTGGCAGTTTTAAAAATGCACAACAGGCTGCAGGGCTGAGACATGTTTTAAAGTGCTATTTAAGTAGGTGGTACAATGAGTTCTGCAGGCTCACTAGTAGCATTTTGGCACCATTTGACAAATCTACACAAAACATTCCAAAAAAATATCATCCACCTCTGCTCCTTCCTGGAAAGTTGCTGGATGGTCAGTCAAGCAGGGCCACAAAAAAATGGGGTCCCAAAACTCGTTTTCCCCATGCAATATCCCATAGGAATATTGAACAGCAATAATACAAAAATGGCTAAACATAATTACACCAAATTTGGTAGAAAGCTAGATCTTGGTCTTTGTTTTGTGTGATTTGGTGTGAATCCATTTAGTAGTATTAAAGAAATTTAAGTTAAAACAAATTGTATATATCGCGCCACAGAAGATCTGCAAATCTCCCTTAACCTTTCCCAAAAGTGCTACTTTTTAACTAAAGGCATGATATAGACCGTGGTGGGACTAGTCCCACCGTCTCTTTTCCACGGTCTTCCCGCCCGTTGCCTTGGTGGTCTGCCCACTCGATTTAGATGTTGGCTTGTCACTGGAGGGAAGACCATCGCAGTCCCGCTACCTCCACCAGAATCTTCCTCCCGCTTCGACGGCGTCAGAGACAGAAGCTGCAGTCTGAGTGAATCCCACCAAGAATCACGCCATCCAGATACCGATGTGCCTTTCCAACGAGGCAACTGTGGTCGGGACACCTCCAAGCACGAGCTGGCGGAATCTATGAAAAAGAAGTGAAACTCACCTTTTTTTTGATTCCCACCACTGAATCTGTCTTGAGCGCCATTGTCCAGGTTCATCCCGTGCTGCTGCTACTTGACCACGATGCTCAACCACCCCGTTGTTGCTGGAATCTAGGGTAGCCTTTTGTGTTCGGTGTGGGTGTACATTCAAAAGTGTGTGTATGTTGTCGGTGTGCAATGCTATATATAATAAAAATAGGCAGTACACATTACCTACATGTACATTTTGACAGATTCACAACATATTTGTGAGATAAAAATAAGTTAGATTTACTTTTCTCAACACACCCATGGCCTCACTCCATCAGCACTCTACCGCCAGGGCACTGCCAGTAGGGGTGGGTGGAGTTTGCGGAGTCCCACTATGCAGAATTCCACGGAGTCGCAAAAAACTCTGCCAAGCTACACGTAGTTCTGCGTTTGGGTTGAGTTTGCCGGCATACCCATTTGCGTTGCCTTGGGAACGTGGAGTGTGTCCGTGCGCTCCAAAATCACACGGGAATGGCAGTAAGTGGTCCTGAAGTGTGCTTGCATTCTAAATCACGCGCAAACAGCACCAAGCGATCCGCATGGGTGCGGCCATCTTGTTTTCTGCTCCCTGTTATGGTGCTGGGCCTAATTTTTTATCTCTTGTTAATCTTTGTCATCCTCCTCCTTTATTCCTTTTGTACCCCAAATTTTTACTTTTTACAATAGTGTGCTTCTTTGCGTTTGTGTATTTTATGTTTTTGTTTACATTTTTTGTGTTTTTGTGACTTTTTTGACTTAGTTTATTTCCCCTTCTTCCCTTTCTTTCTTCTTTACTTTCCCTTCTTTCCCTTCCTAGGGGCCGATTCCGATTCGGGCCAGAAAACATACCAACCGACTCGGTACGGGAATTTAGTCCGACCGACACGTACCGGCGCTGCCCGACCTGCATAGTACGATGAAATGCATGTGAATCACGACCGACTCGTACGGAACACAAGCCGAACGACCGAACCGCACGGAAACCAGCTATCCGGCCGGGAAACCACGCGAATCAAACCGACCAACACACACCAGGAATGAACCCGACCGAAACGTACCTGCGAACTCCGACCCGCGCAGTACCATGCAATGCGTGGAAAACCAGACCGAGTTGCACGGAGCCCAAGCCGTACGACCGACACGCATACAAAACCCAGCCGAAGCGACCAAATACTCCGCGACCGACGCGTACGCCGCACATGACACCTAGCAGAAACACAGCGTGAACGACTCGGAGCAGCTCGCACGAGACAACTGCAGCGTCCTACTCGGTCAGAAGAACGTCTCCTACATGCACAAAAAATACAAAGGGAAAAATACAAAAAAAAGGGCCAAACAAGCAATGACAAAGCCAATAAATACTGGGGGGAAAAAACATGGAACAAAGACACACCCCCAACTCCACCCATATAAAGGCCACAAATCCCTACCATGATCCTAGGCAAATTCAACTGACCTGCCAGCACAGAACACCATCACACAGCAACCACAGACACACTCACAACTCATCCATCACACAAGCCACACACCATTACCACCTCACAAATAGCACCCTCACATACACCCAGCAAAACCTACACTCACCCACCCTCACTTGCACACACACACACACACACATCAATCCCCACCACCACCCATCACCATGCTCCCAAAGAAGAATCCAAAGTTCCTAGACAGTGAATTGGAAGTCCTGGTAGATGAGATCCTCAGGGTAGAGCCACAGTTGTTTGGTACATTGGTCCAACAGACCCCCATGTCGCAGAAAACCAAGGAGAGGATCGTCAACAGGGTGAACGCACAATCACCATGTTTGCGCACAAAGGAAGACATCCAGAACAGGTGGTATGACGTGCGCAGGAGGGTCAAGGAACTACTAAAGAAGGATTACCTCTTGAGTCACCGCACCGGCAGTGGCCCTCCTGCCAAACCAGTATACCTCAGGCCCTGGGAGGAGAAGGTGTGGGCCATCCTATCACCAGTGAGCGTATATGGACTATCAAACATCCCAGAGCCTGGTGAGTACACAACCAATATACACAATATTGTGTGACAATACACACACATCACTGTCAAGGGGATAGTCAAACCATGCACCCTTAGCAAATCCACAGCAACCAAAAGATAATCATCCCAAGATGTGTATGTTAGTTAGATAAACACAATACATGCCATCTCATAGTGATATGTAACTGTGTAATGACATGTACAAACCGAACAACAAATAGAGCTAGGCAGTGGCACAAATCTAACAACAAACACAGTCAGATATTTTGCCACCACTAGAACACCACCTCACAGGGAAGCCCACTGAAAGGAAGGAATTCTGTGTATGCTGGTGAAGGCAGTGTAGCCAATAGCATGATGGGAGTTGTAGTCACAGATATTGGTCACCCTCACAATTGGCCCATCAACACTACCCTGAACCATGCTCACATCACAGGGAGTGGAAAAGAAATGACAAGATGGCTGACACTGGGTACTGCTGTGGGAGCACAAGGCCCTGCTGGGAACTGTGCACCAACAAACAACAGGACCACACTGTCAGCCATCTTGCCATTGCTGTCACACTCACACACAGTGAAGTCCACTCAAAAGGAAGGAAGTATGGGCATGCTGGGAAGGGGGTGTAAGCAATAGCATGATGGGAGTTGTAGTCACAGATATTGGTCACCCTCACAATTGGCCCATCAACACCACTCTGAACCATGCTCACATCACAGGGAGTGGAAAACAACTGACAAGATGGCTGACACTGGGTACTGCTGTGGGGAGCACAAGGCCCTGCTGGGAACTGTGCAACAACCAACAGCAGGACACCACTGCCTGACATCCTGAAAGCCAACTTGCACTCCCTGCAATGGAAGCACGTTCCATGGTGGGATATCTGGCTGGGTGGGAAGGAGGACTGACAGCTCTGACCATAGTTACAAGCAGCTTTTCTCACACACACCCTTAACACAAACTCCACACAACTCACCTGGGAGAATGCAATGCCTCACACTCTAATTAAATATCCCACAAAGAACCACCACCACCCTGGGTTATGCTGTGTGAAACACAGGGACACTCTTGGGACTTGTAGCCAAACAAACACCAGGACAACACTGTCAGCCATCCTGTCAGCACAGGCACACTACCCCACAGGGAAGCTGAGTCAAAAGGAAGGAAGTATGGGCATGCTGGGAAGGGGGGTGTAGGCAATAGCATGATGGGAGTGGTAGTCACAGCTCAACCTCCCCCACCCACATGGCCCAGCAAGCTCACACTGAAGCATGCACACCTCACAGGGAGTGGAAAAGAACTGACAAGATGGCTGAAACTGGGTACTGCTGTGTGGAGCACAAGGCCCTGCTGGGAACTGTGCACCAACAAACAACAGGACCACACTGTCAGCCATCTTGCCATTGCTGTCACACTCACACACAGTGAAGTCCACTCAAAAGGAAGGAAGTATGGGCATGCTGGGAAGGGGGGTGTAGGCAATAGCATGATGGGAGTGGTAGTCACAGCTCAACATCCCCCACCCACATAGCCCAGCAAGCTCACACTGAAGCATGCACACCTCACAGGGAGTGGAAAAGAACTGACAAGATGGCTGAAACTGTGTACTGCTGTGTGGAGCACAAGGCCCTGCTGGGAACTGTGCACCAACAAACAACAGGACCACACTGTCAGCCATCTTTCCATTGCTGTCACACTCACACACAGTGAAGTCCACTCAAAAGGAAGGAAGTATGGGCATGCTGGGAAGGGGGGTGTAGGCAGTAGCATGATGGGAGTGGTAGTCACAGATATTGGTCACCCTCACAATTGGCGCATCAACACCACTCTGAACCATGCTCACATCACAGGGAGTGGAAATAAACTGACAAGATGGCTGACACTGGGTACTGCTGTGGGGAGCACAAGGCCCTGCTGGGAACTGTGCAACAACCAACAGCAGGACACCACTGCCTGACATCCTGAAAGCCAACTTGCACTCCCTGCAATGGAAGCACGTTCCATGGTGGGATATCTGGCTGGGTGGGAAGGAGGACTGACAGCTCTGACCATAGTTACAAGCAGCTTTTCTGACACACCCCCTTAACACAAACTCCACACAACTCACCTGGGAGAATGCAATGCCTCACACTCTAATTAAATATCCCACAAAGAACCACCACCCTGGGTTATGCTGTGTGAAGCACAGGGACACTCTTGGGACTTGTAGCCAAACAAACACCAGGACAACACTGTCAGCCATCCTGTCAGCACAGGCACACTACCCCACAGGGAAGCTGAGTCAAAAGGAAGGAAGTATGGGCATGCTGGGAAGGGGCGTGTAGGCAATAGCATGATGGGAGTGGTAGTCACAGATATTGGTCACCCTCACAATTGGCCCATCAACACCACTCTGAACCATGCACACATCACAGGGAGTGGAAAACAACTGACAAGATGGCTGACACTGTGTACTGCTGTGGGGAGCACAAGGCCCTGCTGGGAACTGTGTACCAACAAACAACAGGACCACACTGTCAGCCATCTTGCCATTGCTGTCACACTCACACACAGTGAAGTCCACTCAAAAGGAAGGAAGTATGGGCATGCTGGGAAGGGGGGTGAAGGCAATAGCATGATGGGAGTGGCAGTCACAGCTCAACATCCCCCACCCACATGGCCCAGCAAGCTCACACTGAAGCATGCACACCTCACAGGGAGTGAAAAGCCACTTCTAAGATGTCTGACAATGGTCCTCTGTCGTGGGGAGTACCAGGCCCTGCTGGGAACTGGGCACCAACCAACAGCAGGACACAACTGACTGACATCCTGAGAGTAAACCTGCACACACTGCAAGGGTGGCATGCTTCATGGTGGGATAACTGGGCTGGGGGGAGAAGGAGGGCCGGATGTCCACCAAATACAACCAATGCTGGCCATGCACACACCTCAACATTCACATTGAAATGCTTCAGGTTTGCAGGACAATGTGCTACACCAATATCAACCTCTGACTGTGACAACTTAGGACAATGCAATGTACAGGCCCGCATCCAGAGGTACAGTCACAACTGTCAGGTGTGTGAACCATTGATGCCTGTAGAAACATAACATACATTGTGTGTCTCTTCCAAAAACAGGTGATGATGGGGACACAGCAGCAGATGATGAGGAGTCCCTGTCCCAGGCTCCGGGGGACACTGAGCTCACTGGTGTGAAACAGCCTCTGCCCTCCTCGGATGGCGAAGACCTACCTGGCCCCTCCGGTGTGAGTCATCATGCAGCACCAGCAGGACCAACATCTGCACCCCCTGCACCCACCCCTCCAACAACTGCCAACACACAGACCACCGCCGCCGACACGGACAGACCAAGGACCACCGATGACAACAGCACAGGGACCCCGGCCCAACGTGGAGCAACGGACAACGACCCCAGTAACAACCCCCAAGGGGGCCTAGGGTCACCTGTGCGTGCCACCGCAGGTCCCGCACGTGTCGCCAGGGGTGGTGGGAGGGGTGGTAGACATAGGTCGCTGTTTGCAGAGGGGTCTGGACTGCATGATGACCCACAACTGGTACGCATTGCTGATGCGTACCAGAATAGCACCGGAGAGGTCAGCCAGGTAGTGGGGATCCTCAAGGATATTCAACAGCAGCAGGCTGCTCATCATGCCCGCTTGGACTCACACATGTCCCGTGTGGAGACACACATGTCTCGCATGGAGTCCAAGTGGGACACATTACAGAACTGACAGCGGTGCATAGGGACATATTGACATGCCTCCGCCAGATTAGCACCAACATGGCCACACCTCCCTGTGTGCCCACAACATCTGGTGCTGCAACAACTGCAACTGCCACAGGGAGGGAGGATGACTCTGGCGGAGAGTCCCCTGCACCGCAGCAGCCTGCACGCGAGGTCCCCCAAAGAAGAGGGGTCGTCCGAGGAAGGAAAACTGAGAGGCCGATGGCCATGTACATCCCCCGGAACCCAACACCTGTTCTGGAAATTCTCCTTTGTGTGCAAACTGTTCACCCTGTCGAATGCAACCCAACTCTCCCACATGACATGGGGAGTTTAAGTTGGCCCAATGTATCAGATGACTGTGGACTTTACTCAGGACATTTCTGCTACCAAGACTTCCAACACATCTGGGAACTTTGGATTACAATCCCAATGTACAGCACCCACCATCCTGTGCACTATCCTCACACATGTATGTAAATAAACTCACTAATACACCATACTTGCCTCTGTTGTGATTCCAACGTGGTTTCTGTCATGGAGATGATGATCTGCTAAATGACACTGTGCATGCTAACTGCTACAGCAAGTTCAACACCGTCATGTGAGTCATGGCGACGTGACACATATGAGGGAGACACACCACTAGGGCTACACAACACATACACACCAGGGCCATCTGACTCATCGCCTACACTGATGTTGCCAGGAAATACAGTGGAATGCACAGACACCACACCTATTCAGAGTCTGTGTTAACTAGCCCACAGGTGCAGTAAGCAAATGTCAGTCAGATGTGTGACCACAGACAACGCACATCCCAAAGTGAAGCACAGGTTTATTACACATTTGCAACATGTTGTTTGCACTACAGATGCAAGGTAATCCCACGTGGCAGTGGCCACACAGTCAACAAGTGTAGAAGAAATAAAGTCCAGGGGTGTGTGGCACATCACCTGTAGGGAAATGACTGCTTCCACCCTGGAAGTTGAATCATGGTGTCGGGGGATCACAGTTGACCAAACAACTCTGAAAGTACCCTGTGAAGGACAGACATGACACACAGTCAAAAGCACTGAAGAACAGGACAGAACTGCAATACTCATGCCCAATACATGTCACAAGATACCTACACAAAACCAAGTTAGCATGTCAACACTGTTGGGGAGTACAGACTACCTGTAAGGACACATCGCTGCACGCTTCCAGTCAAGTAGCACATGGCCACACTCAAACAGTACCAGAGCACCACCAACACATATCACGCAAACTCACATCATTGACATGACATCTCTGGATACTCACATTCAGCTGAAGAAGTTGGTGATGAGCTGTGTGCGGACATCACCCTCATCATCAACATCATCACTGGCATCGTGGCCCAGGCCAGGATCCTCCACAGGTGGCGGATGTTGGTCATCGTCATCCAGGATGAGAGGCAACTCCTTCCGCACTGCCAGGTTGTGTAGCATGCAGCATACGATGACAATCTTGCACACCTTTGCTGGGGCATATGGGAGGGCCCCTCCTGTCTTGTCCAGGCAGCGAAGCGGCTCTTCAGGAGACCAAATGTCCGCTCGATCACTCTCCTGGTCCGACCATGTGCCTCATTGTAGCGCATCTGGGCTGGTGTCACAGGGTTCCTGAGTGGTGTCAGCAACCACGGCATGTTGGGGTATCCTGAGTCACCTACATACAGACAATTGCACATTAGCTGAGTTGGAAAAGAGGGTGGAAGACAACATTGCAGAACACACACAATGGTACAAAGTCAGTACACACCGACAAGCCAGGCACGCTGGTTCTGCATCTGTGACATCATCCTCGGGATGCGACTATTCCTCATCACGTAGGCATCGTGTGCAGAACAGGGGAAACGGGCACACACGTGTGAGATGCTCATATCTGCAAGACATACCACCAGAGCATTGACCGAATGGTAATGTTTCCTGTTCCTGTATGCCTGCTCATGTGCCTGTGGTGGTACCAAAGCCACATGTGTCCCATCAATGGAGCCAATGACATGCGGCATCCTCCCCAGGGCATAGAAGTCACTCTTGATGTCAGTGAGTTGTTGACGTTTAGGGAAATAGATGTACTGGTTCAGGTATCTCAACATTTCCTCCAAAACATCGCATAGCACACGGCTGAACATGGTCTGTGACATCCCACCAGCAGACGCCACAGTGTGTTGAAAGGTACCGGTGGCAAAGAAGTGTAGGGCTGACATCACCTTCACCTTGGGGGTCAGCGCTGTAGGGTATGGCCAGCCAGGTTCCAAATGTGGGGCCAACCGCACCGCCAATTCCTCAATCAGCTGCCTGTTGAAGCGGTACCATCGGATGCAGTCACGTTCGACCATCGTTGCAAGGTCAGGGAATGGTCTATGGACAGCTGGTGCACTGCAGTGCATAGGTGAAGAAAGAAAGATTGTCAGTCACCCCACATATGTGGCATAGACCATACTCAATATCACATGATACATCATTACGAGACACAAGTACCTGATGTGTGTGCCGTTCTGTAAGGACATGTATGGCACCTACATGGCCAACATCTAACATCACAGTTCAACATGTGTTGACAACAAGTTCCAGGTTGTGCTATTGGATATCATTAGGCTGTGTCACAGTACCCATGTACTGCTGTCACGTTCCAAACACACACCACAGTGACATGTGAGGACAGATGTGCCCCAGGCATCACAGCTCATTGACAGGTAGATTCCCAGGGACCCTGTATTGCCACATGGACACTGGCATGACATGGCGTATCATGTACACGTCAGCAAAACAACCATGACTCCCACAGGTGGTGGCCCCTGTTGCCTCTGCAGGACAGACATGGACATCTGGGGGACACACACACGCACAACATCAAAGTCCATGCACAAACAACGTGGATGTGGAGACTGTCCCCCATTGTGCACATGGAATCAGAGACATTGTAAACACAACATGCACACAGACTGTGGAGGGCCATCACTATTGTGGCAATGGGTCACCCTGTGACGTACATACCTTCCCACATGGGACTCAGGGGTATGTGACATGACATACACATACACAACCTGGAAATGCGACCATGCCACATGCTCTGAAATGAACAGTTGCACATCACAGTGGTCATGTGCACAACACACAAAGGATTCTGTCCCCATGAACACGTGCACAGCCTGGGAGTGGCTGCCCCCAAGTGCCACCCAAATAACCACATGTTGACCCCCATACACAGAAAAGGTAATGCAGCCTTACATGCCTTAGGATACAGTGTGGACAGGCTGTGGTGTTGTAGGTGTGCCCCTGAGTCCCTGGAAAGTAAATGTGGCTGGCATACGTACACCTGTGACAGGCATGGTGACATATGCGAGTGACTTGTACAGGGACGCGTCGTACAGCAATGGACCCATTGGTGCGCACGCATTGGCCATTGCATATGATGTGAGCGGGTACGCGTTGTACAGCAATGGTCCGATCGGTGCGCACGCATTGGCCATTGCATATGATGTGAGCGGGAACGCGTTGTACAGCAATGGACCGATCGGTGCGCACGCATTGGCCATTGCATATGATGTGAGCGGGTACGCGTTGTACAGCAATGGTCCGATCGGTGCGCACGCATTGGCCATTGCATATGATGTGGCGGGTACGCGTTGTACAGCAATGGTCCGATCGGTGCGCACGCATTGGCCATTGCATATGATGTGGCGAGTACGCGTTGTACAGCAATGGTCCGATCGGTGCGCACGCATTGGCCATTGCATATGATGTGAGCGGGTACGCGTTGTACAGCAATGGACCGATCAGTGCGCACGCATTGGCCATTGCATATGATGTGAGCGGGTATGCGTTGTACAGCAATGGTCCGATCGGTGCGCACACATTGGCTAGGGCCTGGCATGGCAACGGACGCGTTTTCAAAGCTTTAACGAGTTTGATGCAGTGAATTCAGTTGGCCAGCCACAACAATGTTGCAAATTCATGGGTGTCATGAAGTTGAACTTTTGAAGGATGCTGTGGGCGTGTATAAGTGGTGCAATTCCATGGATTGGCCAGATTCAGAAGATGCAAACATACTTGGACCTATCACTTTGGACACATGGGACAGTATCTGCCTCTGCAGCACACATATAATGCTGGCTGTTCCCCTGAGAGCTCACTTGCCTGCACTACATGCTCCAGGACGACATCTGCCACCAACACTGCTGCTGTCTCTGCATCCTCTGGCTACTGCAATGGCACGTACTGTGGAGAGAGCCCCAGCCTTCAGCACTGAGGAGAACCAGGCCCTGCTGGACAGCCTCCTTCCACAGTACAGCAAGTTGTATGGGAAACCAGGGGAGCAGGTGAGTGTGCTGTCCACTGCCTTACTAAATGTGCATGCTGTCTGACTAGCAAGACTTCCAGTGTGCACACCACTGGCTAGCATGTTCACTGAGTAGTTCTCACCCCCCAAAGTGTGTAGTTACATGCACTGAACAGGTATAGTGCAGTAACAGTGCATTCCAACAAGGTTTTACTTCCCAGGCAATTATACCATTTAGTAACTGCTGGCAAACTGTTCATAGCCATAGTTGCACTGCCTGTGTACATCATATGCCCCTGTGATTTAGACATGTATATCCAACTGTGTGATGCACAGATATGTTGCATGTGTAGTAATGGCCTTTTTCACTTTGTCATCCTCACAGGTTGATGCCCAACAGAAGCAGGAGATCTGGCTGACCATCGTCCAGGCAGTACGATCCATGGGGGACTACAAGCGCCGGATCCGCAACTGCCAGAAGAGGTGGCAGGACCTTCGGGGCTGGACCCGGAGGATCGCAAGGGTCCAGCTGAAGCTGTCGCCTCCTCGCAGGAGGGGTGGACACCGGACCCTGACCCCCCACATGCTCAGGATCCTGCCGGTGGTCTTCCCTGACCTGGATGGGCAGCTGAAGGCCAGACAGCAGCAAGGAGGGGTGAGTCCATGACTGCACTGTGAACTTTGTCTGACATGCTATGTGCCCTCCTCTGGCCTCGTTAAACCTCCACAGTACATCAGTCTTGTGGTCCAGGACCCATGTCCCTCAATTGTGACATGCCCACTCCTCATCTGATACCCAGGTGTGGCCCTTACACTCTGGAAATTGTGTCACTTGGGTACTGTGTCCTTGAATTTTGCTTAGCTCAGGGTGGGGGACAGCATTTGTTACCGTACCTTTGTGGTGGGCTTCATGGGTGGGTCAATTGCTTATACAATGCCTGAGTTCTGACATGTAATCTGCGTGTAACTTTGATATGTGTTCCAATTGCTGATCTGACTCACCACATGCGCCTGGGGTATTTGGCACACCCCCATGCTGCGGGTGGGAACAATGTTTGGGCCTCAGGAGTATGTATATCAAGTGTGTCACACATGCTTAGCCACCTGCCTACTGTCCAGGGCTCATCCCTCTTTCATGTGGAGCAGGACAGTCATGCCTACTCCAGGGCGTACAATACATTCTGTACTCCCACTCCCGTGTATCAGCTGACACGTTGTACTCACTGAAATGTTCCCTCAGGTGTCTGCCTCTGTGTCATTGTGCTGTGGCTTCGTTGTCGGGACTACTGGGGTGTTTATCGGTTAGGGCTCAGCATGCCATCTGAGATATGACCATGAGAGACGATACTTGTGTGACATATAGGTGTTTGATCACTTGACTGTGCAGACTGGTGCATGCGACTATGAAGTTCAGGCAGCTGTTTTTCATTCACAGCAGACTGTGAGGTGCTCAGGTTCAGAGAGTTGTGTTTCATGTCTCCCATATGTCCAATTGGTATGACGTGGACAAATAAGAGTTCAGATGATGTGGTGTGTGGGGGATGGACATGTGCACTTGTCAGCTACAGAACTTGCATTCCCCATGACCTAGGATTGTGACACAGTGCAGACTGTTGTTGGCTGGCTGCCCTGCCCATGTGACTGGAGACAGTGATGTATGACTTTGCAGGCATGCCTGTGCCATGGCATTAAACTTCCTAAGAGTGATCCTGCAGGGGAGTGACATGTGCAACATGCACCCCATTGTGGCATTGACTAAGAGGACATGGGTGCATCATGGTGTCTGGTGCTGGTATGCAACACATGCATTTCAAATTAGACTTTGGCCATCCCTTTATCCAGACACCTGTACTGACTCAGTGGCAAGAGATGTGATGTGTGCATGTTCACATACTTCACCGTGTTCTCTGCAATGTCCAACAACTGGGTAGGTGGTGCATGTGTCCACACTGGGGTATTACCATCCGACAGGCACCAGACAGATGGGTGCGAGGCCAGGAGGGATGTGAGTGCCATGGTTGACCATCAGACTGACAATTGGCTTCTCCTAATCTGTTTGAGCACTTTTGGCAATGTTCAACTAAGGATGCCAGGACTTGCTCTGTAATGTGCTGTACTTACTGTGGTGTGTGCGGTCAGTGCAGGTGACTGATGTTTGTCTGTTTCCCTAATTGTTTGCAGATACATCCACGGCCACAGGAGGGGACAGCTCCACGGACCAGGAGGAGCTGCAGAGCGAGACTGGGTCAGCAGCCGATGAGTGGTCGGAGGGACCCAGTGGCACGGAGGGTGAGGGGAGCCACACCGAGGAGTCCTCAGCACCATCCACCTCAGCTGAGGACCACAGCAGCTCGGAGGATGACTCCCTTGTGGAGGCGGGTGTCAGCAGCCACCACACCCCAGCTAGTATTGCTGTCCCCGCCACCACCACCACCACCGCCCTCCCATCGGCTCCCATTCCAGAGGTCCGTGGAGGCTCCCGTGTTCGGGAGCATGTCTCCTTCATGCCAGGCACCGCACCCCCTGCCCCTGTGTCCCCTGCTGCCCTGAGTGAGGAGTCTGTGTACTTACTTCGCCAGCTCCATGTAGGGCAGACAGCAATGCTGAGTGTCCTCCATGCACACACCACTCTGTTGACACAGCTGGTGTCGTTCATGGAGGGCATCTCATCGGGCATGTCTGCCCTACAGAGGAGCAATAAGTCCATGGACTCCTCCCTGATGGCAGCAGTGTCCCTCCTCCAACAGTCCCTCACCCCTCCTACCTCTGCCCCATCCACACTTCCTGGCACCCTACCTGTCCCAAGCACATGCACACCTGCACAATCACCCAAACACACAGACACGAGCAGCACAGGAACACCCAAAACAAAGACAAAACATGCACGCAAGCATCCTCAAGGGACTGATACCACACCCACAGGGGATGGGGAACAGACACACACACAGGCATCCACAGTCACTCCACAGTCCTCCGATACCTCTCCCTCAAGGCCCCTTCCCTTGCCTCACCTGCAACCCCACCTACAAAGCAGCTCTTCCTCTGTGACCTCGGCCTCTTCCCCTCCGATCCAGCTGATCCAGCATACAGGGGGAAGAGGAAGTCCACCACACAGAGGGGAGTGCCCCTCACCCCCGGACACCCTCCCCCAGGCACAGACAGACTGAGGCCCCCACCTGCAAGTCCCCCGGACCTGGAAGAGCAAGACCCCGCCACCGCCCTGCAGCTCAACCACACAGTCTCCTTCCTCCATCCCTCAGGCCCCCACTACACAGGTTCCCCCACCACACCCTGCCCCAGGTTCCCCCACCCACAGATACACCATCCCCAAAATGATCCGGCCTTCTCCCCCTACCACTTGCTCTTCCAGCACCACGCCCCCGCTGCGCATGTTTGTGCCACTGGTGTGGAGACCTTGTCCTCCCCCTCTGTCCTGCCCACCTTACCTGAACCCCATTCTACTCCCCTGGAGATAGGCACTGCAGTGGAGTCCACTACCACCCCGTCTGACTTGGGCACTGCAGTGGGGAACCTGTCCACTCCATCTGGCCAGCCCACTGCAGTCGTGCCGGCACCCACACCATCTGACTCATGCCCCCCAGTTGTGCCGGCACACACCATGTCAGACACCTCCACTGCAGTTGTCAGTGACTCTCCAGCACCCACCACCCCTTCCCTGCCTCCTTCTGGTGAGCCCTGATCCTGTCCCTGTGGTGCCTGGCCTGCCCCCCCATATGCCCCTCCAAGGGGAATGTCCCTGGTCCGTAGCAGTGCAGGCAAGCAAAGGGTGACATCTGCCACTGTCACCCTGTTCGGACTTTACTAATGGACTGGCCATTGGCCTTTGTGTTTATTCAGGACTTTCACTTTTGAAGCCACATATGCTGAATAAAGCTACTTTCTGTTCTCTAGTGGTTTTGCTTCAGATGTACATGATGTTGATGATGCTAACCATGCCCTTGCTGCAGTGATGGTGATTTTTGATGTCAGGAAAATGAAGTGTTACTTTGCAGGACCCCATGTGGTCCAGGGGGAATGTGTACTATCCTGGTGTGTATCCATGTCATCCTTTGCAGCAATATGAGGGTGTCATGTTTTCAATATTTGCCAATGGGATTTCCTACTTTTATTTGCAATGTCACATCTGTGGCTTACACCCCTGCACATCTGTTGTGCTTGCCATTGTTCAATTTGTCTATTTCCCTGACCGTGTGACCATCTCCACTGGACATGCAAGTTTGGGCATCAATGGGGAAGGACTCATCTGTGTTATCAGTGCAACTTGCTATACATGTGTGTTGGATCTGTGCAGATGATTTCGGTGACACTCCCATGACCTGGCTGATGTGACGAGAGCCTTCATTTTGTGCTAATTGTTGACTGAGTGACCAAGTGTTCTGCTGACATGATAGAGCCCTGCAGAGACAACGTATGGCACAGCTTTCCTTACACAGGAGTGGAGTCCCCTCATGGCAGTGTGTAATTCCGTGACATTGCCTGAGCCCAAGGTGTGTGTTGTGTGAGCATGTCTGTGTGTGTTCACTTCCATTTTGCTACGCAGGCTGGGATCCCTAGTGATGTTCCTGTTTGTGATGCTTGCTGAGTTGACCTATGTTCCCCCAAAATCTTCGCCCTGGGTTCTCTGGGATGTGGGTGCATGGCACATTACTGGTCATAAGGGTGTCATCCATAGGTGTGTTTGCTGTCAGGGCTGAGTTTGTGGGCAAACGCAGATGAGACACAGTCAGGATTCCCCTTGGCACTTGTTGGTTACACAAGTCATGTAATTTACAGTTTGTGGTATCTTTCAGTGATTGTGACACGTTGTGTGTGTGACTGCTGCCACTCCTCATGGTCAGAGCTGCAATGTTGGAAGTTGTCTATGTGTGTTATTTGTGGGTGACCTTGGCTTCTTCATTGGTGTGTGACTGTGGCCGGGATCCCATTGGTTGGTGTGGATTTGACGTCATGCCCATGTACGGCGTACTGTGCAGTGTGTCAGACATTCATGAGTCTTGTTGACTGGCCATGTGTGATGGGTTTCTGCACCTTAGTTCCCACCACCACCCCTGGGATTGTCATGGGTGCATGTGCAATGTCACCAGTCCATGTGAGCTTCACTGCTGCACATTGGTGGAGATCAAGGTGTGTGGTGTTGAGTGTGTGCAAATAAGAGTTGTTGCACGGCTAGACCCCTACCTCCATATTGGCCTTGGCTGACAGGCCGTGCTGATTGATTTGTGCTTGGGTAGGTGTGATGGTAGTTTGTTGCTCAGGACACATGACTGTGGTTCACAGTGTGAACGACATCTAGCTTTGTCATCACAGTGGGATTATCATGCAGGCCAGTGTCACCACAATGTGGGGTCCCTGGGGGTAGTGCTGTGGTGGGTCTGTCTCTTGCTGTGTTAGTTGCTGTTCCTACAAGCTTGTGTGACATGTGTAATTTGGGCTCCCTCTCATCTAACAATGCCTGATTGCCCACATAGGGGAATCCGATCCATGAGTTACTTTTGTGTGGCACTGTATACAAATCTGTGTAATTGGGATTCAGGCCTCCTCATGTGTTGTGTGGTTGCCTGGGGACACTGGCACACCCCCCATCACCTGTTGTGTTTGATATGCAGTGTGAGGCTGCCTGTTTGTGCATCTGCACCACTGCATTGGCGTATCTTTAGTGTGCCATTGGCTGTATGTTGTTTGGTGGCTTTCCCCTGCTGTCCCTGGGACTCCTAGGTCATCAGTCAGCACAATGATCATGGTTTGTATGTCCCATTGCTGCCATGGTATGGGATTTGTTCACCTGACATCTACAGTCTCCACAGAATATCTACGTTTGTGTGTCCATTGGTGCAGATATGTGGGGCTGCATTATGATGGTCACTTCTGTCATTGTGTTATTGACGAATGTTGACAATGTCAGCCCCCATGGGTGATGTTTGTCTGCACATGGCCAAAGGTATATCTTATTTGCACTGCACTGTTTGCCTCACCCAATCTATGTTGCTATGGGACACAAGCACTACTATGCCACAGATGTGTTTGTTGTACTGTGACCAGGAATCATCCATGCTGTTTGGCATTTGCAGCTTTTCCCATGACAACACTTACATTTTGGTCACTGTGATGATGGGGTTTTAGACCCCATTGCCACAATGTTCAAAATGTGCTTCAGCTATGGACCCCACACTTACCTTTTGGTCACTGTGGTGATGGGGGTTTAGACCCCATTGCCACAATGTTCAAAATGTGCTTCAGGTATGGACCCCACACTTACATTTTGGTCACTGTGATGATGGGGGTTTAGACCCCATTGCCACAATGTTCAATTGGGCTTCAGCTATGGACCCCACACTTACCTTTTGGTCACTGTGATGATGGGGTGTTATACCCCATTCCCACAGTGGTCATGGTCTGCTTGCATTGTGGAGGCCACACACATTTATGTGTGACACATGTGATAGAGGGTCACATTGTATGCTCAATGTCATGTTCAGTGTTGTAGGCATTTGACACAGACTACACACGCTTGTCATGGTGTTGGGGGGATGTATTTTTCAGACATTCCTTATGTTGGAGTATGCTGGTTGTGTCATGCATTACCCGTCCTATGTGTAGGGGTGGTGTGGGTGGTAGGCATCCATCCCCCTATGAGTGGGGATGGTAGTAGTGACAGGCATCCAGGCCCCCATGAGTAGGGGTGGTGGTAGTGGTAGGCATCCATCCCCCTATGAGTGGGGATGGTAGTAGTGACAGGCATCCAGGCCCCCATGAGTAGGGGTGGTGGTAGTGGTAGGCATCCATCCCCCTATGAGTGGGGATGGTAGTAGTGACAGGCATCCAGGCCCCAATGAGTAGGGATGGTGGTAGTGGTAGGCATCCAGGCCCCCCTGAGTAGGGGTGGTGGTAGTGGTAGGCATCCAGGCCCCCCTGAGTAGGGGTGGTGGTAGTGGTAGGCATCCAGGCCCCCATGAGTAGGGGTGGTGTTAGTGGTAGGCATCCATCCCCCTATGAGTGGGGATGGTAGTAGTGACAGGCATCCAGGCCCCCATGAGTAGGGGTGGTGGTAGTGGTAGGCATCCAGGCCCCCATGAGTAGGGGTGGTGTTAGTGGCAGGCATCCATCCCCCTATGAGTGGGGATGTTAGTAGTGACAGGCATCCAGGCCCCCATGAGTAGGGGTGGTGTTAGTGGTAGGCATCCATCCCCCTATGAGTGGGGATGTTAGTAGTGACAGGCATCCAGGCCCCCATGAGTAGGGATGGTGGTAGTGGTAGGCATCCATCCCCTATGAGTGGGGATGGTAGTAGTGACAGGCATCCAGGCCCCCATGAGTAGGGGTGGTGGTATTGGTAGGCATCCATCCCCCTATGAGTGGGGATGGTAGTAGTGACAGGCATCCAGGCCCCCCTGAGTAGGGGTGGTGGTAGTGGTAGGCATCCAGGCCCCCCTGAGTAGGGGTGGTGGTAGTGGTAGGCATCCATCCCCCTATGAGTGGGGATGGTAGTAGTAACAGGCATCCAGGCCCCCATGAGTAGGGGTGGTGGTAGTGGTAGGCATCCATCCCCCTATGAGTGGGGATGGTAGTAGTGACAGGCATCCAGGCCCCCTGAGTAGGGGTGGTGGTAGTGGTAGGCATCCAGGCCCCCCTGAGTAGGGGTGGTGGTAGTGGTAGGCATCCAGGCCCCCTGAGTAGGGGTGGTGGTAGTGGTAGGCATCCAGGCCCCCTGAGTAGGGATGGTGGTAGTGGTAGGCATCCAGCCCCTATGAGTGGGGATGGTAGTAGTGACAGGCATCCAGGCCCCCTGAGTAGGGGTGGTGATAGTGGTAGGCATCCAGGCCCCCTGAGTAGGGGTGGTGGTAGTGGTAGGCATCCAGGCCCCCTGAGTAGGGGTGGTGGTAGTGGTAGGCATCCATCCCCCTATGAGTGGGGATGGTAGTAGTGACAGGCATCCAGGCCCCCCTGAGTAGGGGTGGTGGTAGTGGTAGGCATCCATCCCCCTATGAGTGGGGATGGTAGTAGTGACAGCCATCCAGGCCCCTATGAGTGGGGATGGTAGTAGTGACAGGCATCCAGGCCCCCCTGAGTAGGGGTGGTGGTAGTGGTAGGCATCCAGGCCCCCCTGAGTAGGGGTGGTGGTAGTGGTAGGCATCCAGGCCCCCCTGAGTAGGGGTGGTGGTAGTGGTAGGCATCCAGGCCCCTATGAGTAGGGATGGTAGTAGTGACAGGCATCCAGGCCCCCATGAGTAGGGGTGGTGGTAGTGGTAGGCATCCAGGCCCCCATGAGTAGGGGTGGTGTTAGTGGTAGGCATCCATCCCCCTATGAGTGGGGATGTTAGTAGTGACAGGCATCCAGGCCCCCATGAGTAGGGGTGGTGTTAGTGGTAGGCATCCATCCCCCTATGAGTGGGGATGTTAGTAGTGACAGGCATCCAGGCCCCCCTGAGTAGGGGTGGTGGTCGTGGTAGGCATCCAGGCCCCCCTGAGTAGGGGGGGTGGTAGTGGTAGGCATCCATCCCCCTATGAGTGGGGATGGTAGTAGTGACAGGCATTCAGGTCCCCATGAGTAGGGGTGGTGGTAGTGGTAGGCATCCATCCCCAGGATGGTAGTAGTGACAGGCATCCAGGCCCCCCTGAGTAGGGGTGGTGGTAGTGGTAGGCATCCAGGCCCCCCTGAGTAGGGGTGGTGGTAGTGATAGGCATCCAGGCCCCCCTGAGTAGGGGTGGTGGTAGTGGTAGGCATCCATCCCCCTATGAGTGGGGATGGTAGTAGTGACAGGCATCCAGGCCCCCCTGAGTAGGGGTGGTGGTAGTGGTAGGCATCCATCCCCCTATGAGTGGGGATGGTAGTAGTGACAGGCATCCAGGCCCCTATGAGTGGGGATGGTAGTAGTGACAGGCATCCAGGCCCCCCTGAGTAGGGGTGGTGGTAGTGGTAGGCATCCAGGCCCCCCTGAGTAGGGGTGGTGGTAGTGGTAGGCATCCAGGCCCCCATGAGTAGGGGTGGTGGTAGTGGTAGGCATCCAGCCCCCTATGGGTGTGTATGGAATTGGTGGTAGCCATCCCGCCCCTATGGTTCTGCTGTTGCTATTGTGTGTCATTTCTGCATCCCTATGTATGTGTGACATATATGTTGGGACGTGTCGTTTGTTTGTGTAGTGGGTGTTTGACTTACCGTCTGCGCCGTACGCATCCGTACCGGTTCCGGTAATAGATGTAGAGTATTGGTAGGACCTGCGCGATGGGATTCATGGTTGGTTCGTCTCGTTCGGGTTTCTCGTGGCTTCGACTCGTACTCGTCGCTGGCTTGTTCGTCTCGTAGCCGTGGATCGTCTTGTGGCGCGAATCGGAGCTTATGTACAGCTCTCCCGGATGCTCTGACGTGCCGGACGTAGCGACGGGTTCGGTGCGTACGGAAGGAGCATCGTACTAGTACGGCCGGAAGGTGCTGTGTATTTGGTTCCGTGCGACTCGATTCGGCGTTTACGGATCCGGCTCGGGCGGGGAACAGGAGCTAAAATGGGTAAGTATGGCTCGCTCGGAATCTGGGCTGTTATGTGCATCGTACTTGCTCGTTGGGACGACTGTTCGAATCGGTCGGGAAACACGCATTCGGCTGGGTTTTTTTCCGGACGGATAGTGTTAGGTGCGCTTCCGGCCCGAATCGGAATCGGCCCCTTAGTTTTATTTCCCCACCCAGCGCCATGGCAGAGGGGCGTCTACCATGCGGGTGGCACTGCCGCCCAGGTGTGCAGCCCGGGGCGCTCTTTGGCAAGGAGGTGGCAGCACTAGTTTTTTTGTGCAGCGCCACCTCCCCTCCTTGTTGGCAGCAGGCGGCAGGCCCGGTAGCGGCTACTCCCTGCGGGAACATCGGCAGCGCTTGGGGGCTGTACACTGGTGCGTGCGGTGCACCGGCGAGGTTCAGCGTACCGCCCAGCAGCTGAGGAACCGCTGGCCCGACAATCTTGACCGGGAGCAGGACCTGCTCAACCTGCTAGGCGTCGAGATGCCAGGGCTGGGTGAGTATTAACTATTTGTTGTGTTTGTGTTCTACAATGCTAAAATAAATCTGATTAGCATGCTGCTCACACTCAGAGGTAAGTTATGTTTAGTAAATTTTACGCTGGTATATTATTGTGTGATCCAGTTTCTAGTTTCTGCTAGGCAGGTGCCCCTAACTAATCGCATTCGTCAGGCGCTCAGTTTGGCTGATTAATTAGGAAGCTATTGCAGACTGTTTCTTCTGTCACTATAGTGAATCAGAGTAGCGGGTTCTCTCTGTGACTTTGTTTGTGTAGCTCGTACAGTTTCAGGTTATTTAATTGAATTCACAGTGATGATGTGAAGTAGGCATCTATGCATTGCAAAAAGGGAGACTGAGTTGGCTCATCAAGGGTGTTGAGAAATGGGAATAGAATAAAATTAAAGATCATTAACTGCAATACATTAATTCCAAATGTAGTTTTTGTTATGGAGATTTGGAATATGGATTTAACGACAGTCGATAGACTTGAGTCGATGGAAACTAGTAGTACTATAGGTGATCTGTTTTAGCGACTGTTTGCTTTTCATAAAACATTTTGTGGAGATTACTAACAGAATCACTAATCTATTTTCATTTATCTTCTTAATTTCTTTCATCAGCACCCAAGGGGAAGAAGAGGGACGATTCTGAGGGTCCATGGCAAGCTGGTTAGCCGGCGCCGACCACCATCGCCGCTGCCGAGGGCTCTGCAGATGCCAGTAAGTCCTTTTATGATTGTTGTGGACTTCTTAGGGTAGAACCGTAGAATCTTGGGGTATTTATTTGTCTATTGGAATTTTGGTGCTATCTATCGAGATTCGTGAAGATTCAGATAGCAGGCCTAAGTAAGCTAGTATTTTAAATAAAAAGAAATCACCATGTATGTTTGTTCAGAAGGCTTTCCTTTTCCTGATTATGCCTAGCTCTAATACAGTTCAGTTCATGAGACAGTGGCCATTGTCATCATGGACCACACCCCCCTCCCCCAGTGTAGTGTGCTGCAGAGTGCAGACCAGTTCATTTATGGTTACAGTACACCACCAGTTTCCTTTTTTTTTTTTTTTATTAATCTTTATTGTGCATTTTCGACCTTTTATAACAATAACCAAGAAAACCAACACCCACCCGCCCCCCGGTCAGGATAGAATATCATCAAACCGTACAAATTCATTTTGATACATCAATTGGAAAGAGAGCAGAATAAAATCAGCAGTAATAAAGCACAGTTGTCAACCATTATTTAAAGTACAACCTGCGGAATAAATATAATGACGGGACTGACAATAATAATAATTGACTGAGGTAAAAACCGGCAGTAGTACGGGTCAAAAAGTAAACAACAGACCATTCTTCAAAGTGCAAGTGTGCAAAATAAATATAATTACAAGGCTAACAGCAATAAATATTAACAATACTCCCAGCTTTGCACGTACACTTACCCTAGCCTTCCATCACAGGAAAATGCGGTTCAAATGCACTAAACCTTGAGGCATATGAAAATTGACCTAAGTCTATTATTTAAAGTGCAAGGTACAGATAAAGAAGGGAGAGCCAGGGCAATCTCTCCTATAATTTCAAACCCCCTCAAATCCCCTCAAATTTCTAATCTAGATAAGAGCGCCCATATTAGCAGTCCTTTTTTCCTTGTTTTAGCACCCTTTCTGGCATAATTTGCTTTCTCTAGACTGGAAATAGCTAATACGCGGGCAAGCCAATGTTGGAACTGTGGGGGTTGTGGATCTAGCCATGCTGTAGCTAATACCAGTCTAAAAATTGTCATAGCAACCGCAATAAAATAATCTATCTCTGGAGTCGATTTTTCATCCACAACTCCAAGCAAGATTACCTTTGGGCTCAGTGCAACATTAATATCTAGCTTGGTGTGAAAAAAGTTTTGGATTTCTTTCTTAAAAGGATTCAAAGAAGAACATGTTGCAAACATATGCACAATGTCGGCACTAAACATGGAACAACGCAGGCACTTAGTACCCTGCCCCGGGTTCCACTTGGCAATTCTTGCAGGCGTATAATAAAGCATAAAGCAAGTTTTAAAAAGCTGCACTTGCAGATAGGCCGACATTAACACTGTTTGGGATAAGTTGAGGGCTTTCGCAAATTCATTTTCAGTCATCGTCAGCATATCCTGCCATTTCATGCACTGTTTGTCGAGATCATCTTTCATTTCACAATTCAACATCCGATAGATTGACCCGATGCGGATTGTGTCCTCGGCTATTAGCCGATCCACCAGGCCATTCTTATCAAAGCCCCTCGGGCCTCCCGCTTTCCGCTGAAGGTAATCTCTTACTTGCAGGTACTTAAAAAACTCTTTGTTGTTTATGCCGAATTTTGTTTTTAACTCATCAAACGAGACAAGGCCCGCCGTGAAGAAAAAGACACCCAGTTTATCTATACCTGCCCCAAACCATACATGCATATAGCCGTCATTGAAGATTTTGGATTATTTAAAATCGGGGTATAAAGATTCAGTCTCCCCAAGCCCAGCATCTTCCGTATTACAACCCAGGCCTTTGCCGTGCCCAAAAGGCACTTGAGCTTAACTTTTTTAGAGTAGCTATATTCGACTTGCCTTAGCAAACACTCCCAAGCCTCTTCCCCAAGCAATAATTCATGTATGGAAGGCGTAGTACTGGGCACTGCCGCTTGTGGTGGTTCCATCAATAGGATCCCGCTATATTGCAATAGTGAAGCCCAGTAGTACAATCTGAGGTTTGGGAGAGCCCACCCCCCCTTTCTCTTGGAAGTGAAAGATACCTCAGCACTCTCCTTGGCTTAGTATAGGCCCATAAAAATCTAGGAAATACTGCATCAAAGATTTTAAAACATTCACTAGGGAATTCTAATGGGATTGCTCTAAAAAGTACAAGAGTTTCGGGAAATAAATCATCTTTATCAGATTGCAGCGGCCTATCATAGTAAGGTGCGAATTATTTCATCTTGCCAAACCTTTCTTAGTTCTATCTGCCTAAGGATCTAGATTAATATTGATGATAGATTCAACTTTCGAGGAGATATAAACACCCAAATATAGTGCTTTCTCCACCACTCTGTTATCCACTAGTACAATCTTTTCATTAATACCAAACTGTGTCTTTTCTTTGTTTAGCGAGAAACCAGACATACCCCAAACATAGCGGCTTCTGACTCTATTGCCTTAATAGCAACCTCCGGATTAAGTGTTAAGACTGCCACGTCATCGGCATAAGCCAGGATCTTAGTCTCATGGCCATGCATAATTAGTGGTGGAATAACAGTACTTTGCGCTATTTGTCTTAGAAAAGGATCAATATACAATGTAAACAGGAGTGGGGAGCAAGGGCACCCCTGTCGGGTTCCCCGAGTAATTGTTACTGCTCCTGTCAGGCTACCCGATATACAAACCCTAGCCGTAGGGTTGTGATATAAGGCCTTAATTCCACACACAAAACCTGGACCAAAGTCCCTTGCAAACATTGCCTGCCAGAGGAACTGCCAGGAGACCCTATCAAATGCTTTTTCAGCATCTAACAAAATCAGAGCCATAGGGTCTCCTGACACCTTTGCTGCATCAAAAAGTGATATCACTCGTCGAATATGGTCGGTGGTATCCCTACCAGTGATGAACCCATGTTGTTGCTGAGTCACCAATTTTTTTAATGACCTGGGCTAATCGAGCTGCCAGAACCTTGGAGTAAATCTTTGAATCACCATTTATTAACGTTATTGGCCTATAAAAGCCAAGCTCGGCAGAAGGTTTATCCTTCTTCAAAAAGACAGCTATTTTTGCCACCGACCACGAATCAGGAGGTGTAGATCCATTGAATATATGATTAAAAAGTGGCACCATCTGATCTTTCAGCTGGGGGGCAAAGGTTTTGTAAAATTCTGAAGGGATTGCGTCTACGCCAGCTGCTTTGCCGGGGGGGAGGCTAGTGATAGCTAGCAATATCTCATCCCACGTTAGCTCTTCTTCTAAGGTTTCACGCTCTTCTAGGGTTAATTTGCTTAAGGGTACTGCTTCCAAAAACCCCTTAATTCGTTCAGGACATACCCGATTTCCCTCTGTGTACAAGTTTTGATAAAACACTTGAAATGCCTCTCTGATTTTATTAGTATCGGTAACCACCCCAAGAGTAGGATCGCGTATTTCTCTGATCTCACTATCGGTACACCTCTGCCTTGCTCTTACTGCCAGATGGTGCCCTACCTGATCACTGCACTCATAAGATCTTTCCTTCCAGGCAATATACTTAGCTGCTGCCCTGTTTGCAAAAATTGCCTCCAGGTCTGTCCTTGCGAGTAATACCTTAGTTTGTGCTTCACTTATATCCCCCACGTGCTGTATGGTCTTCACTAAGTCCACCTTGGCTACTGCTAAGTTATCTTGTTTAGCTTGAATCATCAGCCTATCTTGCCTTCCTTTATTCAATGAGAATTTTAAGGTCTCCCCCCTTAGGCATGCCTTAAAAGTATCCCACATCATACAAACAGAGGCACTGCCATTATTCTCCTCGAAGAAAGTTGGGATCCACCTACTGATATACTCACAATACTCCTTGTTGGTTAAAAGCGCACGTTCAAAGCTCCATGAGCTAGCCTGCTTCCCCCTGTTCCCTGCAGCACTAAGACAAGAGGATCGTGGTCCGACAGGAACCGAGGGTATCGTTCAATCTGGCAAGTCGAGATCCGCTTGTTGGACACATGGCATGTGTGCTGTGTGGAGCTGAAATGAATGTATACCCATCTACAATCAGGTTCTTTTTATGCCAGTCATCGACCAAGCCGTGATCCTTGCATACCCCTTTGAGGGTTTGATACACCTTAGGCATCCTCCCTGTGTAGCCGTAACTGTCCACCTATATCAAAACTCCATGGGAGATTGAGATTAAAGTCCCCACACAGAACCACAGGTAGGGGGCGGTCCGTTAACTCCTTAGAAACCTGAATTAGGGTGGAGGGATCATCAAGCACGCTGCCATAAACTGAACATAGCGTGAACTTGCCTCCACAGGGTCGGTGACAAACTGCAGCTACCCATCTACCCCTAGGATCATACCCTACTTGTGAAAATTCCAGCAGGCTTCCTCGGACTAAAACTGCCACACCAGCAGTACGCACACCTTGGGAGGTGCCAGCTACCAGTCTATTGCCCAGGGAGTTGGAAATATCTCTCTGTGAAGCTTCAATATGTGTCTCCTGGAGGCAGACAATGTCCGCCCTCAGGAGTTTTAAACCCAAAGAACTCCTGGCTCTTTTCTTAGGGTCGTTTAGGCCGAATATGTTGATAGATGCGCTACGGATCATTGGCCGATCATTCATTGGCTAATGTTTCCCCCCATACCCTAAGCACCAACCCTTCATAATTACAATATCCTCAGGACCACCTCTGTGGGCCACCACCCCGCCTCTATACCTCTTTCCACACATGCTTCATTCATACTGGTTTGTTTGGCCTTATTTCCTCAGCCTACCCCCTGACCGTCCCCCCTTCCCCCTACCCCCCTACCCACACCACTCCACTGAGCAACCAGGCCTGGCCTGTATGATGCCATCTAGCATCACAAACCCCACTCCCCGGGACCCCACCACCTACCCCGTGACAAACCATCTTATTTTTTTTATTCTTGCGGCCTTTTCACTTACATTTCTTATTTTTTTCCACTTTTTCGCAAGATTCAGAAATATATTTCAGAATATTGCCCCCTGAATCAGACCCCACCTTGTTGATCCGTAAGAAATTCCTGAGCCTGAATCTCTGAAAAAAAGGTACGGGTATGACCTTTCCATACCACCTTCAATTTTGCCGGATATTGTAGGTACACTTCGGCACCTAATTTCTGGAGGGGGGCAAACATCTGCCTTATTCGCCATCTTTGCTCTACCGTAGCGTGAGGGAAGTCTGGCCGTGGAAAGAAGGTAACTCCCTCAAAATCTCTCCTAGCATTAGGGCGGGCTAAATCAAAAATACTTTGTCTCAAAAGAAAATTTTCAAAATAAACCAACATAACCCTAGGATATGCATTACTGTCCGCTCGTTGTTTTTTGGGCATTAGGGGGAATTGGTGTGCCCTCTGAATTTCACTTGTCCAATCCCATCCCGTAAGTTCTGAGAATGCACCCTTTAGAAGTTTAGCAACATAGTCTCTGGGGTCCCCTCGTTCTCTCCCTTCTGGGATACCCAGTAACCTTAGATTGTTCCTTCCCTGCCTGTTTTCATAGTCCTCCATCTTCTGCATCATCTCTGTGAGCTTGGGGTCCTGGAAAGAGCTTGTTGCCTTTAACTCAGCAACCTCCTGTTTGAGAGTATCGGTCCGAGCCTCTATACTGGTCATCCTGTCGGAGATTTCAGTACAGGTTTTTCTTAATTCCCTGACCGCACCTTATATTTTTTTAGAGGCCTGCCATTACCGTTGGTTATCTGTCCGCACTTCAGCTTGCATTTGCTTAATCGTAGCCAAAATTAGAGAAGGTGGAGGTTCCTGTGCTGTTGGAGATCCGGCGGTAGCACCCTCCATGGCCTGGGCGGGCTTGCCCAAAAGTTGAACAGCGGAATAATCCCACCTAAGCCTGGTTGACCCTTTCTTTGAAGACTCTTTCCGATCCTTGACAGCCTTATTATTACTTGACTGCTGCTTCTTATCTCGGCTATGGGCCTTTTTTTGCCTCTTGATCCTCCTGATCTCTTTTTCCGACCAGCAGAGATAACTGATCCATCCTGTGAGCTACTGCTAAAAGATGTGGACTGTGAGGATGTTGATGAGCCTAAATCAGGCATTGAGGAGTCCAAGTCCTCGGCTAGGGAAAAAAAATTCTCACATCCCCCCAGTCCGGTCGGGTGAAGCCAACAGGCCAGGGACCCCCAGACAGTCAGAGTCAAAGGAGGTAGGATCAGCTTCTGTCGGTTGTAAAGAGGGGGGGGATCCGAGGCCCCCCACGAACACCAGGATAATTCTCAAAACATACCTCCCCAAAGAGATTCTGCTTGTCCTGCCGATTCCCCCCTACCTCATCCGTGGGGGTGCCTGCGCGGCTCTCTCTTTCTCCTAGTTTGAAGCTTCTGGTGTCATCCCCCTCAGTGATGATTTTGGGCACTGTTTCCTGCACTTGGGTGATGACAGGTGCAGATGTTGACACTGAAGCTAGAGGGAGAGTCACGGTAACAGAATCCTGGGTTTTTGTAGATCTGGGATACTTCAAAGGAAAAAGGTCCGATATCGCGGGTTGGCCTTCCGCTGCCACTAACATATTGCTCCCTCCTGTAGCCCTTTTACCTGCAATGTCAGGCTTGTTTATGTTATCGCCAGGCTCATCCCCTTTTTTCTTGATCCTCAAATCCGAACCAGTTTCCTTGAGGCCCCCCTGGTGCATGCTGGTCTTTGCATTCCCGGCCGGGCCGGTAGCGGTGGCAGTCACATTAATTAGTTTAGCCTTGGACGCTTTAGAGTTCCTGCCAGCCATTAATGCGTAAAACTTGGACCGTCCGGCAGTAATTATTGTGCCTGCCTGCCTCAGTACACCTCCTAAGGCTACACGCTGGCCCTTTACAGAAGCGGCCTCGCGACGTCTCCCGCTTTGTTTCCCGCTGACTCTCTGCTTTGCTGATGAGGTGCCGGATCGCGGAGGTCCAGAAAGCACCAATGAGCAGCAGGTCATCAAGCATTCCTCGCCTGCTCCCGGGACCGATTTCCTGCCGTATCTGCTCTCTTGTTGACCGCGCTGCCCGGGATCGCACGTCGGTAAGAGGAGGGGAGGGAGCCCATGGGTGGTGAGCCACTTAGCTAGACGCCATCTTTTACACCACCAGTTTCCAATGACAGTGCAGCAAGGCTGGAAAAAAAGTATGAGTTCTCACTCACATTGCATTTGCCACCCAACACCATAGGTTTTTCATTGACTGTTATTCCACGCCTGGCTTGTCTAACTTTGTGAACCAACCAATCAAATGCCCAGAGTGATATTTGGAAGATACATGCTAACTGAGCTATAGTGCTGCATTGCTGTTGTTTCTAGGGTTGTGTATCTGGGATCGAAATTATGTGTAATGTTTTATATTCTAGCCACACAGAACATCAGTGATGCTGACTCCAGTGCCGCTGCAGGAGGAGATGGTGACGGCTCAGTTGCAGGGGGAGAAGCGGCAGCAGGGACGGACACTGGTAAGTCACTTATTTCTCACAATTACTATTCTCAACAGCTATTGCCATGGCGTTACTCATCGTCGTCATCAAAAATGACTGTGAGGTGAAACCCCCCCCAGCTTTACCAGCCACAGCGGTGCTTGAGTTATTATGGACTCTTCTATCGGCAATGCAGCAAAATCTCACATAATGAGCTTTGATAGCTTGAGGGAGACATGAAAGAATGGAAGGTAACTTAAAAGAAAGTAATGGTGTATGAGTGAAAGGGTGGGTGGGCCATTCTTGGCATGTGCCACATTTAATCATGCGATACTGACGTGAAGTGATTCCAGAACATATATCATGGTTTCCCATAAAAGATTAATTTGCACTTGTTGAGATTTTTCCCTTTTGAATTGAACCGTGACTGAATAAGCCAAAGTTGATGAATCAATGATCAGTGTAGTGGCCCCTCTATTATATATATAAAAAAGCTCTACCCTACCTATTTAATCCCTCTACCCTACCCCCTGCAGTAGAGAAAATCAAGTTTCCTTTCCTTGGTTCTTGCCCAGCAAATAGATTTGTTGGAAAATGTGGTGGCGGGCGAGGCCACAGAGTAAAGTGGAAGTAAGTGCATGATTTGAAGTTTGGCATACGGGATACACAGTGACGAATGTGCCAAATAAAATCTATATAATCCATTCCTTTACCTGTAGTGCAGTCCATTAGAATCATTTTCATCAATGTTTACTTACGGCAGACAGGATAATAATATTAATATCCGCATTTCATACCTGAGGTGTGTGAATGACGCAGTATCTTATTTATTATTTATCAGCCTCTTTGGAGACAGGGTAGAACGAGAAATGCATTTGGCGAAGAGCAGGGCTATTGGAATTAGATAATTGTCAACTACAGCTGCAGCTAGTAGCAAACTAGCAGAGGCGCTGGCTAGGAATGAACATGGCTTTATTATTGTAGCACCACACATAACTTGTACTCCATAATAGTGCATAATACCGTACTCATCAGTGAGAAGTCATTTAGTTTTCAACTCAAAGTGTCTGACTCTGTTTATAGTTACTTGAAAAGCCTTTAGAAGAAAAAAATAACCCAATCAATGTTTTTTTAATCATGTGATGTTATTCTCTGCCAGTCTGCATGTTACTTTTCTGCCACACAGTCACTGCTTTTTTATGTTTGGCTAACATGTGTGGGTAAAAGAAAACATAAAATTGGCCTTGTGAGTCTCCTAATCATTATCATCACATACAATAAATTCCAATGGCCCTAGGGGACTAGCAATGTACTGCTACAATGCCACGCTGTTATTTAAAACAATTGTTTGCACAGAGCATTATTTACAAATCGTCTTTTTTGTTTTTTCTCAATTTAGCTGCTCCTGCTGGTAGAGCCGGACCACCCGACAGGCAGGAGAGAGCGGCCCGTTTGCGGCAGCAGAGGCTGAAGCGTATCCAGCAGGAATACCGGTGGCTGGTGGTCCTGGAAGTTGGAAAGGAAGAAATCAACACACAGCTCCTGGGCCCAGTGCAGCCGGTAACCCTCAGCCTCCAGCCTCCCGGCCAACCCATTGCTGGTCCCGCTGCCAGCCAACTGCCATTGCTGTGCCGCATCCTGCAGCGGCTGGACACTATCAAGGGCCGGCTCACCTCGATGGAGCAGAGCATGGACCAGCTCCGGACTGACGTCCATAATGCCCTCTTTTAACCCTTTTTGGGGCTTGGGTCAGCTTTGTTTGGGAGAGGAGTGGGCATGTTGTTTGGGTGAAGAGGGTGGGTTACTTTGTAAATAAATAAAGGGGGAAACTATTTTTTATAATCTAAATTTATGCCTGAAGTAGTTTATTTTACTTTCCACTGCTGCCTTCAAGTAGTTTGTATGCAGCCTGTTTATGTGCTTGTAACTTAAGACTAGAGATAGCGTAGCACTTAGTTATAGAGTCTAGAATTATACTTCTCTAACTACCGTGACCATTATGGGGAATGCTGCAATGATGAGATGACCTAAGTTATATTGTGTGGAGGGTCTGAACTAGCTAGATAAAAAAACAGTAGCAGTTAATTTATTTATTACTAAGTTAAATTACATCCATACTAGTTGTCTTATCTGAATATACATGCAGCAATAACAGGGGAGACATCACAACTTCACAAGCGAGGTCCCACTTCCAGTTCCACCCAGGTGAGCTCCAACAGTAGGATTGTTCTGAATGATTGATTGATGCTTAATCATCATAGGTAACTAAATGGAAGTAGAAAGACTCAGTAAGTGGGTTATATATTTATCAAAGATTTACAAACAATTGACACCACCTGAGTACTACATGATGATGATGACACAATGAGAATGCTTGATTGTGCTAAAATAGAATAAAAAGCAATACTAGTAAGTTTTGGTTAATGTGGAGCTAGCAGTATTATTTGTGAAATCCACAAGTTATGAAAAATGGACTCAACGTCTGGAGTCGACAAGTTTAAGTTAGGCGTTTACAGTTAGGCAAGACAAGGCCTTAATGATGATGATGCTGACGACTGATGTTCTTCATTCTATATCTAAAAAACTATGGATCATTTTTAATGCACAGGTTGGTAAAGGGCTGGTGCAGGCTACTCCTTCAAAAATTCTACAGTAAGTTGGTGTTGCTTTCACCACATCTGCCCCACCAAGTGTGTGATCCATTGATGGTGTAATTTAAGCGGTGCCTCAATAAATCACACAGCTCGGGGGAAGAGGTTTAGGGGTTTGATGAATGGATGGGTAATGGGATTTGGGGAAAGGTTTAACAAAGACAAACACTGCAACAGAAGGCCAACTTTCATCTAGGCAATACGCAGCAGCACATCATTCGCCATCAATCTGTTGTTAGAAGGAAACAAAGGTATGAGTATGACAGAGTACAGATCCATGCATTGCAAACAGTCCTTCTGCCCTCAAGACCCAATTTACCAAATTTCTAAATTTTCTGTCTTCTAGGTTAAGGAGTGAACCCACCCACCCACTTCTCTTAGTTAATATGATTGTTAAAAGAAAAATGATACTGTATTGCAAATATCGGGGTGCGTCTGCATTCTCCTCGGGAATGGCCACTCTTTGTGGCCTCTCTGCACTGGTCCATTAGGTAAGCAGGAGTGTTGTTGAGCTGTTCTGGGTTTTGCCTTTCATTTGTGAAGGAGACTAGAAGAAGGCCTGTGGATTGTAAAAGAGAAACTGTATTTTAGAGTCAAGGAGAAGGACAGAAGGAAGGTAAGCTTCATGAGGAGTGTATCAAGATAAGACTAAGATGGCAGAGCAAAAATAATCACAAGAGGGGGACTTAGAGTTTCACTTTTGCCACAAGTCCAACACACACACAGAGCAGCATTTCACAAACGCACCTCTCTCTATTCCAAATAGCTGATTAGTTGTAGTAGGCCTCAGACTCTTGGTTTACCTTTGAACTGAAGTTGATACTCAATAACTTCTTGCTTCTTGCTATTGATGAGGTAGTCTTGCATCTCCCAGTCCCGCCCTGAGTTTTTCCATGATACTCCTCCAGTCCTGAGTTACTCTGAGTAACCCCGTACCAGACCAGTCATCATCATAAATCGCGAGGACCCAAGCAAGATAGTTGTAGAGTGCAGTGCACTGTTGTTGAAGAACAAGTAGAGAATGAAACAGAATTGCAATATTTAGCATAGGTTTTCTTGTTTGATAACTAAAGTGGCTGTTCTGGTGTTTGAAGAATCAGAAAAAAAGGAGAACATCCCTGCAATTAATTAAATCTGGGTAAGTGTAAAAGAGCTGATCATCACCTACAGGGAAAAAAAACAGGCGCCCATCACTCAAGCCCCAAACAATGCAAATCAATAATCCTCTCAAGAAATTTCCCATATCATAGTTCAACACACACCCTCCCTGAATGTTTGCCACCACATGAATCATCAATCAACTGAAATCATCACTCACACAATCAGTCACTCACTGTTGCAATAGTTGAAGTTACTTCATCCAATCCAAGGCAAGCATGGGTAGTTCAGGTATTGGGTATACAATCATCTTTGATACAGGCAACACATTGGAATTTGGTATTGGTAGGCAGTCCTGTACATAATAAATGATTTTATGGACAGCCGTTCTAGTACTTAGTGATGCAAAAAGGGATAGGCATTAGGCAATAGGCATGCGAGGAGGGCAGGCACTGTCCCCAATGTCATGAAGGAATTGTGTAGGCTTCTTCATGCACACTGGTCCATCTGCAATCCGGTAATATATATGTGACTAATAAAAAAATGTAGGGCAGCATAAATCTGACACAAAAATAAATATGGTCCTCTAGCTAATTTTTTTTAATGTTTTTTTGCAAAGAAAGAACTAAGTTCAACGAGAACATTTTAAAAGTTCTATGGGGCACTGGCATACTTAGTCTGGGAAGTCACCCAGGCACTATCCATGCACTCATCCAATCACCCAGGTACTACCCTTGCACTCATCCATTCAATGAGGTGGTACCCATGCAAGCATCCAATCACCCAGGTGCTACTCTTGCACTCATCCAGTCACCCAGGCAGTACCCATGCACTCATCCAATCCCTCAGGCACTACTCATACACTCATCCAATCACCCAGGCACTATCCATGCACTCACACAATCACCCAGGCACTATCCGTGTACTCATCCATTCACTCAGGCACTACCCATGCACTCATCCATTCACTTAGGCACTATCCATGCACTCATCCATTCACCCAAACACTACCATGCACACATACAATCACCCAGGCACTACCCTTGCACTCATCCATTTACTCAGGCACTACACATGAGCTCATCCATTCAATCAGGCACTACCCATGCACTAATCCATTGACCCAGGCACTACCCTTGCACTCGTCCTTTCACTCACACACTACCCATGCACTCATCCATTCACCCAGGCACTAACCATGCACATATCCAATCACCCAGGCACTACCTTTGCACACATCCATTCACCCAGGCACTACCCATGCACGTATCCATTCACTCAGGCACTATCCATGCACTATGCAATCAGTCAGACACTAACCATGCACATATCCAATCACTCAGGCACTACCCATGCACTCATCCATTCACTCAGGCACTATCCATGCTTTCATCCATTCACTCAGGTATTAATCATGTAGTCACCGATTCCCTCAGGTAATACCCATGCACTCATCTATTCACTCAGGCACTACCCATGCACTCATTCGATTATCCATGTACCACTCTTGCATTCATTCATTCTTCAATACGCCACTGTCCAGTCATTCACTATTGCAAACATTACACACATACTCAATCAATCAATCAATCAAGCATTTGTATAGCACGCTACTCACCCGGAGGGTCTCAAGGCGCTAGGGGGAGGGGGTCCGCTACTGTTCGAACAGCCAGGTCTTGAGTTGCTTCCTGAAGGAGAGGTGGTCTTGGGTCAGGCGGAGGTGGATGGGTAGGGAGTTCCACGTCTTGGCAGCCAGGTAGGAGAAGGATCTTCCTCCCGTTGTGGCTCTTCGGATGCGGGGACGGCGGCGAGGGCGTGGTTGGTCGATCGTAGCTGGCGGGTGGGAGTGTAGAAGGTCAGACGGTCGTTGAGGTATCTGGGGCCTTGGTTGTGGAGAGCTTTGTGTGCGTGGGTGAGGAGTCGGAACGTGATTCTCTTGCTGACGGGGAGCCAGTGCAGGTCTCTCAGGTGTCCGGCGATGTGGCTGTGTCGGGGGATGTCCAGGATGAGTCGAGCTGAGGCGTTCTGGATGCGTTGGAGTCTTTTCTGAAGTTTGGCTGTGGTTCCGGCGTAGAGGGAGTTGCCGTAGTCCAGTCGGCTGGTGACGAGGGCCTGGGTGACCGTCTTCCTGGTTTCGGTGGGGATCCACCGGAAGATCTTCCGCAGCATGCGTAGGATGTTGAAGCAAGACGAGGAGACGGCGTTGACTTGTCTGGTCATTGAGAGGGAGGAGTCCAGGATGAAGCCCAGGTTGCGTGCGTGGTCCGTTGGTTTGGGTGCGTTGCCCAGGGCAGGGGGCCACCAGGAGTCGTCCCAGGCGGAGGGTGATGATCCTAGGATGAGGACTTCCGTCTTATCTGAGTTCAGTTTCAGGCGGCTGTTCCTCATCCACTCGGCTACATCCTTCATCCCTTCATGTAGGTTGGTTTTGGCGGTTGTGGGGTCGTTGGTGAGGAGAGGATCAGCTGGGTGTCGTCGGCGTAGGAGATGATGTTGAGGTTGTGTTGGCGTGCGATGGCTGCGAGGGGGCTCATGTAGACGTTGAAGAGGGTGGGGCTGAGTGATGATCCTTGTGGTACACACACATTCATTCATTCATTTTTTATAACTGTAAAAATGCTGTTTTTTTAGGGTTTTTTTGTGATTTTCCAACTTATTAATTTTCTTTTCTTTTTTGAAGCAAACATTAACTGCAACTGGCAGTGGAAAGACTTGAAGAAGCTCTCAAAAACATGAGAATACTGCAAGGACCCAAAGATAAAATCAACATTTGTGATCTTGCAACTGTTGCGGAAACTGTTATGCTCTGCTCACCAGCACTAACCAAAACTCCACAGTCCGTACAATAAGTGGCAACCCGGCTGCGTTCAGGTGCGATTTCTTGAGGCTGTTGTTGAACTTCAGAAGGCACTCCTTGTCCAGGTGTTGATGCACTTGCTAAAGATGTATATGGACATTCAGCCTCTCCTTGTCTCTTTGCAGCTTTTAATCGGTTGTTGTGGAAAGTTTTCAGATGGTAGAGCATTGATGTTGTTCCACAAGAGTATTTTTTTATTTGTACCTCTCGACAACTTCTTCTGACAAATTGTGCATTGCACAATTTTTGCCGCAGTTTTGGATTCTCCAGAAGGAAGTGTGAAGAACTCCCGTGCGATGCTGCTTTTTTCTGTGGAGGCCCCTCATCTTCAGAGTCTTCAAAATGCAGTTCCTGGACTTTCTGGTTTTCCTGTTGATGCTGGTTTTCCCCTTGTTGTTGTTCTGTTGTTTGAGTTGTCATTTCTTTAATAAAGTTGTTAAAATTTCACCAGCAAATTCCAGACACCGTCTCTCACTGAAGTGCTCTCAGAGAATGAACCAGAAAGGTGTATGGGTGTGTTCTTCCCAATGGTATAGTTGAAAAGTGTTTCATCCGATCATATTTCTTTGTTTCCCGGTCACATGATCTTTTAATTGACTGATATTAAACCCCAAATGAATATCATACAAAGTAATATGTATAAATATGTGTTATACACTTTACCAAAAACATGTGTTAATCACGGTTACCGACGTCATTGCAACTTCCGCCATCGCTGCGATCACACAAAACAAACGGCTTTTAATTGAAAAAAGTCTTCCAAAAGTTAGGTTTAAAGAGTCTATCAATAAACAGCTTGTGTCAAATATTAATTAAAATATGTCTAAGTATGTGTCCCCGAGTTTTGATAAAACATGCACACTTTGCGACTACCGACGACAACGTGGTCTATAGAGTCACAGCGAATATATAAAACATCAAATTGAAGACGTTTTTTAACAAAACCATCACACAAACTGAATAAATTCTACATTAATAAACAACTAGTGTCTGCTATTAAGTAAAGTCTGTCTATATATATAAGTTTAAGACTTCCTCAAAAACATGCGCCTTTCGCGACGTCACTGTGGGTATCACAACATAGTCGCGAATATAAAAAATGCAAAGAAAAAAATAACACTTATTAATCCCCTGACGAAAATACAAGCTTATAAAAATACCCCTTATAAGCATTTTAGATAGAAAATACAACTTAAAAATCTTAAAAATTCAATAAAAAAATTATAGATTACATGGACGTTATAGTTAGGAAATAGAATTTGAAAAACCTTAAAAATTCACTGAAAGAAACAAAGGTTACAGGGACTCTATAGTGAGGATTTAGCATTTAAAAAACCTTAGAAATTCACAGAAAAAAAACAAAGGTTACAGGGGCGTTATAGTTAGACTGACATTTCACTCGTACAAAACCAGAGAAATTCAGCAGTTATAGTTAGCTGAGCTAACTATAACTCGCACCCCGCAATGCACTTCTTATGATCTCACATATTACATCACTCATGTCATGGTCAGTGATAACACTGATGACATCACTGATGACATCAACCACAGAATCTCTGACCCACCCACTCACACCCCCTATAACCTTTCATACACCCACTCCAACTTCCACACTACCATTCTCAAAACCATTGACACACCCATACCAGTAATTACACACCCACTCTCTGATTCATAGGTCTATACACACATCCACTCAGTCACCCATACAGCCACTCATACACCAACTCGCTCACTAATACAGCCACTGATTTATCCACTCGTGCACCCATTGTCGTGTAGATTCTAGATACCCCTAACGGGTAGGTTAGCCTGTATACCAGCTAGCTCACAGTGTCACTAGAAACCCCTCTTACCAAGGAGAGAATAGTTCTTGGCAACTATCGAACATAACAACCCTGATCCCTCAGAATCGTGGAAACAGTGTACTACTTTTCACTCAGTCACTCGTGCTCACTTCGTCACAGAGAAATACACAGAATAAACGGTGGGGACGTTTTTCAATAATTATTTATTGAACCAGCGTCATTCTACTGTAAAATAGGTGTGCTGAAACAACCATTAGACAGTAACAGATATAAATGGTTATAAGTACTAACAGAGTAAAAGGATGGTAGATTTGTACCATCGTGCTAAAACAATGAATACAGGCAAGTATATAATATACATGACAATAAAATGCATACTCCTACGATGCGACCCTAACTAGATATACCTAAGTGTACCTAGCATCTATGTGGATGTAAAGCCAAGAATCCCTCTAGGATAAAGTCAACTCCATTACCTGAAGTGAGAGACTGTGGGACCCCATCTTGGTCTCGAGATGGACACCCCGCAAGGGATGTCAGACCACTGCGAGCTGGAGTGTCTGCATGCAGGAGCCTCAGCATCTCGCTTCAGTGTGTCGGCATGGAAGTCCTTTTCTCCTCTCCCTATCTCAGCAAGAGATGATGTATATATACCCAAAGCGGTACCCCCTGGGGATATACCTTGCTGTGTCATGTCGGACAGGGATGACGGAAGGAATTACCTTTATGCATAGTTATTATGCAGGAGATGGTAGGCCTGCTGTCCTGCTGTGATTCCAAGAATCCTCATGCATAATGAATGAGGCTTAAGCTTTTCGGAGAAAACCCCATGTCATCTTTGGACATTACCGTAACTAGGTAAAAGGTCAGTACTAAGAATCGTTATGTAGTGTAATGGTAGGGGAGAATATAGGTGAAAGGTTAGGTGACTACCTGAGCCTATATTGGGGTACCTATATGGAACATAACACCCACTTCTCATCCGACTGGGCAACATACTACAAATTCTACGTACGGCTAAACGTGACACGCAACTATTAATAAATCCATTAAAAATAATACTTAAAAATTTAAAATTTCAAAAAAAAATGCTAAAAAGAAAAATAGTGCATGCAATAGAAGTCTGTACTAAATAAGTTCGTATATATATAGTCTGAACAATGAGAGACTGAAAGTCATGCAGTTTAGAAAAAGTGTCTTTTGTTTAAAATTCCAAATTTGGTTGTTTTTGAAAAAGGCCTAATTTTCCCAGCCCACGATGAGCTAAATGTTTGTGTCCTGGCTGGGAGATGCAACATTACTGTTGCCTGTCCCAGATGGATTACCATGCGATCACAGTATCGGCGCTCCAAGAGCGTTCTTTCCATCTCCTTGGTGACGGGGACGTCCATTGCGTAGCAGAAAAATGACAATCAGGATACCTGCTATTTGAAACAGGATCAGCCAAAACCCTCCAAAAATGCTTCCGAATACGGAGTGTATAAAGGTGGGAACAACTCCGAGGATTGTCTGAAAGATGCCTAACAGTCCAGAACCTATTGTCTTAAATAGGTGGACAATACCCGTCGTATCAGACATGTTAAAGATACGTTGTACCATTTCTGTGAAATGGAAAGGGCAGTTCATTCGTATCAGTGCCTGTATCTTAGCCGAGGACCTTGCAACCTGGCGATCATAAGTTTCTCGGGCGGAGGTTAAGGGCACGGTTTGCTGTAAAAGTATGGCTTTCATTCGGCTCAGAGTATTAAACCGTATAAAGGAAACATTCAACGAAGGCCATAATGGCGCCTCCCTGACTGTATGGGCCGGTGGAAACAATACTTGAATACAGCAAGTAACCCTGGAGCTTACAGTGACAAGATATGCGATGCCCGGGAGCATCCCACAACAACCTTGATCATTCAGCATCAAGTAACTCCCATTTGAAAGCAACTTGAACATCGGATTAATCACGGCAGCTGGGGAACCTTTCAAGTGGTAGAATAAGTTAGCAACTGAACCATTACAGGCAGGCCCCATGAAGCATGATATCCTGCCATATAAGAGATCCACTTAAGGAATTCTCGCAGTTGGTACCGCTAAGAAACCCTTCTGTGTCCCCATTCCTGCATCGAAATCTGTACGGCAATTCCCAAGATTCCTTGATGAATTCCCCACCTATTGCTTCATTTCTGCCCACCTGTTGTTGTTCTAGGCAATATTGAAACTGGAAATTTGTGACCGGTAGTGTTATATGGCAATGTATTAACCATTCTGTGGATGGTGACTCTGCCACAGTAAAAGGTAATTTGTCAAGTTTTTCAATACGCAGCATTGTATATTGTGCTCCCCTTTGTGCCATCGTTATCTGCTTTTCAGTTAGATTGTATGCAGAAAATAAGGACGCACTGTTGATAAATCGCCAAGGCACATAACCAGCACACAATGATTGCAGTGTCCAGCTTAATAACATAATAGAACGTAGTTGAGATTGTCCGTGTTGTAGTATGGACAAGTCCTGTTCTAGTATATCAATAGCAGAAGATACAATGTTGCCCAGTGAATAAATCCTGGATGTTAATCTAGTCATACCATTGTCAACTACAGCTAATGCCTTTTCTAGGTTAATTTTATCTATTTCACGAAGTCTCTCCACAGCTTCTTTTTTGCCGGCAAGAGGCGAAAGAAGTACTGTTCTTGTTCCTTCGACATCCAGGACAGGTACAGGCTTTCTGTAGGATGGCCCAAATTCTTTCTTGTCCTAGATCTTTTCCTCGGCCATATCCCGGACTTTTGGGACCCAGACAGGTCTTGCCGTGACTGATTTGACTACCCCAGTGGCAGTCCGTTTTACTTGCATGTTGCTTAGTAGTGCTCTGGATTCATTCAGATCCTGTAAAACAGGCAAACGTTTATTGATGTCAAATTGTTTTTCATCCACCACTGTGCCTTCAAAATCGAGATCAGGTACCCACATTCTCGTCCCAAATAGGACTTCATAAGGAATGACACCCCCTAGAGAACTTCTAGGCAAATTGTTAAGGGCTCACTGTACCCCATATGAGTGATTGACCCAACTACCACCCGAACCTAATACTCTAGCTGTTAAAGATTGCTTTAAGTCCCGGTTTTTCCTCTCCACAACAGAATTTCCCTCAGGATGGTACAGAGAGGAGTACCGCAATGCTACACCCACACCTTCCATGGCTTCCTTGTAAGCCCTAGAGCTAAACACAGGGCCACGGTCAGAATGTAATGTGCCAACTGCGTATGTCCCTATAAAGACTCGCAAATCTTTTATAACAGTTCGAGCGTCAGTCGAGCGCTGAGGCCATACCTATAGGAATCTGGAGCATGAATCCACTGCCACCATTATATACTTGTAAGGCCCATCCGATTGTAGGGGGCCGCAGTGGTCCAAATAGACACAAGCGAGTGGTCTGTCTGATATTAGTAAAGGTGTCTGCGCTGAACGCGGTACGGTGGAACCCTTCATCTGCTGGCAGATGTCACATTTTAAGACAAAATTCTTCGTCTGTTTTGTTAAACCAGGCCACCAATAGAGTTGTTTCAATAATGAAACTGTCGCGGTAATCCCTGCGTTTGTAGAAGCTAGTATTAAGCCTAATCTGCAATCCATGTTTGGTATTACTCTATCCCCCACTCCTGGAATTTGAGCATTCTGAATGTTGTTTGCATCTAACTTGTAGGAGTATTTGAGTGGAAAGCCTTTCGGTAAGGCTGGGCTGTTTTTGCGTGAAGCAATGACAGCTACCATTATTTGTCCGTCTATTCTCGTTTTTGAACGAGTGATTGCAGCTACGGCAGCAGTTCGTACTGGCCCCTTTGTGTCTTCATCAGCCAATGAATTTCCTTCAACGTAAATGCCAGCATGTTGATGACTCAGCGTGTGTATCACGTGAGCTCTCGGTGGTTCGTTTTTCAACTCAGCTACCTGTTCCCATAGCATTTTATGCTTAATTGTGCCACTTTTTGAGTCTTTAAATCCATTTTGACCCCAGTAGTGAAGATATTTTTTGTATGACTGGACACAATAAAAAGAATCGCACACAATCATGTTGGGGAATTCTCGATCCGTATTTATTAGTGCCAATAATAGGGCTTTTAGTTCTACCAGTTGAGCCGTGCAGTCTCCTAGAGACTGTGTCTTCGTATCGCTGGGATGGAACTTGCCATCCTGCATATGACATTTTACTATCGCACAAGCTGCGCTGTATTGTTGTTTACTTCCTATGGCCGGCTGAGCAGATCCGTCAGTGTAAATAATGTATTCATACTGATCTAGAGGCATAATTTAATTTGGTCGAGGATATTCTTGTTCATATTGCAGGAATGCTTGTGTTTTTAGCCTTGGGTCATATCTGTATTCTACATCAGTTGCAGTGAGAGAATTAGCCCATTGTATCCATCTTGGATGTAAGGCGTTAGCGTTAGGAATGCTTGCCTTTGTAGCAGCCTCTAAGGCTGGTACCGGAGTTACTACTATTATTTGTTTCCGCTGAGCCAGTGCTCTTTCTCTCACTACTTATAAACACACAAAGTATCCAGATAGCTCAATTCCAACAAATTAATAAATAGAACGAACCTTAGTCCTTAATTCCAAAGCCCGTTGTGATTTATTTCACTTCTCTTTTTAAACTTTTAGAAAGAACAAGATTGTCACATTTGTTTCATGTTATCTTGTCGGGCAACACTTGTTTTTGTTTGGCATTTATATGTAACAAACACTGTAAAACAATCCTTAACAGACAAATCGTAAAACAACACAGTGAAAAATGATAAAGCAACACAATAAACATGTATAACATATCAAAATATGATAAAACATATATGATCAGTCCCTTATTTAATTTGTAAACACTAGGCAGACAATTATAATTCACCAACAGAGTGTCTTTTGAATTCCTGCCAGTGTTATTAGCTCTGGGAGTTGTGATATTAAAGGGTGTTGTCCGTTGGGGAAAGTGATGATGCAGATATTCCCTCGTGGCACACCCTGAGCGCCTTGTCCCAAGAGCTGGAGTCGGAGTCAATGCGTTTCAAACCCCATCTTGTTGGGGGGTTCTCATCAGGACCTGGACTTGGTCGTGACAACTGCAAAATTAAATAATAAATGTGTGCTTTTGTAATTACAAAGGACCCTGTTCCACTAGTAATACTCAATTCAATTTTTACAATTTATACAAGGTACCTTCTATCTTTTGGAGGTACCAGCGAGTTGTAATGGTACTCGGTGGCAAATGAATCTTTGAACGTAGCAACTGCAAGATTAAATAATAAACATGTGTTTTAATGATTGCAAGGAACCCTGTTCCAATAGTGGTGCTTAATTTTAAATGTACACAGTACCTTATGGGGGATATTCTCAAGAACGTGCGATAATCATCGCCAAAAAAGGCTAACGCATGTTTTCATATCGCTGTCTAGTTTAAATAACTCCGTGTTAACGTCATATTCACAACACGGCGGTAACATGCGATAGTCTCCCGATAACGCGTCAAATGACCGCGATACAACTACTGCGACGGCGATAAAAAAGGAAACCCGAACGTGAAAAAAGTTGCGCTGTGCCCAACCGTGAGAGAAAAATCTGCGACAAGCAGCGCCAGGCCTGCAATTCACACACGTCAGGCAGGAAAAATCACTACAAAAGCAGAAAAAAAACCACAAACAAAAACCAAGCAACTGCGAAGCACAATGGAGGCAGCCGGAGCAGGAACAGAGGACGAGCAGAACCCCACAAGCCCCCCGGAGGACCAGGCCGGGACCTCGGGGTCAGGGAAGGGCAAGGACAGGAAGAAGAGGAAGACGTGGTTCAGTCCGCAGGAAAACAGGATCCTGATAACGGTGGTGATGAAATACCATCAACAACTGTTTGTCACCTCCAATGTGTCATTGGCGACAAAAAATGGAATATGGCAGTCCATCGTGGACAAGGTGAATGCAATCGGAGTGCTGAGGAGGACAATGGAAGAGGTCAAGAGGCGCTGGAATGATGTGAAGCGCAAAACCAAGCAGAAACTCGCCAACAACCAGAAGGCAGCAATTCAGACTGGAGGTGGGAGTCCAGCGCCACAGGAGGAGCTGGACGAAATGGAGGAAATGGTCTCCACAGTCATCAGTGTGGAGATGGTGGCAGGAGTTGGGGGACCGGACACTGCTCGACAGGAGCCGACACAACAGCAAGAGGGTGAGTAACGACCAGGGACTGGGGGACGGGGAGATGGGCACAATGGCACACATGCACAATTAAGCATAGCACAGTGCACACCCACGATTACTCTGGAGCATGTCCCTGATCCCCTTGGCACACTGCAGCACTCCTAGAAACTGCAAGTAGGCCCCCGTTGACTATGTGCCCAGAGGGGCCCTCCCCACACATCACTAATCTCACAACAAACCCATGCACAAGTACAAACACACATCCGTGATGTTGTCGAAATGTCCACTGTCCCGCATCAAATAGGCAGCTCCTCCCAAACAGTCACAATGTACATTGTCATGCAGTTTGTATGTAAACCTGTACAATGCGTCAACATACATGTGAAAACAATGTTAAACTGCATCTCCCCTTTACATTGCAGAGGGTGAATCAACACCTCCTGCAGAGCAGATGGTACACCTCTTCACTGATGATGAAGAGGACCTCCCCTCCATCGACACCGACGACCTCCAACGGCTCATGGACAGATTCGGCACCCCACCTCCAGGAGCAGGGCAGCCCAGCTGCATCGAGGAAACCCCACCCCCTGCACAGACCACACAGCAGGAAGCACCCACCACCACGGCTGTCTCCCAGGACCCCCACGAACAACACATGGCCTTCCAACGCCATGTGTTAGGGTGCCAGGAGAAGATGGCTCATCAGGTGAGGGTGGGGTTCGACCTCATGGCAGCCAAACTAGATGCCATACATGGGTGTCTAAGTCCCATCAGGGACCACTTACAGTCCTTGACGGAAACCCACAGTCCGCTCCATGCTCTCCAACGAAGCATGGATGACATTGCTGGAGTCCTGACTCAGAGACAAGGACAACTGTCTAGTCAGAGTGGCTCCAGCAATGTCAGCCGGGAGTTGGGACACATGCGGAGGGACATGGAGAACAGGGAGTGGATGCAGGCGGAAAGAATGGCTGCCACGGCTGCACACCAGCGTGATGCAGCTGGGATCTACCATGCCCTGCAGATCCTCGTCATGGCATTGCTGCCACAAGGCCTGGCGCAGATGAATGCTGTTGCTGCTTCGACATCCACATCTCTGCCCCCTGATGTGTCAGTGCCTCACAGTGCGGCAGCCAATCCACCTCCGGCCCCTGATGTGTCAGTGCCACACAGTGCGGCAGCCAATCCACCTCCGGCCCCTGATGTGTCAGTGCCACACAGTGCTGCAGAGAAAACACCACCACCCACATGTGAGGCACATGAGACATCAGAGGACGAAGATGCGGATGAATCTGCCTTACTGATAGTAAGGAAGCGGTAGCATTCTTCTCCGCCATATGGCCTGTTTCTGCTTGGTTCTGCCCTCTGTATCATCACCTTCCACTGTCCCCCGATGCACTCTGCGACACTCACCTTGGACCTCGACATGGACTGCCATATTCTGTTTGGACACCAATGACACAGCTATCAGACTGCAGACTGAACTCTTCCGATGTACTTGTCATTCCCTGAAGGACTCTGGCTGGCCCTCCACGGGCCAACAATGTAAAGGGGGGTTTGCATGGCCCTGTACTGCTCCAGCTACAACACTCCACTGAATGTGCATTAAACAATTAAATTCACACAGATGTGTCATGTCTATGTACATTTAAGTACGGAAGTATGGATGAATGTCGGGTCAGTGATTCCCCCTTACGTCCATGTTGCACATGTTGTGGGACTTGAGTCACAGGGTGCAACATTACCGATTGCGGACTGGGTGGCGCCGCCACAACATCAGAGACACACGCATTAGTCACTTTCTTGTCCAGCCCAGAACGGAACCATGGCCAGAGCGCCGGGATCATCGTTCACACCCCTACGCTGGACTGGCATACGCCAGGCCAGCCCACTCCGCTTACGCTTACAGGGGGGGATGACAACGCTACATGTCCCAGGTCTTCCCTGTAGTGATCTGCTGATCACAGGTCTAGTTGTCAGCATGCCACAGCCACTCCCTGAGGGCTGGTTCACACCCACACCACACCCATCCAGCACATGCGTCACAGGACATGTGACCCTGCCAATAAAAGGGGCCGGGCGCACGTGCCCGAGGCCATTTCCACTATCTAGCTGAGTGTGTCCGTGTGGTCATTATTTATGCATGAGGGCCTTGTGCCCTACCACATCACATTCCCCACTGCCGGAGGTGACATGATGGCATCCGCACGACGAGACTCAATCATAAAGGGCCCATGACTTGAGGTGCACAGAGTTGGTGGCATCCGAGGCACTTAGGCCGGCACAGGCCTACCGCCACGTGGCGATGACTTGAGGTGCACAGAGTTGGTGGCATCCGAGGCACTTAGGCCGGCACAGGCCTACCGCCACATGGCGATGACTTGAGGTGCACTGAGTTAGTTGCACCTGAAGAGCTGAGCGGGTGTGCAGCCTGCGATGATGCGTAGGCCTCGATACGACGTCCTGCCAATCAAGATTTGATTTGAATTGTGATCCCAGCATGACCGCAGTGTACGCCGAGGGCAGCAGGCTGCACAGACATGACTCCGCGGCGTGGTGCTGCTGGGGGCCTGTGGCGCGGAATCCAGCGATCGGCTGAGGAGGTTGCACTGGCACGTGGTGGGCCCTCTTGGAGACACGCCGGTGGCGGCAGGTGAGCATTGAGGCCTGGGTGTGCAGGGGCGGGCACTCATCGCTGGTTGGCGGACTGGTCTGGGGACCAGGGCTGGGGTGCAGCAGGCACACAGGATCGCGTAGGCACCACCGGTCACGGCGGCGCCCTCGTGGCTGGGTGGGGGGAGTGAAGGTGCAGGGGTATCAAGCTGATACAAACCGTGATGCTTACAGGTATGGGTAATCCTGCATCATGAGACCGTAACAGAAGTTGGTGTGACCGTAACCTTCCTTTTCTATCCTACAAAGGTTACGACCACACGTACTTCTGTTACTGTCTTTTTGTGCAGGATTTGTCTTTCCTGTCAGCATTCCGGTTTGTCCAAGTGCTATACACTGTACCAGATTAGGTTTGTGACTATACGGACGCTTGACCATTGTCACCATTTGTCCAACAGGTTTCTGGATACTGACCTCCGGAGTATGGAATGGTATTGGGGAGTTCCCGCGGCTTATGCAGTTACTTGAATCTACACGTTGCCCTGATGAAGTTCCGAGTTGGGCGTTGGCTGTGCTTTTCGTATTGTTTATTGTTGTATTTGTAATAAAGGACTGTTTTTATACTACTGTTGACTACTGGACTTCATGACCGTGCGCACCCCCATTTCAGTTACTACAGTTTTGGATCTGGGGCACAGTGGCATCTGGCAACGGCTGGCATTGGGGTTGGTTGCGCAGGAACACTACGAATTGGAACTGTCGTGTGGTGCGGTGACCGGGGCCCGCCGTTGCTATTGTGGACATGCATACATGACATGGGTGAGGACGTATGATAGGGCTGGCCGTGAGACTCCTCCGACTCTGGCAGTTGTTGTTTGGGAGGTACCAGGGGCCAACAGGTGCAGCACAGCCAGCAGCTTTGTCTGCGGAGGGATGGTGGTTGTCCGCCGTGTTGGTACTGTCAGCCTGTGGGCAATGTGGGTCAGGATGCGGAGGATGGTTGTCCTTTTGTGCCTGTAGTGGGCAATGACTTCCTCTGGCGTTGAGTCTCTGAGGCTGGTGGGTTTTGGGAACGTCCGCTGTCCTGTTCTGCGCTGCCTCTGTGGTAGTCAGGGGGGGTGGTCCGGGGGGGGACCTGGGGGTGGTTGCGGTGGGTGTTGTGGCCCTCTTGGGTTTCCAGGCTGCACGCTCATTGTCTCCATGGCATCTGTTGGTCTTCAGATGTGGCTCTGGGCTGGGCTCCCTTTCTACTGCAGTTTGTCGTCCTGCTTAACACCAGTAAAAGGCAGGTGTTAAATCCCTGCTGCTAATGCACCTTATCGCCTGTTTTTGGTTCGCATCGCAGATCTGGCTGGAAGTTGAGAATATCACGAAGTGGTGTTTTCATGAGTTTTTGCACGGGAACGCCTTCTCTGCATATCATTAGCGTTAGTTGTCTCTCTCATCCGTGGCGATGTTTTTTGCTGCAGCTATCGCTGGTAAACTGGCGATGTGTGCAGTTTGCACCAGCTTGGGAATGGGGCGATAATTCTTTCGCCACTTTTGCTGCGCTAAAGTGCCGATAACTCGGCGATGAGTCCTTGAGAATATGCCCCTATGTCTTTTGGAGGTACCGATGAGCTGTGATGGAACTCAATGGCAAGTGAATCTTCAGACCAAGGTGCGTGGTATGGCTCTTTTTCAAAAGCATCCGTCTTCCTTCTAGAAAAGGGATTATGATAATTCTTTCAATTGTAGAAAACCAGCATTTGGGCTGAGCTGTATACGCGAAACGCGCACCGTCTAATTGTGCTGTTAGCGGCTTTCCTTAGAAGTTAATTAGTCCCGCCGCGTGTGTCTAAATTTCGTGATGTTACGTAAACATTCTTACTTGCAAATTTAGAAAAAAGGGAGTTTTATGAGCTGGCACTCCATTTGTGTACAAATCCCGGCGTTCGCTCGTAACTTTTAACACTTGCCTGTAAATGAAGAACTCTCACACAGACGATGTTCGCGGGCCTTGGCTCCGATCATATCTTGATTCTTGCTTCCTTGGTGGAGAGGTGTGGTGCAGCGGCCAGGGCAGCTGACTTCGGAGCACAGGGTTTCACGGTTCGATCCCCGGCTCCGGCGGCAGCTCAGCTCAGCACCATGTGACTCTGGGCAATAGCTCACTTAATTTCCACGACGGCCCCCAGCGCCTTGAGACCCATAAGGGTGAGTAGTTCGCGCTTTACAAATACGGATTTAGATTTAGATTCTTGCTTCCGGCCACAGTATCTTTTCAAGGCCGTCCACAAGATCCGAGGTGGATTTTGAAAGAAGTAACAACTACATTGCATTATGGGTACCGTAGTTCCGGCAGGACAAACTGACTTTTCAACAGGGGATCTGAACTTGAAGGTATAATTTACAGTTTTGCGATCTCGGACATTTCATTGAGCCCATGCATGGCTGTGTCGAATTTCATAATTAGGTACACCTCTTTTTGTGTAAGGAGAACTTCTGGGTCACCACCAATGTTCCCTCTAATTTTTTTCCTCTGTGTGCGGCAGTGTAGGGTCTCTGTGCGCTGCAGCCATGGCTATGTGCGCCAGGAACCAGACCGCGCGTGTGTGCAGCACCAAATATCACTACAAACTTTTGCTTAAAAAACTGAAAAGACTGTGCATTTCCACACATACAGCGCCACGTTAAGGGTCTTAAGGCAGATTTGCAATTTGGATACACACGCCATGATATGAATTGGTTACACAGGTAAGTACACTTCAGGTTTACAAAAGCACAAGACTCCAACGGTGATACCATCATAAGATTTTACTAAAGATTCTTAACTGGAGCACTGTTCATTGGGTGGGTAAATGTTGAGAGCCTACACAAGATTACATATACACAATAAGTTGTGGAATGGAATCTTCTTGCTGTAGTCTGCAGCGTTCATCTTCATTTGGCAATTTCAACTATTGCCAAATACTGCGGGAAACAGTGCTTGATTTGTAAAACAATAAGTGCCGGGGCTCAAAGCTTAGCTCAGAAGATGTGCGTTGTTTTCTGTCTGTGGCCCTGGATGAAAGTTTGTCGAGGAAAAATATGTAATGGTCCCCAGGGTGCAGTAATGATGGAATCCGCAAAGGTTCAGTGGACTCTGGTGCCCCAGAGTTGTCTCTTAGAAGGTCTGGAAGGAGAGCTATCCCACCTGCTTACGTAGGGGAGTATTTAAGATAGATATACTCTTTACATATTAAGAAACATGCAACACGAAACCTTTTTCGCATTTATCTTTTCCCATGTATATATATATATATTTGTATTATAAGTTGTGTTGTGGTTAAAGTTATTAAGGAAGGTGGGTGGGTGGCATTTTAGATGCTTATGTTTGTTTAAATCTGCTGAGTGAAGGTAACCATGGATATGGAATGAGGCTATGTCATCTAGAATGCCTAGGGGGTTGTGACTCAACCAAGGGATACTGAACATATTATAACAAGTCTGAACCCATCAGGTTCCACATGCATGTCTTCCTTGCAGAACTGATCAAGAAGAATACTGCCCGAAGATATTACCCATCTGATTAATGTCTTTTTACTATGTGGATCCTATGCTCTGATCTCTTCCCCATACTATTCAATGTTTATAGGGTTCCTCTTGCACCCTGTCACAGTCCATAGCTCTTAGTACGTCAATTAACTTTATACGTCTGCAGTAATGCCCTGATACACAGAAAGTAGGTATTGTATAACCATGAACCATCTGTCTTAATACCAGTAAGACCTAAACCTTATTTTCAGTCATGAAGCAAAGCAGTGTGAATGTTGTCCAGTTGAATTCGATGATACACCTCCGCCTTCTCAAACACTTAAACCGCTGGAAATTTTAGGTGATGCATCCTTGTTAATTGACAAGAATATCTCCACTCTTTTTCAAAAGTAGTCTCCTCGGTGAGGACATCTCATTTACTCTTGTTAATGTATACAGTATTTTTTCTAGCTTGCTGTATTGCTCCGCTGTCTGTTTACATGTCATGAAACTCAGTCTGAATAAGCCGCAAACTATTCAAATCAATCTCTGAAAGGAGTGCGATGTCTTAAAAAATCTGACCATCTATCAGTGCCCCATAGGTCTTTTGGACGGTTTCCTCATTGACAGATTGTTTCCACTATCCAAAACGGAGGAGAGAACTTTCTTCCATTGCTGATTCAAAGTTGGCTCCTATTCCATTTGGTGATAGTATGTTGACTCCAGACGGAGTCGCATTATGCAGTACTTCGGCTGAAAAATATCTATGGGTCTAGACTCATTACTGCGGTTATTTTGCAGGTAAGCTGCTTGATCATTTATTTTTTATACGGCAATTTCTTTATTTGATTTATCTGTTATTGCTTGCCCTTATTGTTCTGTGTGCTCTTAGAAGATTGTTTCTCTGGCAGATGTATGCTATACAAATCAAATAAATACAACGATAAAACTTATTAAAATTGCTGCAGAATTCCTCCAGTGTTTTTCAGCACTTTTCTGATGTCTGGCAAACTCAGTCCTACATGCCTCATTTCCCAGTATTCTAAAGTAGTGGGTTTCAAGCTCCACCCCAGAACTACACCAGTAGGAGCTTCATGATCAAAGAAAAAAAACACGTCTGCTGTGCACCCACATGCTACCCCTCCTCTGGAATGAGATGCTTTGCGGTCTATGTGAGCCTCTTCCTTCACAAGGATCCACTTGGGCAGTTCTCATTTGTCATAAGTTGTGAATATAAATTGCTGGATGTATCTTTTTATGAAAAGAAAAGCAGAGTGTCAAACACGGCGTGTGCTAAAGCACACGTCGTGTTTGAGACTCTGTTTTTCTTTCCTTAACAGTGCACAACTGCGGGGCTGATTGTGGTCCTTTGAGTTAGTATTCATGTTAATTGCAGCCCGTGTGCGCTGCAATTAACATGAATACTAACTCAAAGGGTCACAATCAGCCCCGCAGCTGTGCACTGTAGGAAAAGAAATGCGGAGTGTCAAACACGGCGTGTGCTAAAACACACTCGTGTTTGAGACTCTGTTTTTCTTTTCTTAATTGTGCACAGCTTCCGGGCTGCTTGTGGTCTTTTGAGTTAATATTCATGTTAATTGCAGCACACACGGGCGCTGCAATTAACATGAATACTAACTCAAAGGGTCACAATCAGCCCCACAGCTGTGCACAATTAAGAAAAGAAAAGCAGGGTGTCAAACACTGCGTGTGCTAAAGCACACGTCCTGTTTGAGACTCTGTTTTTATTTCCTTAACAGTGCACAACTGCGGGGCTGATTGTGGTCCTTTGAGTTAGTATTCATGTTAATTGCTGCAATTGTAAGAATGCATCAAGTGCAAGGGCCACTCCCTTGTGTTCTCGTCGTCTCCCGCAACGAGGAAATGACAGTTTTTCGCGCCGCTTGCGTTTTAAAAGCGGCGGCACGAACGGTCTCGCGGGATGTACTGTGTGTGTGCGCTAAATACAGCACACTGCATGCGCACAGCTTTTTGGGAACAGTGGTCACCACCCCTGGGATTCAGTTTGATGGCACAGAGGACGGTCCATTTGAAATCTTTGTCAGAGTGTCTAAATTCCACATAATGGTTTACCATGGGAGCAGTTAGGACTTTGTTCTTCAATCTTGAACGGTGCTGCATGATCCTTTGCCTTACTTCTTGACTGGTTTTGCCTATATACGTTTTTTGGCATGGGCAAACAATGGCATACACTACGTTTTTGGTCTTACAAATTGTAAATTCGTAGTGCCGCCAGTGTCTATGGCCGTCCGTAAAGGTAGTTCCTTCCATGGTTGAATTGCAGACCGAACAGTTGCCGCACTTATGATGGCCCTGAATTGGTTTAAGGTTCAACATGGTGCGCAAGGTGTCTGTTCTTTCTTTAAGTGGCGCAGTAGTGTGTAGAACTTGTTGTCCAAGATTGCGGTTCTTTTTGAGTGCAAAAAGTGGGGGGCCCACGTTTTGTATAGAGCCTTCGATCAGGTGCCAATTGCTATTTACAATCTTCTTCAAACATTGAGTGTGAGGTCCAAAGGTCGTGACACAGACTATGCGTTCTGTTGGTGCTTTACACTTTTTTGTCAGCAAGTGTTCCCTTGGTATCGATGTTCGTACCTGGCCATGTACAGTACGGCCATTTCTGGAGCAAAGGGTCAACCCATGGCTGTCCCTTTGACTTGTAGGAAGAAGTCTTCCTCGAACTTGAAAACGTTTTTCCGCAGAGATATAGATGCCAGACTAAGGATGAACTCTATTGGTACTTGGTGTGGTCTTGGCCGTTGTTCTAAATAAAATTCCATTGAATCCAGTGCATCCTGCTGAGGAATTTGGGTGTAGAGGGATGATACATCCATGGATACCAAGATGTGCATTGTGGGGTCGAAATCAAACCCTTCAACTTTGTTAATGAATTCCATGGTGTCGCGTAAGTAAGAGGGAACTTCCGAGAGAAACAGTTTCAAAAAGATGTCCACATACTTGGACAGAGGTTCCAAGACGGAATCACACCCGGACACAATCAGTCTCCCGGGGGGGTGGGCCGCATCTTTATGAGCCTTGGGCAGAAAATATAGTACTGGGGTACGTGGATATTTATTGATCAGGATTCAGGAACTCAGATTCTTTCGGTCCCAAAATGCCCATTTCGATGCCTTCATTGACTATCCTTGATATTTCATGTTCAATGTCTTTGGTAGGGTCCTGCGGGATACATCGATACCACAACGGGTTTTGTACATGGCTGTTGCCTTCTGTTAGATAGGCTTCTTTGGACCAGATGACCACGGCCCGCCTTTGTCAGCTGGCCTAATGACTGTGGATTTTTGATCCTTCAGTGAATTGATGGCCTTTTTATGGTCTTGTGAGATGTTGTTTTTGATGTACACTTTTTTCTTTTCAAGAACGTTCAAAAATGATAGTACGGCATGTTCAAATGCTACAATATCCTTGGGGATACTATAGGCAGGGGGACAGAAGGTAGATTTTCTTCGTAGTCCGGACGCTTCAGAACGTGTGGTGTCTTCCTTGTCTTTGAAAAAAGCTCTGAGGCGTATTTTACGAAATAATTCCCTAGCTTCCATTTTCAATTTTGCAAAATCAGATTTTACCCCTGGAACAAAGGTGAGTCCTAGTTCCAAAACTGCCATCTGTTCCTTTGTGAGAACAACGTTGGACAAATTAATGATAGATGATTTCTTTATGTTTTGTAGTACTGTCGTTGTGTTCTCATTTCTCACTACAGCAGTCTGTATTGCCGTCAGGATTTTCTGTGTAGAAGCAAAGCGCATTTCAGCGTTTGTGTACAAACGTGTTTTGTAAGCTATGGGTACTGTTTCGCCTTCATTGAAGGTTAGGTAAGTATACCCAGATTGACCCGCTATAACGCAGATCACTAGATTGCGTACGTTTACGCATGTCTGCATGTGTTTTGAAGCTATAATGTCAGCTTGTAGGGAACAAAGAATATCTCTGTGTTCCTGTGTCCAATGCCTAACTGAAAAATCAGGTCTTATTAAGTCGTAGAAAGGTCTTACTCTTTCTGCGTAATCCAAAATGTATGCTCTGCCAAAATTTAAAAATCCCAATATGGATTGTAAGTTTTTCAAAGATTTAGGAGGTTGGAGCAGCGTGCACGTTTCTAAAACGTTAGTTGCCAGGCTTTTCCCTTCACCTGAAAGCTCGTATCCTAAAGATAGGACATTGAGGTGGGCTATTTTCGATTTCTTAAAGTTGAATTTGTAGCCCTCAGAGGCAAACCCCAAAATTATGGTACTCACCCTGGTCAAGTGATCCTGTCAATCATCATCCGTCAGATAAATATCATCTACATAGGACAATGCCTCTTCATCCAAATTCTGAAGTCATTCTGTTACCCTAGCGCTGAACAACCCGGGGATATTCTTATACCCTTGGGGTAGTCAGCAAAATTGACGCTGGGAACCTAGCGTAGAAAATGCGGCTAGATACCTGCTTTCAGGTGCTATATTTTGGCAGAAGAATCCATTTGAGATATCAAGTGTTGTTTTGTATTTTTTCCGCACAATGTTATTCATTAATGCGGAACTATGTGCATTCTGTACTGTAAATGTTTTAGTGCATGTGTTCAGATGTCGATAGTCATTATGGGAAACAAAGGATTGTTCATTGCATTGGTAAGATCTCCCTGACTTGTTTTTTCGCTTCTTGTTTTATTGGGTACTGTCTCTGTGGAGTTGGAGTAGTTTTTACTGGGATTGTATGGTGAGGTGACTCAATATCCCTCCCACTATGGTTGCGATATAGGGCCGGAGCAAGGGCTACCGCCCACTCCAGCGCGTATGTGTGTTTTAAGTAAATTGGAACGAGATCGGAAAAAGCCGGTAAAATATCAGTTTCTTCCTATGGGCAATCCATAACAATTTCAGGCGGCCAATTTTTTTCAGCTAAAAGGATGTCATAGCCATAAGTCAAGTTCTCCCAAAAGAGACCTTTAACTTTTCTGGGTTTTTCCCCCTCCATTTGGAGTGTTATTTCATGTAACCTATGTGGGACACTTACCCTCGTATCAGGTGTCACTTACACACTTGCTAACCCATACACCCGCTGACTCACCCACTCACTCATCCATGCAGGAAGTCAGACACCCTCTCACCCAACCACACAGACACTCATATACCCATTCAGGTACTCAGACACCCAATCAATCACCCATACAGCCACTCACGTACCCACTCACCCACCTATACAGCAACTTAGACACCATCTGACAGACTGATACAAACATTCTAAAAACATAGTCACTCACTCATAGATTCACTGAGACACCTAATCACTCACTTATACAATCAGTCATGCACCCACTGAATCATCCACAGAGGCACTCATACAGCCACTGATTCATCAATACACCTTGTTATATATATTTAACACTCATAAACATTTTAAAAACACTCACAGTCACTGGATGATGTCATCAGATGTAATTTAAGATGTCATATATATATATGTATACATATATATATATATTCACTGAAAAAACCATAGGTTTCAGGGACGTTATAGTTAAGCTGACATTTCACTCGTACAAAACCAGAGAAATTCAGCCGCTATAGTTAACTGAGCTAACTATAACTTGCACCTCCGCAATGCACTGCTGATGACATCACATGTTACATCACTCATTACATGGTCAGTGACATCACTGATGACTTCACTGATGACATCTCAAATGACATCACTGATGACATCATCCAGTGTCTGAGTGTTTTTTAAAAGTTTAAGAATCTTATATATATACACACACACCAGGGTGTATTGAAGAATGAATGGGTGTATGAGTGTCTGAATGGATGATTTAGTGGGTGTGTGACTGACTGTATAAGTGAGTGATTAAACTTGTCTTAGTGAATGCATGTGTGAATGACTAATCTGTGTGTATGTCAGTATCAGTCTATCAGTTGGTGTGTAAGTGGCTGCATGGGTTGGTGAGTAGCTACATGAGTATCTATATGGGTTAATGATTGGTTGTCTGAGTACCTGTATGGGTGCCTGAGTGTCTGTGTGGGTGGGTGGGAGGCTGTGTGACTCCATGCATGGATGTGTGAGTAGGTGATTCACTGGGTGTATGGGATCATGAGTGCATCTGTGAGGGGCTGTATGGGTGAGTGAGTGTGCGTATGGCTGTATTGGTGAGTGAATGGATGTCTCAGTGGTATATGGGTGACTACATATGTGAAAGGCAGTATATGTTAGTGTTGAAGTATATAAGTGGCTATATGTGAGATTGAGTGATTGTGAGAGTGGCTGTATAGATGAGTGTGTGCTTGTGTCAGTGACTGTATAAGACAGTATTTGTTAGTAACTGTATGAATAAGTGAGGTGGTGTGTGTAACTGCATAGGTGAGTAAATGGCAATGTTATTGATTCTTTGGGTGACTGACTAGGTGTGTGAGTAACTTTATGGGTGAGTGGTGGTGTGTGAGTGTCTGTATGGGTATATGAGTGCATGTATCAGTGGCTGTATTGATTAGGGACTGCGTGACTGTATGTGTGAGTGAGTGGATGTGTGTGTAGACGTATGAATCAATGAGTGGGTATGTACTAACTGGTATTGGTGTGTCTATGGTTGCAAGAATGGTAGTCTGTATTTTAGAGTGGGTGTATGAAAGGTTATATTAGGGTGTGAGGAGGTGCATCAGATATTAAGTTTATGATGTCATCGGTGATGTCATCAGTGATGTCATTTGGGATGTCATCAGTGATGTCACTGACCATGTCATGAGTGATGTAATATGTGACGTCATCAGCAGTGCATTGCGGGGGCGTGAGTTATAATTAGCTCAGCTAACTATAATGGCTGAATTTCTCTGGTTTTGTATGAGTGAAATGTCAGCCTAACTATAACGTCCCTGAAACCTGTTGTTTTTTCAGTGAATTTCTTAGGTTTTTTAAATGCTAATTCCTAACTATAATGTCCCTGAAACCTGTGGTTTTTTCCAGTGAATTTCTAAGGTTTTTTAAATGCTAATTCCTAACTATAATTCCCTGAAACCTATGGTTTTTTCAAAGAATTTCTAAGGTTTCGTAGATCATTTTTTATATGAAAAGATGTTTGTAACTATTTTTTTATTTTTTGTCTGTTTTTAAAGTTTTTCTATTATGTTTTAAAATAATTATAATCTGTTTTTAAAAATATATATAACATAGCTGATGAAAGATTTATAGTGTTATCTATTTGAATTAACATTGTTTTATTGTTTGTAATTTTGTACAGTGATATTATATATTAGAATTTTCAATTAAAAAGGAAAAATTTTAAAAAATGTATAGCATATTTTGTAAAGTTTTTTTTCTAAATTAAATTTTGTATGATTGCTTTTAATAGTACGAAAGTTGTTTTGTTGTTTTCTTATGATAACTATCTTTTTTATAGATATATATATATATTACTGCTCCAAAAGTGCCCTCAGGCAAGAAAGCACTCAGCAACAGGCTGCAAGCCTTTATTCGGTACGAACTCAAACAGCATGACAATTCCATAAACAGCTTGTCCGTCTATAATGCCTGACGCGTTTCGAAGTAAAACTCCTTCCTCAGAGGCTGTCGACTGTCAAGTGTGCGCATTTCTGCTACCGCCCACTGCTTTAAATACTTCATTGCAAAAATAATTTGTTCCCAAATGGGTGCACGATTTCATCCTGTTGGTACCGAATAAAGGCTTGCAGCCTGTTGCTGGTTGCCGAGTGCTTTCTTGCCTGAGGGCACTTTTGGAGCAGTAATATACAGGCGGCTGCCCTGCCGCCGAGAGAGCACCACCCCGCGATCCTTGGGGGCCACGAGGTTTTGTTATTCAATGAACTGTCATGGGGGTACAGCAACGTGGATTGAGAACGCAACGACATGCTGAGGCCCATTGGAGGGCTTGAAACTTTGCCAACAGGATGAAATTGTGCACCCATTTGGGAACTAATTATTTTTCTGGACACCACATTGCCCACAATCCCTTGCACAGGTCTTATTGAAGCTGCCCATACAGGTGCGTACAATGAAGTATTTAAAGCAGTGGGCGGTACCAGAAATGCACACACTTGACAGTCGACAGCCTCTGAGGAAGGAGTTTTACTTCGAAACGCATCAGGCATTATAGACTGACAAGCTGTTTATGGAATTGGCATGCTGTTTGAGTTCGTACCGAATAAAGGCTTGCAGCCTGTTGCTGGTTACTGAGTGCTTTCTTGCCTGAGGGCACTTTTGGAGCAATAATATACAGGCGGCTGCCCTGCCACCGAGAGAGCACCACCCCCGATCCTTGGGGGTCACGAGGTTTCGTTATTCAATGAACCGTCATGGGGGTTCAGCAACGTGGATTGAGAATGCAACAACATGCTGAGGCCCATTGGAGGGCTTGAAACTTTGCCAACAGGATGACACCGTGCACCCATTTGGGAACTAATTATTTTTCTGGACACCACATTGCCCACAATCTCTTGCACAGGTCTTATTGAAGCTGCCCATACAGGTGCGTGCAATGAACTATTTAAAGCAGTGGGCGGTACCAGAAATGCACACACTTGACAGTCAACAGCCTCTGAGGAAGGAGTTTTACTTCAAAACGCGTCAGGCATTATAGACTGACAAGCTGTTTATGGAATTGGCATGCTGTTTGAGTTCGTACCGAATAAAGGCTTGCAGCCTGTTGCTGGTTGCCAAGTGCTTTCTTGCCTGAGGGCACTTTTGGAGCAGTAATATATATATATATATATTTATTTATTTTTTAATTTACAAAAAAGGGTCGCGCACCGTACGCGACCCTACGCGATGGGTGCACGGATACGTTATACGAATATCACTCTAAAAAACACATTTAGAACGAATTAATATATGTTTTTGACATAAAGGTTTATTACTGAATACATAAAAATAGTAGTAAAGGTGTTATAAATTTGTTTTCAAATGTTTTTAACAGATTTTTGTGGATGCAATGGTATCGCGTACAGGACGCGGATCTACGGGGGGTGCGCGAATCCGTTACACGAATGTAACCCTAAAATACATACTTACACTCAAATAATATATTTTTTAAACAAAGGGGTTTATTAATCAATGCTATGAATTACTATTAGTGTTCTTGTGCAATATATTTAAGATGTTTAAAGCATATTTTGGTGTATGTGGTACCATCGCAAACCAGAAGCGTATGGGTCGCAAATCCTGCCGTCATGTATTTCCTGGTTCGCGTAGGGGACACGACTCGGCGTAATTTCAAATTTATGAAATATGAATGTTTCTAGTTTAAAAATCTGTTTTGCATAAAGAATTTTCATTGAAACACTTTGAAACACAATATCCTGATAGTAATTTACAGTTTTATATGACATTTAGTACATTTTACGGGTGCGCGACGGATACGAGTAGGGTGCGCGACCCCTACGCGACTCCATGTGACATAGAAAGAAAGCTTGTCATTGGTTGAACAGCTTTTCATTCTCTTGGTGGGTGGAACCAAGACTTCTTACAGTCCTTTCTTTTTGGGTGTGTCTGGTTGAAGACTACCTATTTTGCAGGCTCTGGCAATTTTCATTTTTTTCTGGTGTTTTTCATTTTCTACAACAAAAATGGCATCAGCATTTCCTGAGGACCAGGAGGAGGAGATGGAGGAGCCAGTGAGGAAGAGGAAAGAAAGTATTGTATGGGCCTTCTTCACTGTGCCTGAAGGTGAAAAAAAGTCAGTGCGTGAAAGGTGACATGTACTATCTGTCACAAAGTGTAATCAAGAGGCTCAGAGAAGAAGTACTCTTGTGGTACTTCTTCTATGAGAAAACATCTCGACACCATACATCCTATTCGCCTGGCACGAGAGGTGGAGCGCCTAAGATGGGAAGAAGCAGCCAACGATGATGGATCACAGCCAACAACATCTGCAGGGGTTTTGACCACTCCACAACCCCTCATAGTTCCAGAGCTGGCGGATGCTGCCATCCACTGCCGCAAATTCCTAACAACACTGTGTGTGGGAGAGCTGTCTATTGACACCATCAAGACGCTCCTCAGAGCACACAAATGTACATTTTTTTTTTGTTTTGTTGCGTATGTTTCTACGTTGAACAGAAACAGCAGAGTTGGACTGTTTTACTTTTATTTTTTGTTTAAAAAAAATGAAAAACACCCAAAAAAAATCAGAAAATACAAAAAATATCAAATTAATCGAAAAAACAAAAAAGGTTCTAATGGAACCACCTAAACTGGTAAAAAATTGAAAAATTGTATGTAATGAAAGTGGTTGCTGGTATGAATGTGTGTATGATTGTTAGAATTGTGTATAAGTAGTTTCTCAGTGAGTAGATGAGTGCATGGGTAGTGTTTGAGGGAATGGATGAGTGCAACAGTAGTGCCTGAGTGATTGCATGAGTGCATGGATAGTGCCTGGGTGATTGCATGAGTGTAGGGGTACTGTCTGGGTGATTGGAGGAGTGCATGGGTAGTGCCTGAGTGAATGGATGAGTGCATGGGTAGTGTTTGAGGGAATGGATGAGTGAAACAGTAGTGCCTAAGTGATTGCATGAGTGCATGGATAGTGCCTGGGTGATTGGATGAGTGTATGGATACTGCCTGAGTGAAAGGATGGATATAAGGATAATGCCTGGGTAATTGGATGAGTGCATAGGTAGTGCCTGAGTGAATGAATGAGTGCATGGGAAGTGCCTGAGTGAATCGTTGAGTGCAAGAGTAGTGCTTGAGTGATTGCATGAGTGCATGGGCAGTGCCTGGGTGATTGCAAAAGTGCAGGGGTACTGCCTGAGTGATTGCATGGGTGCATGGGTAGTGCCTGAGTGACTTCATGAGAGGAAGAGTAATGTCTGGGTGATTAGATCAGTGCATGGGTACTGCGTGAGTAAAAGGATGACTGCAAGAGTAATGCCTGGGTCATTTGAAGAGTGCATGGGTAGTGCCTGAGGGAATGGATGGATGCATAAGTACTGCCTGAGTGAATGGTTGAGTGCAAGAGTCGTGGCTGAGTGATTGCATAACTGCATGGGTAGTGCCTAAGTGATTACTCCCTGAGTGATTGGAAGAGTGCATGGGTAGTGCCTGAGTGCAAAGGTAATAACTGGGTACTTAGATCAGTGTGTGGGTAGTGCCTGAGTAGAAGAATGACTGCAAGAGTAATCTCTGGGTCATTGGATGACTGCATGGTTAGTCCCTGAGTGAAAAGATGAGTGCATGTGTAGTGCCTGAGTGAATGGATTAGTGCATTGGTAGTGTTTGAGGGAATGGATGAGTGCAACAGTAGTGCCTGAGGGATTACATGAGTGCATGGATAGTGCCTGGGTGATTGCATGAGTGCAGGGGTAGTGCCTGGGTGATTGCATGAGTGTATGGGTACTGCCTGAGTGGAAGGATGGATGCAAGATTAATACCCGGGTAATTGGATGAGTGCATAGGTAGTGCCTGAGTGATTGCATGAGTGCAGGGGTAGTGCCTGGGTGATTGGATGTGTGCATGAGTAGTGCCTGAGTGAAAGGATGAGTGCAAGGGTAATGCCTGGGTCATTGGATGAGTACATGGGTAGTGCCTTGGAGAATGGATGGGTGTATGGGTAGTGCGCGAGTGAATGGTTGAGTGGAAGAGTAGTGCCTGAGTGATTGCATGAGTGCAGGGGTACTGCCTGTGTGATTGGATCAGTGCATGGGTAGTGCCTGAGTGAAAGGACAAGTGAAAGGCTAATGCCTGGGTCATTGGATGAGTGCATGGGTAGTGCCTTGGAGAATGGATGAGTGCATGGGTACAGCCTGAGTGAATGGTTGAGTGAAAGAGTAGTACCTGAGTGATTGCATGAGTGCATGGTTAGTGCCTGGATAATTTCATGAGTGCAAAAATACTGCCTGGGTGATTGCATGAGTGCAGGGGTACTGCCTGGGTGATTGCATGAGTGCATAGGTTTTGCCTCAGTGAATGGATGAGTGCATGAGTAGTGCCTGAGTGAAAGGATGAATGCATGGTTAGTGCCTGGGTCATTGGATGAGTGCATGTGTAGTGTCTGAGAGAATGGATGAGTGCATGGGTAGTTCCTGAGTCAATGGTTGAATTCAAGAATAGTGCTTGAGTGATTGCATAAGTGCATGGGTAGTGCCTGGGTGATTGCATGAGTGCAGGGGTAGTGCCTGGGTGATTGGATGAGTGTATGGGAAATACCTGAGAGAAAGTATGAATGCAATGCTAATGCCTGGGTCATTGCATGAGTGTATGGGTAGTGCTTGTGTGAATGGATGAGTCCATAGGTAGTGTCTGGGTGAATTGATTAGTCCAACTCTAGGGCCTGGGTCATTGGATGAGTGCATGGGTACTGCCTGAGAGAATGGATGAGTGCATGAGTAGTGCCTGAGTGAATGGTTGAGTGCAAGAGTAGTTTTCTGTGTGATTCCATGAGTGCTTGGGTACTGCCTAGGTGATTCTATGAGTACAGGGGTAGTGCCTGAGTGATTGGATGAGTGTATGATAAGTACCTGAGTGAAAGTATGAGTGTAAGAGTAATGCCTGAGTCATTGCATGAGTGCATGGGTAGTGCCTGAGTGAATAGATGAGTACATGGGTAGTGCCTAAGTAAATGTTTCAGTGGAATAGTTGTGCCTGGGTGATTGCATGAATGTATGGTTAATGCCTGAGTGATTAGATGTGTGTATAGGTAGTGCCTATTCATTGCATAACTACATGGGAGCGCCTGAGTGAATTCATGAGTCCAAGAGTAATATCTGCCTCCTTAGATCAGTGCATGGCTAGTGCTTGAGAACAGAGATGTAACTGTCACTATATTCAAGAAAGCAAGCATGCAGGTGTCTGTACCTTTTCCCAGTGGCATCATATATAAAAGAAACATACAAATAGATGTATACCAATGTTTTATACCTCTACCATCTTTATAGGCATAACACGTGTGAGAATACATGTGCAAGTAAAGACATACCTCAATCATAAGACCATAAAGTCCCTTAAACTTGACATACTGCTCTTCCCATTTCAAGGAGACACCTAAATTTATGTGGCGTACTTGAAGTGTACATTTCCATAGACTAATACGAGCTAACCTAATTGTGAGAAGTTGGCCTGGCATATGTTGTCCACTAATTATAGTGGGCACCTTGCACCAGTCCAAACAACCCCTTATTGGAGATAGGTTAAAGACAACCTTATTGAAAGCTATCCTGGTGGTAGCTATGGAGAGCAGCTTTCAGGCTAAGTCTTGAAGGAATGTAAAGCAGCTTGTTTTACCAGTCTATAATCTCTTGAATGATCAAATTAAAGAGCACCACACCAGGTATATATTCAAAATATATGTATTTATTGCTAAACACACCCCTCTAGTCTCTTTATGAGGCTAGAGTTTGAAATACATAAGTTAGAAGTTATTTAAACACAGTAATAGCACAAATACACGTTTGGGCCCTAGGGGCGTACCAAACCATATACCAATAAAGTGGTATACGAACCACGACTGAACTAGACACTAGGCCTAGAGCCTCTAGAAGCGCTTGGACCACAAGGAACCACCCAAGGTAGTGACACAGGGGACCCACGGGAGACGCGTGCAGTGTAAATACACAACCGCGATACGCCGTTGACTTCTATGGAGAAAGTCGTGATCGGGAAATTAGAGAAAAGGGACACTTAAAGAGGACTTGGACCAAACCCTTTGAGATCTAGGACTTTGAAGAGTCTCTACCCATGGGAGCACCGGAGTACTCGTGTTACCTCACCCAGGGAAGCCGGGTGCATAGGTGCCTTTCGGGGTCGGGTTTCGTCGTCGATTTGAATGGCGATCTGCTGCAAAGTGCTGCTTGCGACCAAGTGAAAAGTGTCCGGGTGGATCCAAGAGTGGATCGGAGTTCTGAAGAACCTGAAAGCAGAGGGGACAGAGTCTGGGTCACTAGCCAGTGACCAGGAAGGCGATGGACAGATGCCCACCGATGTCGAGTGCTTCAGGTGCGTTGACAGTCGTCTTGACTCTTCAGCCACGAGGTCCAGGAGGCGTTGTCGGCGACCAGGAGCAGGATTCGGGCTGGTACACGATGTCTGTCGAGTGCTGAGGTGTCGGCGACCGGATTGGACCCAACAAGCCTTGGCAACGGCAAGTCTTGATGAAGAGGAAGATCGTCGATGGTGCAAACCAGCAAGGTCTGGGGAACTCACCCAGCAAGGGTAAGTGAGGGCAGGCCTGGAACAACCAGGATGCCAAGTTAGAAAAAGATTGGCCTTCGTTACGGGCTACTAGCCGACAGGCTAGCGACCGCAAAGGAGCCTCGTGACGCCGCACGTGGATCTGGCTCACAGGACACTCGTGGAGTGGGGGCCAGTGATCTTCAGTGCAGTTGGTGCTGGAGGCTAGGGCTATTCAGAGCCCAAAGCACGACTTCTTGGGAGACCCAGAAGAGGATGCACTTGCAAATGTGCTCGGTGTCCAGGGGTTACGGTCTCAAGTCACCCACGATAGCCACGGGCCTCAGCTTTGCTGGGGACCCAGGGTAGCCTCGGGGAAGTCTGAGAATCTACCTCTGGTGATGCGATGACTTCGGCGTCCGACGGGAGCTTCAGAAATGCGAACCGGACAGATGCTTCTTTGGTGCCTGCCAAGCAGGTGAGTCACTCCTTGACCCCAAGGGAGATTCTTCTGTCCTCTAATCGTGAGTAGAGCATCGAAGGTCCAGGATTCAGTTTCAGAGTTTCGTCCAGGGATAATCTAAAGTCCTAAGGACTGGGTTCCTATACTTATACTAAGTATAGGGGTTGGACTACTCTGTGGCCCCACCTATGGGTGGGTCAGGGCAGAGGGGTGGCTACACCCCTTTCCCTTTGTCCAGTTCGCGCCAAAGCAGGGGCTGCAAGCCCCTGATCCGGTTTGAACTGGGGTATGCACTAGGGACACCAAATGTGCCCCCAGTGCAGGACTTCAAAGCACCCGAAAGTGCTCCCGCCCAGCCCCAATACACATTATCCTGTCTGGGGAGGTGGTCACACCTCCCTGGGACAGGAAACCTATTGTCCAGGCCTCCCCTGCCGGAGTTTCGTCCAGCAGCAGGAGGCCAGACTCGTGTCTGTGGCAGCAGCATCCATTTTGTGATGCCAGGGCTTTAGAAAGAAGTTACCGGGCTAGCCAGAGTTAACATGTCTTTCCCTCTAGAAGGGTGGAATGCTACCCCCGCCGCCAGAATTGGTGGGGGGTAGTATTCCAAGATGTTTGACACCAAACACGACATGTTTAGGTGCAGCCATTCCAAAGTTAGCATTTAACGCGAGGTTATAATGCGCTTAAGAGTATATGGTCAGGCTGCACTACAAACAGCATCAGAGAAGGGTCTCCGAACGCTGCAGAGGGGCCCTGCTCATGCAGGGGCACCCTCTCACATAGGAACCATGCACTCTGCCTTTAGGATTGATAAGGCCTGCCTTAGGAGTGACTTATAGGTTTATATGTGTGTATGTATTTAGTGATATAGGTAACCTATATCACAGTAAGAGGTGCATGCACCACCTTACCCAGGCTGCAGTAGCAGACCTGTGGTGTCAGTTTGGATGGCCTTCCAGGGGTGGCATAATACATGCTGCAGCCCCTGGCAGGCCTCTGAGGTACCTATGCCCTTGGTACATAGTATACCATATACTAGGGACTTATAAGGGCACTCAGATTCCAATCAGAGATGTGCCTAAGGCACATGGAAACCTTCTTACAGAGAAAGCAGATAGACTGGGGCCCTGAATAGCAGGATCCCAGTCCAACTAAGTCATAAACCAGCAAAACACCATAAAAAAGTGGGGGCAACCATATAGTCAGATTCCACCTTCCTACATAACCCCCCAAACGAAAGGAGATAAGGCTAACCTTGGCCAGTTGAGCCTTCATTGACTAAGTGGTCATATAAGGAAGCACCTGCACTAGCATGGTTGCCCCCTGTCTTATGGTCCACTAAGCAATCCCTCACCCTAAGGGTATGAGAGGGTCTCCACCATGGGGAATCACTACCTGTGGTGTGCTTAGGTAAAGTACAAGGCTGGTGAGGTGTCTGAGTAGGGAAGTGAGGCCCTAGGAATGTTGGCCTCAGCTTCCTCAGATCACTGGTCACCATGTATGCCTGTCTTTCCATGACTGAGTTGCACTTTGCTCTAAGGGTCAACCTTTGGCTGCCTACAGCTGGGGGTTGGGTCCCTTTGGATGGACTACTGGAGGGACAGGGCAGGTTTGGAACCTTCAGGTCCCAGGTTTGCCCTTGCCTACCAGAGTCCTTCTGGGGGAGGTCCCTACATAAAGGCATGGGGGATCCCTCAGTGTGTAGAGGAGTTTTCACCTGGCTAGGGCTACTAGACTGGGTGCCCCTAATCTGCTGATGGGGGGTTCCTCTGGACAGGGGGCCCTGGGGGGTCCACTGACCTCCCTGACCTCTGCAGCCCTGGGCTGGCTGAGGCAGGGTAGAGAGGGGCAGGTTACCTGCTCCAGACTGGGTACCACCTTGGAAGGGTCCTCTGCCATCAGGGGTGTGGCCAGGCCAGGCCTGACTACCTCTGGGGCAGTTCCTTCACTAGGGGTAGGGTCAGTTCCCTGAGGAGGCTGACCCTTACCTACTGTCTGGAGGGAAGAAGACTTTTCTTCAACCCTTGTGCTCTCTTTTGGGGGAGAGTGGGCCATTCTTTCAGGCTCCATCTCTCCAAATTCTTGGGCTGGGGCTGTGGCCATTACAGCCCCACTAACCTTTACAGGGACGCCCAACATCCTAAGGTGGGTTTGGTGTTCAACTTCAGCCCAGGCTGAAATCTCCAGATCATTGCCCATCAGGCAATCTACAGGTAAGGTGGGGGACACTGCCACTCTCTTTGGGCCTGTGACCCCCTCCCAGCTGAGATTGACTATGGCCATGGGGTGATCTGTTCTGACACCATCAATGTTGGTCACCTGGTATTTAAACTCAGGTAAAAGCTGGTGAGGGGGGACTAGTTTCCCTGCCACCATGGTGACACTAGCCCCTGTGTCCCTAAATGCCACAGCTTTCTGACCATTAATCATTGGCTCCAGTCTGTACCTGCCCATTGCTGTGGGACCCATGGTAAAGGTGGCAAATCCTACACCACCATCAGAGTCAGAGGAGTCTGTTGAGGGGTCCCTGTCTGAACCAGGGCCCACCTCTGTTCCTGTTGCAAAAGCACCTAACTTTTTGGGTGCACTACTCCCAACTGGAGGATTACTACTGGTAGTACCAGGAGGGGGGTAGTAGTTGCTGGGGGAACATTTTCTTTATTGCCAATCCTGGGGCAACTGGGATCAGATTTCCAGTGCCCAGGCTTTTTACTGAACATGGCAATATGGTTTCTTTTCAGGAGAGGAAGGAGTTTGGGACCCACCCCCAGAAGAGGAATTTTGGGGCCCTGTAGTGGACTTATCCTTAGATTTATCCCCACCTTTCTCTTGGGACTTAGTAGAATCTTTCTTCTGGTCACCACCCTGATTTCTAGTTTTTACTCTGGTTCTGACCCATTTGTCTGCCTTCTTTCCCAATTCTTGGGGAGAGGTCAGATCAGAGTCCACCAGATACTGGTGCAAAAGCTGGTTTTGACAATTATTAAGGATCTGCTCCCTCATAATCAAATTGTACAATCCTAAAAAGTCATGCACTTTGTTGCCATGTATCCAACCTTCCAGAGCCTTTGTAGCACAATCTACAAAATCAACCCAGTCTTGAGTCTGAGCTTTTTGGGTGTCTCTGAACTTCAACCTATACTGTTCAGTGGTTAGGCCAAACCCATCTATCAGAGCACTCTTCAAGACTGTGTAATTGTCAGCATCCTCTTCTCTTACAGTGAGGAGCTTGTCTCTACCTTTGTCTGCAAAGGAGAGCCACAAGATTGCTGCCCACTGCCTCTGGGGGACCTTCTGAACTTTACAGGCCCTCTCCAGTGCAGTTATCCATTTGTGGATGTCATCCCCACTCTGGTAGGGAGGGACAATCTTGTTTAGGTTTCTATGGTCATAAGACCTTTCCCTATCTCTAGGGATATTGCTGCCACCATGGGACTCTAGTCCCAACTTTCTTCTCTCTCTAAAGAGATCTAGGGACTCCCTGTCTATAGGCTACTTGCTTCCTTCTGAGTTCAAGCTGAGCTTCCTCATATTGAATCAGCCTCTTTCTTCTCTCATGAGAGGATTCCCTCCTATGAGATGAGACAGAGCTCCCTATTGAGGTGCCAGAGTGGTTAGACTCCTGAGAAGGAGATCTAGACTTCCTGGGCACACTCATAATCCTTCCTGGGGGGACAAGGAGGGCATCATCCTGATCATCCTCTTCATCTTCCTCAGGAGGGATTGGATTATCCAGGTCAGGGCCATTGTCGCCCTCCTGGCCAGTTTCAGAGGGGGGGCGGGGGGTATTGGTACCCCTGGTCCCTTCCTCATCATCTGCCCCACCCTCAGCTCCTACCCCTTCAGTCCCCAAGGGCTTACTAAGGTCATAAGCCACCAACAACTCCTTGAGGTGTTGGGTGGTGGGACTTTGGCCTGTCCTTATTTTTCTCAAGTTGCATAAAGCTCTCAATTCCAAGAATGGGAGTGTATCATACTTGGAGGGTGGAAGCTCAGTGGCTTCCTGCAAGGATTCTTTAGATCCTACCCTTAAAGACATTACTAGTGTGGTGTGGTGTATGCACTACCTACTCTAGTGTGGCCTACTAAACTCTCTTGAGTTGTAGAAAGGGTTGTGCTATCCCTTAACACACAACTCTAAGTTCAGTAGAACTTACTGTATTCTAAGCTTAAATTATATGTACCTTAGGTACCTTTAGTGGTTTTCAGTTGATCAATTCAATTGAGATTATCTGGTAAAACAATAGCAAGCTGGAATCCCACACGCTGCACACCAATGTGAGAAGTTGGCCTGGCATATGCTGTCCACTAATTATAGTGGGCACCTTGCACCAGTCCAAACAACCCCTTATTGGAGATAGGTTAAAGACAACCTTATTGAAAGCTATCCTAGTGGTAGCTATGGAGAGCAGCCTTCAGGCTAAGTCTTGAAGGAATGTAAAGCAGCTTGTTTTACCAGTCTATAATCTCTTGAGTGATCAAATGAAAGAGCACCACACCAGGTATATATTCAAAATATATGTATTTATTGCTAAACACACCCCTCTAGTCTCTTTATGAGGCTAGAGTTCGAAGTACATAAGTTAGAAGTTATTTAAACACAGTAATAGCACAAATACACGTTTGGGCCCTAGGGGCGTACCAAACCATATACCAATAAAGTGGTATAAGAACCACGACTGAACTAGACACTAGGCCTAGAGCCTCTAGAAGTGCTTGGACCACAAGGAACCACCCAAGGTAGTGACACAGGGGACCCACGGGAGACGCGTGCAGTGTAAATACACAACCGCGATACGCCGTTGACTTCTATGGAGAAAGTCGTGATCGGGAAATTAGAGAAAAGGGACACTTAAAGAGGACTTGGACCAAACCCTTTGAGATCTAGGACTTTGAAGAGTCTCTACCCACGGGAGCACCGGAGTACTCGTGTTACCTCACCCAGGGAAGCCGGGTGCATAGGTGCCTTTCGGGGTCGGGTTTCGTCGTCGATTTGAATGGCGATCTGCTGCAAAGTGCTGCTGGCGACCAAGTGAAAAGTGTCCGGGTGGATCCAAGAGTGGATCGGAGTTCTGAAGAACCTGAAAGCAGAGGGGACAGAGTCTGGGTCACTAGCCAGTGACCAGGAAGGCGATGGACAGATGCCCACCGATGTCGAGTGCTTCAGGTGCGTTGACGGTCATCTTGACTCTTCAGCCACGAGGTCCAGGAGGCGTTGTCGGCGACCAGAGAGCAGGATTCGGGCTGGTACACGATGTCTGTCGAGTGCTGAGGTGTCGGCGACCGGATTGGACCCAACAAGCCTTGGCAACGGCAAGTCTCGATGCAGAGGAAGATCGTCGATGATGCAGACCAGCAAGGTCTGGGGAACTCACCCAGCAAGGGTAAGTGAGGGCAGGCCTGGAGCAACGAGGATGCCAAGTTAGAAAAAGATTGGCCTTCGTTACGGGCTACTAGCCAATGGGCTAGCGACCGCGAAGGAGCCTCGTGACGCCGCACGTGGATCTGGCTCACAGGACACTCGTGGAGTGGGGGCCAGTGATCTTCGGTGCAGTTGGTGCTGGAGGCTAGGGCTACTCGGAGCCCAAAGCACGACTTCTTGGGAGACCCAGAAGAGGATGCACTTGCAAATGTGCTCGGTGTCCAGGGTCACGGTCTCAAGTCACCCACGATAGCCACAGGCCTCAGCTTTGCTGGGGACTCAGGGTAGCCTCGGGGAAGTCTGAGAATCTACCTCTGGTGATGCGATGACTTCGGCGTCCGACGGGAGCTTCAGAAATGCGAACCGGACAGATGCTTCTTTGGTGCCTGCCAAGCAGGGGAGTCACTCCTTGACCCCAAGGGAGATTCTTCTGTCCTCTAATCGTGAGTAGAGCATCGAAGGTCCAGGATTCAGTTTCAGAGTTTCGTCCAGGGATAATCTAAAGTCCTAAGGACTGGGTTCCTATACTTATACTAAGTATAGGGGTTGGACTACTCTGTGGCCCCACCTATGGGTGGGTCAGGGCAGAGGGGTGGCTACACCCCTTTCCCTTTGTCCAGTTCACGCCAAAGCAGGGGCTGCAAGCCCCTGATCCGGTTTGAACTGGGGTATGCACAGGGACACCAAATGTGCCCCCAGTGCAGGACTTCAAAGCACCCGAAAGTGCTCCCGCCCAGCCCCAATACACATTATCCTGTCTGGGGAGGTGGTCACACCTCCCTGGGACAGGAAACCTATTGTCCAGGCCTCCCCTGCCGGAGTTTCGTCCAGCAGCAGGAGGCCAGACTCGTGTCTGTGGCAGCAGCATCCATTTTGTGATGCCAGGGCTTTGGAAAGAAGTTACCGGGCTAGCCAGAGTTAACATGTCTTTCCCTCTAGAAGGGTGGAATGCTACCCCCGCCACCAGGATTGGCGGGGGTAGTATTCCAAGATGTTTGACACCAAACACGACATGTTTAGGTGCAGCCATTCCAAAGTTAGCATTTAACGCAAGGTTATAATGCGCTTAAGAGTATATGGTCAGGCTGCACTACAAACAGCATCAGAGAAGGGTCTCCGAACGCTGCAGAGGGGCCCTGCTCATGCAGGGGCACCCTCTCACATAGGAACCATGCACTCTGCCTTTAGGATTGATAAGGCCTGCCTTAGGAGTGACTTATAGGTTTATATGTGTGTATGTATTTAGTGATATAGGTAACCTATATCACAGTAAGGAGTGCATGCACCACCTTACCCAGGCTGCAGTAGCAGACCTGTGGTGTCAGTTTGGATGGCCTTCCAGTGGGTGGCATAATACATGCTGCAGCCCCTGGCAGGCCTCTGAGGTACCTATGCCCTTGGTACATAGTATACCATATACTAGGGACTTATAAGGGCACTCCAGATTCCAATCAGAGATGTGCCTAAGGCACATGGAAACCTTTTACAGAGAAAGCAGATAGACTGGGGCCCTGAATAGCAGGATCCCAGTCCAACTAAGTCATAAACCAGCAAAACATCATAAAAAAAGTGGGGGCAACCATATAGTCAGATTCCACCTTCCTACACTAATCACTTATCCATCTACCAACATGTCTTAAACCACACTTTTGTGCTGCAGCTTCACTATTCAGCAACTACTGAGAGTGTTGGGCCTTTCCAAATACAAAGCATCAACTTTTTCAATGTGTCTGTTGTAAGTCTCTCTAGATTCACAAAAGCATGCATGCGTCTGTACCTTTTACTAGTGACATCATATATAAAAGAAACATACAAATACATGTATACCTTTGTTTTATACCTCTACCATCTTCATAGTCATAACACGCATGAGAATACATGTGCAAGTAGAGCTATACCTCAGTCACAAGACCATAAAGGCATTTAAACTTGTCAGACTCCACTTCCCATTTGAAAGAACGTCTACATTTAAGCAGTGTTTTTCAAGTGTACTTTTTCACAGACTCATACAAGGTTGACTAATCACTAATCCCTCTGCCAACATGTCTTAAACCTCACTTTTGTGCTGCAGCATCACTATTCAGCAACTACTGAGAGTGTTGGGCCTAGCCAAATATAAAGCAGCAACCCTTTGCATGTGTGTATTGTAACTCTCACTATATTCCAGAAAGCAAGCATGCATGTGTCTGTACCTTTTTCTAGTAGCATCACATATAAAAGAAACATTCAAATAGATGTATACATGTTTTTTATACCTCTACCATCTTCATAGGCATAACACATGTCAGAATACATGTGCAAGTAGAGACATACCTCAGTCACAAGACCATAAAGGACTTTGAACTTGTCAGAGTCCATTTCCCATTTGAAATAGACACCTACATTTAAGCGCTGTTTTTCAAGTGTACTTTTTCACAGACTCATACAACGTTGCCTAATCACTATTCCCTCTGCCAATATATCTTAAACCTCGCTTTTATGCTGCAGCATCAGTATTCAGTGACTACTGAGAGTGTTGGGCCTAGCCATATTCCTAAAAGCATGCATGCATGTGTCTGTACCTTTTGCTAATGTCATTTTCAGATGCATAACACACGTGAGAATACATGTGCAAGTAGAGACATACCTCAGTCAGAAAACCATGCAGACCTTAAAACTTGACATACTGCAGTTCTCATTTCAAGAAGACACCTACAATTTTGTGGCGTACTTCAACTGTACCATTCACCAGACTCATACAAAATTCCCTAATCAGTAATCCCTGTGCCAACATGTCTAAAACCTCACTTTTCTCTTGCAACTTCACTACTCTGCGATTACTCAGAGTCTTGTTTCTAGGCAAATATAAGCAACCAACCCTTCATATGTCTCTTTTATAAGTCTCACCATATTATCGAAAGTATGCATGCTTATGTCTGTACCTTTTGCTACTGTTATTATATATAAAAGAAACATACAAATAGATGTATACCTCTTTTTTATGCATGTAACATGTTCAGATGCATAAACATATGACAAATACATGTGCAAGTAGAGACATACCTCAGTCACAAGACCATGCAGACCTTGAAACTTGACAGACTGCACTGCCCATTTCAAAGAGACACCTAAAATTATGCAGCGTACTTCATCTGCACCTTTCCATAGACACATACAAAGTACCATAATCACTAATCCATCTACCAATGTAAACATGTTACTATGCACAAACTATTTCAATCGTTATTTCATTACAATAAAACAAACTACAATACACATCTGTACATTTCATAACATATTTCAAGCATCACACTTATCTAATAATTTCCAAACTTTGAAAATAATTCTTTTCAAATCTAAAAATATCACTACAAAGAGTAAAGCACATCTGCATAATACATAACACACCTTACAAATTTGTAACTCAACTTTGAGATAGTATTGCAGAATATCAAATATCAGAAACTCAATAAAGATTTTCTTTTGTACACAATAAATGTAATGCAGCACTCTCAACAAGGTAAAACCAGTAATGGCAAACTTTCCCTCTCTTTCTGCACACAAATAAATGTAAGTAACAAATCACATTGCTTCCTACATTATTTCAAATTGAGAAACACATTTCTATTGGTAAGACATATTAACCCTTTCTAACTGTCTTCAAATAGTGCCCAAACTGGTTCTGTAATTTTCTGGAGTCGCGACTTCACTGCGGTGCCGCAGTAAAGCGTCACGATGGAACCGCGAACCCTTACGGGACTTCAAAAACCTATTTCTAATAATACTAGTATTTTCTTTTAACAACACACTACTTCTACACATACTACTGATTAGAAAAACTTAATTTAGTAACATATCACTTATATTTAAGTTTCCATTTCACATTTTAAATTCACAGTTAAGTTTCAACCCTTCCCCCATTCTGCTTAATCCCAGTTTCCATAGTAACAGTTACTGCAACATTCAACTGTACTGACAGGTCACAAGTTCATCATATTTTCAAGTTCTGCACACTAGCTGACAAATGCAAATAGCAGGTGTGGTTGACTTTTGCAAAATATTACCTTATCCTATCTAGTGTACCTTTCAAATATTTTTTAATAACCAATCAGAAACATGATTCCTAAGCAAAGTAACATGCATCCTATTTTTGAGTGCACAATGTTGATGAACAGCCAATCACTTATTAGCTTTTTCAAAAACAGCATCTTTTCCACCATTTTAGATACCTGTCATCTACAAACTGACTACCTCAGCTACAGACATCTTTTCATTCCTTCCAGGCAACCCTTCAAGATCCTTACAGTGTGGATTGTAGGGCACAGCTATGTTTTCTGGTGCAAAAAGTATGCTGAACACAGAGGTATTGACAAAGACCTAGGTTTGCAAAATGTGGATATTAAATGGATTGCACAGAGAGGATTAAAGTGGCACCAATTGTTGCCTTTGGTTAAAACCTTTTTGCATCTCCAACCCCCTGACCTCATGATTGTGCACTGTGGTGGCAATGACCTAGGCACATTGACTGGGGTGGGTCTGGAAATGGTAATGAAGGATACCTTTGCACAATTGATGTTGATTTTGCCTCAAACTGTCTTTGTATACTCTAATATATGGAAAAGACAGAAATGGAAGTGGTTAAATCAATTCTGTCCACAGTTTGAGAAAGCTAGGAAGCATGTCAATAAAGCTGTTTCTGCTTACCTCAAAGACCATAGGATGGGCTCCATCTATAACAACAATCTACGTTTTGATATGGATGACATCTACAGAAGTGATGGAGTTCACTTCACAGATGAAGGAAACAGAGTATTTCTCAACAACCTTGAGCCATGCGTCCGCACTTACATGTAGCTCCAAAAAGTCATAATGAAAACAAGGGCTCTTTTTAGAGCCACCCTATAACCCAACAATGAATCTTTTTTTTAAAAAACAAAAAACATATATACTCTTTTTATATTTTTGGGGGATTTGCGAACCCGTTGCGGATTTGCAAAAGAAAAGCACAAATTCAATGTACTACAACACAATACACTCTTCAACTTTAACTTTTAATTTTTCATTTTTTATATTATTAATAACTTTATCAAATGTAATGTGATTAATAACTTCAATCTCACTAACTTTATAAAAAAGGTCACAAATACAACACTACCTTCTAAATTATATACTATTAAATTATTTACTTGAGGTGGATCCGCGAATCCACCGTGACATTACATGGGGTCGCGACTCCAAACACGAGAGAAATAAAATGACCCCCAGTCCCATTACTCGATGTCACCCCCAGGGACCCCATCCCCCGGGGCATGCCCTCATGTTGGGGACAGCGGGGGGAGCCCCAATGCCCCCTCAGTCCCTGCCGGCTCCCCACCTCCTGAGGGAGCCGGCATTGCTTTTGGGCAAAGAGAGCTGCTAACATGCAGCTCCCTTTGCCCCCAAAAAATTCTGCTACGCTTCATGGAAGCGAGAGCAGTTTTCCTTCTCTCGCTTCCATGAAGCAAAGCAGAAGTTTGCCATAGCAAACTGCAATGTCCCAGGGGTGGGCACCCCGGGACATTGCTGGAGCTGGCCCGGGGGTGTGGCGGTCCCGAGGGCCAAGGAAGGCTCCTAGAGGGGGGCTGCATGGCCCCCCTCCCATCTGTGTGCTGCCCCGGGGAGGTGGTGGTCCCCGGGGCCGGGGGTCCACAACGGACCCCCACACTTAATTGATGTATGCCCCGGGGAAATGGTGGTCCCCAGGGCAGTGTGGGGGGCTCGAGCCCCCCCCCACACTTCCTTTTTAATAGTAGCCCCGGGGAGGTGGCGGTCCCTGGGGCTCGGGGGAGCCCATGAGGCCCCCCGCCCATTGATAAAGACCCGGGGAGGTGGCAGTCCCCGGGGCAGCATGGAGGCAGGAGCCCCCATGCTATTTTTTTCTAAAAAATCCCAAGGAGGTGGCGGTCCCTGGGGCGGTGGGGGGGGCTGCATGCCCCCCTGACATTATTAACAAAGCCCCAGGGAGGTGGCTGTCCCCGAGGCTGTGGGGGCCCCCCGTAGGGCCTCGCATAATAATTAACCATTGTCCCCGGGACCTGGCCCACCCGGGACTTGAAAGAAACAAGGCGCAGGAGACCGCAATTCATTTTTTTTTTACATTTTCAGCAGGATTTGTGAACCCTACGTGAATCCTGACGAAAATAAAAAAAAGATGCTTTTTTGAGCAGGCCTAGGGGGTCAGGGTGTTTCTACCCTGCCCCCTTATCTTCATTTTTAACCTTTTTTCTTGTGACTCGGTTCAACCGAGTCACAAGATGGCTACCAACACTTCCTGGTTTGAAGAGTTGGCAGCCAATCAGAGTCAAGCTCGTGATAGGGAGGGTTCGCAGATCCACCGCGGTCACCAGATACTAATATTTTTTATATATAATTTTCTCAGGAACTACTGAATGGATTTACACTATTTAAAGCAAAGAGTGCACTCTGGACCAAGAGCTACATCTCTGCCAAATTTGGTGTAAATCCGTTCAGCAGTTCAGGCTGTAGCTGTGACAAAAGTTTCCTATGGAAATTAACATGGAGAAAATGCGTTTTGGGACCCCCCCTTTTTTCTCGTCCCCCGCTTGATGAATCTCCCCAAAACTTTCAAGAGAGGGGCTGACCTGAGCGGGCCATTAATTTTGAAAATTTCCCAAAGATTCGTTAAACTGCCCCAAAGATATTGGCAAAAGAAAAAACGCATTTTGAATAGAAACAAGGTCCTAATTATATCTACCAGGTGGCGACCGCCAGTAGGTAATATATTTATATATATATATATATATATTCACTGAAAAATCCATAGGTTTTAGGGAAAGTTATAGTTAGTTGGACATTGCACTCGTACAAAACCCGTGAAATTCCCCGTTATAGTTAGTTCAGCTAACTATAACTCGCGCCCCGCAATGCACTGCTGATGACGCCACATATTACATCACTCATGACATGGTCAGTGACATCACTGATGACATCACTGATGACATCTCAAATGACATCACTGATGACATCACTGATGACATCATCCATGTGATAATTTCATGCATCTTCTCACACCCTAATATAACCTTTGATACACCCATTCTAAATTACAGACTGCCATTGTCAAAACCATAGACACTCCAACACCAATAACTACATACACACTCACTGATTCTTAGGTCTACACACACATCCACTCACTCACCCGTACAGTAACTCATACTTATAGTCACTCAGTACAGGACTATCATATGCACTCATGCACCTACATAGACACTCACACACCGCCACTCATCCATAGAGGTACTCACACACCTAGTCAGTCATGCAAATAATTAATCACACTGCCATTTACTCACCTATACAGTCATACACACACCAGCTCACTTACTCATGCAAATACTAGCACATTCTTACGCTCTTATACAATCACTGATACAAGCACACACTCATCCATACAGCCACTCTCACAATCACACGCTCTCACTTATAGCCATTTATATACTCCAACACACATATATACTGCCTTTCACATATTTAGTTACTCACACATATACCACTGAGATATACATTCACTCACTAAAACACCCATACACACACTCACCCACCCATACAGTCCATCACAGATGCACTCTTGAAACCATGCACCCAGTGAATCACCCACTCACACATCTATGCACAGAGTCACACACACCCCACCCACACAAACTCTCAGGCACGCATACAGATACTCAGACAACCAATCAATAACCCATGTAGACACTCATGTAGCTATTCAGAAACCCATGCAGCCGCTAACACACCAACAGACAGACGGATACAGACATTCACACAGTTTAGTCACTAACCCATGCATTCAGTAAGATACGTTTAATCACTCACTTATAGAGTCAGTCACGCACCTACTAAATCATCCATTCAGACAATTATACACCCACTCATTCTTCAATACGCCTTTCCCTATATATATTAAACATATTTAAACTTTACAGAAACACACACTCACTGGATGATGTCATCAGTGATGTCATCAGTGATGTCATTTGAGATGTCATCAGTGATGTCATCAGTGATGTCACTGACCATGTCATGAGTGATGTAATATGTGACGTCATCAGCAGTGCATTGCGAGGCGCGAGTTATAGTTAGCTGAACTAACTATAACGGGGGAATTTCACGGGTTTTGTACGAGTGCAATGTCCAACTAACTATAACTTTCCATAAAACCTATGGTTTTTTCAGTGAATTTCAAAGGTTTTTTAAATGCTAATTTCTAACTATAACGTGTCTGAAACCTATGGTTTTTTCAGTGAATTTCAAAGGTTTTTAAATGCTAATTTCTAACTATAACGTGACTGAAACCTATGGTTTTTAAGTGAATTTCAAAGGTTTTTTAACTGCTAGTTTGTAACTATGCCTACAGAGGTAGGACATGTGAAGAAAGAAGAAAAAACGCACAGAAAGAAGCAAAAGAAATGCAGAAAGAAGCAACAGAAGTCCACAAAGACGAAGAAAAGTGCAGGAAGAAGCAAAAGATGTGCAGAAAGAACCAACAGAGGAGCAGAAAGAGGCCTTGTTCCAAAATCATCCTGTGCCCACAACTTTTTCCAACGTGTACTGGTGGTAACTGACTCTGACTAACCAGAGTCAGTGCTATGCTAAAACACACTTACAATACAGTTAAAACACCTACATACACAAGGGAACACTATGCGTTGGGGTACCCCTGTGATTAGCATGACCTCCTCTGTAAGTCCCTAGTACATAATAGGGCAGGGGGATTAAAACTACCTCTTAAAATGCGCTACAGGGCGCGTTTGCACAGTGGTGAAGGGAGGGGGTGCCTGAGGTGACATGTGTGCAAACGCGCCCCGTGGCACGTTTTAAGTTGCGGGATTACGTCCCCTTGAATCCTGAGTGTCCCTGGGGCCCAACTAGCCCCCAGGTACCTACAGTTAGGACCACAGAGCTGAGTTGCAGAGAGGCGTTCCGAGGCCACGCACCTTTTTCACCTCTCTGCAACGCAACTCTGTTGTGCTTACTGAAGGTACCTGGTGGGCTAGTTGGACTCCAGGGACCCTCAGGATTGAAGGGGACTTAATCTCCCAACTTAAAACACGCCACGGGGCCTGTTTGCACACATGTCACCTCAAGCCCCGCCCCTTCCTTCACCACTGTGCAAACGCGCCCGTGGCGCGTTTTAATTTGGGGGATTAACTCCCCTTGAATCATGAGCGTCCCTGGGGTCCAACTAGCCCTCCCTGTACCTCCCGTATGCACCAGGCAGCTGCGTTGCAGAGAGGTGTTCAGAGGCCACGCCCCTTTTTACACCTCTCTGCAACGCAGCTCTGTGGCGCTTTCTGGACGTACCTGGTGGGCTAGTTGGCCCCCAGGGACCCTCAGGATTGAAGAGGATTTTATTCCCCATCTTAAAACGCACCACGGGGCCTGTTTGCACACATGTCACCTGAAGCCCCGCCCCGTCCCTTCACCACTGTGCAAACGCGCCCCGTGGCGCGTTTTAATTTGGGGGATTAAGTCCCCTTGAATCCTGAGGGTCCCTGGAGTGCAACTAGCCCACCATGTACCTCCAAAAAGCGCCACAGAGCTGCGTTGCAGAGAGGTGTAAAAAGGGGCGTGGCCTCTGTACACCTCTCTGCAACGCAGCTTCCTGGCACATACTGGAGGTTCCTGGTGGGCTAGTTGGCCCCCAGGGACCCCCAGTATTCAAGGGGAATTACTTCCCCTTCTTAAAACGCGCCAGGGGGCGCGTTTGCAGACTGCTGCAGGGTGGGGGCGGGGCCTCCGGCACGATGCCGTTCTTTTTTTTTTTTTTTTTTTGTATGGGAGGGGGGCTGCGTGGCCCCCCTTCCCTCGGCCACTTTTGGCCCCGGGGACCCCATCCCCCGGGGCCTGAGGATTTTCTTTTTTTTTTTAAATAAAATAAAACGGGAAGGGGGCCGCGTGGCCCCCCTTCCCTGGGCCTCTATTGGCCCCGGGGACCCCATCCCCCGGGGCATGCCCTCTTTTTTTTAAAATTTAAATATTTGGAGGGGGGCTGCGTGGCCCCCCTCCACCGGCCATTTAAGGCCCCGGGGACCCCATCCCCCGGGGCCGGCCTTTACGTTTAAAAAAAAAATAATAATAATATTTTTGGGGAGGGGGGCTGCGTGGCCCCCCTCCCAGGCCACTAATAGCCCCGGGGACCCCATTCCCTGGAGCCTGGCCACTCGTTGGGGACCGTGGGGGGGTCCCCAATCCCCACACGGTCCCGCCGGCTCCCCGCGTCCTGCGGGAGCCGGCATTGCTTTTCCACATGGGGAGCTGCTGACATGCAGCTCCCCTTATGGAAAAGCAATCTGCTTTGCTTCATTGAAGCGAGAGCAGGTTTCCCTGCTCTCGCTTCAATGAAGCAAAGCAAGTTTGCAATGACAGGGCGGGAGCCGCGAGGCTCCCGTCCTGCCATTGCAAACAGCAGTGTCCCGGGGGTGGGCACCCCAGGACACTGCAGGAGCCGGCCCTGGGGGGTGGCGGTCCCCAGGGCCATGGAGGGCTCCAGGAGGGGGGCCGCGCGGCCCCCCTCCCTTCATTAGTAAAGCCCCGGGGAGGTGGTGGTCCCTGGGGCTTCGGGGGTCCGAAACGGACCCCCACATTTCTTTTCAAAGTGCCCTGGGGAGGTGGCGGTCCTTGGGGCGTGTGGAGGGGCTGGAGCCCCCCCACACAGGTGAATTAAATTTAAAAAAAGAAGCCCCGGGGGGTGGCGGTCCCCGGGGCTTGGGGGGCCTTAGAGGCCCCCCTATAAAATATAAATAAATCCCCGCATGTCCCCGGGACTTGGCCCACCCGGGGGTAAAATAGCCTCGAAGCGCGGGAGACCGCGCTTTGATTTTTTTTTTTCTCGGCGGGATCCGCGCACCCTAAGCGCATCCCGCCAATTTTTTTATTTTTTTTAAATGCTTTCTTCTGCCCAGGGGGTCCTTGTGGGACCCCCTGAGCAGACCTAGGGGGTCAGGGTGTTTCTACCCTGCCCCCTTTGTGTGTTTTGCACACTTGTTTCTTTTGCCTCGGTTCTACCGAGGAACAAGATGGCTGCCAACACTTCCTGGTTTGGAGTGTTGACAGCCAATTAGCATGCAGCTCGTGGTCGGGAGGGTGCGCGGATCCACCACGGCCATAAATATCGAAACTTTTATTTTGGATTTTCTCAGCAACTACTGAACAGATTTACACCATTTTTAAAAAGGGTGCTTTCTGAACCAAGCACTACCTTTTTGCCAAATTTGGTGTAATTCCGTTCAGCAGTTTTTGCTGTAGCCTTGCATAAAGTTTCCTATCGGAAATTGATTTTTTCACTCTTATTTTTTAATTTCTCCACAACTACTGAACGGATTTACACCATTTAAAAAAAGGTCGCTTTCTGAACCAAGCGCTACCTTTTTGCAAAATTTGGTGTAATTCCGTTCAGCAGTTCGGGCTGTAGCCGTGTCTAAAATTTCCTACGGGAATTAACATGGAGAAAACATGTTTTGGGACCCCCCTTTTTTCTCAGCCCCCGCTTGATGAATCACCCCGAAACCTTAAAGACAGGAGCGGCCCGGAGCGCCCCACTAGTTTTGAAAATTTCGCGAAGATTCGTCAACCGGCGCCAAAGTTATTGGGAAAAGAAAAAACGTTTTTCCTATGGAAACTAGGTCCTAACTGGCGGTCACCAGTAGGTTATATATATATATATATATATATATATATATATATATATATATATATATATATTCACTGAAAAAACCATAGGTTTCAGGGACATTATAGTTACTTGCACATTTCACTCGTACAAAACCATAGAAATTCGGCCGTTATAGTTAGTTGAGCTAACTATAACTCACACCCCCACAATGCACTGCTGATGACGTCACATATTACATCATTCATGACATGGCCAGTGACATCACTGATGACATCACTGATGACATCTCAAATGACATCACTGATGACATCATCCAGTGACTGTGTGTTTCTGTAAAGTTTAAATATGTTTTATAAATATATTGGCCAAGGTATATTGTAGAATGAGTGGCTGTATAAGTGTGTGGATGGAGGATTTAGTAGGTGTGTGACTGACTGTATAAGTGAGTGATTAAATGTCTCTTACTGAATTCATGGGTTAGTGACTAAACTGTATGAATGTCTGTATCAGTCTGTCTATTGCTGTGAAAGCTGCTGCATTGGTTGATGAGTAGCTACATGAGTGTCTATATGGGTTATTGATTGGTTGCCTGAGTATTTGTATGGGTGCCTGAGTGTGTGTGTGAATGGGTGGGAGGTGTGTGACTTTGTACATAGATGTGTGAGTTCTTTATTCACTGGGTGTATGGGTTCAAGAGTGCATGTGGAAACAGCTGTATGGGTGGGTGAGTGTGTGTATGGGTGTGTTGGTGAGTGAATGGATATCTCAGTGCTACATGTCCAAGTAACTACATATGTAAAATGCAGTGCATGAGAGAGTTGGAGTATATAAATGACTATACGTGAGAGTCAGTGATTGTGAGAGTGCTGTATGGATGAGTGTGTACTTGTATCAGTGATTGTATAAGAGAGTAAGTATATGTTAATATCACTATGAATAAGTGAGGTTGTGTGTGTATAACTGTATAGCTGAGTAAATAGAAGTGTGATTGATTCTTTGCATGACTGACTAGATGTGTGAGTAACTCTGGATGGTGAGTAACTCTGGATGAGTGGCGGTGTGTGCGTGTTTGTATAGGTGTATGAGTGCCTATAATAGTGTTGTATTGATGAGTCACTGCATGTATGAGTGACTTTATGGGTGAATGAGTGGATGTGTGTAGACCTAGGAATCAGTGCGTGCGTATGTAGTAACTGGTATTGGTGTCTGTATTGTTTCGAAAATGGTAGTCTGTATTTTAGAATGGGTGTATCAAAGGTTTTATTAAGGTATGAGGAGGTGCATCAGATTTTCGCGTGGATGATGTCATCAGTGATGTCATTTGAGATGTCATCCGTGATGTCATCAGTGATGTCACTGACCATGTCATGAATGATGTAATATGTGACGTCATCAGCAGTGCATTGTGGCGGCGTGAGTTATAGTTAGCTCAACTACCTATAACGGCCGAATTTCTATGGTTTTGTACGAGTGAAATGTGCAAGTAACTATAACGTCCCTGAAACCTATGGTTTTTTCAGTGAATTTCAAAGGTTTTTAACATGATAATTTGTAACTATAACGTCCCTGAAACCTATGGTTTTTTCAGTGAATTTCAAAGGTTTTTTAAATGCTAATTTCTAATTATAATGATCATTAAACCTATCTGCTGTGTGATCCAAAAACAAGCTGGTGCTTGTAGTGTTGTGGACAGTGGACGCAACCATGTTACCTCAGGCAGTGGGGATGATCTCGGTCATGAACCTGTGTCGTCGCCCCCTGTAAGCGGAAGCGCAGTGGGCTGGTCCAACGTACGCCACTCCAGCGTAGAAGTGTGAATAAATAGGCCGGGGTTCTGGGTGTGGTTCACTTGTGTGAAAGCCAACGTGTCTGCCAGAGCGGCGACCCTCACCCTGCCACGTGGCTGCCGCCATGACCGCTGGCCTCCTCGACACAAGCCCCCTGCGAACACAGCGGCACAGCACTGCAGAGTTATGTCTGTACAGACTACTGCCTGCGATCTACACTGCGGACAGCAGGGCTCACAATTCAGATTGAGTCACGATTGCAGATGATGCAGTCCAGTAGGCAAGACACATTGCTCCCAGTGCGGCCCGCCCGGATCACGCATCATCGCAGGCTGCGTACACGCTGAGCGCCCGAGGTACCACTAACTCAGTGCACCACAAGTAAACGCCACGTGGCCTTATTAAGGCAGAATTCATTAAACAAAACACATTGCTACCAGTGCGGCCCACATGGACCACGCATCATCGCAGGATGCGCACACGCTGAGTGCTTCAGGTGCCACTAGCTCACTGCACCATAAGTCATCGCCACGTACCCTTAAACCTACATAATATCCTTTTAGTATCCTTGCTTCAAGAACTTTTTTGATATCAATTATAGCTTTAGTACAATGACCAAATTCATCTTGCAAGTCCAAAGGAACACTGAATGGCAGTCTACACTGGAGATAGCAGAGCCCACAATTCGAATTCAGTTTTGATTTATTTATTGCAGAGTGAACTGTACTCTATGTCGTTGGATTTTCTCAAGAGGAAGTCACAAAAAGCATTCCTCGATGTCTGTGCTGACTACTGCCTTCGATCTACACTGCGGTCAGCAGAGCTCACCATTCAAATTCAGCCTTGATTTATTAATTGGACAGAGAATTGTACTCTATGTTGTTGGATTTTCTCAAGAGGAAGTGACAAAAAGCTTTCCTCGATGTCTGTGCTGACTACTGCCTTCGATCTACACTGCGGACAGCAGGGCTCACAATTCAGATGGAGTTGCGATTGCAGATGATGAAGTCCAGTAGGCAACAGACATTGCTACCAGTGTGGCCCTCCCGGACCACGCATCATCGCTAGCTGTGCACACGCGGAATGCTTCTGATGCTCCTACCTCAGTCCACCACAACTGATGGACCCTTTATGACAGAATCTTTTGTGTATGATTTCAGATCTGGTGCCCCTAACTTAGTGTAGCACAAGTCATGGACCCTTTATGATTGAATCTCTGTGTGTGATCTGATGATTACTGTTGTACCTGTTACCAGCACCAACCATTCCCGGAGGGCTGGCTTACACTCACCCCACACGCATCCAGCACAGACGTCACTGGACATGTGACCTTGGTAATAAAAGGAGTCGAGTGCACGTGCTCGTGCCCAGTTCCACTATCTATCTGTGTCCGTGTGTTCATTATGTATGCAACATGCTGCCCCTGGGCCCTACCACATTACATTGTGCTCTGGACAGCATATGCAACCAACTTACCTTTGACAGTGGGAGAAAACTTTGGTTATGTAACTTTGTCTCGGTCATTGTACAAGTACGTACATAGAGAATGGATGATTAGAGTACTGCAAGGAGAGTGTATAGTGAATTTATAAGTGCGTGCGGATTGGCGGAGTGATTGTATAAGTACATATGTTGGCGCACCCTAACTCCGACAACGAGCTTGTCTCTAATTGGCTGCCCTCCATGTCCCAAAAACTGAAATTTGGATTTTGCATGGCCCAGTATTGCTACAGCTGCAATACTCCACTGAATGTGCAATAAACATTCACACCCACACAGATGTGTCATGTCCACCATCTTTCTTGTGTGGAACTATGGATGAATGTAGGGTCAGTGATTCCCCGTACCTTCCATGTTGGCCATGTTCAGGGACTTGGCTCACAGAGTGACACATTGATGCTTGCGACCCGGGTGATGGCAGCACTACAACAAGAACACCCGCATGCCAGTGTTGCAAGATTTTTTAAGCATTCTCTAGCCCAAAGACAACCAACAAGTAGCCCAAACTAGCCCAATATTGCTACTTTAAGGAAAGAGGGGCAGGGACATCGTCAAGCAGGTGGTGAATGGATTGGAATTGATGTTGCAGCAGGCTGCCAAGTAAATATTTGTCAAATAAAGCGCTTTAACATACTAGTTTGCTGGAGCGCTGTATATATATTTATAATCTGGCAACTAGCACAAACAAAAATTTTACCGCACAACCGGGAAAAATATAGCCCAATTGTGCGTGATCTAGCCCAATCTGGCAACAGTGCCGCATCAGTTGATTCCTCATACAGCTCACGATGGAGCCACGCCCATAGCTCCGGAGTCATTCTTCACAGCCTCACGCAGGACTGGCATACGCCAGGCCAGCCCACTCTGCTTACGCTTACAGAGAAAGACAACAACGCTACATGGCCCAGATTTTCATTGTAGTGATCTGCTGGTCACAAGTCTAGTTGTCAGTATGCCACAGCCACTCCCTCATGGCTGGTATACACCCACACCACACCCATCCAGCACAGGCGTCACAGGACACGTGACCCTACCAATAAAAAAGACCGGGCACACGTGCTCTAAACCATTTTAGAGTTGCTCCCACCGCATGTACTGTGAAGGCCCGTCTCGGTGGTTCAGACACCTCATGTAGGCCTGAGCCACCGAACAGGGAGGCCTACCACCACGTGCGTGGCCTCACTGTTCACTGAGTTAGTGGCACCGCAAGGACTGAGCGGGTGTGCAACCTGCGATGATGATAGGTGCACTAGTATGTCCTCTGCCATGGCAAAATCAAGACGCAGCACCAAATGTGAGACCTGTTGGCCTGCGGAGCGGGACTGCATGATGCGGAGGGTGCCCTGTCTGAGAAAAGGTGAGCAGTGAGGCCTGGGTGCGCAGCGGTGGGCAAATACGTCTGGGCGGCGGGAGTGGATACACAAAGGCGGCACAGTGATTTAGGCGTACGCAGTCATATATACTCTCCCATTACTAATTCTGTACTATGTTTAGATGTGGGAGCTTGAGGGCTCCACTAGGTCCCGGCACGTGGTTGGAGACACAGCACTCACTGTCCCTCTTCATCTCTTCCTTTCTCTCCTTCACACTCTTTCTCTCTCTTCTTCTCACACTTTCTCTCTTTCTCTCTCTTTTCCTCTTTCTCACACTCTTTCTCTCTCTCTCTCTTCCTCTCTCTCTCTGTTTCTTTCTCTCTTCGTCTCTCTCACTCTTTCTCTCTTTCTCTTTGTCTTCCTCTCACTCTTTCTTTTTCTCTCTCTCTTCCTCTCACTCTCACTGTTTCTTTCTTTCTCTCTGTATTCCTCTGACTCTTTCTTTATTTTTCTCTCTGTCTTCCTCTCACTCTTTCTTTCTCTCTCTATCTCTCTTTCTCTCTCCTTTGATGGACGCATGACGCACAATCTTATCTTGCTTTTTGTCTTGCAGGCCTGCGATGAAGCGTGGCCATCCTGCAATCAACACTCAACCTGAATTGTGAGCTCCGCTCTCCGCGTGTACACAACGGGTGAGGAGGTTTCTTTGGCACGTGGTGGACCCTCTTCGAAACATGTCGGTGGTGTAAGGTGAGCAGAGAGGCTTGTTTGCGCAGTGGCGGGCAGTCACCTCCGGGCAGTGGGAGTGGATGGGGTGCAGCAGCCTGGGTGCGCAGCGGCACGCAGTCACCTCCGGGCAGTGGGAGTGCATGGGGTGCAGCAGCCTGGGTGCGCAGCAGCTGTCATACACCTCTGGGCAGTGGGAGTGGATGGAGTGCAGCAGCCTGGGTGTACAGCAGCGGGTAGACACCTCTGGGCAGTGGAAGTGGATGGGGTACACTAGCCTGGATACACAAGGCGGGACAGCGATTTAGGCATACGCAGTTGTATGTACTCATCCATTACTGATTCCATTTTTATGTTTCAGATGACTAAGCTTGAGGGCTGCCCTATATCCCAGCACGTGGTTGGAGACACACCGGTGACAGAAAGGTGAGCTGTGAGGATTTTCTCCACAGTGTCAACACTCACTCTCCCTCTCCATCTCTTCCTTTCTATCACTCACACTCTTTCTCTCTCTCTCACTCTCTATCTCTTCCTTTCTCTCACACTCTTTCTCTCTTTCTCTGTCTCTTCCTCTCTCTCTCATTCTTTCTTTCTCTCTCTTCCTCTCTCACTCTTTCTCTCTCTCTTCCTCTCTCTCACACTATTTCTCTCTTTCTCTCTTCCTTGTATCTCACTCTTTCTCTCTCACTCTTTCTCTCTTTCTCTGTCTTCCTCTCTCACTCTTTCTTTCTTTCTCTCTCACTTCCTCTCACTCTTTCTCTCTTTCTCTCTCTCTCTCTCTCCTTTGCTGGACGCATGACGCACCATCTTATCTTTCTTTTTGTCTTGCAGGCTGTGATTCACAAATTGTGCAGTTGTATGTACTCATCCATTACTGATTCCATAATATGTTTCAGATGACTAAGCTTGAGGGCTGCCCTATATCCCGGCACGTGGTTGGAGACACACCGGTGGCACAAAGGTGAGCTGTGAGGATTTTCTCCACAGTGTCAACACTCACTCTCCCTCTCCATTCTTCCTTTCTCTCTCTCACACTCTTTCTCTCTCTCTCTCACTCTCTATCTCTTCCTTTCTCTCTCTCACACTCTTTCTCTCTTTCTCTGTCTCTTCCTCTCTCTCTCATTCTTTCTTTCTCTCTCTTCCTCTCTCACTGTTTCTCTCTCTCTTCCTCTCTCTCACACTGTTTCTCTCTTTCTCTCTTCCTTGTATCTCACTCTTGCTCTCTTTCTCGGTCTTCCTCTCTCTCACACTTTCTCTCTTCCTCACTCTCACTCTTTCTCTCTCTCTCTTCCTTTCTCTCACTCTCACTCTTTCTCTCTCTCTCTTCCTCTCTCTCACTCTTTCTCTCTCTCTTCCTCTCTCTCACTCTTTCTCTCTCTTTCTCTCTCTCACTGTTTCTCTCTCTCTTCGTCTCTCTCACTCTTTCTCTCTGTCTTCCTCTCACTCTTTCTTTCTTTTTCTCTCTCTCTTCCTGTCACTCCCACTGTTTCTCTCTTTCTCTCTGTCTTCCTCTCACTCCTTCTTTCTTTTTCTCTCTGTCTTCCTCTCACGCTTTCTTTCTCTCTCTCTCTCTCTTTCTCTCTCCTTTGATGGACGAATGACGCACTATCCTATCTTGCTTTTTATCTAACAGGCTGTGATTCACGAATCGACGTCCCCCCACACCACCACAGCTGAACGCGTGTACAAACTGCGATGATGCGTGGCCATCCTGACAACGCCTGACAAAGTTGCTTCAGCACGTGGTGCAACCTCTTACACACACGCCGGTGGCGGAAGGTGAGCAGAGATACTTCTTTCCGCAGCAGCGGGCAGTCACCTCTGGGCGGTGGGAGTGGATAGTGTGCAGCAGCCTGGGCGCACAAGAGCGCACAGACACCTCCGAGCAGTGGGAGTGGATGGGCTGCAGCAGCCTGAGTGCGCATTGCCGAAACAGATAATTAGGCGTGTGCAGTTGTATGTACTCTGCAATTACTAATTCTATACTATCTTTCAGATCACTAAACTTAAGGGTGCACTATGTCCCGGCACGTGGTTGGAGACACACCGGAGGCACAAAGGTAAGCTGCGAAGATTTTCTCCAGTGTCAATACTCCCTCTCCATCTCTTCCTTTCTCTCTCTCCACTTTCTCTCTTTCTCTGTCTGTTCCTCTCTCTCATTCTTTCTTTCTCTCTTCCTCTCTCTCTCTCTCTCTCACCTCTCTCTCACACTGTTTCTCTCTCTCTCTTTTCCTTGTATCTTACTCTTTCTCTCTCTCACTCTTTCTCTGTCTTGTCTGTCTTCCTCTCTCTCACTCTTTCTCTCCTCTCTCTCACTCTTCCTCTCTCTCTTCCTCTCTCTCACTCTTTCTCTCTCTCTTCCTCTCTCTCACTCTTTCTCTCTCTCTCTTCCTCTCTCACACTATTTCTCTCTTTCTCTCTCTCACTCTTTCTCTATTTCTTTGTCTTCCTCTCTCTCTCACTCTTTCTTTGTTTCTCTCTTTCTCCCTCACTCTTTCTCTCTTTCTCTTTCTCCTTTGCTGGACGCATGACGCACCATCTTATCTTTCTTTTTGTCTTACAGGCTGTGATTCACAAATAGTCCAGCGATGACACGACATGGCTGTACATAGTTTTATTTGTTGTTGTTTTGTTTTAATAAAATGTTTTATATGTAAATCCATACATGACTAAGATTCTTATTTGTCCAACCTAACGTGACTGTCACATTTGTTTGTGGGGGGTGGGGGTGAGGGGAGATGGCGGACAAGGAGCTCCTACTGGGGGATGTCGGAGCAGTGTTGGGTGTCCGACCTGCATGATCGTTGCCTCCATTACATCTGTTCTCAGAGACTTAAGAGCCGGCGGCTGGCTCGTAGATGAAGAACTGGGAGCCGACTAGCAGGCTCATAGAGGGAGAACCACGGCCCGTCAGTTCGCAGAGGAAGAGCTGCGGGCCAGCTCGCAGAGGAACACCTGTGGGCCGACTAGTATAGGGAAAGGTGCGGGCCATCGGCTTCCAAAGGGATAGCTGCGGAACACTGATCTGGGGAGAGGGAGCGTGAAGAGCGTATCTCGCAGAGAGACACCTCCGGTATATTTCCAGTATTGGCTTCACAGATACAACTGCGGGCCCGAGAACTCGCACCCGAAGAGCTGTGAGCCGACAAGTGGTTCGCAGAGGCAGACTTGCGGGCCCAAGTATGTTGTTGGAGGTATGCTGTTGATGGTGGAAAAGGGTGCGTTACCTGCTGATGTAGGGAGACGCAGCGTGAAAGCGGTATCTCGCACAGACAGAGCTCCGGTATATTAAATTGCCCCCGGGACCTTTCTTTTATATTTTCACTCGATGCGAGGCACAAGATGGCTGCTAACACTTCCTGGTTTGAGTTGTTAGCAGCCAATCAGAGGCAAGCTCGTGCTCGGGAGTTAGGCACAGTCCAGATATATATATCTTTTTTTCCTTTAATATCTCAAAAACTACTGAACGGATTTACACCATTTCCACAAAACCGCGCTTTCTGCACCAAGACCTTTCTCCCTGCCAAATTTGGCGTAATTCCGTTCAGCAGTTTGACCTGCAGCCTTGTCTAAAGTTTCCTATGGAAAATGCATTGCGAAAACACTTTTTCAGACCCCCTTTTTTCTCAGCCCCCTTCACCAATCACCCTGTAATATGTCTTCGCAGCTCAATACACCCCTAAACTTTCAAGATACGAGCTGATCAAAAAGAGAAACTTTCTGGAATATTTAGTAAAGATTCGTCAAACGACGCCAAAGTTATAAGCACATGGAGGTCTCCAGGAGGGGGGCTGCGCAACCCCCCTCCCAACATAAGTGAAGCCCCGGGTCTGCGGGGACCCCAGCGGGCCCCCGCAGCCCCACCGAGCCCCCGCTATTATTTTTTAAGAAATGCCCCCGGGACCTAACCCACCCCGGGGTCTCATTAAAATAAAACGCAGGACCCCGCAACCCCAGCGCGAATTACGCCGATATTTAAAAAAAAAAAAAAGATTTTTTTGGGCCCTGGGGTCTTTCTGGGACCCCCTGAGCAGGCCTAGGGGGTCACGGTGTTTCTACCCTGCCCCCTTCTCTTGTTTTATACCTTTGTTTCTCTGTTTTCTAGTGACTCGCTTCTACCGAGCCACAAGATGGCTGCCAACACTACCTGGTTTGGAGTGTTCGCAGCCAATCACAGTGAAGCTCGTGCACGGGACTTAGGCTCCGCCCAGATATCGAAACTTTTATTTTTCTAATTTCTCAGCAACTACTGAATGGATTTACACAATTTTAAAAAAAGGTCGCTTTCTGATCCAAGCACTACCTTTTTGCTAAATTTGGGGTAATTCCGTTCAGTAGTTTCGGCTCTAGCCTTGCACAAAGTTTCCTATGGGAAATTGATTTTTTGACTCTTATTCTTTGAATTTCTCAAAAACTACTGAACGGATTTACACCATTTAAAAAAAAGGTCGCTTTCTGAACCAAGCTCTACCTTTCTGCCAAATTTGAGGTAATTCCGTTCAGCAGTTCGGGCTGTAGCTCGTCGCAAAATTTCCTATGGAAATTAACATGGAGAAAACGCGTTTTGGGACCCCCCTTTTTTCTCAGCCCCCGCTTGACAAATCACCCCCAAACTTTCAAGATAGGAGCTGACCTAAAAAGTGCAACTTTTTGGAAAATGTCATAAAGATTCGTCAAACGATGCCAAAGTTCTTAGCAAATCAAAAAACGCTTTTCCTATGGAAACTAGGTTGTAACTATAACTTCCTACTGGCGACCGCCAGTAGGTAATATATATATACATATAATATATCAGACAAGGTCTCTCCAATGCCCACGGAGAGAAATGAGATGCACTCACTGCAGGCTTCTAGTTGCATTTATTCCATTTGAAAAATGAACAAAGCATGCCTCCCCCGACGGGTTTTGGTTCTTCAACCTTCCTCATGGGGTCAAACGGCGATCATCTTGTACCTGCCGATGAGAGAACCAATTAAATCATTCTTAAAGCAGCATGATCTTTTCTGATGCATTATAGTTATGGTGGTAAGTCTCAAATTCATTGTCCCCTCAAAGTTCAAATATGTATTCCATTGTTCACGTAGCATACAAACAGACCCAGGTGGGTTCACCTTGCTCATATTTCATCCAATAAATTACTAGTCTGCAGTCCCATAAATCGCCCTATTCCAAGGGCAGAACGGGCCCTCTACGCAGCAGTCTGCAGTTGTTCCAGCCACCAATATTCCTGAGGCGGCATGAATTCAACATATTAACGAGGTGGTGCAGTCTCTGGCGGTGTCGGGCTACGCTGCTAATTAATCAGACAAGGTCTCTCCAATGCCTACAGAGAGAAATGAGACGCACTCACTGCAGGCTTCTATTTGCATTTATTCCATTTGAAACATAAACAAAGCGTGCCTCCCCCAACGCATTTCGGTTCTTCAACCTTCCTCATGGGGTCAAACGGCGATCATCTTGTACCTGCCGATGAGAGAACCAATTAAATCATTCTTAAAGCAACATGATCTTTTATGATTCATTATGGTTATGGTGGTAAGGCTCAAGTTCATGGTCCCCTCAAAGTTCAAATATGTATTCCATTGTTCACGTGGCTTACAAACAGACCCAGGTGGGTTCATCTTGCTCATATTACATCCACTAAATTACCAGTCTGCAGTCCCAGAAATTGCCCTATTCCAAGGGCAGAACGGGCCCTCTACGCAGCAATCTGCGGTTGTTCCAGCCACCAATATTCCTGAGGCGGCATGAATCCAGCATATTAATGAGGTGGTTCAGTCTCTGGCAGCATCGGGCTATGCCGCTAATGCCGTGGGCATTGGAGAGGCCTTGTCTGATATATAAATATATATACATATATATAGATCAAGCTCGCGTGAGGCGAGCGAAACGCGTCATGGCAGGCACTATGCCTGGTCAACTTGTGGTGTATCTCTAATAAAAAATGCACTGCTTTTCAACACACGATAACATTGGTGTGTCAGCATTTTGAGCGTAACGAGGTCCGCGCCTGGGTTTCCTGGCAGTGATCGTCAGGCCAGGGTTTGGAGCTTCATATATATATAGATATAGATGGGTATAGATATAGATAGATAGATAGATAGATAGGAAGATAGATAGATAGATAGATAGATAGATAGATAGATAGATAGATAAATAGATGGATGGATGGATAGATAGATAGATAGATAGATAGATAGATAGATAGATAGATAGATAGATAGATAGATAGATAGATAGATAGATAGATAGATAGATAGATAGATAGATAGATAGATAGATAGATAGATAGATAGATAGATAGATAGATAGATAGATAGATAGACGGTCACCAGTAGGTAGTTATAGTTAGGACCTAGTTTCCATAGGAAAAGTATTGTTTGACTTGGCTATAACTTTAATGTAAAGTAATGTTGGTTCTGTTGGGTACAGAATTGCTTTACCACTTATTAAATAATAGACAGTGAAGAGAAAATCAATTCCTCCAACACTTAATCAATGGGAAAGAAAGAAGAAAAAAACATGAAAAACACACCAATCATGAATAAATCATAAGGATGTATTAAACAATTAATCACTTTTTTACTTTTTTTACATTTTTTGGTATAGATATGACATAGTAAGGCTGTCACAGGCAATAGACAAGGATATTTTGAAAACGGTGCAAGGGTGAATAAGTGACAGAAGTGCAAAAAGTGCTGAATGTGAATACAATATATACAGTGCTGTTGAACTGGTTTAAAATGGTTATTCAAAAGTAATCCATCCCTAAGTACATGAATCTCCAGTCCGACTAGGACTTAGTTTGCCTTTCACATGGAGTGGAGAGAGTAGGGTTTGGATTTAGACAAGCATGTCGATGTTTCGACCCCGAAGAGTGAGTAAATTGAGGGTGGTCACGGCGGGTCTTCAAGCTGAATTTGTTTTTCAAAAACGAAGCACGGTCCCACGCGCTTCATTTTTTCTAAGCCCCCGGGTGGGCCAGGTCCCGGGGACAATCCTTTATTATGTTGCTGGGGCTCGCAGGGGCCCCCGCAGCCCAGGGACCACCACCTCCCTGGGGCTTTAATATTTCAATCTGGGGGGCCTCGCACCCCCCCACTGCCCCGGAAAGGGCCACCTCCCTGGGGCTTTTTTAAAATATAGAATGTGTGGGGGGGCTCCTGCCCCCCCACACTGCCCCAGGGACCACCACCTCCCTGGGGAATTGATTACTTAAAATATGGGGTTCCGTTGCAGACCCTCGGCCCTGGGGACCACCACCTCCCCGGGGCTATAATGCTGTTGGGAGGGGGGCCGCGCGGCCTCCTCCAGGACCATTCCTTGGCCCTGGGGACCGCCATCCCCCAGGGCCAGCTCCAGCAATGTCCTGGGTGCCCACCCCCGGGACATTGCAGTTTGCTATGGCAGGGCGGGAGCACTGCTCCCACCCTGCCATAGCAAACTCTGCTTTGCTTCATGGAAGCGGGAGCAGAAAAACTGCTCTCGCTTCGCAAAGCAGATTTGATTTTGGGCAAAGGGAGCTGCATGTCCAAAAGCAATGCCGCCTCCCGCAGGATGCCAAAAAAAAGCATTTTTTTTCGGCGGCATTCGCAGACCCTACGCGAATCAAGCTGAATTTTTTTTTCAAAAACGAAGCATGGTTTCACGCGCTTCATTTTTTCTAAGCCCCCGGGTGGGCCAGGTCCCGGGGGCAATCCTTTATTATGTTGCTAGGGCCCGTAGGGGCCCTCGCAGCCCAGGGACCACCACCTCCCCGGGGCTTTAATATTTCAATCTGGGGGGCCTCGTGCCCCCCCACTGCCCCAGAAAGGGCCACCTCCCTGGGGCTTTTTTTTAAATATAGAATGTGTGGGGAGGCTCCTGCCCCCCCACACTGCCCCCGGGACCACCACCTCCCTGAGGCATTGATTACTTAAAATATGGGGGTCCGTTGCAGACCCTCGGCCCTGGGGACCACCACCTCCCTGGGGCTATAATGCTGTTGGGAGGGGGGCCGTGTGGCCTCCCTCCAGGAGCATTCCTTGGCCCTGGGGACCACCATCCCTCAGGGCCAGCTCCAGCAATGTCCCGGGGTGCCCACCCGGGACATTGCAGTTTGCTATGGCAGGGCAGGAGCACTGCTCCTGCACTGCCATAGCAAACTCTGCTTCGCTTCACGGAAGCAAGAGCAGAAAAACTGCTCTCGCTTCCATGAAGCGAAGCAGATTTGCTTTTGGGCAAAAGGAGCTGCATGTTTGCAGCTCCCTTTGTCCAAAAGCAATTCCGGCACCTGCAAGAGGCGGGGAGCCGGCAGGGACCGTGGGGGCATTGAGGCTCCCCCCATGGTCCCCAACGAGAGGCCATGCCCCACGGGGTGGGGTCCCTGGGCCAAAAATGGCCCGGGAGGGGGGCGCCTAGGACCCCCTCTCTTTAAAAAAATAAATAAATACAAAGGATTTGGCAAGCCCCGGGGGTTGGGTCCCCGGGGCCAAAAATGGCCCAGGAGGGGAGCTACTTGGCCCCCTCCTGTTTTTATTTATTATTATTTTTTTTAAAAAAGATAAGGCCGAGCCCCGGGGAATGGGGTCCCCCGGGCCAAAATTGGCCTCAGGAGGGGGGCCACCCCCTCCAAAATATTAAAAATAAAGGCAGGGCAGGCCCCAGGGGATGGGGTCTCCGAGGCCAAACATGGCATAGGGAAGGGGGGCCATGTGGCCTCCTTCCATAAAAAATGTTTTCGCTGGGCCCCTGGGACACCGGGGCTGAAATCGGCCTCGGGAGGAGGGCCGCACACCTCCCTCCCTTTACAATATATATATTTTTTTTAAAGGGCTCAGGCCCCGGAGGATGGGGTCCCTGGGGCCCAAAAGGTTCAAGGGAAGGGGGGCCATACAGCCCCTCGTCCTAAAAAAAATAAAAAGAAACCGCACCTCACCGGAGGCCCTGCCCCCTCCCTGCACGACTCTGAAAACACACCTCCTGGCAGATCTTGGTTGGGGAACAAAGTCCCCGTCACTACTGAGGGTCCTTAGGGGTCAACTAGCCCGCCAGTAAGCCCTACACAGCTGGTTTGCTGAGAGGTGGTAGAAGGCCGTGCCCCTTTTTACACCACTCCGCAAACGTGCCTCTTGGCACACTGGTAGTGGGGCGATGAGGTCCCCTTGTGTCCTGAGGACATCAGGACTAAACTGGACTTCATCCCCCAAGCAGCAGTGCACCAGAGTGGTGTAAAAAGGGGGCATGGCCTCTGACTACCACTCAGCAATCCAGCTGTGTGGGGCTTACTGAAGGTAACAGGAGGGCTAATTTGCCCCAAGGGACCCTTAAGAGGTAAGGTGACTTCATCCCCCAACCCAGAGCATGCCAGGAGGTGCATTTGGAGAGTGGTGGAAAAGGAGGCATGGCCTGTGATCACCTCTCAGCAATCCCACTGTGTGGGGCTTACCGGAGGTAACAGGTAGGCTAGGTGGCCCTAAGGACCCCCAGCAGCGAAGGGGACTTCAATCCCCATCCAAGAGCACACCAGGGAGCATGTTTGCAGAGTGGTGGGAAAAGGGGGCATGGCCTGCTATGAGAACTTAGCAAGCCTGCTGTGTGGGACTTACTGGAGGTAATCAGAGGAGTAGTTGGCCCTAAGGATGTCCTTGGGGGCCAACTACCCCTCCAGTTATCTCCAGTAAGTCCCACACAGTGGGATTGCTAAGAGGTCTTCAGAGGCCACGCCCCCCTTTGACCACCACTCTGCAAACGTGCCTCCTGGCACACTACTGGTTGGGGGATGAAGTCCACTTTACTCCTGAGGGACTTTGGGGGCCAAGAAGCCCTCCTCGTACCACCTGTAAGTCCTACGCAGTGGAATTACTAAGCGCTGGTCGGAAGCCCAACCCCCTTTCTCCAGCACTCTGCAAATGCGACTACTAGTTAAAGAAGCATTTGTATGCAATAGGTCTTGCATTTGCAAGAGTTAGGGCTATTGGCGTTTTAAATGTAAAAGTTTTTTACTAATCTTTTTTGGAGTGGAGTGGATGTACGTTGTGTGTATTGAAATTATGGGGTATATTGTGCAGTGAAATTATGTGGGTAGAAAGTATGTGGTATTTAGTGTATAGGAATTATGTAGAGTGGGATTATGTTTTATGGAGAGTAATTATGTGGTATGGTAGTCTGTGTTATGGAGTGGTAATCTCAGGTTTAGTCTTCCTAGTTTCCATAAAAGCTAAACTATAATCTCAATGAGAGATAAAAAAGAAGGAACCAATGAGCAGCACTTCTGGACCTAGTCAGAAGTAGGAGCAGGGCCACTGGAATTATGCGACTGTTTGACTGCACCGATTTTCGCATAATTATTCATTTTCTGCATTTGCCACATAATCCATCATCTACTGCATAATCTGCAGATTTGAACAAAAAAAACCTTGTTTCTAGCTCAAACGGCTCAAACGTTGCCAAAAATGCAGCAACAAGTGTTACAGCGTGGTGGGAGGCCCTTTGCAAAGCTCGAATGGTCACCTCTTACTTGTGGGTTTTAAATTGGTACTAATGGTGCGCAAACCATCTTGCTTCATTCTGCGCCTCTCTTGCCACTTTCTGCATTTCTCTTGCTTCTTTCTGTACCTTTCTTCCTTTTTCTGCACTTCTCTTGCCTCTTTCTGCACATCTTTTCCACTTTCTGCACCTCCCTTCTTTCTGCACCTCTCGCTTCTTTCTGCACCTCTCTTGCCTCTTTATGCAGCTCTGTTGCTTCTTTCTGCACTTCTCTTGCATCTTTCTGCAACCCCTTTCCTCTTTCTGCACCTCTATTGCCTCTTTCTGCACCTCTCTTGCCTCTTTCTGCACTTCCCTTGCTTCTTTCTGCACCTCTTTTGCTTCTTTCTGCACCCCTTTTGCCTCTTTCTGCACCTCTCTTGCTTCTTTCTGCAGTTCTCTTGCTTCTTTCTTCACCTCTCTTGCTTCTTTCTGCACCCCTCTTCCCTCTTTCTGCACCTCTGTTGCCTGTTTCTGCACCTCTCTTGCCTCTGTCGGAAGTTCTCTTGCCTCTTTCTGCACTTCTCTTGCCCCTTTCTGCATTTTTGTTGCTTCTTTCTGCACTTCCCTTGCTTCTTTCTGCACCTTTTTTGCTTCTTTCTGCACCCCTCTGGCCTTTTTCTGAAACCCTCTTTCTTCTTTCTGCACCGTCTTCCCTCTTTCTGCATCTCTCTTGCCTCGTTCTGCACCTCTCTTGCCTCTTTCTGCACTTCTCTTTCCGCACCTCTGTTGCTTCTTTCTACATTTCTCTTGCCTCTCACTGCACCCCTCTTCCCTCTTTCTGCACCTCTGTTGCTTCTTTCTGCACCCCTCTTGCCTCTTTCTGCACCCCTCTTTCCTCTTTCTGCACTTCTCTTGCTTTTTTCTGCACCCCTCTTCCCTCTTTTTGCACCTCTCTTGCCTGTTTCTGCACTCCTGTTGCCTCTCTCTGCATTTCTGTTGCTTTTGTCTGCACTTCTCTTGCCTCTTTCTGCATTTCTCTTGCTTCTTCTACAACTCGGTTGCTTCTTTCTGCAATTCCCTTGCTTCTTTTTGCACCTCTCTTGCTTCTTTCTGCACCCCTCTTGCCTCTTTCTGCACCCCTCTTCCCTCTTTCTGGACCCCTCTGCACCTCTTTTGACTTTTCTGTACCCCGGTTCCCTCTTTTTGCACCTCTCTAGCCTGTTTCTGCATTTCTGTTCCTTCTTTCTGCACTTCTCTTGCCTCTTTGTTCATTTCTGTTGCTTCTTTCTGCACTTCCCTTGCCTCTTTCTGCACCTCTCTTGCCTCTTTCTGCAGTTATCTTGCCTGTTTCTGCACCTCTGTTGCTTCTTTCTGCACTTGTCTTGCCTCTTTCTGCACCCCTCTTGCCTCTTTCTGCATCTCTGTTGGTTCAATCTGCACCCCTCCTGCCTCTTACTGCACCCCTCTTCCCTCTTTCTGCACCTCTCTTGCCTTTTTCTGCACAGTGTTCCCTCTTTCTGCACCTCTCTTGCCTTTGTCTGCACCCCTGTTCCTTCTTTTTGCACCTCTCTTGCCTGTTTCTACACCTCTCTTGCCTCTTTCTGCACTTCTGTTGCCTCTTTCTGCATTTCTGTTGCTTCTTTCTGCACTTCTCTTGCCTCTATCTACATTTCTCTTGCTTCTTTCTGCACTTCTCTTTCCTCTTTCTGCACCCCTCTTGCCTCTTTCAGCACCTCTGTTGCTTCTTTCTGCACTTCTCTTGCTTCTTTCTGCACCTCTCTTGCTTCTTTCTGCACCCCTCTTGACTATTTCTGCACCCCTCTTCCCTCTGTCTGCACTTCTCTTGCCTCTTTCTGCACCTCTCCTGCCTCTTTCTACAGTTCTCTTGCCTTTTTCTGCACCCGTGTTCCCTAGTTTGCACCTGTCTTGCCTGTTTCTGCACCTCTTTTGCCTCTTTCTGCACTTCTCTTGCATCTTTCTGTACCTCTGTTGCTTCTTTCTGTACCCCTCCTGCCTCTTTCTGTACCCCTCTTCCCTCTTTCTGTACCTCTCTTGCCTGTTTCTGCACCTCTCTTGCCTCTTTTTGCACATCTGTTGCTTCTTTCTGCACTTCTCTTGCCTCTTTTTGCATATCTGTTGCTTCTTTCTGCACTTCTCTTTCCTCTTTCTCCACTCCTCTTGCCTATTTCTGCACCTCTGTTGCTTCTTTCTGTACTTCTCTTTCCTCTTTCTGCACTCCTCTTGCCTCTTTCTGCATCTCTATTGGTTCCTTTTGCACCCCTCTTCCCTCTTTCTACACTTCTCTTGCCTCTTTCTGCACCTCTCCTGCCTCTTTCTGCAGGTCTCTTGCCTCCTTCTGCACCTTGTTGCTTCTTTCAGCACTTCTCCTGCCTCTTTCTGCACTTCTCTTGCCTGTTTCTGCACTTCTCTTGTCTCTTTCTGCACCTCTGTTGCCTCTTTCTGTACCTCACTTGCTTTTTTCTGCACCCCTCTTGCCTCTTTCCGCATCCCTCTTCCCTCTTTCTGCACTTCTCTTCCCTTTTTCTGCACCCCTGTTCCCTCTTTCTGTACTTCTCTTCCCTTTTTCTGCACCCCTGTTCCCTCTTTCTGCACCTCTTGTCTGTTTCTGCACCCCTCTTGCCTCTTTCAGCACCTCTGTTGCTTCTTTATGCACTTCTCTTGCTTCTTTCTCCACCTCTCTTGCTTCTTTCTGCACCTCTCTTGACTCTTTCTGCACCCCTCTTCCCTATTTCTGCACTTCACTTGCCTCTTTCTGCACCTCTCCTGCCTCTTTCTGCAGTTCTCTTGCCATTTTCTGCACCCGTGTTCCCTAGTTTGCACCTGTCTTGCCTGTTTCTGCACCTCTTTTGCCTCTTTCTGCACTTCTCTTGCATCTTTCTGTACCTCTGTTGGTTCTTTCTGTACCCTTCCTGCCTCTTTCTGCACCCCTCTTCCCTCTTTCTGCACCTCTCTTGTCTTTTTCTGCATACCTGTTCCCTCTTTTTGTACCTCTCTTGCCTGTTTCTGCACCTCTCTTGCCTGTTTCTGCACTTCTCTTGCCTCTTTCTGCACCTCTGTTGCTTCTTTCTGCACTTCTGTTTCTTCTTTCTGCATCTCTCTTGCCTCTTTCTGCACCTCTCTTGCCTCTTTCTGCAGTTATCTTGCCTGTTTCTGCACCTCTGTTGCTTCTTTCTGCACTTCTCTTGCCTCTTTCTGCACCCCTCTTGCCTCTTTCTGCACCTCTGTTGGTTCTTTCTGCACCCCTCCTGCCTCTTCCTGCACCCCTCTTCCCTCTTTCTGCACCTCTCTTACCTTTTTCTGCACCGTGTTCCCTCTTTCTGCACCTCTCTTGCCTTTTTCTGCACCCCTGTTCCTTCTTTTTGCACCTCTCTTGCCTGTTTCTGCACCTCTCTTGCCTCTTTCTGCACTTCTGTTGCCTCTTTCTGCATTTCTGTTGCTTCTTTCTGCACCTCTCTTGCCTCTTTCTGCATTTCCGTTGCTTCTTTCTGTACTTCTCTTGCCTCTATCTACATTTCTCTTGCTTCTTTCTGTACTTCTCTTGCCTCTTTCTGCACCCCTCTTGCCTCTTTCAGCACCTCTGTTGCTTCTTTCTGCACTTCTGTTGCTTCTTTCTGCACCTCTCTTGCTTCTTTCTGCACCCCTCTTGACTATTTCTGCACCCCTCTTCCCTCTGTCTGCACTTCTCTTGCCTCTTTCTGCACCTCTCCTGCCTCTTTCTGCAGTTCTCTTGCCTTCTTCTGTACCCGTGTTCCCTAGTTTGCACCTGTCTTGCCTGTTTCTGCACCTCTTTTGCCTCTTTCTGTACTTCTCTTGCATCTTTCTGTACCTCTGTTGCTTCTTTCTGTACCCCTCCTGCCTCTTTCTGTACCCCTCTTGCCTGTTTCTGCACTTCTCTTGCCTCTTTTTGCACATCGGTTGCTTCTTTCTGCACTTCTCTTGCCTCTTTTTGCATATCTGTTGCTTCTTTCTGCACTTCTCTTTCTCCACTCCTCTTGCCTATTTCTGCACCTCTGTTGCTTCTTTCTGTACTTCTCTTTCCCCTTTCTGCACTCCTCTTGCCTCTTTCTGCACCTTTCATCTCTGTTTCTGCACCCCTCTTGCCTCTTTCAGCACCTCTGTTGCTTCTTTCTGCACTTCTCTTGCTTCTTTCTGCACCCCTCTTGACTCTTTCTGCACCCCTCTTCCCTATTTCTGCACTTCACTTGCCTCTTTCTGCACCTCTCCTGCCTCTTTCTGCAGGTCTCTAGCCTCCTTCTGCACCTCTGTTGCTTCTTTCAGCACTTCTCCTGCCTCTTTCTACACTTCTCTTGCCTGTTTCTGCACTTCTCTTGTCTCTTTCTGCACCTCTGTTGCCTCTTTCTGTACCTCACTTGCTTTTTTCTGCACCCCTCTTGCCTCTTTCTGCACCCCTCTTCCCTCTTTCTGCACTTCTCTTCCCTTTTTCTGCACCCCTGTTCCCTCTTTCTGTACTTCTCTTCCCTTTTTCTTCACCCCTGTTCCCTCTTTCTGCACCTCTCGTCTCTGTTTCTGCACCCCTCTTGCCTCTTTCAGCACCTCTGTTGCTTCTTTCTACACTTCTCTTGCTTCTTTCTGCACCTCTCTTGCTTCTTTCTGCACCCCTCTTGACTCTTTCTGAACCCCTCTTCCCTATTTCTGCACTTCACTTGCCTCTTTCTGCACTTCACTTGCCTCTTTCTGCACCTCTCCTGCCTCTTTCTGCAGTTCTCTTGCCTTTTTCTGCACCCGTGTTCCCTAGTTTGCTCCTGTCTTGCCTGTTTCTGCACCTCTTTTACCTCTTTCTGCACTTCTCTTGCATCTTTCTGTACCTCTGTTGCTTCTTTCTGCACCCCTCCTGCCTTTTTCTGTACCCCTCTTTCCTCTTTCTGCACCTCTCTTGCCTTTTTCTGCACCCCTGTTCCCTCTTTCTGTACCTCTCTTGCCTGTTTCTGCACCTCTCTTGCCTGTTTCTGCACTTCTCTTGCCTCTTTCTGCACCTCTCTTGCCTCTTTCTGCACCTCTCTTGCCTCTTTCTGCAGTTATCTTGCCTGTTTCTGCACCTCTGTTGCTTCTTTCTGCACTTCTCTTTTCTCTTTCTGCACTTCTCTTGCCTATTTCTGCACCTCTCCTGCCTATTTCTGCAGGTCTCTTGCCTCCTTCTGCACCCCTGTTGCTTATTTCAGCACTTCTCTTGCCGCTTTCTGCACTTCCCTTGCCTGTTTCTGCACCTCTCTTGTCTCTTTCTGCACCTCTGTCGCCTCTTTCTGTACCTCGCTTGCTTCTTTCTGCACCCCTCTCGCCTCTTTCTGAACCCCTCTTCCCTCTTTCTGCACCCCTCTTCCCTTTTTCTACACCCCTATTCCCTCTTTCTGCACCTCTTGTCTCTGTTTCTGCACCTCTCTTGACTCTTTCTGCACTTCTCTTGCCTCTTTCTGCACCTCTGTTGCTTTTTTCTGCACTTCTCTTGCCTCTTTCTTCATTTCTGTTGCTTCTTTCTGCACTTCTCTTGCCTCTTTCTAAATTTCTGTTACTTCTTTCTGCACTTCTTTTGCTTTTTTCTGCACCCCTCTTGCCTCTTTCTGCACCTCTCTTGCCTCTTTCTGCAACTGTTTTGCTTCCTTTTGCACTTCTCTTGCTTCTTTCTGCACCTCTCTTGATTCTTTCTGCACCCCTCTTGCCTCTTTCTGCACCCCTCTTGCCCGTTTCTGCACCTCACTTGCCTCTTTCTGCACCTCTCTTGCCTCTTTCTGCACCTCACTTGCCTCTTTCTGTACTTTTCTTGCTTTTTCTGCACCTCTCTTGTTTCTTTCAGCAACTCTCTTGTCTCTTTCATCACTTCTCTTTCTTCTTTCTACACCTCTCTTTTCTGTTTATGCACTTCTCTTGCCTCTTTCGCACCTCTGTTGCTTTTTTCAGCACTTCTCTTGCCTCTTTCTGCACCCCTCTTGCCTCTTTGTGCACCTGGGTTGGTTCCTTCTGCACTTCTCTTGCTTCTTTCTGCACCTCTCTTGCTTCTTTCTGTATCCCTCTTGCCTCTCTCTGCACCCCTCTTCCTTCTTTCTGCATGTCTCTTCCTTCTTTCTACATCTCTCTTACCTCTTTCCACAGCCCTGTTCCCTCTTTCTGTACCTCACCTGCCTGTTTCTGCAACTCCCTTGCCTCTTTCTGCAGTTCTCTTGCCTCCTTCTGCACCTCTGTTGCTTCTTTCTGTACTTCTCTTGCCTATTTCTGCACCTCACTTGCCTCTTTCTGTACCTCTCTTGCCTATTTCTGCACCTCACTTGCCTCTTTCTTCTCTTCTCTTGCTTTTTTCTGCACCTCTCTTGTTTCTTTCTGCAACTCTCTTATCTCTTTCATCCCTTCTCCTGCCTCTTTCTGCACCTGTTGCCTCTTTCTGTACCTCAGTTGCTTCTTTCTGCACCCCTCTTGCCTCTTTCAGCACCCCTATTCCCTCTTTCTGCACCTCTCTTGCCTCTTTCTGCACCCCTGTTCCCTCTTTGTGCACCTCTCTTGCCTGTTTCTGTACCCCTCTTGCCTATTTATGTACTTCTATAGCCTCTTTCTGCACCTCTATTGCATCTTTCTATACTTCTCTTGCTTCTTTCGACACTTCTCTTGCCTCTTTCTACATTTCTGTTGCTTCTTTCTGCACTTCTCTTGCCTTTTTCTGTACTTCTCTTGCCTCTTTCTGCACCTTTGTTGCTTCTTTCTGCACTGCTTGCTTCTTTCAGCTCCTCTCTTTCCTCTTTCTTGACTCCTCTTGTCTCTTTTTGCACCTCTGTTGCTTTTTTCTGCACTTCTCTTTCCTCTTTCTGCACTCCTCTTGCCTCTTTCTGCATCTCTGTTGGCTCTTTCTGCACCCCTCCTGCCTCTTTCTGCATCCCTCTTCCCTCTTTCTGTACCTCTCCTGCCTTTTTCTGCACCCCTGTTCCCTCTTTCTGCAACTCTCTTGCCTGTTTCTGCACCTGTCTTGCCTCTTTCTGAACTTCTCTTGCCTCTTTCTGCACCTCTGTTGCTTCTTTCTGCACTTCTCTTGCCTATTTCTGCAATTCTGTTGCTTCTTTCTGCACTTCTCTTGCCTCTTTCAACATTTCTGTTGCTTCTTTCTGCACTTCTCTTGTTTTTTCTGCAACCCTCTTGCCTCTTTCCGTACCTCTCTTGCTTCTTTCTGCACCCCTCTTGCCTCTTTCTCTTCGCCTCTTCCCTCTATCTGCACTTCTCTTGCCTCTTTCTGCACCTCTGTTGCTTCTTTCTGCTCTTCTCTTGCCTCTTTTGGCACCCCTCTTGCGTCTTTCTGAACCTCTGCTGCTTCTTTCTGCACTTCTCTTTCTTCTTTTTGCATTTCTGTTTCTTATTTTTGCACTTTTCTTGCCTCTTTCTGCACCTCTCTTGCTTCTTTCAGCACTTCTCTTGCCTCTTTCTGCACCCCTCTTGCGTCTTTCCGCACCTCTGTTGCTGCTTTCTACACTTCTCTTGCTTCTTTCTGCACCTTTCTTGCTTCTTTCTGTACCTCTCTTGTCTCTTTCTGTACCTCTCTTGCTTCTTTCTGCATCTGTCTTGCTTCTTTATGCACCTCTCTTGCTTCTTTCTGCTCTTCTCTTGCCTCCTTGTGCACCTCTGTTGCTTCTTTCTGCATCTCTTGCCTTTTTCTGTACTCTCTTGCCTCTTTCTGTACTCAAATGGGAAGTGCAAGCTGTCAAGTTTAAATGTCTGCATGCTCTCGTGACTGAGGTATATGTCTACTTGTACATGTACTCTCACATGTGTTATGCATCTGAATATGGTAGCTTAAAAAGTGGGTAGCTTCTCCTACTGGTGGTCAAATCTTCTCAGTTCTTCTCTGTCATTCGGTTTCACAGGCAGACATGTCTTATGTATAGAGGGGTTATAGAGCCCCTCAAATATACTATTGAATACCCATGTGCCCTGTATTATGAGCAGAAAGAAATACATACACCTTCTTGTACACAAATTTACAGAGTATGCTGTTTGAAACACGGGTATTCAAGTATATGTATGTTTATTTTTATGTAACATGCCACTATGTAAAAGCAGAGACACACGCATGCATACCTTCACAAACTTGGTCAGACTTACAACAGTGATATGGTTAGGATTGCTGTTTTACATTTGGTAGGCCTAACATTCTGAGCAGTCGATGAATAGTGAACCTTCAAGAGAAAAGTGAGGTTTAAGACATCTTGGGAGAAGGATTAGTGATTAGGCTACTTTGTATGAGTCTGTGGAAAGGTACAGTCAAAGGAGGCCTCTTTCTGCACCTCTGTTGCTTCTTTCTGCACGTCTCTTGCTTCTTTCTCCACCTTTCTTCCTCTTTATGGACTTCTGTTGCCTCTTTCTGCATTTTTCTTGCTTCTTTCTGCACCTTTCTTCCTCTTTCTGTACCTCTCTTGCATCTTTCTGCACTTCTCTTGCTTCTTTCTGCGCTTTTCTTCCATTTTCTCTACATGTCCTACCTATGTAGGCATAATTAGAAATTAGCATTTATAAAACCTTAGAATTTCACAGAAAAAAACAGAGCTTTCAGGGACGTTATAGTTAGTAATTAGCATTTAAAAAACCTTAGAAATTCACTGAAAAAAACAGAGGTTTCAGGGGCGTTATAGTTAGGAATTAGCATTTAAAAAACCTTAGAAATTCACTGAAAAAACCACAGGTTTCAGGGACGTTATAGTTAGGAATTCGCATTTAAAAAACCTTAGATATTCACTGAAAACACCACAGGTTTTAGGGACGTTATAGTTAGGCTGACATTTCACTCGAACAAAAGCAGAGAAATTCAGTCGTTATAGTTAGTTGAGCTAACTATAACTCATGCCCCCGCAATGCACTGCTGATGACGTCACATATTACATCACTCATGACATGGTCTGTGGCATCACTGATGACATCACTGATGACATCTCAAATGACATCACTGATGACATCACTGATGACATCATCTACTTAATATCTGATGCACCTCCTCACACCGTAATATAACCTTTCATACACCCACTCTAAAATGCAGACTGCTATTTTTGAAACCATAGACACACCAGCACTAGTTAGTATATACCCACTCACTGATTCATAGGTCTATACACACATCTAGTCATTCACCCATACAATTAATCATACACGCAGTCACTCATCAATACAGCCACTGATATATGCACTCATATACCCATACAGACACTCACACACCACCACTCACCCATAGAGTTACTCACACACCTAGGCAGTCACCCAAAGAATCAATCACACTGCCATTTACTCACCTATACAGTTATACACACACCACCTCACTTATTCATACAGATAGTAACACATACTTACTCTCTTCTACAATCACTGACACAAGCACACACTCATCCATACAGCCGCTCTCACAATCACTCACTCTCACATATAGTCACTTATATACTCCAATACTCACATATACTGCCTTTCACATATGTAGTTACTCACACATATACCACTGAGACATCCATTCACTCACCAACATAGCCATATGCACACTCACTCACCCCTACAGCCCCTTGCAGATGCACTCATGAACCCATGCACCCAGTGAATCACCCACTCACACATCCATGCAGGGAGTCACAAACACCCCCACCTACCTACACAGACACTCAGGCACCCATACAGGTACTCAGACAATCAATCATTAACCCAAATAGACGCTCATGTATTTACTCACCAACCCATGCAGCCACTTACACACCATCTGACAGACTGATACAGACATTCACACAGATGAGTCATTCACCCATGCATTCACTAAAACGGGTTTAATCACTCACTTATACAGTCAGTCACGCACCCACTAAATCATCCACTCAGACACTCATACACCCACTCATTCTTCAATACACCTTGGTGTATATATATATATAACATTCTGCATAACTGTATGGGTGAGTGAGTGGATGTGTGTGTAGACCTATGAATCCGTGAATGGGTATATACCAACTAGTATTGGTGTGTCTATGGTTTCGAGAATGGTGGTCTGTATTTTAGAGTGGCTGTATGAAAGGTTATATTAGGGTGTCAGAGGTGCATCAAATATTAAGTGGATGATGTCATCAGTGATGTCATTTGAGATGTCATCAGTGATGTCATCAGTGATGTCACTGACCATGTCATGAGTGATGTAATATGTGACGTCATCAGCAGTGCATTGCGGGGGCGCGAGTTACAGTTAGCTCAGCTAACTATTACAGCTGAATTTCTCTGGTTTTGTACAAGTGAAATGTCAGCCTAACTATAATGTCCCTGAAACCTTTAGTTTTTTCACTGAATTATCTACTGGCGGTCGCCAGTAGATAGTTATAGTTAGGACCTATTTTCCATAGGAAATCCGCAACATTCTATTCCCAATAACTTTGCCGCCGGTTGACGAATCTTCGCGAAATTTTCAAAACTTATGGCCCGCTCCGGTCTGCTCCTATTTTGAAAGGTTTGGGGTGATTTGTCAAGTGGGGGCCGAGAAAAAAGGGGGTCCCAAAACGTGTTTTCCCCATGCAATTTTCCATAGGAACCTTTAGTCGCAGCTACAGCCCGCACTGCTGAACGGAATAACACCAAATTTGGCAAAAAGGTAGCCCTTGGTTCAGAGTCATGCCTTTTGGTTAAATGGTGTAAATCCGTTCAGTAGTTCCTGAGAAAATCAAAAGTAAAATCACATATATATCTATGGCCACGGTGGATCCGCGCACCCTGAGCGCACCCTCCCGATCACGAGCTGTATGCTAATTGGCTGCCAACACTCCAAACCAGGAAGGGTTGGAAGCCATCTTGTTCCTCGGTAGAACCGAGGCACAGAAACAAGTGCGCAAAACGCAAAAAGGGGGCAGGGTAGAAACACCCTGACCCCCTAGGCCTGCTCAGGGGGTCCCACAAGGACCCCCAGGGCCCAAAAAAAAATATTCTTTTTTTTAAAAAAATCAGCGGGATGCGCAAGGTGCGTGGATCCCGCCGTGAAAAAAAAAACGAAGCGCGGGCTCCCGCGCTTTGTTGTTATTTGGCCCCCGGGTGGGCCAAGTCCCGGGGGCATGCGGGAGTTAATAAAAAAATGGTTTGGGGGGCCTCTAAGGCCCCCCCAAGCCCCGGGGACCGCCACCCCCGGGGCTTTGAATTTTAAATCGTGCGGGAGGGCACTCAGCCCTCCCGCAGCCCCGGGGACCGCCACCCCCCGGGCTTCTTTTTTTAAAATTAAATTACCTGTGTGGGGGGGCTCCAGCCCCCCCACATGCCCCGGGGACCGCCACCTCCCCGGGGCACTAACAAAAGAAATGTGGGGGTCCGTTTCGGACCCCCGAAGCCCCGGGGACCACCACCTCCCCGGGGCTTTACTAATGAAGGGAGGGGGGCCGCGCAGCCCCCCTCCTGGAGCCCTCCATGGCCCTGGGGACCACCACCCCCCAGGGCCGGCTCCTGCAGTGTCCCGCGGTGTCTACCCCCGGGACACTGCTGTTTGCAATGGCAGGGCCAGAGCCGCACGGCTCCCTCCCTGTCATTGCAAACTTGCTTTGCTTCAATGAAGCAAAGCAGATTGCTTTTCCATAAGGGGAGCTGCATGTCAGCAGCTCCGCTTATGGAAAAGCAATGCCGGCTCCCGCAGGATGCGGGGAGCCGGCGGGACGGTGGGGGGATTGGGGACCCCCCACGGTCCCCAACAAGTGGCCAGGCCCCGGGGGATGGGGTCCCCGGAGCCATTAGTGGCCCGGGAGGGGGGCCACGCAGCCCCCCACCCCAAAAATGAATTTTTTTTAGAAAAAAAAGGACAGAAAGGCCGGCCCCGGGGGAAGGGGTCCCCGGGGTCTTAAATGGCCTGAGGAGGGGGTCCACGCAGCCCCCCTCCAAATAAATTAAAAAAAAAAAAACAGTGGGCATGCCCCGGGGGATGGGGTCCCCGGGTCCAATAGGGGCCCAGGGAAGGGGTGCCACGCGGCCCCTTTCCCGTTTAAAAAAAAAAGAAAATGCTCAGGCACCGGGGGATGGGGTCCCCGGGGCCAAAAGTGGCCAAGGGAAGGGGGGCCACGCCCCCCTCCCTGCAGCAGTCTGCAAACGCGCCCCCTGGCGCGTTTTGAGAAGGGGAAGTAATTCCCCTTGAATACTGGGGGTCCCTGGGGGCTAAGTAGCCCACCAGGAACCTCCAGTATGCGCCAGGAGCTGCGTTGCAGAGAGGTGTTCAGAGGCCACACCCCTTTTACACCTCTCTGCAACGCAGCTCTGTGGGGCTTACTGGAGGTACCTGGTGGGCTAGTTGGACCACAGGGACCCTCATGATTCAAGGGGACTTAATCCCCCAACTTAAAACGCACCACGGGGCGCGTTTGCACAGTGGTGAAGGGAGGAGGCGGGGCCTGAGGTGATATGTGTGCAAACATGCCCTGTGGCGCGTTTGAAGTTGGGGAATTAATTCCTCTTCAATCCTGAGGGTCCCTGGGGGCCAAGTAGCCCACCAGGTACGTCCAGTAAGCGCCACAGAGACGCGTTGCAGAGAGGTGTAAAAAGGGGCGTGGCCTCTGAACACCTCTCTGCAACGCAGCTCCCTGGCGCATACTGGAGGTACATGGTGGGCTAGTTGGACCCCAGGGACCCTCAGGATTCAAGGGGACTTAATCCCCCAACTTAAAACGCGCCACAGGGCACGTTTGCACAGTGGTGAAGGGAGGGGGCAGGGCCTGAGGAGATATGTGTGCAAACTCGCCCGTGGCGCGTTTTAAGTTGGGGAATTAATTCCCCTTCAATCCTGAGGGCCCCTGGGGTCCAACTCGCCCACCAGGTACCTCCAGTAAGCACAACAGAGCTGCATTGCAGAGAGGTGTAAAAAGGGGCGTGGCATCGGACCACCTCTCTGCAACGCAGCTCTGTGGTGCTTACTGGAGGTAGCTGGTGGGCTAGTTGGACCCCAGGGGCCCTCAGGATTGAAGGGGAATTAATCCCAAACTTAAAACACACCACGGGGCGTGTTTGCACAGTGGTGAAGAGAGGGGGTAGGGCCTGATGTGACAAGTTAGTTAGTTAGTTTTAATCCCTCTGCCCTATTATGTACTAGGGACTTACAGAGGAGGTCATGCTAATCACAAGGGTACCCCAACGCATAGTGTTCCCTAGTGTATGTAGGTGTTTTCACTGTATTCTAAGTGTCTTTTAGCATAGCACTGGCTCTAGGCCTGGTTAGTCAGAGCCAGTTAACACCAGTACCCGTCTGAAAAAGTTGTGGGCACAGGATGATTTTGCAACAAGGCTTCTTTCTGCTCCTCTGTTGGTTCTTTCTGCACATGTCTTGCTTCTTCCTGCACTTTTCTTCGTCTTTGTGGAGTTCTGTTGCTTGTTTCTGCATTTCTTTTGCTTCTTTCTGTGCGTTTTTCTTCTTTCTTCACATGTCCTACCTCTGTAGGCATAGTTAAAAAATTGGATTTAAAAAACCTTTGAAATTCACTGAAAAAACCATAGGTTTCAGGCACGTTATAGTTAGAAATTAGCATTTAAAAAACCTTAGAAATTCACTGAAAAAACCATAGGTTTTAGGGACAGTTATTGTTAGTTGGACATTTCACTCGTACAAAACCAGTGAAATTCCCCCGTTATAGTTAGTTCAGGTAACTATAACTCACGCCCCCGCAATGCACTGATGATGACGTCACATATTACATCACTCATGACATGGTCAGTGACATCACTGATGACATCCCTGATGACATCTCAAATGACATCACTGATGACATCATCCATGTGATAATTTGATGCATCTTCTCACACCCTAATATAACCTTTGATACACCCACTCTAAATTATAGACTGCCATTCTCAAAACCATAGACACTCCAACACCAATAACTACATACCCACTCACTGATTCTTAGGTCTACACACACATCCACTCACTCACCCGTACAGTCACTCATACTTACGGTCACTCAGTACAGGACTATCATATGCACTCATACACCTACATAGACACTCACACACCGCCACTCATCCATAGAGGTACTCACACATCTAGTCAGTCATGCAAATAATTAATCGCACTGCCATTTACTCACCTATACAGTTATACACACACCAGCTTACTTACTCATACAAATACTAGCACATTCTTACGCTCTTATACAATCACTGATACAAGTACACACTCATCCATACAGCCACTCTCACAATCACACACTCTCACTTATAGCCATTTATATACTCCAACATACATATATACTGCCTTTCACATATGTAGTTACTCACACATGTACCACTGAGATATACATTCACTCACTAACACACCCATACACACACTCACCCACCCATACAGTCCATCACAGATGCACTCTTGAAACCATGCACCCAGTGAATCACCCACTCACACATCTATGCACAGAGTCACACACACCCCACCCACACAAACACTCAGGCACCCATACAGATACTCAGACAACCAATCAATAACCCATGTAGACACTCATGTAGCTATTCACAAACCCATGCAGCCGCTTACACACCAACAGACAGAAGGATACAGACATTCACACAGTTTAGTCACTAACCCATGCATTCAGTAAGATACGTTTAATCACTCACTTATAGAGTCAGTCACGCACCTACTAAATCATCCATTCAGACACTTATACACCCACTCATTCTTCAATGCGCCTTTCCCTATATATATTAAACATATTTAAACTTTACAGAAACACACAGTCACTGGATGATGTCATCAGTGATGTCATTTGAGATGTCATCAGTGATGTCATCAGTGATGTCACTGACCATGTCATCAGTGATGTAATATGTGACGTCATCAGCAGTGCATTGCGGGGCGCGAGTTATAGTTACCTGAACTAACTATAACGGGGAATTTCACTGGTTTTGTACGAGTGAAATGTCCAACTAACTATAACTGTCCCTAAAACCTATGGGTTTTTCAGTGAATTTCTAAGGTTTTTTAAATGCTAATTTCTAACTATAACGTGCCTGAAACCTATGGTTTTTTCAGTGAGTATATTTATAGATATAGATATATATATATATATATTACCTACTGGCGGTCGCTAGGACCTCGTTTCTATTCAAAAAGTGTTTTTTCTTTTGCCAATATCTTTGGCGCCGGTTGACAAATCTTTGTGAAATTTTCAAAACTAATGGTTCACTCCTGTCCTGAAAGTTTCAGGGTGATTTGTCAAGCGGGGGCCGAGAAAAAAGGGGGGTCCCAAAACGTGTTTTCCCCATGTTATTTTCCATAGGAATTTTTGGAACAGGCTACAGCCCGAACTGCTGAACGGAATTACACCAAATTTGGCAAAAAGATAGCTCTTGGTTCAGAAAGTGACCTTTTTTTAAATGGTGTAAATCCGTTCAGTAGTTCCTGAGAAATTCAAAAACTAAAAATATCGATATCTGAGCACCGAGGAGGGTTCGCAAAGGGCCAAAAAAAGCTTCTTTTTTTTTTTTTTTTTGGCCGAATTCGCGCTGGGTGCGCGAATCCAGCTGAAAATATAAAAAAAAACAAAGTGCAGGCTCCCCCGCTTCGTTCTAATAAGCCCCCGGGTGGGCCAGGTCCCAGGGGCTGTTCCAAGTCTTGCAAAATAATGTTCCATGCTTTAGAAATAGTGGGCGTTTTTCATGATATATATGTATATAATCCCATGCTTTTCACTGACTTTCACATTGAGCTCAATTTTATGATGGAGTGTCCAGTGCCTGGTCGGAGTGCGCAGGCTGTGCCGCACACACAGAGCACCGGGTTTCTCTTAAAGGGGCAGTGCAGGGGAGAGAAACAGCACGCCGGCCTGAGATGGTGCTGAGGAGAAGACATGCCATCCAAGTCGCGGGCGAGGAAGCTGGGGAAAAGTAAGTCTTTCTTCTTTCCCTCTGCTTCTGCCTTTGCTCCTGACCTCGGGGGGCAGCGGCTGACCAGGGGCCATGATCTGAGGAGGAGGCGTTCAGCCCCCCCAGATCTGTCTGACCCCCAGGCAGATGATCAACGGTGCCCTGGCTGTGCCGAGAGACAGGCGCACACATGCACATGCTGCAGGCTTGGGGACGCTGCTTGCGAGCCCTGCAGAAGTTCCCTAGCTGAGTTTTTGGGGTGACCATGTAGGGGACCCCCAGGCGCCCTGGTCCACAGCAGAGGCGAGGAGAGAATGGGGAATATCTGTAAAGGCGAAAGTTATTTGAAAGTTGACGGAAGGCATGGGAACTTTTTTATTGCGCTGTTCCAAGTCATGTGAAATAATGTTCCATGTTTTAGAAATAGTGGGCGCTCGAGCTCTGCCCAAGAGAGCCAAAGGGGAGAGCGCGGAGGAATGAACTGGAGCAGATGAGAGAGACAGACAGACAGAGGGTCAGACAGGGAGAGACAGAGAGCGAGAGAAAGAGAAAGAGACAGAGGAGCGACAGGGGCGAGAGAGCGCTTTAAAAAAGAGAGAAGAGACGGGCGCTGAGGCAGTGACAGGGACAAGAGAGAAGAAAACAGAGCCGGAGCAGATGGGAGCGAGAAGGGAGAGAGACAGGCAGCAAAGAGAGCGAGAGATGAGAGAGGGGGGGAGGAAGGAGCTGGAAGAGACCTACGAGACACAGAAAAAAAGTCAGGCAAAGAGACAGCGACAGGGAAAAGACAGGGAGTGACCGCGAAGATGTGAGACACAAATGAGAGGGGAAATTGAACAGGGAAAGAGACAGACACATAGAGTTAATGGCAGGGAAGAGACAGCCAGTAAAGGAATGCACTTGAGTGAAGAGAGAGTAGGACAGAGAAAGAGACAGGCACAGACTGGTGGCAGTGACAGGGGAGAGCAGAGGACTGAGTGTGAGGCTTTGAAGAGGGGGAGGAGACAGAGGGAGACAGGCCTACTACAGCCACAGATCTGAGGCAAGGAGGGAGATATGGGCAGGGGAGAGACTGCCAGGGAGAGAGAGACAGTGCACAGGCAGGCTTCTGGAAGGGGGCGTGGTAGCCGCAGAGAACTGTAAACAGTAGAACAGTTGAGAAGAGTGGAGTTAGATGGAAAGAGACACCAAAAATGAGAGCATAAGAGAGTGGGTGGGAGAGAAAAACAGATATAGACAGATCGGGTAAAAAGAGAGAGGCAGGAGAAAGAAAGAAATTAAGGGAGAGAGAGTGCTCGTGGGGCCATTTACAACAGAAATGCAGAGCAAGAAGGGGGTAGGAGACTGAGAAAGTCAAGGAGTGACAGACACAGCGCATTGAGGCAGTCAGGGGGAATGGGGCACTGTCTGATGTAGTAGGATTGAGACACAGATACAGAGACAGCAAACGGGAGTGAGAGCCAAATCGGAATGAGAGACACGGTCGCTGGGATAGATAGTCTGAAAATAGTATTTCAAAGAAATAATTTCATTCTTAAAACATGACTTTTCTCAGACATATTGAACAGATGTTCACACTCAAGAAACTGGAATCATATTTGACTGACAACGATTCCCTGTTTATAACAGTAATAACTGCAGGCTGTTTTTTGGGGGGATTGCATTCCATCAGACGCTCATATAACACTATTTTTCCAACTTCTAATCCTGAGGACTGTTTTGCTGGTGATGTTTCTTTACCCTTTCTCACGTTCCGGTCCAAGGTGGTTTTGTCGCCAGCTAGGGGGTGCTGTTCATTTCTTGTATTTTATTGCTTTCTTCCCTCTGGATCCCGTTGACAGACTGAACTGTACACATGCATGGGGGTACACGTGTGTTCCTCTGTGGTTGGGTACGTGGGACGCTACCCCCAGGACTCCAGAGCCTGTGTCTGAAAGCTCTCAGTTTCTCTTTCAGTTTGCTTGAGCACACACGACAGAATCGCTTACCTCCAGTTTTGTTGAACTTTTTACTCAATTTTCAGTCAGAATTTCCCTTTCTCATAAAGTGTACATCCGTACCAAAGTGTAAGATTTTATATTAAATAGTGTCTTATTGTTATGACTACAATCGGTACTGACTGGTCTTCTTTTGCAAGCACATTTCTTTTCCCATTACAACCCACACTCCGTGCACGGCTGCAGCATTACACCCAGGTCATCACAGGGCAGAGCTCGCCCCTGGTGCAGGAAGAGGGCATCAGCTGGCAAACCAGGGAGCTCCCTCCGACCTCGGAATGGCAATTGGCTCTGAAATGAAAGGCCACTTCACCGCACACACCCTGTACACACTTCCAGCTGTTGAAACGTTTTTCATATGTGTGTTCACACTTGTAATCAAAAGCCCGGGCCAACCACGTAATGGCCGGACCACTCACGTCCGATTCCAGGCCGGGTTGCAATGCAATCAATCAATCAATCAATCAATCAATCACAGAATTTGTAGAGCGCACTACTTACCCGTGAGGGTCTCAAGGTGCTGGGGAGAAAAAGGGGGGGGGTGCTGCTACTGGTCGAACAGCCAGGTCTTGAGTAGCCTCCTGAAGGTCAGCAGGTCTTGGGTCTGTCGTAGGCTTAGTGGAAGGGTGTTCCAGGTCTTGGCGGCGAGGTGTGAGAAGGATCTGCCGCCGGTGGTTGTTCTTCGAATGCAAGGGACGGTGGCGAGGGAGAGGTCGGCGGAGCGGAGCTGGCGGTTGGGGACGTAGAAGAAGAATCGTCTGTTGAGGTAGGCTGGGCCAGTCTTGTGGAGTGCCTTGTGTGCGTGGATGAGGAGTTTGAAGGAGATTCTCCTGTTGACGGGGAGCCAGTGCAGGTTCCTCAGGTGGGGGGTGATGTGGCTGTGGCGTGGTACGTCGAGGATCAGGCGTGTGGAGGCGTTTTGTATGCGTTGCAGTTGCTTGATGAGCTTGGCCGGGGCTCCCGCGTAGAGGGCGTTCCCATAGTCGAGTCTGCTACTGACGAGGGCCTGGGTGACTGTTCTTGTATCTGTCGGGATCCACCTGTGATCTTGCGAAGCATGCGGAGGGTGTTGAAGCAGGAGGAAGAGACTGCATTGACTTGCTTGGTCATGGAGAGCGTTGAGTCGAGGATGACTCCCAGGTTGCGTGCGTGGTCGGTGGGTGTCAGGGCTGCTCCCAGCGTCATTGGCCACCAGGAGTCGTCCCAGGCTGAGGGGTTGGAGCTGAGGATGAGGACCTCTGTCTTGTCCGTGTTCAGCTTTAGTCGGCTGATCTTCATCCAATCGGCGACGGCCTTCATTCCTTCATGGAGATTGGATTTGGTGGCGAGGGGGTCCTTGGTGAGGGAGAGGATCAGTTGAGTGTCGTCGGCGTAGGAGATAATGTTGAGGTCGTGCTGTCTGGCGATGCGTGCGAGCGGGGCCATGTAGATGTTGAACAGCGTTGGGCTGAGGGAAGATCCCTGGGGTACGCCGCAGATGATCTCGGAGGCTTCGGATCGGAAAGGTGGGAGGCGGACTCTCTGGGTTCTGCCGTCAAGGAAGGAGGTGGTCCATTCCAGGGCCTTGTCTCGGATCCCTGCGTCGTGGAGGCGTGCGCGTAGAGTGCGGTGGCAGACAGTGTCGAAGGCGGCGGAGAGGTCCAGCAGGATGAGGGCTGCGGTCTCACCGTTGTCCAGCAGGGTCCTGATGTCGTCGGTGGCGGCGATGAGGGCAGTCTCAGTGCTGTGGTTGCTGCGGAACCCTGATTGGGATGGGTCCAGGATGCTGTTTTCTTCGAGGTATCGGGTTAGCTGTTTGTTGACGATCTTCTCGATGACCTTGGCTGGGAACGGAAGCAGGGAGATGGGCCGGAAGTTCTTGAGGTCTCTCGGGTCCGCCTTGGGTTTTTGAGTAGGGCGTTGATCTCTGCATGTTTCCAGCTCTCTGGGAAGGTCATGGTCTCGAAGGAGAGATTGATAATGTTGCACAGGTGGGGTGCGATGGAGCTGCTGGCTTTGTTGAAGATGTGGTGCGGGAAAGGGTCTGATGGGGAGCCGGAGTGTATTGTGCTCATGGTCTTGATGGTGTCATCGATATTCACGCTGGCCCAGGCTGGCAAGGGGTCATGGTCGATGGTGTGCGGCGGGTCTGGTGTATCTATCTTAGTAGGGGCTGTCTGGGTGTTGAAGCTGTCGTGGATGTCGGCGATCTTGCGGTGGAAGAAGGTGGCGAGGGAATAGCACAGGGCTTGCGACGTCGGGATGTCGTTGGTGTTGGAGCTGGGGTTGGAGAGTTCCTTCATGATGTTGAAGAGCTCCTTGCTGTTGTGTGCGTTGTTGTCAAGGCGGTCTTTGAAGGAGATTCTCTTGGCAGACCTGATGAGGTGGTGGTGGTTACGGATGGCATCTTTGTGGGCTGCGTGGCTGTCCGGTGTCTTATCACTGTGCCATTTCTTCTCTAGTTTCCGGCAGGTACGCTTGGAAGCTAGGAGTTCCGGGGTGAACCAGCTGGCTCTTTTGGTGGTGTCGCTGTAGGTGAGTTTTTTCAGCGGGGCGCGGGTGTTGGCACAGTTGTCTATCCATCGTCTGAGGTTGCAGGCAGCGGCGTCGGTGTTGGATGGGTCGGAGGGGGGCTGAGAGCGAGGTTTGCCCGTAGTTGGTCTTCGGTGACTTTGCTCCAGCAGCGGCGTGGGATCTGTTGGGTGCGGTGGTGTGTGTGGGTTTCTGGAAGGTGAAGTGGATGCAGCGGTGGTCGGTCCAGAGGAGTTCCGTGGTGTGGCTGAAGGAGACGTGGGAGCTTGAGGAGAAGACGGGGTCGAGCGTGTTGCCGGCGGAATGAGTCGGTGTTGTGACAAGCTGTCTCAGTCCGAGGTTGGCGAGGTTGTCGATCAGGGTGGTGGAGTTGCTTTCATGGTTGTTCTCCAGGTGAAAGTTCAGGTCTCCGAGGAGGATGTAGTCGGTAGAGGTCAGGGCGTGCGTGCTGATGAAGTCGGCGATGGAGTCGCTAAACTGGGGTCGGGGCCCAGGGGGTCTGTAGACAAGGGTGCCTCTAAGGGTGGTGTTGGGGTCCGTGTGGATCTGGAAGTGCATGTGTTCGGCGGTGCAGAGAAGGTCTTCAGTGCTGGTCGAGACCCTGATGGAGTTCTTGTGGACGATGGCGATTCCTCCTCCTACTCTGTTGACGCGGTCTCTGCGGGTGATCTTATAGCCGTGTGGGATGGCTATGGCGATGTCGGGTGCGGAGGAGTCGTTCATCCAGGTCTCTGTCAGGAAGGTGACGTCTGGTGATGATGTGTCGAGCAGGTCCCAGAGCTCGACGGCGTGTTTGCGTGCGGAGCGGGTGTTCAGTAGGATGCATCGGAGGTGGTTGAGGTCCTTCTTGGCGGGCGCTTCGGTGGCTCTGAGGCTGGTGTAGCTGCAGTTCCGGCAGGTGAAGGGGCCATGAGTGCATTTCGGGGCGGCCTTGAAGCAGTTGTGTGTCCGTCCGGGGTTGAGAGCGTGGAGTGTGGTGGCATTGTAGCGGCGTCGGTCCTCGAGGCTGGTGCGGGGGGCGCGCGGCCCAGGGGTTCTGGCACTGGGTGCGGACCAGGCGCGGCGGGCGCAGACGGGCTTGCCTTAGGCGCGGCCGCACAGCGGCCGCCATATATGGGGAGGTGGGAGGGAGGAGCAGCAGGGAGGCGGGAGGCAGGGGCTGCGAATGGGCAGTCAGGGGGGCGGGCCGCAGGGGACGCAGCGGCGGGAGTGGAGAGAGGCAACGGGGGTACAGAAGGCAAAAATCGGGCACAAAAAATGGGGGCACGAGGGGAAACAGAAAGCAAAAAGGACACACAGAATGGGGGCACGAGGGGAAACAGAAAGCAAAAAGGACACACAGAATGGGGGCACGAGGGGAAACAGAAGGCAAAAAGGACACACAGAATGGGGGCACGAGGGGAAACAGAAAGCAAAAAGGACACACAGAATGGGGGCACGAGGGGAAACAGAAGGCAAAATCGGGCACAGGAGATGGGGGCACGAGGGGAAACAGAAGGCAAAATCGGGCACAGGAGATGGGGGCACAAGGGGAAACAGAAGGCAAAATCGGGCACACAGAATGGGGGCACAAGGGGAAACAGAAGGCAAAATCGGGCACAGGAGATAGGGGCACGAGGGGAAACAGAAAGCAAAATCGGGCACACAGAATGGGGGCACGAGGGGAAACAGAAGGCAAAATCGGGCACAGGAGATGGGGGCACGAGGGGAAACAGAAAGCAAAATCGGGCTCACAGAATGGGGGCACGAGGGGAAACAGAAGGCAAAATCAGGCACAGGAGATGTGGGCACGAGGGGAAACAGAAAGCAAAATCGGGCACACAGAATAGGGGCACGAGGGGAAACAGAAGGCAAAATCGGGCACAGGAGATGGGGGCACGAGGGGAAACAGAAAGCAAAATCGGGCACAGGAGATGGGGGCACGAGGGGAAACAGAAGGCAAAATCGGGCACAGGAGATGGGGGCACGAGGTGAAACAGAAGGCAAAATCGGGCACAGGAGATGGGGGCATGAGGGGAAACAGAAAGCAAAATCGGGCACACAGAATGGGGGCACGAGGGGAAACAGAAGGCAAAATCGGGCACAGGAGATGGGGGCACGAGGGGAAACAGAAGGCAAAAAGGACACACAGAATGGGGACACGAGGGGAAACAGAAAGCAAAAAGGACACACAGAATGGGGGCACGAGGGGAAACAGAAAGCAAAAAGGACACACAGAATGGGGGCATGAGGGGAAACAGAAGGCAAAATCGGGCACACAGAATGGGGGCACGAGGGGAACCAGAAGGCAAAATCGGGCACAGGAGATGGGGGCACGAGGGGAAACAGAAGGCAAAATCGGGCACAGGAGATGGGGGCACGAGGGGAAACAGAAGGCAAAATCGGGCACAGGAGATGGGGGCACGAGGGGAAACAGAAAGCAAAATCGGGCACACAGAATGGGGGCACGAGGGGAAACAGAAGGCAAAATCGGGCACAGGAGATGGGGGCACGAGGGGAAACAGAAAGCAAAATCGGGCACACAGAATGGGGGCACGAGGGGAAACAGAAGGCAAAATCGGGCACAGGAGATGGGGGCACGAGGGGAAACAGAAAGCAGAATCGGGCACACAGAATGGGGGCACGAGGGGAAACAGAAGGCAAAATCGGGCACAGGAGATGGGGGCACGAGGGGAAACAGAAAGCAAAATCAGGCACAGGAGATGGGGGCACGAGGGGAAACAGAAAGCAAAATCGGGCACACAGAATGGGGGCACGAGGGGAAACAGAAGGCAAAATCGGGCACAGGAGATGGGGGCACGAGGGGAAACAGAAGGCAAAATCGGGCACAGGAGATGGGGGCACGAGGGGAAACAGAAGGCAAAATCGGGCACAGGAGATGGGGGCACGAGGGGAAACAGAAAGCAAAATCGGGCACACAGAATGGGGGCACGAGGGGAAACAGAAGGCAAAATCAGGCACAGGAGATGGGGGCACGAGGGGAAACAGAAAGCAAAATCGGGCACAGGAGATGGGGGCACGAGGGGAAACAGAAAGCAAAATCGGGCACACAGAATGGGGGCACGAGGGGAAACAGAAGGCAAAATCGGGCACAGGAGATGGGGGCACGAGGGGAAACAGAAAGCAAAATCGGGCACACAGAATGTGGGCACGAGGGGAAACAGAAGGCAAAATCGGGCACAGGAGATGGGGGCATGAGGGGAAACAGAAAGCAAAATTGGGCACAGGAGATGGGGGCACGAGGGGAAACAGAAGCAAAATCGGGCACACAGAATGGGGGCACGAGGGGAAACAGAAGGCAAAATCGGGCACAGGAGATGGGGGCACGAGGGGAAACAGACGGCAAAATCGGGCACAGGAGATGGGGGCACGAGGGGAAACAGAAGGCAAAATCGGGCACCGAGGCAGCAGCAGAGGGGCGAGCTTACCAGCAGCAGCAGCGGGCAGGACAGCACAGGCGGAGCTGTGTGGCGGGGAGCGACCTACCTGGCAATGCAACAAACATTGTGGGGGTTGATCATGTATCTTGTTCTGCAGAGAGCTTTCTTTTTCACAAGCTAGAAAGAAACCTGGACCGAAAAAACTTTGATGTATATGCCAGCCAGCTTTTCAAAAATTAATGTGCATTTGGTTTAATTCTTGTTGAACGCAGTTATCATTTTAAAACCAGTAGTTTTCTTCAAAGTCAAAGTCAAAAGATACTTTATTCGGTTTGTGCAACAACCATAAAAGCAGACAAAGTTAAAACACACATATAAAACATTCATTACATATACAATCCAAATAATCATATTACATAAGACAAACAAGAATAAAACATACATATGAAACATTCGTTACATATACAATCCAATTAATCATTACATAATACATTCCCTAGCAGCAAATTGTATACAAATTATCCGGTACATGAAGACAGCCCAATCAAATATCAAGGGTAATTGATTTCCTTGCATCAATTGATTTCAGAATAAAAGAAGCCACATAGAAACATAAACCCGCATCATTAAGAGAGACCAATATATTCATGGCAGCATGGAATCTTCTCACTTTCAATTTTAGGAGTATAGGTTTTAGGTAAAATAATCTTAAAAAAGAATAAAACTTACAAAATAGCATAAAGTGACTAGTGCTCTGTTTTGATATCCCGTCGCAGGGGCATGCGATTGACGGGCATGTTTTCATAGTTGGAAAAGCAACCAAGTGATGCACTATACCTAGTCTCAAGCGGGTCAGAACAAAACGATGTGATGACCTGGTCACTACTGTTAGATAATCCTGGAAACCTCTCCCGACCTCCAACTGTTGATAAAATACAAAAGTTTGTTGCCTCCTATTCACTCTCTCACGAATCTCTTTTTGGTGGGCCAGTAAGGAATTTTTGATCTCTTGTTTTGATATATTAATCACGGAACCTGAATCACCCTGGATCGAGATATTGAATAAAGTATTGAACCAATCCCGAATATTTCTGAGCCAGGGGATGCTGTAGCATTTATCCAGGAGTAAACAATCTTTAATAATGGTTTGAGTGAATTTGGTTTCCTCTTTAGCCCAGATCGATCTCCACAATAAAAGGGGCCGCAGGGTGATGAGGTCCGATAGATGGTTAATGCCTACTTCTCGATGTATAATTTCAGTTGATGCTGATGGAGGTAAGCACAACAGACGTTTTAAAAAGGAATTTTCTTCCAACTGTAATATCTGGGGTTGGTTATTACCCCAAACCCCTGCACCATAAAGGGCAATAGCGACACATCTGGCCTTATATATATCAATCATATCCTTAATACGTCTGCTACCTAGCTTAGCTACAAATCGAAAGATCCCATGGGCACTCTTCGCCATCTTAGAGCATACATTAGCAAATTCATTCGACCATTTCCCATTTCCTGAGAAAGTTACACCCAGGTAACAGAAAGTATCAACCACATCTACAGAGGAATTCTCTATATAAAATGTATTAATGCCTTTCCTTGCTTTCTGGCCACATGTCATTACAAAAGTTTTTGTTTTATTAATAGACAATTTCCTGTTCTTGATAAAAAGGCTAAAATTATCAATTAGTCGCTGCAGGCCAACTTGAGTCCTGGATAACAGCACTGCATCATCGGCATACAGTAAAATAGGTATAGGTTTGCCAGCTACCTGTGGTGCATCTGCCTGTACCAACCTCAGTGTTTTATCTACTTCATTTATGAATAAAGAGAAAAGTAACGGAGCTAGGACACAGCCTTGTCGAATGCCTCTTTTGACATCAAAGATTTGCGTGCATTCCCCTCGCTGGCCATATCGCACTTTGGTTGAGAGTTTCTCATACAACCTTGCCAAAAAATAAATAATTTCTTTCGGGGCACCTAAGTTAAGAAGGGTAGACCATAAAATAGAGTGGTCAACGAGGTCGAAAGCACTGCTAAGATCTGCAAAACATAAAAACAGTCTACCCTCTTTAGCATGCGTATATTTGCCTATTAAAAGTTCTAGATTAATACATTGTTCAAGAGTGCCCATCCCTTTTCTAAAACCGTATTGGACTGGGGTGAGAATCTCGTTCTCTGTGGCCCAATTTTCAAGTCTCTCCAAAAGTACTCTGCTCATTACCTTAACTGAAGAGTCCAAGAGGGAGATAGGACGGTAATTTTTCGCCTCAGATTTGATACCTTTTTTGAAAATAGGGACAATCACAGATTGGCCCCATGACGATGGAATGGACTCTGTCACTGCTGAGTTAAAAACTCTAGTTAAAATTGGGCTCCATAAAATTACTTCACTTTTATAAACATCTATAGGGACCCCATCAGGGCCTGGTGCTTTGCCCCCCTGCTACTGGTCAAACCATCATGTACTTCTTCTATAGTAATATCTAATGGTAGCACGGGCCACTGATTTCCTGAAGTGTTTTGCAGGTTAAAAGTGTCACACACAGGGTTAAAAATATTAGAAAAATGATTCACCCACGCATCACAATTGACATGCGAGGTTAGTTCGGGTAATGATTTGTTCTTTAAAAACGGAGAATTAACCGTATCCCAGAACAACTTACTGTTTGCTGTATCAGCAGCCTGGGATAGCCTTTCCCAAGCTGACTCTTGAAGTTTAGTTCTTCTTGCTTTAACTACTAGTTTATAATTGCGGCGTAGGTCCTTAATGACCTCACAATTTCTAGGTCGATGGCCCAGGGCTTCTTTAAGTTGTTTTAGAGCCTGGGTACAATTATGGTCAAACCAACCTCTATTATGACCATCATTATTCCTGAATGGTGCAATCAGTATCCCCTCGATTACGACATTAATTTTCCAAAAGTTGGCTAATATCAGGGAGGGATTAACATCCTCGCTAAGGCAATAAGTGATCTCTGTGTCGCATTTAACAAGAATTTCTTTTAAAACTTTTACGGGGTCCACACCAACCCATTTGATACGTGTCCCATTGGGCCTAATAGGGGAAATGTCAGTTATACGATCACAATTAACTATCATTTTGGGACCCCATCTTAATGTTAACATAGAGATACTATTATGATCGCTCGATACCTGTTCAGTAATCCATGGTGTAGAACACAAATAACTGCTGTTGGTAGAGACAAGAATATGATCAATAGTAGAGGCCGCATTTCTCCCTGTAAATGTAGGGATATGAACCCCATGAATATCTTGTATACATTGTAACAATTCAAGATCATATTTGACCATTAGCAGATTAAGAGCTCCACCATAGTCACTATGCACAAAATGCCTATTATTGTCATCATCCCCACCAGTGTTCCCGCAAACCTTAGTCATAGACAGGGGGCACTCTTGGATATTAAAATCCCCTACCCAAATTATAACAATAGATGTCCTTATAATACTTAACAATTTATCTAGCTCATGATCTAATTCAGAAACAACAGTACGTCGAGTCGAGTCAAACACATTGTTGTAATAATTTATCAAAACCATATCCATACCTTTTTGGCTATGTAGCCATAAGATCTGTGAATGAATGCCCACTCTAATGCTTCTTTTGACAGAAAGAACTGATAACTTATTTGAGATAAGGGTCAGAAGCCCCCCTTTGGCTCTACCAGCTGGTGAAGGCACGGCCTGGAGCCAATATGATGTGAACCCTTCTACATATAAAGGTTCTGTGCTCCACGTCTCTTGGAGGAATATTATGTCATGATCATTAGTGATAAAATCCTGCCAAGACGGTAAATCTTGTTTACCTTTGAAGCCTGCAACATTCCAAGTAGTAAAAAGGTAGCCATGCTCAAATATATCCCCTGATTTAGATCGAGTATGCTTCCCATTGTTACCATGGACTCTATTTTCAAGTGCGGCCTCTAAAGGTGTACCTTCTGTGTGTACAGTGGCTATAGGCTTAATCTTATTCAATTCATATAAAGGTGAGCTTCTCAAATCTTTTTCGACAACCCAATCTCCATTTAGTGGTAATTCAGGTCTGGGCTCGTTAGTATCCTTATGTCAATCATTTACTTCTAGGGTGCTCAGGGCCTGATATCTGTTAAAAACTGGTACATTTAGATAGAACGGAGTTGATGATAATTGGTTCTTACTCGGGGGTATTGGATAAAAACTGCTGGGTCTTGGTAGGGTAAGGTCAATGGAGGTAGGATCATACTCCGTAAGGTTTGGTCATCTTTGATGGCATGCCTTGGCCTTAAGTGCCTATAGAAAAAGCCTAATGGTAGGAGTATCATAGTCGAATCCAGCTGAAACCATGGAGGTACTCTAGTTAGTAGTTTTCTTAAAATCTAATATTTGAATAGGACAACTTGCAAAAAAACTTGGAATAAAAAAATTATTTTTGAAATGCATTGTTTTTCACATTTGATTTTCACCCGACTTTTAACGCGCATACCCATTGATGTAATCGAGGGTTGCATGCATGTGTGTGCGTGTATATTTATCTATGTCTACCTTCATGTTTATTTTCCTACAAGCACACTCACACGCTTAGACAACTTTCATAAATATGTTAATTTATCTATATTCTACGTCGAGTACGTGAAGACGTATCTTTGCAGCCAAAGTGAACAGTCCTAGCGTATACGGTGTCCTTTATGGTAACCGATTTGTTATGTGACCTTGAAAACTTGTGTAATATATAACGGGCATGATTGGTTTGTTTATTTAAAAAAAAAATAAACAATCAACAGAAGAGTGATTTCCAACTAAGAGCGTTTGCACGAGGAATCACGCCTGTTATTAAGAAGATCCCTCACTCACCAACCTAGTTGGTGACATGCTTCATCATTGGGATCCCACCCGAGGGGCCGAATGCCTCTCGGGTGTGCTACAACGCCTAATTACAGCGGAGCGGGTTTTTTGTGAACTGCAATCAGTGATGGTGGAAGGTTAAAATTGTCTTTACTTGTCCCAACTAAATTTATTGGTGGAAAAGTAAGGCAAGGTTAAAAAGTAGTGAAAGTGGATGTAAAAACTGGTTGCAAATGGCCAGTCACATCCTTATGTGAAAGTGCAATTACCGGTCTACATGTTTCAGCCTCCGATTGCGAGTAGCGAGGCTTTCTTCAGAACCAGAGAGTCACGGGGGTATGCACACGCTAAGGCGCACCTTCACCTGTGACACTTAAATACCGCAAAACTTACGGTGACTGTGGGACTTCAGCAAAGTTTGAGAAGCCAGACAATTATGAGGTGTAGAAGAATCTTACACCATGGATCCTAGCGGGGGGCGGTGGCTTGTAGTCACACATACGCCAAAGCCAGATGCCCGTATGGCACCTGGTGATACCCGTGTTCCAGGACTCCGAAAAAATGTTTATCACCTCCCACGTGGTCGATGTAAATTCTTGGCCTTTGAAACTTTTAATCTTCAAAACATATTTTTCAACACAGGTCCTTCTTCCTTGAGAAATATAATCTAAGGTCTGGAACTCAGGCAAACATAGTGTTGGTGTTTATGTTAAGGAAACTGCATCACGAGAAGCTGAAAGTGACTTTGTTAATCCGAGCAGGCCAAAATATAGTTGTGGGATGAATTGCAGATTCACTTTCTCTCGGTCCGCTAGCCTCCTGTGCGCATTCGGACTATCGCGGCCACTTTACTGGGGTGAAAATTCGCCGGTCCGAATGGACATGTTATTTAATATACTGCTGTAAATTGAATAAAAACATGGAGCTGTATTCTTTGTGATGTTGGAAGTGACATCTAATGCATGCCTCGAGCGATTGCAGCCCCCAACATTGATTAACATCAGGTGTTGTATATAAGGCAGGGCCCGGCAGTTTATGGGGTTTGCGAGTTGGATTTTCGGGGTCACAGTTCAAAACAGTAGCCCCCGGCTAGTGTTTCCGCATTTCCCCTGAGCATACATTTGGAAGCAGCCTGTGCGCTGCGTGTGCCTGAGCATGCATTCGCTTTGTTTATTTTCATTTTTGTAGCGAGTGACTTCATTACATTACCGTGCAAGCGTTAAATGTGTATGCGTGTGCACGTGCTCGGTGCAAATCTTTTACTGAGAGTTTTAATTTAGTTCGGATCTTGTCGAAAGGCACAGCTCGTGTATAGCTTTACAGAGGCAGTGTGCCGTTGAAAGAGGCACAAGCATGTTGCATAAATTGCCTGTCATTTGGCATCATGGCCGAGCAGAGGCCAGGCCCTCCTGGGAATCGGTCACATAGCTAGACTCAATCTGCTTGGGTCCACACTGGACAAAACTGAAACCACCAACCACACAGAGAGAAAACTTCAATTGCAAAGCACACGAGGGCCAAACTTCAATTGCAAGCCTCACGGGGGGAGGTAGAGAGCAAAATGCAAATACTAAGCCTGTGAGGGCCAAACTGCAATGCAATACCTCGCTGGTGGGACGGCCAAACTAAAGACACAAAGCACACAGCGGCCGAACAGCAACTGGAAAACGCTGCTGGGGAGAAGGGCAGCAAATACAAACATAGCAGCGACCAAACTGCCACTGCAAACCACACAGGGGCCAAACTGAAACCATAAATTGCATTAGCTACCAGGCCAAACTGCACACCAAACACAGGTGCCAAAATATAACTTCAAATCGTAGGGACCAGAATTCATCCATAAGATGCACAAGGCTATATCTCAAACATAAAGAATGCAAGTGACAAATGGCAACTGCAAACTACAGGGGACGGCAAACTGCACATACACACAGAGTACAAACCTCATCTAAAGCACACACAGGGGCCAGAATGCAACCACAAGATGCACAGAGATTAAACTGCACCCATGCAACTGGTAATGCATACAAACCACACAACTGACGAATTGCTACTACAAGGGGACCCATACTGAATCTGCAAAACACCCATATCCAAACTGCAACTACAAATTAGACAAAGGCCAACCTGCAAACATAAATCATGTAAGCGCCAAAGTGTAACTTCATTATGCACAAAGGGACACAAAGCAACTGCAAACCACACAGGGGGTAATATCTCTATCTACCGGAATATGTGTTTTTCATGCACCATCTCAGCTAATGATTTTGCTTTTTATCTTCCTAACATTTTTATTGCATTTGTTGAATGCAAGCACTTATGCCTGTAGGCACTGTAATAACAAATATAGATTTTAGTCAGTCGCCATGTGTACATGGTCAAATCACAATGAAGACACCTCTGGACTATTAGGAGAGTTGTTTTCCTCTACAAATTAATTGTTACATATAATGGGTGAGGCACTAAAAAGCATTTTTCATGTCAGTTTTGCTGTACTGTGGCAACAAACTCGAATTTGGCCTTTGCACTGTAGTAATGAATGCATGAACGTGCATTTATTAGTACAGTTTCTCTAAATACCTTATTATTGGGCCACATTTATTTTCACTGCCATGCAGTAAAATATATATATGTATAGATATATAGACCGGATAGATAGCTAGACTACGAGTGTTTGTGTGGGTGTCTGGTGGTATAAAACAGGAACAGATATTTGCTGGTTCAAAATGGAAAACTAAGAGTGTGGCGGTGTTAGTGTGCACGTCTCTGCATGTGTGTCCGTGTGTGTGCACAGACTTCCTTTGTTTTGAATTTATTTGTTGACATTTCCCTACTTTTAATTGCACTTTCTTACTCTTGAAAAAAGACACCAGTGCAATGCAAGTCAACTGGCGAATACACTTCCACTGTTGCTTCCTAAAAAAAACCTCTGTGGGCCCAAAACGTAGGTATGTGTGCATGAATGTATAGAAATGTGTGTGTAACCAGAAAAACACACTACAAATACACGCTCTCTAGCCCCACACTCACACAAGCACACACCACATCTCCACATTCTCTTTCTCTCTCTAGCTCACACAACACACACACTTTTCAGCTCTCGCAGAACACATGTTGTCACACACATATGTGCTCTCTCACACAGGCATACACATAGTCTCTCTCTCTCTCTCTCTGTCTCTCTCTCTCTCTCTCTCTCTCTCTGTCTCTCTCTTTCGCTCTCTCTGTCTGTCTCTCTCTCACATGCACACCCAGCAATAAAAGCGAGTTGTGTTTTACTCCCACTGCTCAGAAGAACCCACAAACAATTACAACTTTTGGCAGCTCTGCAGCACAAATTAGGGTTTCTACCAAAAACCTCTTGGATATCTGCATTCCCCGTTCCTGCCTATTTCCATAAAGAAGGTGAATTAGATAGTTATTAAATGTTTTTAGGTTGCACATACTCAGTTGGCTAAAACATGCAACAGAAAACAACAGAGGAGTAACATGAAATCTGTAATAAGGTGAGCAAGCATGGCCTGGGTGGCAGCCAGATGATAACGGGTAACTGTGTCTGAAGGAGTGCTCGCCACATTTTAGGCACAGTGATTGGTGCCCAATGTCTTCTGGGAACTCCTGTTGTCCAGGCACACTAATATTGTGAAGATACCTGGGGTTTGGTTATGTGGGCAGAACGCTAAGGATATGACAGAGAGGGAGAGAGAGGCTGTTTGGTACGACAAAGCCCCCTGTTACTTGTGAACACTTTGTTGCCAGTTTGGAGGTTAGTAAAAAGCCAGACCCTTCTGTCAATGGTCAGGCAGAATGAACCCTGTGTACAGCTCCGCCCCCTCGCCTTATCATGTACCAGGACATAGAGATTGTCTGCCTAGGGTCAGAGATGGGTCTGCGCGGTGACCGTTTATTGGTCAGGTCCATCAGTGGAGGGGTCACTTCAGGGCCTGACTGGGAACCCAAAGCAGCCCTGGCAATTTTTTCGGACCGACCCGAACCGCGGAGGGGAGGTGGGATGGTAGCGTGAAGCACTTCTGCTAAACAAAAACGGCCCCCAGTACTGCTGCTTTTGTTACTGGGGGCCGATATTGCAGCATCGCTGCAGAACCGGCCCCAATAACAAAACTGCCCCCCACCGCTCCAAAACCGGCCCCTACCCTTCCAGCTTCTGGGAAAACGCCTGCAGCCCGCTATGGCCAGTCGAGCCCTGGGTCACATTAAGCAGTGCACAGGGACTGGGAGAGAAAAGGTCAGTGAGATATCACGCCATGGATAAACATAATCAGTGTGAATGGGGAAGTATGTGTTTGTGCACGAACACACCCTAGTCATGCAACTCATTCCTTTACACAAGCACACACACACTCCACACTTACCTGTGTTCCACCCTGTGGTCTGTGTGTTCCTGCACCTTAATCTTGCAAATATTATAAACAGTCACTCTAGCATAGACACATATACGATCACAGGTAGGGGAGACAGCCTTTACCACAGATTGCCTTCACAACGCATGCCTTTACCACGAATATGTCTTTACAACGCACATTTTACACCACTCTGCAAACGCGCCTCTTGGCACACTGCTGGTGGGGCGATGAGGTCCTCTTGTGTCCTGAGGACCTCAGGACTAAAGTGGACTTCATCCCCCGAGCAGCAGTGCGCCAGGAGGTGCGTTTGCAGAGTGGTGTAAAAATGGGACGTGGCCTCAGACCACTCTCAGCAATCCAGCTGTGTGGGGCTTACTGGAAGTACCTGGTGGGCTAGTTGGCCCCCAGGGACTCTCAGGATTCAAGGGGACTTATTCGTCCAACCAAGAACGTGCCAGGAGGTGCGTTTGCAGAGTGGTGGAGAAAGGGGGTGTGGCCTGTGTCCACCTGTCAGCAATCCCACTATCTGGGGCATACTGGAGGTATCAAGTAGGCTAGTTGGCCCCTAAGGACCCCCAGCAGTGAAGGGGAATTTAATCCCTATCCAAGAGCACGCCGGGGAGCGCGTTTGCAGACTGGTGGTCAAAGGGGGCGTGGCCTGCTATGAGTACTTACCAATGCTGCTGTGTGAGACTTATTGGAGGTAATAGGAGGGGTAGTTGGCCCCCAAGGTTGTCCTTGGGGGCCAACTACCCCTCCTGTTACCTCCAGTAAGTCCCACACAGTGGGATTGCTATGAGGTCTTCGGAGGCCACGCTCCCCCTTTCTCCACCACTCTGCAAAAGCGCCTCCTGGCACACTACGGGTTGGGGGATGAAGTCCACTTTACTCCTGAGGGACTTTGGGGGCCAAGAAGCCCTCCTGGTACCTCCTGTAAGCCCTACACAGCGGAATTCCTGAGTGCTGGTTGGAGGCCCAGCACCCTTTTTCCACCACTCTGCAAACGCGACTACCAGTTAAAGAAGCACTTCTAATGTAATAGGCCTCGCATGTGCAAGAGTTAGAGCTATTGGCGTTGTAAATGTATAACGTTTTTTACTAATGTTTTTTGGAATGGAGTGGATGAACGTTGTGTGTAGTGGAATTATGTGGTATGTTTTGCAGTGAAATTATGTGGATAGAAAGTATGTGGGGGCAGATTTACAAGGCCCTTGCGCCATTTTTGCGTCATTTTTAACATGGGAAAAATGACGCAAAAGTGGCGCAAGGGGCTTGTAAATCTGCCCCGTGGTATTTAGTGTATAGGAATTATGTGGAGTGGGATTATGTGTTATGGAGTGTAATTATGTGGTATGGTAGTCTGTGTTGTCGAGTGGTAACCTCAGGTTTAGTCTTCCTCGTTTCCATAGAAGCTAAACTATGAACTCAATGAGACAAAAAAAAGAGGGAATCACTGAGGAGCACTTCTGGATCTAGTCAGAGGTATGAGCAGGGCCACTGGAATTATGCGACTGTTTGGCTGCACTAACTTTCGCACAATTATACATTTTCCGCATGAGCCTCATAATCCATCATCTGCTGCCTAATCTGCAGATTTGTACAAAAAAAGCCTTGTTTCTAGCTTAAACGGCTCAAACGTTACCAAAAATGCAGAGACAAGTGTTACAGCGTGTTAGAAGGTCCTTTGTGAACCTAGAATGGTCACCTCTTAATTATTGCTAAATGTGGGTGTTAAATTGGTACTAATGGTGTGTAAGCCACTCTTGCTTCTTTCTGAGCCTCGCTTGCCTCTTTCTGCATTTCTGTTGCTTCTTTCTGCACCTTTCTTTCTTTTTCTGTACTTCTCTTGCCTCTTTCTGCAAATCTTTTCTACTTTCTGCCCCTCTTTTGCCTCTTTCTGCACCTCTGTTACCTCTTTGTGTACCTCACTTGCTTCTTTGTGCACCCCTCTTGCCTCTTTTTGCACCTCTCTTGCCTCTTTATGCACCCCTCTTCCCTCTTTATGCACCCCTCCTGCCTCTTTCTGCACCTCTGCTCCTTCTTCCTGCACTTCTTTTGTTTCTTTCTGCACCTGTCTTGATTCTTTATGCATCCCTCTTGCCTCTTTCTCCACCCCTCTTCCCACTTTCTGCATCTCTGTTGCTTCTTTCTGCACATCTCTTGTCTCTTTCTCCACCCCTCTTCCCTCTTTCTGCACCTCTGTTGCTTCTTTCTGCACCTCTCTTGCTTCTTTCTGCACCCCTCGTGCCTCTTTCACACCCCTCTTCCCACACCCCTCTTGCCTCTTTCTGCACCTCTGTTCCTTCTTTCTGCACTTCTTTTGCTTCTTTCTGCACCTCTGTTGCCTCTTTGTGCACCTCACTTGCTTCTTTGTGCACCCCGCTTGCCTCTTTCTGCACCTCTCTTGCCTCTTTATGCACCCCTCTTCCCTCTTTCTGCACCCCTCTTGCCTCTTTGTGCACCTCTGTTCCTTCTTTCTGCTCTTGTTTTGTTGCTTTCTGCACCTTTCTTGCTTCTTTCTGCACCCCTCTTGACACTTTCTCCACCCCTGCTCCCCCTTTTTGCATCTCTGTTGCTTCTTTCTGTACTTTTCTTGCCTCTTTATCCACACTTCATCCCTCTTTCTGCACCTCTGTTGCTTCTTTCTGCACTTCTCTTGCTTTTTTCGGCACCTCTGTCCCTTCTTTTTGAAATCCTTGTGCCTCCTTCTGCACCCCTCTTCCCTTTTTCTGCACCCCACTTGCCTCTTTCTACACCTCTGTTCCTTCTTTCTGCACTTCTTCTGTTTCTTTCTGCCGCTCTCTTGCTTCTCTCTGCACCCCCTTGCCTCTTTCTCCACCCATCCACCATTTTCCTGCACCCCTGTTGCCTCTTTCTGCACCTCTGTTCTTTCTTTCTGCACTTCTTTTGTTTCTATTGGCATATCTCTTGCTTCTATCTGCACCCCACGCGCCTCTTTCTGTACCCTTCTTCTCTCTTTTTGCAGCCCTCTTGCCTCTTTCTGCAACTCTGTTGCTTTTTTCTACACTCCTCTTGCTTCTTTCTACACTCCACGTGCCTCTTTCACACCCCTCTTCCCTCTTTGTGCACCCCTCTTGCCTCTTTCTGCACCTCTGTTCCTTCTTTCTGCACTTCTTTTGTTTCTTTCTGCACCTCTCTTGCTTCTTTCTGCACCCCCTTGCCTCTTTCTCCACCCCTCTTCCCTCTTTCTTCACCCCTGTTGCCTTTTTCTGCACCTCAGTTCCTTCTTTCTGCACTTCTTTTGTCTCTTTCTGCATATCTTGCTTCTTTCTGCATCCCTCGTGCCTCTTTCTGTATCCCTCTTCCCTCTTTTTGCACCCCTCTTGCCTCTTTCTGCAACTCTGTTGCTTCTTTCTGCACTACTCTTCCTTCTTTCTGCACCTCTTTGCTTCCTTCTGCCCCAGTTGTGCTTCTTTCTGCACCCCTCTTCCCTCTTTCTGCAACCCTCTTGCCTCTTTCTGCACCTCTGTTCCTTCTTTCTGCTCTTCTTTTGTTTCTTTCTGCACCTCTCTTCTTTCTGCACCCTTCTTGCCACTTTCTCCACCCCTGCTCCCCCTTTTTGCATCTCTGTTGCTTCTTTCTGCACTTCTCTTGCCTCTTTCTCCACCCCTCATCCCTCTTTCTGCACATCTGTTGCTTCTTTCTGAAATTCTCTTGCTTCTTTCTGCACCTCTGTCCCTTCTTTCTGCAACCTTTGTGCCTCTTTCTGCACCCCTCTTCCCTCTTTTAGCACCCCTCTTGCCTCTTTCTGCACCTCTGTTCCTTCTTTCTGCACTTCTTTTGTTTCTTTCTGCACCCCTCTTGCCTCTTTCTGCACCTCTGTTCCTTCTTTCTGTACTTCTTTTGTTTCTTTCTGCACCTCTCGCTTCTTTCTGCACCCCTTTTGCCTCTTTCTGCACCCCTCTTGCCTCCTTCTGCACCTCTGTTCCTTCTTTCTGCACTTCTTTTGTTTCTTTCTGCAGCTCTCTTGCTTCTTTCTGCACCCCTTGCCTCTTTCTCCACCCCTCTTCCCTCTTTCTTCACCCCTGTTGCCTATTTCTGCACCTCTGTTCCTTCTTTCTGCACTTCTTTTGTTTCTTTCTGCACATCTCTTGCTTGTTTCTGCACCCCTCGTGCCTCTTTCTGCACCCCTCTTCCCTCTTTTTGTAACCCCTCTTGCCTCTTTCTGCACCTCTGTTGCTTCTTTCTGCACTACTCTTGCTTCTTTCTGCACCTCTTTGCTTCTTTCTGCACCACTCGTGCTTCTTTCTGCACCCCTCTTCCCTCTTTCTGCACCCCTCTTGCCTCTTTCCGCACCTCTGTTCCTTCTTTCTGCTCTTCTTTTGTTTCTTTTTGCACCTCTTGCTTCTTTCTGCACCCCTCTTGCCTCTTTCTCCACCCCTCATCCCTCTTTCTGCACCTCTATTGCTTCTTTCTGCACTTCTCTTGCTTTTTTCTGTACCTCTGTCCCTTCTTTCTGCAACACTTGTGCCTCTTTCTGCACACCTCAAACCTCTTTCTGCACCCCTCTTGCTTCTTTATGCACCTCTGTTCCTTCTTTCTGCGCTTCTTTTGTTTCTTTCTGCACCCCTCTTCCCTCTTTCTGCACCCCTCCTGCCTCTTTCTGCACCTCTGCTCCTTCTTCCTGCACTTCTTTTGTTTCTTTCTGCACCTGTCTTGATTCTTTATGCACCCCTCTTGCCTCTTTCTCCACCCCTCTTCCCACTTTCTGCACCTCTGTTGCTTCTTTCTGCACCTCTCTTGCTTCTTTCTGCACCCCTCATGCTTCTTTCACACCCCTCTTCCCACACCCCTCTTGCCTCTTTCTGCACCTCTGTTCCTTCTTTCTGCACTTCTTTTGCTTCTTTCTGCACCTCTGTTGCCTCTTTGTGCACCTCACTTGCTTCTTTCTGCACCCCGCTTGCCTCTTTCTGCACCTCTCTTGCCTCTTTATGCACCCCTCTTCCCTCTTTATGCACCCCTCTTCCCTCTTTATGCACCCCTCTTGCCTCTTTGTGCACCTCTGTTCCTTCTTTCTGCTCTTGCTTTGTTACTTTCTGCACCTTTCTTGCTTCTTTCTGCACCCCTCTTGACACTTTCTCCACCCCTGCTCCCCCTTTTTGCATCTCTGTTGCTTCTTTCTGCACTTCTCTTGCCTCTTTATCCACCCTTCATCCCTCTTTCTGCACCTCTGTTTCTTCTTTCTGCACTTCTCTTGCTTTTTTCGGCACCTCTGTCCGTTCTTTTTGAAATCCTTGTGCCTCCTTCTGCACCCCTCTTCCCTTTTTCTGCACCCCACTTGCCTCTTTCTACACCTCTGTTCCTTCTTTCTGCACTTCTTCTGTTTCTTTCTGCAGCTCTCTTGCTTCTCTCTGCACCCCCTTGCCTCTTTTTCCACCCATCCATCATTTTCCTGCACCCCTGTTGCCTCTTTCTGCACCTCTGTTCTTTCTTTCTGCACTTCTTTTGTTTCTTTTGGCATATCTCTTGCTTCTATCTGCACCCCACACGCCTCTTTCTGCACCCTTCTTCTCTCTTTTTGCACCCCTCTTGCCTCTTTCTGCAACTCTGTTGCTTGTTTCTGCACTCCTCTTGCTTCTTTCTACACTCCTCGTGCCTCTTTCACACCCCTCTTCCCTCTTTGTGCACCCCTCTTGCCTCTTTCTGCACCTCTGTTCCCTCTTTCTGCACTTCTTTTGTTTCTTTCTGCACCTCTCTTTCTTCTTTCTGCACCCCCTTGCCTCTTTCTCCACCCCTCTTCCCTCTTTCTTCACCCCTGTTGCCTTTTTCTGCACCTCAGTTCCTTCTTTCTGCACTTCTTTTGTTTCTTACTGCACATCTTGCTTCTTTCTGCACCCCTCGTGCCTCTTTCTGTATCCCTCTTCCCTCTTTTTGCACCCCTCTTGCCTCTTTCTGCAACTCTGTTGCTTCTTTCTGCACTACTCTTCCTTCTTTCTGCACCTCTTTGCTTCCTTCTGCACCAGTTGTGCTTCTTTCTGCACCCCTCTTCCCTCTTTCTGCAACCCTCTTGCCTCTTTCTGCACCTCTGTTCCTTCTTTCTGCTCTTCTTTTGTTTCTTTCTGCACCTCTCTTCTTTCTGCAGCCTTCTTGCCACTTTCTCCAACCCTGCTCCCCCTTTTTGCATCTCTGTTGCTTCTTTCTGCACTTCTCTTGCTTCTTTCTGCACCTCTGTCCCTTCTTTCTGCAACCCTTGTGCCTCTTTCTGCACCCCTCTTCCCTCTTTCAGCACCCCTCTTGCCTCTTTCTGCACCTCTGTTCCTTCTTTCTGCACCTCTGTTGCTTCTTTCTGCATTTCTTTTGTTTCTTTCTGCACCCCTCTTGCCTCTTTCTGCACCTCTGTTCCTTCTTTCTGTACTTCTTTTGTTTCTTTCTGAACCTCTTGCTTCTTTCTGCACCCCTTTTGCCTCTTTCTGTACCCCTCTTGCCTCTTTCTGCACCTCTGTTCCTTCTTTCTGCACTTCTTTTGTTTCTTTCTGAACCTCTCGCTTCTTTCTGCACCCCTTTTGCCTCTTTCTGCACCCCTCTTGCCTCCTTCTGCACCTCTGTTCCTTCTTTCTGCACTTCTTTTGTTTCTTTCTGCAGCTCTCTTGCTTCTTTCTGCAACCCTTGCCTCTTTCTCCACCCCTCTTCCCTCTTTCTTCACCCCTGTTGCCTATTTCTGCACCTCTGTTCCTTCTTTCTGCACTTCTTTTGTTTCTTTCTGCACATCTCCTGCTTGTTTCTGCACCCCTCTTGCCTCTTTCTGCACCCCTCTTCCTTCTTTTTGTATCCCTCTTGCCTCTTTCTGCACCTCTGTTGCTTCTTTCTGCACTGCTCTTGCTTCTTTCTGTACCTCTTTGCTTCTTTCTGCACCACTCGTGCTTCTTTCTGCACCCCTCTTGCCTCTTTCCGCACCTCTGTTCCTTCTTTCTGCTCTTCTTTTGTTTCTTTTTGCACCTCTTGCTTCTTTCTGCACCCCTCTTGCCTCTTTCTCCACCCCTCATCCCTCTTTCTGCACCTCTATTGCTTCTTTCTGCACTTCTCTTGCTTTTTTCTGTACCTCTGTCCCTTCTTTCTGCAACACTTGTGCCTCTTTCTGCACCCCTCTAACCTCTTTCTGCACCCCTCTTGCTTCTTTATGCACCTCTGTCCCTTCTTTCTGCACTTCTTTTGTTTCTTTCTGCAACCCTCTTGCTTCTTTCTGCACCCCTCTTGCTTCTTTCTGCACCCCTCGTGCCTCTTTCGCACCCCTCACCATACCCAAGAAGGTGTTACATGTGGTTTCCACATGCTCTGGAAAGAGGAGTGATTATGGGATAGCGTTGGGGGGGTTGGTTATTCACCTCACATTAAAGCAGTAGGACAAGAGGTATCACAGATAGACTGATAGGTAGCAGAGCGAAGTACAATTGACGGTTAGCGACTCTCTTACTCCCTTTTCTCCCCACCCCTTCCTTTAGTACCAATTACACAATGTCAAAAAAAAGAAGAAAAGAAAACTTAACCCACATGAGCCAGCCAGATTCCCTAGGGCTCGATCCTCTGTGCTCTGGATCAGTAGTTTACTTATGTTAGCCGATCTCTTTTGGCTTCCTCCCATCCACCCCCCTCCCCTTTTCCTTTATCCTGACCTGTGTACGATTACTCACCATCCGTGCCACAACTCTCCAGAGTTGTGGTGGCGGTTGCGTTCCTCCTGGGGGGGAACCCACCAGTCCTCACTCCACTACTCGTCCGGTTCTTCGGCCAGCTCTTCTTCAGCGATGGGGTTTTCATCTCAATCTACTCCTTCCTTCATTGCGGCCCTGCTGCAGTCTTCCTGTGCACCCTGGTCTCGCCTCTCGACCTCCAGCTTTGCCGACGCTAGTTCCGGGGCACAGTCTTTTTTGCCTCCCAGCAAGCTCTGGGATTGATGTTCTCCAGACGAGGGACCTCCTTCTTCCTGCGTGGAAAAGGTGAGGAATCTTTTAACGCTTTCGTCCCTCTTCTGTACTCGGGACACTCTCCGGGTCATCAGGGGCGAAGCCGCCCCACGAGGCATGCAGCGAGCAATGGTGGGTTCCATGTCACATCCCCCTCCCCTGAATTTCTTGCTTGCAAGATATGACTCCACTGGATACCTGGACAGATAATCAGCGTTCGTCTGCTCTTTCAATTTTCTATGTTGGGTAGTAAAACGAAAGGGCTGTAAGGCCAGAAACCAACGTAGTATCCTGTCATTATGTCCCTTGTTTTGGGCGAGCCATTCCAGAGGGGCATGATTGGTATATAAGGTGAATTCCCTGCCATCAAGGTAACACCTGAGAGAGTCAATAGCCCACTACAGCATATTTTTGTTCTCTGGGAAATAATTTCCGATTGATGTATATAATCGGTCTCTCTTGACCTTTGAGGTCTTTTTGGGATAGGACAGCTCCTAATCCGTGTTCAGAGGCATCGGTTTGCAATATAAAGTGTTTGTTGTAATTAGGACTAAGAAGCACATGTTAGGTCATCAGTGATTGCTTTAGCTGGTGGAAGACTTGGAAGGCTTCTGCTGAGCAATGCTTAAGCTCCCTTTCCGTATTTATTTATTTCTTCAACAGATCTGTTAATGGGGCGGCTATCTGAGAAAACAAGGGTAGAAATCGCCTGTAATATCCTAGAATACCCATAAAGGCCCAGAGGTCCTTCTTTGTGTGAGGGAAAGGTACGTTGGAGATGGCTGCCATCTTCTTTCTTGTGGTCTGATACACCCTGCACCTAAGAGATATCAAAAATATTTTACTGATTGGGCGGCAAGATGGCTTTTGGTCAGATTGATGGTTAGTCCCCCTTCCTTTAAAGCCTGTATCACTCTCTTGAGGTGAGATAGGTGTTGTTCCCAGGAGTCACTATGTATCATTATGTTATCCAAATAGGCTGCAGAAAAGGTAGTGTATGGTTTGAGGATTAGATTCATTAGTCTCTGGAAGGTGGCAGGTGCTCCATGTAACCCAAAAGGGAGCATGAGGAATTAGTATAGCCCTCCTGGGGTAGAAAATGCATTTTTTCCTTATCCTGTTCTCGTACAGGTACCTGCCAGTAACCTTTACACAGGTCTAGGGTGATGATATATTGTGCTTTACCCAGTCTTTCGATCATTTCATTTACTCGGGGTAATGGATAGGCTTCAAACTGGAATATTGTATTAACCTCTGTTGCTTCTTTCTGCAGTTCTCTTCCTCTTTCTGCACCCCTCCTGTCTCTTTCTGTACTCCTCTTGCCTCTTTGTGCACCTCTCCTACCCCTTTCTGCACCCCTTGCCTCTTTTTCTACCTCTGTTGGCTCTTTCTGCACCTCTTTTGCTTTGCTCTGCACTACACTTGCCTCTTTCTGTACCCCTCTTGCCTCTTTCTGCACCTCTGTTGGTTCTTTCTGCACTGCTCTGGCTTCTTCCTGCACCTCTGTTCCAAATTTCTTCATCCCTCATGCCTTTTTCTGCACCCCTTTTCCCTCTTTCTGCACCTCTCTTGCCTCAGTCTACCCACCTGTTCCCTCTTTCTGTACCTCTTTTGCCTCTTTCTGCAGTTCTCTTGCCTCCTTCTGTACCTCACTTGCCTCTTTTTGCACCTCTGTTGGTTCTTTTGCACTGCTCTTGTTCTTTCTGCACCTCTCTTGCAAATTTCTGCACCCCTCTTGCCTCGTTATGCACCCCTTTTACCTGTTTCTGCACCTCTCTTGCCTCTGTCTGCACCTCTGTTCCCTCTTTCTGTACCTCTTTTGCCTGTTTCTGCAACTCTTGTCCCTCTTTCTGGAGTTCTCTTGCCTCCTTCTGCACCTCTGTTGCTTCTTTCTGCACTTCTCTTGCCTCTATCTGCACCCCTGTTGCTTCATTCTGCACTTTCCATGCTTCTTTCTGCACCTGTCTTGCTTCTTTCTGCACCCCTATTGTCTCTTTCTACACTCGTCTTCCCTCTTTCTGTACCTTTCTAGCCTGTTTCTACATCTCTGTTGCTTCTTTCAGCAATTCTCTTGCCTCTTTCTGAAGTTCTCTTACCTGTTTCTGCACCCCTCTTGCCTCGTTCTGCACCCATCTTCCCTCTTTGTACAACTCTCTAGCCTCTTTCTACACCTCTCTTCCCTCTTTCTGCACCACTCTTGCCTCTTTTTGTACCTCTGTTGCTTCTTTCTGCACTTCTCTTGCCTCTTTCTGCACCCTTCATGCCTCTTTTAGCACCTCTGTTGCTTCTTTCTGCACTTCTCTTCCTTCTTTCTGCACTCTTCGTGCCTCCTTCTGCACCTCTGTTGTTTCTTTCTGCACTTCTCTTGGTTCTTTCTCGACTGCTGTTGCCTCTTTCTGTATTCCTCTTGCCTCTTAGAGCACCACTTTTGCTTCTTTCTGCACTTCTCTCTCCTTTTTCTGCACCCCTCTTGCCTCTTTGTGCACCTCTGATGCTTCTTTCTGCACCTCTATTGCCTCTTTATGCGCCTGCCTTGCTTCTTTCTGCAGCTGACTTGCCTCTTTCAGCCCCTCTGTTGCTTTTTTCTGCAGATCTCTTGCCTCTTCCTGCACCTCACTTGCCTGTTTCAGCACCTCTGTTGCTTTTTTCTGCAGATCTCTTGCCTCTTTCTGCACCCCTCTTTTCTCTTTCTGCACCTCTCTTGCCTCTTTCTGCACCCCTGTTCCCTCTTTCTGCACCTCTCTTGACTCTTTCTGTACCTCTGTTGCCTCTTTCTGCACTTCTCTTGCTCTTTCTGCACTCTTCGTGCCTCTTTCAGCACCTCTGTTACTTCTTTCTGCACTTCTCTTCCTTCTTTCTTCACCCCTCGTGACTCCTTCTGCACCTCTGTTGCCTCTTTCAGCACCTCTGTTGGTTCTTTCTGCACTGCTCTTGCTTCTTTCTGCACCTCACTTGCCTCTTTCTGCACTTCTCTTGCTTCTTTCTAAACCTCTGTTGCTTCTTTCAGCAATTCTCTTGCCTCTTTCTGCACTTCTCTTGCTTCTTTCTGCACCTCTGTTGCTTCTTTCTCCACCCCTCCTGCCTCTTTCTGCACCCCTCTTCCCTATTTGTGCAACTCTCATGCCTCTTTCTACACCTCTCTTCCTTCTTTCTGCACCTCTCTTGCCTCTTTCTGTACCTCTGTTGCTTCTTTCTGCACTTCTCTTGCCTCTTTCTACACCCTTCGTGCCTCTTTCAGCACCTCTGTTGCTTCTTTCTGCACTTCTCTTCCTTCTTTCTGCACCCGTTGTGCGTCTTTCAGCACCTCTGTTGCTTCTTTCTGCACTCCTCTTCCTTCTTTCTGCACCCCTCTTGCCTCCTTCTGCACCTCTGTTGCCTCTTTCAGCACCTCTGTTGGTTCTTTCTGCACTGCTCTTGCTTCTTTCTGCACCTCACTTGCCTCTTTCTGCACTTCTCTTGCTTCTTTCTACACATCTGTTGCTTCTTTCGGCAATTCTCTTGCCTCTTTCTGCACTTCTCTTCCTTCTTTTTGCACCCCTCCTGCCTCTTTCTGTACCTCTCTTGCCTCTTTGTGCACCTCTCCTACCTCTTTCTTTACCCCTCTTGCCTCTTTTTGCACCTCTGCTAGTTCTTTCTGCACTGCTCTTGCTTCTTTCTGCACCTCACTTGCCTCTTTCTGCACTTATCTTGCTTCTTTTTAAACCTCTGTTGCTTCTTTCAGCATTTCTCTTGCCTCTTTCTGCACTTCTCTTCCTTCTTTCTGCACCCCTCCTGCCTCTTTCTGTACCTCTCTTGCCTCTTTGTGCACCCCTCCTACCTTTTTCTGCACCCCTCTTGCCTCTTTTTGCACCTCTGTTGGTTCTTTATGCACTACTCTTACTTCTTTCTGCACCTCACTTGCCTCTTTCTGCACCCCTGTTTCCTGTTTCTGCACCTTTCCTGCCTGTTTATGCACTTCTCTTGCCTCTTTCTGCACCTCTGAGTTAGAGGTAGTTTTAATCCCCCTGCCCTATTATGTACTAGGGCCTTACAGGGGAGGTCATGCCAATCACAGGGGTTCCCCAACCCATAGTGTACCCTGGTGTATGTAGGTGTTTTCACTGTATTCTAAGTGTCTTTCAACATAGCACTGGCTCCGGGCCTGGTTAGTCAGAGTCAGTTACCACCAGTAGCAGTCAGTAAAAAGTTGGGGGCACAGGATGACTTTGCAACAAGGCCTTTTTCTGCACATCTGTTGGTTCTTTCTGCATATCTCTTGCTTCTTCCTGCACTTTTCTTTGTCTTTCTGGACATCTGTTGCCTCTTTCTGCATTTCTCTTGCTTCTTTCTGTGCCTTTCTTCCTCTTTCTTCACATGTCCTACCTCTGTAGGCATAGTTAGAAATTATCATTTAAAAAACCTTAGAAATTCACTGAAAAAACCATAGGTTCCAGGGGTGTTTTAGTTAGAAATTATCATTTAAAAACCTTTGAAATTCACTGAAAAAACGGGTTTCAGGGATGTTATAGTTAGAAATTAGCATTTAAAAAACCATAGAAATTCACTGAAAAAACCATAGGTTTCAGGGACGTTATAGTTAGTTGGACATTTCACTCATACAAAACCTGAGAAATTCGGCCGTTATAGTTAGTTGAGCTAACTATAACTCGCGCCTCGCAATGCACTGCTGATGACATCACATATTACATCATTCATGACATGGTCAGTGACATCACTGATGACATCACTGATGATATCTCAAATGACATCACTGATGACATTACTGATGACATCATCCACGTGATAATCTGATGCACCTTCTCACACCCTAATATAACCTTTGATACACCCACTCTAAAATACAGACTACCATTTTCGAAACCATAGACACACCAATACCAGTTACTACATACCCACTCACTGATTCCTAGGTCTACACACACAACCACTCATTCACCCATACAGTCATTCATACATGCAGTCACTTATCAATACAGCACTATCATTTGCACTCATACACCTATAAAGACACTCACACATCGCCATTCATCCATAGAGTTACTCACACACCTAATCAATCATGCAAAGAATCATTCACACTCCCATTTACTCACCTATACAGTTATACACACACCACCTCACTTATTCATACAGATACTAACACATACTTACTCTCTTTTACAATCACTGATACAAGCACACACTCATCCATACAGCCACTCTCACAATCACTCACTCTCACATATAGTCATTTATATACTCCAACACTCACATATACTGCCTTTCACATATGTAGTTATTCACACATGAACCACTGAGACATCCATTCACTCACCAAAACACCCATACACACACTCACCCACCCATACAGTACCTCACAGATGCACTCTTGAACCTATACACCCAGTGAATTACCCACTCACACATCCATGCAGTGAGTCACACACACCCCACCCACCCACACAGACACTCAGGCACCCATACAGATACTCAGACAACCAACCAATAACCCATATAGACACTCATGTAGCTACCCACCAACCCATGCAATCGCTTACACACCAACAGACAGACTGATACAGATATTCACACAGTTTAGTCACTAACCCATGCATTCAGTAAAACACGTTTAATCACTCACTTATACAGTCAGTCACACACCTACTAAATCATCCATTCAGACATTCATACACCCAGTCATTCTTCAATACACCTTGGCCTATATATATAAAACATATTTAAACTTTACAGAAACACACAGTCACTGGATGATGTCATCAGTGATGTCATCAGTGATGTCATTTGAGATGTCATCAGTGCTGTCATCAGTGATGTCACTGACCATGTCATGAATGATGTAATATGTGACGTCATCAGCAGTGTATTGCGGGGGCGCGAGTTATAGTTAGCTCAACTAACTATAACGGCTGAATTTCTCAGGTTTTGTACGAGTGAAATGTCCAACTAACTATAACGTCCCTGAAACCTATGGTTTTTTCAGTGAATATATATATAGATATAGATATATTTTATATTGGAATTGGAATTGTATTTATATAGCACTTACTACCCCTGATGAGGTGTCAAAGTGCTTTTTCGGCGAGTAGCAGTGGAGTTCTAAGGTTTTTAAAATGCTAATCCCTAACTATAACGTATGAGCACATGCGTAATGCCTGAGTGAATGGATAAGTTCATAGGTAGTACCTCCGTGAATGGATGAGTGCATGGGTAGTGGCTGAGTCTTTAAATGAGTGCATAGGTAGTGCCTGGGTGATTGGATGAGGGCATGCATTGTACCTGAGTGAATGGATGAGTGCAAGGGTAGTGCCTGGGTGACCAGATGAGTGCATGGGTAGTGCCTGAGTGAATGAAGGAGTGCATGAGTAGTACCTCAATGAATGCTTGAGAGCAAGGGTACTGCCTCAGTCATTGGATGAGTGCATGGGTAGTGCCTGAGTGAATGGGTGAGCACATGCATAATGCCTGGGTGAATGGATGAGTGTGAGAGTAGTGCCTGGGTGATTTGATATGTGCATGGTTAGTGCCTGAGTGAATGGAGGAGTGCATGGGTAGTTCCAGGGTGATTGGATGAGTGCATGGGTAGTGCCTCAGTGAATGGATGAATGCATGGGTAGTGGCTGAGTCTTTGGATGGGTGCATGGGTAGTCCCTGGGTGATTGGAGGACTGCATGCATAGTGCCCGAGTGAATGGATGTGGGCAAGGGTAGTGACTGGGTGAACAGATGAGTGCATGGGTAATGCCTGAGTCAATGGAGGAGTGCATGGGTAGTTCCTCAGTGAATGGATGAGTGCAAGGGTAGTGCCTGCATCATTGGATGAGTGCATGGGTAGTGCCTGAGTGAATGGATGAGCACATGCGTAATGCCTGAGTGAATGGATGAGTGCAAGGGTAGCGCCTGGGTGGTTGGATGAGTGCATGCGAAGTACCAGAGTGAATGGAGGAGTGCAAGGGTAGTGCCTGGGTGAACAGATGAGTGTGAGGGTAGTGCCAGGTTGATTGGATGAGTGCATTGGTAGTACCTCAGTGAATGGATGAGTGCATGGGTAGTGGCTGAGTCTTTGGATGAGTGCATAGGTAGTGCCTGGGTGATTGGATGAGTGCATGCATAGTACCTGAGTGAATGGATGAGTGCAAGGGTAGTGCCTGGGTGAACAGATGAGTACATGGGTAGTGCCTGAGTGAATGGAGGAGTGCATGGGTAGTTCCTTAGTGAATAGATGAGTGCAAGGTTAATGCTTGTGTGATTAGATGAGCGTATGGGTAGTGCCTGAGTGAATGGATGAGTGCAAGGGTAGTACATAGGTCATTGGATGAGTCCATGGGTAGTGCCTGAGTAAATGAATGAGTATAAGAGTTGTGCCTTAGTGTTTGGATGAGTGAATTCATAGTGTCTGGTTCAATGACTGCATGGGTTGTCCCTGGGTAATTCCATGAGTGCATAGATAGTGCCTGGGTGAATACAGGTGTGCATGGGTAGTGCCTTGGTGAATGGGTGAGTGTATGGGTATCGCATGAGTGATTGGAACAGTGAAAGCATAGTGTCTAGGTAATTGAATGAGTGCATGAGTAGTATCTGGGTGATTGGATGGGTGTATGCATAGTGCCTGAGTGAATGAATGAGTGCAAGGATAGTGTTTGAATAATTGGATGAGTGCATGGGTTGTGCCGTATACAGTAGATTATATCCTTTAAAACATAGACCTATTAGCTCTATAATATGTCTTAAAATACTTCTTCAAATGAGAAGAATCATCATACTTCAAAACTGTCAAATTTTCAAATATAATGAAAAGCACTTTCAATACCCACCTGTCCTGTATAAGGAGGAGAAACTAATACATACATCTTCTTGTAGGCAAATTTTGAAAACATGTGGTGTGAAACAGACATATTCTAGTATGTGTAGGCTTCTACATATATTCTAACACGTGTTGTGCATCTGATAACTCTAACTTTAAAACTATGTAGTTTATCATACAGGTGCAGAAATCTTATCAGTTCTACTAAAGTATTGAGTCACAGAAGCAGACATCTGTTATCTATGTATGCATCTGAGACGTCCTTGGATAGGGAGTTCAATACACACCTGCCCTGTATAATGAGGAGTAAATAACTTGCAATAAAAGCACTTTTGTTGGTTTATGCACTTTTCTAAAAAGTAAGTGTGATACTGCTCCTCAGAAATATGATGATACTTTTCAAATAGTCTAAAGGATAAACAATATTTATTTTACAAACAAATAACATATAATTAAAGAGTAAACATTTTCCAGGTTATCATGCATATTATAGTATGTATTCTTAATTTCAAGTAATTTAGATACATTACTCAGTAAAACTATTTTAGAGTAGTAATTTCCTAAACAGTGTTAAAACTGTTTTCAAACTTCAACAGTAGCTACTATAAAGAAGAAAAAGAAGAAATGTTATTTAATGATAATATATTAGAGAAATTATAATATTATATTTTTGAGAACACAAAATTAATGTAGAATTACATAAGGTTCTCAATTTACCTTTTTTGCTGTTCTCAGATTGCACATAACTTCACCATACACAGTGATTTCAATATACGATCATCATTGAACAGCAGGGAAAAAAACAATCAATTAACTGTAAAAAAAAACAAATCAGCATAGAACATCATTATTAATATGTGTAACTATGCATTCTCATTTCTATGCTTTCTTAATCAGTTCTTTCACCTACATTAACTCTATTATTTATCACAAATACATTTCACAAAACGTATAATCTCATTTGCATCTGGTACCAAATAGACAACAAATATATAAACTATTTGCTTTTAAACACAGTTTTCAAAATGTAATATCAATTAGGGCAAATAATAATCCAAACACTAATTATAAACACCAATAGTTTGCAGTATTGTGTACTTTCTTTTCATATATTCCCCAATAGGCCGAATGATGTCCTCAAAACTTTGGCTGCAGACATAACAAATATGAATTTGGTAATTCATAAGGCAATCTAGCTTTGAATACAAAGTGGACATCATTGCAACGTGTCCAACCTTTATTACACTTTAAATACACAGTATGGTGTCCAGATGTTGTAGTATGTCCATTCTGGAAAATAATAGCCACTGCTGTAAAAGTTCTTCCTGAAATAGATATTTGAGTTCCATTAAAATTTTTAATTTTTGTTTCCAATTTTCTTCCATTTATTCTACAACGTTGTAGCATTCAAATGAGATAGTTTCCAAATCTTTCTATATGTAATGTAGACAACATCTCTGATCTATAATGTGAACATCTCATATCCAGATTGGCTGTTTTTATCAATTTGTTAAAAGGTACCGATTTGCAGTCTGGTATTGTCCTGTTTCTATTTCAGTGGTAGAAGTAAATGAACACTCTTCACACTTATGGTCCCATCTGTAACTTAGTCCAAATAATTTTTCAATGTGTATTCCTTCATGTTCTAATACTCCAAGCATAAGCATTAGAAATTTTTGTGCATCTTGTTGTATGTTGAGAGTAAATGTCAATGAACCAGTACATATATCTAAAAGATACCGAATGCCAGAAGCAGTATGCATTTTACTTCTGTCACTTACCAGCTGTTGAAATACATGATGTAGTGCAGAACAGAATCTTTTTTCACAATTTTCCATGATTTCATGATGAAGATGTGGTAGATGAAACACAACATTCAGAATCACATTAGCATAACAGTTGATACCTGAACTATTTTCCAACTGGTATCCTACAATGACATCAACAGTTTCCATTTTTTGTTTCTTTACGCCTTTAGGTTTCTCTCAATTGTTTTCTTTTTTTAAACCTCAGTTGAATGTTTGACATATTTCTGTTTTGGACACACTACACGTTTCTCACATATAGGGTATTCACCTAAATCAGCAGCATAAAGTTTTATTAAACGAGTGTACTCTCTTACACAATTTGCATCAGCACTAACCTTTTTCTCATCAAAATCTATCAAATACAAACCAGACAATGTTCTTACTCGAGACAATGCAACGTATGCCATTCCCTCTTTGAACACTGTACTTCCAACATTTATAAAAGCTCTGTCTATACTCAAACCTTGAGATTTATGAATAGTTATTGCATATGCTAGAGACAGAGGAAACTGTTGTCTATGAACATACAAGTCTTTTACAAGCAAAAAACGTACAACACAACGCCCAATCTGTCTTACCTCATTTATCTGATCACATTTTATAATCAAAAATTCTAATCCATGTCTATTTTGAAAGTTTACAAAATCAACAACTTGTCCCATTCCTCCATTAACTAATCCTTCTTCTACATTCAAATTACGCCGCAAAATTACTCAACAGTTTTTACATACATGTAAAGTCTTTTCTAATCCTGCAGTTTTAAATACAGACTTTTCCAAAGAATCCAATTTAGCCAGTAGTTTCTCAGTAAGAACAATTGTTACTCCCTGGTGTTCAATTTTGTCAATAGCTTTAATTTCCACAATTTCTTCTTTTTCCAGTTTCAGAAGTTGTTGATTAAATGTAGAAAACTCTTGCAGTGTAGGCATTAGACAAACTATAGACTTGTTTTCTGCAAGCATATCGTTCATTACTTCAGCTGCTGTTTCTCCAGTTGTAAACAAATTACTTAGTAGTCGACTTTCTAAAGCTTGTTTTCCATGATCTGTCAAGACAAGAATTTTTGTCTTTAAGAATATTTCCATAATCTTCATCACTTGCTTGTCACATATTCTTAACAAGTTCTTTGTGTTCAAAGTGCAACTAAATATTTACATTCCCAATACTTCCCAAAGATTTTCTTGTGTCATCATGGAGAAGAGTTTTAAAAACAGGTTGTCCCTTTACAGGAGTAAGTTGTAGTAAGTCTCCAAATACAATTAAATGTTGTTCTCCAAATAGAACATCGTAATCTGTTTTTAAAACCTGTTGCATTCTCAAGTGTACAAAGGCAAGCATTAAGTTTGAGACCATGCTCACCTCATCAATGATTAAAAGTTTAATTTTCTTCAGTACTCTTGACACTTCATAACAAGCTTCTCCAGATAGCTTCTGATATTCCAATTTATTATCCTGTTCAACAGGTAGCATAAGTAATCGATGTAAAGTAATACCTTTAATGTTGTGTGCTGCTAACCCAGTTGGAGCTGTTACGACTCAAGATAAATGTGATCCTGTAGTTTTGTGTAGATAACTGGTTGTCGGAGGGATGGGCGGAATAGAAGCTAGGAGGCTTTATGTGATCCGCAATTTTGCCTTTTATTCACTGCACAGAGGTTTTTCACAAAAAGAAAAAAAACTCTGTTCTCTGTCTTCTTTTTTCTTGTAATGTGCTGTCTCTCTTTTACTCTTTCTCTCTGGCCATGAATTCTTCAACTTCTTCACTTTCTCTTCTTTTATCTTTTCTACAGGTTCTCTCTTCCAAATAGGGGACCCCAGGACACTCAGAAAAAAAGGATGCTAGGACGGTGAGTACCTTAGCTTTATTTATTGTGGAGCTAGGATAGTGCCCTTCACCATACCCAAGAAGGTGTTACATGTGGTTTCCACATGCTCTGGAAAGAGGAGTGATTATGGGATAGCGTTGGGGGGGTTGGTTATTCACCTCACATTCAAGCAGTAGGACAAGAGGTATCACAGATAGACTGATAGGTAGCAGAGTGAAGTACAATTGATGGTTAGCGACTCTCTTACTCCCTCTTCTCCCCACCCCTTCCTTTAGTTCCAATTACACAATGTCAAAAAAAAGAAGAAAAGAAAACTTAACCCACATGAGCCAGCCAGATTCCCTAGGGCTCGATCCTCTGTGCTCTGGCTCAGTAGTTTACTTATGTTAGCCGATCTCTTTTGGCTTCTTCCCATCCACCCCCTCCCCTTTTCCTTTTTCCTGACCTGTGTACGGTTACTCACCATCCGTGCTGCAACTCTCCAGAGTTGCGGTTGTGCTTCTCCTGGGGAGGGAACCCACCAGTCCTCACTCCACTACTCATCCGGTTCTTCGGCCAGCTCTTCTTCAGCGATGGGGTTTTCGTCTCATTCTACTCCTTCCTTCATGGCGGCCCTGCTGCAGTCTTCCTTGGCGTCTTCCTGTGCACCCTGGTCTCGCCTCTCGACCTCCAGCTTTGCTGACGCTAGTTCCGGGGCACGGTCCTTTTTGCCTCCCAGCGAGCTCTGGGATTGGTGTTCTCCGGTCAAGGGACCTCCTTCTTCCTGCGTGGAAAAGGTGAGGAATCTTTTAACTCTTTTGTCCCTCTTCTGTACTCGGGACGCTCTCCGGGTCATCAGGGGCGAAGCCGCCCCGCGAGGCATGCAGCGATCAATGGTGGGTTCCATCTCACATCCCTCTCCCCTGAATTTCTTGCTTGCAAGATATGACTCCACTGGATACCTGGACAGATAATCAGCGCTCGTCTGCTCTTTCAATTTTCTATGTTGGGTAGTGAAGCGAAAGGGCTGTAAGGCCAAAAACCAACGTAGTATCCTGTCATTATGTCCCTTGTTTTGGGCGAGCCATTCCAGAGGGGCATGATTGGTGTATAAGGTGAATTCCCTGCCGTCAAGGTAATACCTGAGGGAGTCAATAGCCCACTACAGCATATTTTTGTTCTCGGGGAAATAATTTCCGACTGATGTATAGAATCAGTCTCTCTTGACCTTTGAGGTCTTTTTGGGATAGGACAGCTTAATCCGTGTTCAGAGGCATCGGTTTGCAATATAAAGTGTTTGTTGTAATTAGGACTAAGAAGCACATGTTAGGTCGTCAGTGATTGCTTTAGCTGGTGGAAGGTTTGTAAGGCCTCTGCTGAGCAATGCTTAAGCTCCCTTTCCGTATTTCTTTCTTTCTTCAACAGATCTGTTAATGGGGCGGCTATCTGAGAAAACAAGGATAGAAATCGCCTGTAATATCCTAGAATACCCAAAAAGGCCCGGAGGTCCTTCTTTGTGCGAGGGAAAGGTACGTTGGAGATGGCTGCCATCTTCTCTTCTTATGGTCTGATACACCCTGCACCTAAGAGATATCAAAGATATTTTACTGATTTGGCGGCAAGATGGCTTTTGGTCAGATTGATGGTTAGTCCCCCTTCCTTTAAAGCCTGTATCACTCTCTTGAGGTGAGATAGGTATTGTTCCCAGGAGTCACTATATATCATTATGTTATCCAAATAGGCTGCAGAAAAGGTAGTGTATGGTTTGAGGATTAGGGGCCAGATGTACGACCCGCCAATTAGCGAGTCGCAAATTGCCTCGCATTTGCTACTCGCAATTTGTGACTCGCTAATTGGGATGCACAACAGTGTCTGAGACACTGTCTGCGATTCCCAATGGGGTCGCAAATTGCATGCCTCATGCATATTAATGAGGCTGTCGCATTTCTGCGACCCCATTGGGAATGGCTGGCACTCCCAGGGATGGTGCCTGCTGGGGTCAGCAGACCTCCATGTCTTGGACTGCTTTTAAATAAAGCAGTTTTTTTTTTTTTAAATGCAGCCAGTTTTCCTTGAAGGCAAATGGTATGCATTTAAAAAATAAAAATGAAACTTTTCAGTTTCATTTTTAAGGGCAGACAGTGGTCCCTGGGACCACAGCGTGCCCTTAAAAAATATTTGCGCATGCATTCACAAATGGGAAGGGGTCCCCTGGGGACCCCTTCCCGTTTGCGAGTGCTTTACCACACTTCTGAGAATGGTGGTAAACTGCGAGTGTTTTGCAACCGCAATTGCGGTCACAAAACATTCTTACATAGCTTAAGGAGTCGCTATTAGGAAGGGCAACCTTGAAACGCCCCTTCCTAATAGCGAGTCACTAATCCTATTTTGCGAATCGCAAATTGATTTACGACTCGCAAAATGGGATTAGTTCATGGTCCACAGGTTTTTTGTGGGCGCAAACGGGTCTAAAACCCATTTGCGCACGGAAAACCTTTGTACATCTGGCCTTAGATTCATTAGTCTCTGGAAGGTGGCAGGTGCTCCATGTAACCCAAAAGGGAGCATGCTGAAATTGGTATAGCCCTCCTGGGGTAGAAAAGGCGATTTTTTCCTTATCCTGTTCTCGTACAGGTACCTGCAAGTATCCTTTACACAGGTCTAGGGTGCTGATATATTGTGCTTTACCCAGTCTTGCGATCATTTCATCTACTTGGGATAACGGATAGGCGTCAAACTGGGATATTTTATTAACCTTTCTAAAGTCAATACAGAATCATATAGAGCCATCAGGTTTGGGTACTATGACAATAGGTGAACACCATTCGCTACTAGAGGGTTCAATTATCCCCATTTCTAACATGTGTTGTATTTCTTTTTCTATGGCTTCTCACCTGGACACAGGGATTCAATAAGACCGTAGTCGTATTATCTTTCCTGGAGGTGTATGAATGGCATGGTTAATTAGAGATGTCTTCCCGGGAACCAAGGAAAACACGTCTTGTAAGGGACGTAAGCATTCCCTTAGTTCCTGTTGACGGTGTTCGGGCAGATCAGATCTATGCTTTGTTGGAACAGGGTGTTATGATTTTCTGATACTCCAACTAAGACTGGCTTAGCCCCTTCCCATTTTTTCAGTAGATTGATATGATATATTTGGGTATTTCTTTTATTGTTGGGAACCAGTTCCAAACGGTATGTGACTGGGGTTATTCTTTCCAGGACTTTGAAGGGGCCCTGCCACTGCCCTATTCATTTATGGTCGGAGGTGGGCATCATTAATAATACTAGATCACCCACGTCTAAGGTTCGTTATTGGGCCTTCCTATCATACTGTTCTTTCTTTGCCGCCTGAGCCTGTTCTAAATGAGTTTTGACTATGCTCCGAATCTGGTGTAGGCGAGATTTTAAATTGTATACATACTCAGGGAGTGGTTTAGCATCGCATGGTTCCTCCTTCATTCTTCTTTTACCATATCTAGTAGTGTACGGGGATGCCTGCCACATAAGAGCTCGAAGGGGGAATATCCAGTACGCTTTTGTTGTTTACAGCGAATGGCAAAAAGAGCTAGGGGCAGCATATCTTCCCATTTTTGGTAATCTAGGTCTAGCAATTTTTTTAGAGTTGTTTTAAGGATGGTGTTATATCTTTCCACTAGGCCATCCGTTTGTGGGTGGTAAGTGGTGGAACGTATTTGTTTTATGTGGAGCTGTTGACAAACCTGTTTCATTAGATTGGAGACGAAAGGGGTTCCCTGGTCTGTTATGATTTCCTTTGGGAAACCTACTCAGGAGAATACATTAATCATAGCCTTCGCTATCTGGGTGGCGTTGAGATGTCTTAATGCGATTGCCTCTGGGAATCAGGTGGCATAGTCCACCATAACTAGGACATACCGATGTCCGCTTTGATTGAAGAAGGGGCCCCATTTTGTCCATCCCCATCCTAGACAACGGTTCCTCTATTATAGGGTAAGGGTTGCTTTTTTCTGCACTTCTCTTGCTTCTAACTTTTGTGCACAAATTTACAGAGGATGCTGTTTGAAACACAGGTATTCAAGTATTTGTATGTTTATTTTTATGTAACATGTCACTAGGTAAAAGTAAAGACACATGCATGCATACCTGCACAAACTTGGTCAGACTTACATCAGTGATATGGTTAGGATTGCTGTTTTACATTTGGTAGGCCTAACATTCTGAGCAGTCAATGAATAGTGAACCTTCAAGAGAAAAGTGAGGTTTAATACATCTTGGGAGAAGGATTAGTGAATAGGCTACATTGTATGAGTCTCTGGTAAGGTACAGTTGAAGTAGGCCTCCTTCTGCACCACTGTAGCTTCTTTCTGCACTTCTCTTGCTTCTTTTTGCACCTTTCTTCCTCTTTCCGGACTTCTGTTGCCTCTTTCTGCATTTTTCTTGCTTCTTTCTGCACCTTTCTTCCTCTTTCTCCACCTCTCTTGCATCTTTCTGAACTTGTCTTGCTTCTTTCTGTGCCTTTCTTCCTCTTCCTGTACATTTCCTACCTATGTAGGCATAGTTAGGATTTAGCATTTAAAAAACATTAGAAATTCACTGAAAAACCAGGTTTCAGGAATGTTATAGTTAGGAATTAGCATTTAAAAACCTTAGATATTCACTGAAAAAAACACAGGTTTCAGGGACGTTATAGTTAGGCTGACATTTTACTCGTACAAAACCAGAGAAATTCGGCCATTATAGTTAGTTGAGCTAACTATAACTTACACCCCCGCAATGCACTGCTGATGATGTCACATATTACATCACTCATGACATGGTCAGTGACATCACTGATGACATCTCAAATGACATCACTGATGACATCACTGTAGACATCATCCACTTAATAGCCGATGTACCTCCTCACACCTTAATATCACCTTTCATACACCCACTCTATAATACAGACAACCTTTTTCAAAACAATAGACACACCAATACCAGTTAGTACATACCCACTCAGCTACTGATATATGCACTCATATACCCATACAGACACTCACACACCGCCACTCACCCCTAGAGTTACTCACACACCTAGTCAGTCAACCAAAGAATAAATCACACTGCCATTTACTCACCTACACAGTTATACAAACACCACCTCACCTATTCATACAGATGGTAACACATACTTACTCTCTTCTATAATCACTGAAACAAGCACACACTCACCCATATAGCCACTCTCACAATCACTCAGTCACACATACAGTCACTTATATACTCTAACACTAATATACTGCCTTTCACATATGCAGTTACTCACGTATATACCACTGAGACATCCATACACTCACCAACAAAGCCATACGCACACTTACTCACCCATACAGCCTCTCGCAGATGCACTTATGAACCCATACACCCAGTGAATCACCCACTCACATGTCCATGCAGGGAGTCATACTCACCCCACCTACCCACACAGAGACTCAAGCACCCATACAGGTATTCAGACAACCAATCATTAACCCATATAGACACTCATGTAGCTACTCACCAACCCATGCAGCCACTTACACACCAACTGACAGACTGATACAGACATTCACACAGATTAGTGATTCACCCATGCATTCACTAAGACATGTTTAATCACTCACTTATACAGTCAGTCATGCACCCAGTAATTCATCCATTCAGTCACTCATACACCCACTCATTCTTCAATACACCTTGGCATATATATATATATATATATATATATATATATATATATATATATATATATATATATATATATATATATATTACCTAATGGCGGCCGCCAGTAGGTAGTTATAGTTAGGACCTATTATCCATAGGAAAAGCATTTTTTTATTTGCCAATATCTTTGGCACTGTTTGACGAATCTTCGCAAAATGTTCAAAACTGGTGAGGCGCTCCGGTCAGCTCCTGTCCTGAAAGTTTCGGGGTGATTCATCAAGCAGGGTCTGAGAAAAAGGGGGGTCCCAAAGCGCATTTTCCCCATGTTAATTTCCATCTGAATTTTTGGAACAGGCTACAGCCCGAACTCCTGAATGGAATTACAGCAAACTTGGCAAAAGGGTAGCTCTTGGTTCAGAAAGCGCCCTTTTTTTTAAATGGTGTAAATCCGTTCCGTAGTTCCTGAGAAATTAAAAAAAGAAAAAATGTCGATATCTGAGCACCGAGGAGGAGTCGCGACTCCTCCCGAGCACGAGCTTCATTCTAATTGGCTGCCAACACTCCAAACCAGGAAGTGTTGGCAGCCATCTTGTGACTCATAACCGAGTCACAAGAAAACAGTAAAACAAAGATGAAAAACAAGAAAAGGGGGCAGGGTAGAAACACCCTGACCCCCCCCGGACTGTTCAGGGGGTCCCACAGGGACCCCCAGGGCCAAAAAAAGCATTTTTCTTTTAAAAACAGCCGAATTTGCGCTGGGTGCGAATCCGGCCGAGAAAATTTAAAAAAACTTATATAAGCCCCAGGGTGGGCCAGGTCCCGGGGGCAATGCGTAATTAATTTGCGGGGGCCCACGGGGGCCCCCACAGCCCCGGGGACCGCCACCTCCCTGGGGCTCTGTTTTTCAAAAAAAAGATGTGTGGGGGGCAAGAGCCCCCCCACATGCCCCGGGAACCACCACCTCCCCAGGGCACATACTCATTTCAATGCGGGGGACCGTAGCGGACCCCTGGGCCCCGGGGACCACCACCTCCCTGGGGCTTTGAAATGTAGGGAGGGAAGGCACCGCGGTCCTGCTCCTGGAGCCCTCGATGGCCCTGGGGACTGCCACCCCCCAGGGCCGGCTCCTGCAATGTCCCGGGGTGCCCACCCCCAGGACATTGCCGTTTGCTATGGCAGGGCAGGAGCATGGCTCCTGCCCTGCCATTGCAAGCACTGCTTTGGTTTTTGGAAGCGAGAGCAGGAAACCTGCTCTTGCTTCCAAAAACCAAAGCAGAATTGCTTTTGCACAAGGGCAGCTCCCCTTGTGCAAAAGCAATGCCAGCTCCCGCAGGAGGCGGGGAGCCGGCGGGACCATGGGGGCATTGGGGCTCCCCCCACGGGCCCCAACAGTAAGGCCAGGCCCTGGGGGATGGGGTCCCCGGGGCCAGAAGTGGCCCGGGAAGGGGACCACGTGGCCCCCCTCCCCTGTAAAAAAAAATTAAATTAAAAAAAAATGGAAAGGCCAGCCCCGGGGATGGGGTCCCTGGGGCCATAATTGGCCTGAGGAGGGGGGCCACGCGGCCCCCCTCCAAAGTATTAAATAAATGGAAAAAAAAAAGACTGGCCATGCCCCGGGGATGGGGTCCCCGGGGCCGAAATTGGCCTCGGGAGGGAGGCCACGCGGCCCCTTCCTGTTTTTTTTTTTATAACAAGGGGTCAGGCCCTGGGGGATGGGGTCATCAGGGCCCCAAAAATGGTAAAAGAAGGGGGGCCACACCGCCCCCCTTCTAAAAAAATTTTTTTTTTTTAAAAGCCGGCATCTCGCTGGAGGCCCCGCCCCCTCCCTGCACCACTCTGCAAATGCGCCCCCTGGTGCATTGTAAGTTGGGGAATTAATTCCCCTTGAATACTGAGGGTCCCTGGGGGCCAACTAGCCCACCTCAGGACACAAGTGGACTTCATCCTCCGAGCAGCAGTGCACCAGGAGCCGCGTTTGCAGAGTGGTGTAAAAAGGGGCGTGGCCTCAGACCACCTCTCTGCAATACAGCTCTGTGGCGCTTACTGGAGATACCTGGTGGGCTAGTTGGCCCCCAGGGACCCTCAGGATTCAAAGGCACTTAATCCCCCAACCCAGAACGCACCAGGAGGTATGTCTGCAGAGTGGTGGAGAAAGGGGGCGTAGCCTGTGTCCACCTCTCAGCAATCCTACTGTGTGGGGCTTACTGGAGGTAAGAGGTAGGCTAGTTGGCCCCTAAAGGACCCCCAGCAGCGAAGGGGACTTCAATCCACATCCAAGAGTGCACCAGGGAGCGCGTTTGCACAGTGGTGGGCAAAGGGGACGTGGCCTGCTATAAGAACTTAGCAATCCTGCTGTGTAGGACTTACTGGAGGTAATAGGAGGGGTAGTTGGCCCCCAGGGATGTCCTTGGGGGCCAACTACCCCTCTTGTTACCTCCAGTAAGTCCCACACAGTGGGATTGCTAAGACGTCTTCGGGGGCCATGCCACTTTTTCTCCACCACTCTGCAAACACGCCTCCTGGCAGACTACGGGATGGGGATGAAGTCCAGTTTTCTCCTGAGGGACTTTGGGGGCCAAGAAGTCCCCCTGGTACTTCCTGTAAATCCTACGCAGTGGAATTCATGAGCGCTGGTCGGAGGCCCAGCACCCTTTCTCCACCACTCTGCAAACGTGACTACTACTTAAAGAAGCATCTTTCTGCACCTCTGACTTAGAGGTAGTTTTAATCCCCCTGCCCTATTATATACTAGGGCCTTACAGGGGAGGTCATGCCAATCACAGGGGTACCCCAACCCATAGTGTACCCTAGTGTATGTAGGTGTTTTCACTGTATTCTAAGTGTCTTTTAGCATAGCACTGGCTCTGGGCCTGGTTAGTCAGAGTCAGTTACCACCAGTACCAGTCAGCAAAACGTTGGGGTCACCGGATGACTTTGCACCAAGGCCTCTTTCTGCACCTCTGTTGGTTCTTTCTGCATATCTCTTGCTTCTTTCTGCACCTTTCTTTGTCTTTCTGGACTTCTGTTGCCTCTTTCTGCATTTCTCTTGCTTCTTTCTGCGCCTTTCTTCCTCTTTCTGCACATGTCTTACCTCTGTAGGCATAGTTAGAAATTAGCATTTAAAAAACCTTTGAAATTCACTAAAAAAAACATAGGTTTCAGGGACGTTATAGTTAGAAATTAGCATTTAAAAAACTTTAGAAATTCACTGAAAAAACCATAGGTTTCAGGGACGTTATAGTTAGAAATTAGCATTTAAAAAACCTTTGAAATTCACTAAAAAACCACAGGTTTCAGGGACGTTATAGTTAGTTGGACATTTCACTCGTACAAAACCAGTGAAATTCGGCCGTTATAGTTAGTTCAGCTAACTATAACTCGCGCCCCCGCAATGCACTGCTGATGACGTCACATATTACATCATTCATGACATGGTCAGTGACATCATTCATGACATCACTGATGACATCTCAAATGACATCACTGATGGCATCACTGATGACATCATCCACGTGATAATCTGATGCAACTCCTCACACCCTAATATAACCTTTGATACACCAACTCTAAAATACAGACTACTATTTTCGAAACCATAAACACACCAATACCAGTTACTACATACCCACTCACTGATTCCTAGGTCTACACACACATCCACTTATTCACTCATACAGTCACTCATACATGCAGTCACTCATCAATACAGCACTATCATATGCACTCATACACCTATACAGACACTCACACACCGCCACTCACCCATAGAGTTACTCACACAAGTAGTCAGTCATGCAAAGAATCAATCACACTCCCATTTACTTACCTATACAGTTATACACACACCACCTCACTTATTCATACATATACTAACACATACTTACTCTCTTATACAATCACTGATACAAGCACACACTCATCCATACAGCCACTATCACAATCACTCACTCTCACATATAGTCATTTATATACTTCAAAACTCACATACACTGCCTTTCACATATGTAAGTACTCACACATGTACCACTGAGACATCCATTCACTCACCAACACAGCCATACACACACTCACCCACCCATACAGCCAATCACAGACATACTCTTGAACCCATACACCCAGTGAATCACCCACTTACACATCAATGCAGGGAGTCACACACTCCCCACCCACCCACACAGACACTCAGGCACCCATACAGATACTCAGACAACCAATTAATAACCCATATAGACACTCATGTAGCTGCTCACCAACCCATGGAGGCGCTTACACACCAACTGACAGACTGATACAGACATTTACACAGTTTAATCACTAACCCATGCATTCACCAAGACATGTCTAATCACTCACTTACACAGTCAGTCACACACCTACTAAATTATCCATTCAGACACTTATACACCCACTCATTCTTCAATACACCTTGGCATATATATATATAAAACATACTTAAACTACTATTCAGAAACACACAGTCACTGGATGATGTCATCAGTGATGTCATCAGTGATATCATTTGAGATGTAATCAGTAATGTCATCAGTGATGTCACTGACCATGTCATGAATGATGTACTATGTGATGTCATCAGCAGTGCATTGCGGGGGCGCGAGTTATAGTTAGCTGAACTAACTATAACGGCCGATTTTCACTGGTTTTGTACGAGTGAAATGTCCAACTATCTATAACGTCCCTGAAACCTGTGGTTTTTTCAGTGAATATATATATAAATGATTAAATAAATATTTTAAATACACTGTGACACTTCAGTACATGTATTTAAACAAATATCACTCATAAAAACATTTTCATTGCTTTTACTATGCACCATTTGGAGTGCTTCTTCTTTAAATATTGGAAATATGCTACTAGACGTCATATAAAACATGTCTAATACTCAATCAGTACTTTTGTGTACAAGTTACAGACTACTTCATCCTCTTCCTTTAGTAGGATCACCTATAAAAAGAGGAAAAGATACCCAATTATTTCCTCCTGAAAACATTTGTTTTTTTTAAAGGGTTCTCAGAACCAACATGTGCAAACACAAAGGACGTTAAGGCCTGATTTAGAGCTTGCCGACACTGTACTCTGTCACAAACGTGACTGTGCCACTTTTCCACCCAACCTACCCCCTAGAGTCATGCGGACCATTAGCTTTCCATCCTCGGTGCCCCCATTGGTTCCATCAGTAGAAAGTTTGTTCCAAAAGCACAAAAGAACGCTGACTGTACTAGTAAGTGCATCAAACGACCTGCCCTAATTAGGGCAGATGGTCCGATGTCCTGTTTTTCTGTCCATTGCTGCCCAGAAAAACAAGGCAGCAATGAACAGAAAAATAAAATAATGAGCACTGCAATCGGGGGGCGTGGCTAGCCAGCATGGCCGAGTAGACGTCCTTCTACGGAGCTCTGCGCGGCAGCCCGAATTTTGTTACAATCTTGGAATATCCTGTCCCCACTGTGAGCGCAATTGGATCGCTATAACACCGAAGGAACCTAAGCAGCCGCCGACAGCAGCTGTAGCACGGACGTTGCCCCCCGGACTGCTGAAAAGGTGTTGCGGCCTCGGAGGGGCGGTGTCACCATTTTGGATTGCCCCGAGAGCTGACTGCGAGAGCCGGGCCTCAGGCTCGTCCTGAGGTCGCAACGAGGATCACTACATCCGGATCCCCCTCCGGGAGCAAGGGGCGGCTGCCTCACCCTTCGGAGGACCGAGAAGTGCAACGTAAGTGCTGCGGGGCACGCAGAGGGGTCTGCGGTGCCGGATCGGGCCGGAAGTCCTAAAGCTGACGCAGAACGAGGAGGTCGTGGAGGAGGCCCCCGTCGGAGCCTACGAGAATATGGGACGGGCCCTGTGCCCTTGCGGTGGGGCGGGAGAGTGATTGTGGGCTTCCTGCCTGCGCTCCCCCACGGGGAATCGATGGCTGATTTCTGACAGACAGAGGCCGAGAACCTGGGCTACAGCCGAGAGCAGGGCCTGGACGGCTTCCTTGGCATACATCACCGTGTCCGTGTCCGCACCTGTGGTGGGGTGGCTTGCCGGGTGGCCCCGGAGCCTGGAGCGATTGTGCCCCCCCATTGCGCCCCCCCCAGGCTGGTGGTGCAGGAGGAGAGTCACCATTGGCAAGACCTAGAGAGACTGAGCTGAGGCCAGGGCCGACACAGGTATAAGGCTGGACTTGTTATTTTGGGAACCAGGCCTACGCCACGTTGAGGGACCTATGCGCTGACCCCCCTGCCTGGTGGGCGCATTAAGGGCTCTCCTGGGCTATACCAAAACAAGAGAGAAGGGCTGGTCTTGACGTTTGGGTGCCTGGTGGTTCGGGCCTGTGCCGGATGTACTCCAATGGGGGCATGCAAGTGGGTCTGATACTGCTGGGAACGGACCTCTGAGCTCTGAGCTCTGAGCTCTATGAAACAGCAGCATAGAGAGGGTGGTGGCTGGGTGCCCCTCCACGTGGACACTTGGATGGTGCCTACTGGCCTCTGACTGGCAATAAGGAGAGGCATGGCGATGGGGCTGGGCATGTGTCGCTTGCTTCAGCAGAGAGGCCTTTGGAACTGACCGCCCAATATCATAGTGGTGGCCTGAGACTGGTCCTTTTGGAGGAGATACCTCATACTGCCTCTGGCACTAATAGACTGTGAGTCGGTCAGCAAGCAGCTGGGAGCCATGCTGACCTCTCAGGGTGCCCTGACAGGTACCCTGATAGGTGTGCAACTATGGGGAAAGATAAAGCACCCAAGGCTCAGGCAAATAAGATCTCGAATTATGCCCAGCCTATTCCCCATGGACTTGGGGCTGAAGAGGAGGAACCAGCTGCTGGCCAGAGGGCCGATGAGCAGGGGGCGGCGGACGCCCCTACGTTGGTGGATATCATTCAGGCAATCCAGACAACCAGGAACGATATGATCCACAAAATAGATGCGGTGGCTGTTGACGTGAACCTTCTGAGGTGTGATTTACGAAAGGTTTCGGATAGGGTGTCAGCCACTGAGCAGGATGTAGACACTCTTAAGATGGAAGTCAAGAATCTCAGTGCCATGGTGGTGGAACTCAAGCGACAAGTTATAAAACTAGATGACCGGGGAGAAGATTCAGAAGAATCTTTGTTTTGTAGGGTTCCCTGAAAAAGCGGAAGGCCCATCCGCCAAACTGTTTCTTGAGGAGTGGATAATAAAAGAAATGGCCCCAGCGCGCATATCTAAATTCTTTAGTATTGAAAGAGCACACAGGGCGCTGGTGGCGCCGCCTCGGCCCGGCGCGCCTCCTAGGGCAATTATCGCAAAGCTCTTTAATTTTCGGGACCGGGACTTCCTCCTGCAGATGTCCTGGAGTGGACGGCGCTTCTTTTTTGAAGGACATTCTATATCGTTGCACCCAGATTACACTCAACGAGTACAGGTGCAGAGGAAGACCTTCATTGTGGTCAAGCGGCGACTGCGGGACCTGAAGTATAGCCTGATGTTCCCTTCTAAACTTCACGGGTCGCACACTGTTCTTCTTCTCGGCGGTGGAGGCGAGCGAATGGCTGGACGACAGAGGCCCCGAGGGGAGATGCCTGGTGCTCTCTACGGCTTCCACTGGAGCAACAGGGTCCCAGACCTCTTCCCGGGGCCGGAGGTATCCGAATCGACAGCCGCAGGCTGGAAGGGCGGCAAGATCCGGTCGCATAAAAGTCCTGCAGGACGGCACCCTTCAGGCATCGGACACGGAGGCAGTGCCGGACTCTGTTGACATGACGCCGGACCTGGGGGACAGGACGGATGCCCTGAACAGCGGACATGAATGATTGTCATATGCGGACAGCTCGGGGGACAATGTACAGATAAGTGTAATACCAGTGATTGAGGCCGAATTGGGTGCTGGAGGGATCTAGTCCTGGGGGCAGCGGAGACTGGGCTGCCCCTCTATCTTTGTTCTATTGTCTGTATTCAGTATTACATATGCTTGGGAATATCACATTGGGAGCAAGGGCACTCGCGGGGCTGCGACGTCCCCCAGCAGAGTTCAGGCGCGTCTGGGTCGCTAGAGAGTAGTTTCATGCCCAGGCGAAGCCGGTTCTCTAGCACAGCAATAGTTACGATAACCTACCCGTGTAATAGGTGAGGCTGGTCTACCTTTCAGCCTCTGACTTCCTGTGGGGGGAGCTAATGTTTATAGCGGGTGGGTGGGGGCGGTATGTGCTGCTATTTGTTTCGATTACAACGTATGCATCAATGGTAATGCGACTGCCCAGGGGGTGGGGGAGGGGGAGGGACTGTTTCTGTTTCACTTTCAATGTTTTTCTAGCTATCAGGGGGGTTTTAGGGTCATGGGAAATTGCATATAAGTCACATAAAACTCCGGGAAAGGAAAATTGTTCATCTCTGGGGGAAAGGGACGAAATGATTTGTACACATCAACGCAATCATGTCAATACAAACACTGAAGATACTTAACTGGAACCTTAGGGGGATGGCGGGTCTAGAGAAGCGCCGCAGAGTACACGCATTTCTGAAGAGATATAAGATAGCGATAGCTGGGCTGCAGGAAACGCATATCTGGGGAAATACTATCTCGAGTATACGGCGGCGGTGGAGGGCTCACCTATATGCCACCTCGTACTCAGGCTTCGCACGGGGGCTCTGGTGTGGGTGGCACCGGGGGTCCCCTTCCAGCATATGCATCATGTCCTGGACAAGGACGGGTGGTTTGTTATTCTCCATGGGAGATGGGAGGGCAAGGAAGTCTGCATAATTAATGTATATGCCCCTAACTCGGATTGCCCAGACTTTTTCCCAGCACTTCTGCAGGCGGCGACTCCATATATGGGGGCCGAAGTTATCCTTTTTGGGGACTTTAACTGTATCTTTGACGTTGCATTGGATAAGGAGCCCCCAGAGATAACACCAAGCCTCGCATGCTCAGGTCACTACTTACAATAATGCAGGGTATGCAGCTCAGGGACGAATGGAGGGCCCGTCACCCTACGAAGAGAGAATTTTCCTGTTATACTCCGGCTGCCTGCACGTATTCCCGTATAGATCATTGCTGTCTAACAGCTGGCCTGTCTGCCAACTCGGAAGGAATATCGTACTTGCCCCGCTACCTTTCAGATCACGCGCCGTTGCTGCTCATTCTAAACAGCGGGCCTGGTCGTCTGCCTATTCGGCTCTGGTGACTCACTGACCCCCCCCCTTGAGCACACCATTGAAGAGGCACTGCAACACTACTTTACAGATAACTGGGGGTCAACGGCTTGTAGATCCACGGAGTGGGAGGCTATGAAGGTGGTCTTGCGGGGGGTGTGCATGAGAACCACCTATGGGGTGAGGAGACAGTTGAGTGAAGATATCACGGCCCTGGAAAAGAAAGTTAAGAGATTAGATGACACTATGAATAAGACACCTGCACAGCTGGCCGATTGGACACGACTCCGGGGGGAGCTACTAGAGGCCTTGACAAGGCTGGAAATATTTGAGTACACCACATATAGGCAAAAACTGCACATGGAGGGGGACAGATCGGGGGCGCTCCTGGCGTGATTATTACGCACAGAAACAGAGCATTCACCCATTTTCCAGTTGCGGGGAAGAGACAGAGACATAGTACACACCCACGGGCGATCCTTAGGGAATTTGCAGCTCATCTCAAAGATACGTGCGCTGTTGACTCTCGGGTTAGCGTGCGCTCTTTGTGGGAGTTCCTCGAGGGCTTGTTGCTCTCCATTCTGGGGGAGGAGGACGCGGAGGCACTGGGCGCACCGATCTCGAGGAAGGAAGTGCTCACATCCATTAACAAGCTGAGGTCGGAGAAATGCCCAGGGAGTGACGGCCTGCCAGCGGAGTTTTATAAACGATTTGCCCTTCAGCTGGCTACACACCTCCTTGAGGTATATAATGAAGCCCTGGCTCACGGGGAATTCCCAAAGACTATACTGGAAGCAACAGTGTCTATGATTCCCAAGCCGGATAGGGACCCACTCTCCCTGGGGGCCTACAGGCCTATCTCTCTCTTGAATATCGATGCCAAAATTCTAAGCTGTATATTGGCAGCTCGTCTCCTACCATATATGTCACTGTTGATCCACCCGGATCAGGCCGGGTTTATCCCAGGGTGGAACACTACTCATAACTTGCGCCGGCTGGCACATATCTGGCATGCGCCACACCTGGAAGCAGAATCCTGGGCATTGTGCCTGCTGGACATACAGCAGGCATTCGACTCCGTGGAGTGGTGCTATATGTGGGAGGTGCTTCAAAGGATGGGACTGGGTAATCCTTACATTGCGTGAGTTAAACTACTGTACACTGGACCCACCGCTAGGGTACGCCTTCGTGGTCAGGTATCAGATAGCTTCGGGCTACAGAGGGGTACGCAGCAGGGGTGCCCCTTGTCCCCGTTATTATTCGCTATTGCGATGGAGCCCTTAGCGATTGCCCTCAGGCTGCGCATGGGGCAGTGGGGTGCCCAACTGGGTGTCAAGAACCATGTGGTGTCTATGTTCGCAGATGACACATTAGTATATCTCCGGCACCCGGAAGAATCTGTACCGATGCTTACTGGGGAGCTTACAAGGTTTGGGGAAATATCGGGACTGCAACTCAACCCAGGTAAATCTAAACTCTTCCCTATGGGAGTTCTTTCCGGCAGAGGGGAGCAGGACCTGACACCAGTGGGGATGCGATGAGTGGGCGACGAGGTGAGATACCTCGGGATTAAGCTAGTACACATGCAAGTGGCAATTCTGGAGAGTAATATGGGGTGGTGCGTGGCGGGAATTCAGAGGTCTGTGGCTTTTTGGAAGGAACTCCCCCTATCACTAATGGGTAGGGTGGCGCTTTCCAAGATGGTGATCTTGCCACAATGCCTCTATATCATGCAGAATTCAATCTATCAAATCCTGCACATGTATTTCCGGCGGTTGGAACGTCTGCTTGTGGAGTTGTTATGGGGATCCAAGAGGAAACGAGTCAAGCTAGATACATTACAGAGGCAATGGGAGTGGGGGGGACTTGAGGTCCCCAGACTGGGGTTCTATTATATGGCATCGCAACTCCAACACGCGGTGTATTGGTTGGATGACCAAGACAAGTGGGAGAAGAGGTTGTTGGCGGGCACACACCATGAAAAGTCGCTTCCTGAGCTCCTCATGTTGGGGGCAGGAGTACTGGAGCGTTTTCCATATATCGTTCGGCACGTAGCAGCAGTTTGGGAAACGGCAATAAAAAATGTAGTGAAGAGGGCGCCGTATGTTCCAGAGGCCCCACTGTGGGCGGTACAACCCTTCAAAAAGATAGGACAGGCTATGTCCATTGTTAAATGGACGGAGGGGGGATGCCAAACGATGGGGGATCTATATACAGCCCAACAGTTCTTGACGAGAGAAGAGGCAGAAACCATGTTTGAGCTGGGCAGGGGGCAATATTTACAGTATGCCAAGATTTCTGCGGTGGCTCAGGAGCTGTGGCTGACATTTCCTCAAGAACCACGGGTTACGGCAACCCTTCATGCAATGACCACCCTGGCGGGAGGACGTAGGCTGGTTTCCCACATCTATAGGGCACTCAGGGAGGACCTCCCCACTGGCCCCCTCCCCATTCAGGCTAAATGGGACAATACACTAGGGGAACCTTTGACAGAGGCGGAGTGGAGGAGAGTACACGAGGGGGTTAAGCAGGTCAGTTCCAAAGCTAGATTTAAACTCACACAGTACAACATAGTGCACCAGACGTATTTGACCCCGAGAGTGATTCACAAAATATTTCCAGACCGCTCCATCTGTTGCCCCAGATGCAGATCTGTGGACGCTCATTTTCTCCACATGATTTGGAGCTGTCCTGAGTTGACACCTTTCTGGGGGTGGGTGGTGCACTGTTTACAGAGGGTCACGGGCTGGACGGTGCCGCAGGATGTTAGGGGAGTGCTGCTTGGGCTTCTCCCTGCCCCCAAAACTAAGAAACTTACTAGGAAGTTCCTTCAACTGGGACTGGTGTTGGCCAAAAGTCAGATAGCTATTAGATGGATGAGTCCCACCCCCCCTGCGGTTGAGACTTGGACCAAAGATATGCGTGAATGGGCCACGGCGGAGTTAATAAGAATGATGAGAGTCAGGAGGGATGAAAGGCTGGAGGAGGATGCGAGGGGATGGTCCACCATGATCACTGACTTAACACAGACGGATGACCCATCTTCGGAAGAAACGGATGAACTACTGGCAGGTATGGATGGATCAGAGACAGAGGGGGTGCGGGAGAATCCCCTGACACCAGAGAATGATGAGACTGAGTAGACTACATATGTAGAGATTACATTTTTAGAAACTGAGATTGACATTGCAAGATCACATGACCTGGGGGGGAGGGGAAGGGGGACTGTGTTAACTGTTTAAGTTTATACTCAATAATTAGCAGAATGTGTGTTACAGGACTTGGTACAATTTTTTTAATGTAATCTTGACAGTGAGGGCAAGTGGTCCCTTGGGGGAAAGCACCAAGGATGTCACAGTAGTATATTGGAATGTATGGCTCCTGTTAAGAACTGCTTATCCTTTTTTGTTTCCTTTGAAAAAGGCTAATAAAAATGTTGTGGAAAAAAATGAGCACTACAATCGGAGACAAATGTTTCTGGGAGTGGAAGTCGTTAGTTATTTGTTTTTCAAAAACAAATTCCCACTTTGGGGGTTTGTAATTGTAAAACAAAACTGGAAGCAATCATCCACCAAACCTTTGGTACCATCAGAGGACCCACCTAGACTGTGGTTCCCTGGGGATCCTCTGAAGTTACAGAGCCTGTCTAGCTACAGGCCAGTCTCCTATCTGTAAAGATTGCCATACTTTAAATAAGTTCCTTAGTCATATTACTAAGTTTAGTGGAAGCATTTGGTTGTTTTTATCATTTTTAGAACCATTTTATACATTGTTGGCCTGCTACAAATCCAAGAAACTTGGACAGTACTAATGAATCAGTTCATACATCCTTCTCTTGGTTGTCACAACATTGTTTTGGAAGATCTAAATCTACATTGGTTTTTTTATTTAATGTCTTTCTTGTGGTAAATATATATATGAACAAGCTTTTTTACAAAACTAAACAGGGTTATCATTTTTGCTGCATTCCTAAACAGCCATATAGCAACATCTTCTTAATTTGTTTCTGTGAATTATCCTTATTTTATTTTTGTATTTGCAGTTTACTTAGATACTTTGGTACCATGAATGGTGTACTTGCAGTGTTACTCATTCTTTGCTATTAAGATATTATATAAGTGCTAATTTCATTCCCTTAATTTTCTGTGCCTAGCCTACTGTATATGGTAAAATGTCATCACTCATATCATCAATGATGTCATTGAGCATGTCATGAGTGATGACTTCATGATCATAAGCAGTGCATGAAGGTGGTGCAAGGTATAGCTAATTCATTGAACTGTAACTGGTGAATTTCAGTGGGTTTTAGGTTATGTTTTGTTACTGTAACTGCACTTTAACTGTGTTTTTTCAGTGCTTTTTCAATTTTTTTAACGCACATTAATATGCAATTATCAAACCTAACTATAATATCACTTTCAGCTTGTTTTTTTCGGTGAATTTCGGTTCCATAAACATTAGTCAAGGGCCACTGGAACTATACAATTCTGTGCCCGTGGCATTTTTCCTATATTATGGATTTGTCACATTTGCCACATAATCCTTCAACTGCTGCATTATCTGCAGATTTTAACAAAAATAAATTGTGTTTCTAGCTCAAATGGACGAAAAGTTACTAACAATGTGACAACACGTTTTTGCGCAAAGGTTAACTGGTCAATCAATTAAATATTCACATCATAAAACATCTAAGAAAACATAAAAATCTAAAAAAAAATACTCTTATAAATAAACATTACAGCAACCCCCCCTCATTAATTTGGTTCCACAAGAACAATTCATTGTAGTTACATGCCAGCCCACCCTCAAACCATATAACTTTCAGATTACAATTGATCCTTTTATAAAGTTTAAAACTGCCCAGCAGGTGCCCATTGAATCCAAAGACAGTAAAAGCCTATAACCTTCTAAATGAGAACAAGGACGTAAAGGTTTTAAAATTGGGAGCAAGTATCTAGCTCTGGGAGTCTTGTACAGCGGGCAAAAGAGGATAAAGAGCAAGGTGCTCTGTAATGTAAAATTATCACAGGGACATAAGGTATTGGACCTTGTTGGGGATAAGCCACCAAAAAATGAATCGAAGAAAGGCAAAATCTAGTCAAATGAAACCTATGTTGAGACTTCTTCAAATAGATCAAGTAGGAGCAAGGAAGATGAAACAAAATAGTTAAATCTAAGCTACTCACTGATTTTAACTGCTCCACTGCCCGACCATGAAGGAAATTCACTTGACTTGTGTAAGCATTTTTTATTTTAGTCTTAGCTTGTCGCAGCATATTTATGGGATCATTAAGAAATTCCCCCAAATCCGATTTCTCAAATGATTTCTTAAGTTAATTAACCCAGGGGATATTTTGAACATTTTCATTAGATAAACAATCCATTACTATGGATTTAGTAAAATCCAATTCAGGTGTTTCCCAGATCTTAACCCAAAGCAGTAAAGGGTCAAGACCTACTCGGTCCGCTATTAGCTCTAAACTCAATTCAAGATGGCAAAAGAGAGATAAGGCACTTTTTGGGACAATCAGGATTCTCCTAGTAAAATAATTCTCAATTGGCTGCAGCTTTAAACAATTGGCATATCCCCAAACTCCTGCCCCATAAGTGGCAATTGAGAGACACTTGGCCCTGTAAAGAGCCAGCATCTCTTTAACTGGTTTCTGGCCAAGTTGAATAGCAAATCTAAAAAGGGCCTCTACCACTCTAGCCATTTGTAAAGCTCTTAAAGTGAGTAGTAAGACCCAGGATAACTTGGCGTTAAAAACAATTGCAAAAGCAAGGGTATGCAGTTCCTAAAGGGGAGGGAAATGGGGGGGTGAGAAAAGGGGGACGGGGAGTTTGTTACCAGGTGTCCACAAGGTGAAAAGATAGTAAAGGTGGAGGAGCTTCAATTAGGAGCAAGGGCCCTCACACACCCCGTGGGGTGTCATGCTTTATCATCGAGCAGCTCCTCGTTGGGCCGGCGCTACACTGCCCAACGGGCATGAGTAAACTTCAGGCTCAATGTTTGAGCTCTGATCTAGTGGCAAGGCAATATCCCAGTAATGTGGTACAAAAGGCCTACAAGAGAGCGAGAAACAACAATAGAGAGGGACTCCTAGAACCACGAGAGCGGGTACCTGTCGATATGATCACCTGTGTCACATCCTTTACACCTCAGTCAATCTACATACATTCATAGGATCATTAAAAAGCACTGGGCTATACTACACGCAGGAGTCATGTCCCCCGCCACCCCACGGTTTAATTTCAAACGAACTGACAACATAAAAGACATTGTTGTACACACCAGACCACCCATCCAAAAACCCACGCAATAACAACCGCTTTGGGGGCCTCCCCCCTGTGACAGGCCACTACCCATGTGGCTCATGCAGTGTGTGTCCTCTAACAGAACCCTCTAAACAGGTTGACCTGAGTCCCACAGATGTTTGGATCCAGAAGTCTCATACGAACTGTAACACTAGAAACTGCGTATATGTGATCACATGTCCCTGTCTGAAGCGATACGTAAGGATGACAACAAGGGCAGTGAAAACCAGAATAACAGAACACCGCAGCAATATAAGGTGCGGGAAGACAATGACAAAAATGGCCACCCACTACACAGAAATGGGCCACACACCAGAAGAGATACACTGGACGATCCTTGAGGCTCACGCCAACATAACTAAAATGGCCCTTTTCTCCAAAGAGCAACGATGGGTGTACTGACTTGCCACTCATCTGACAGGACTTAATGACGACATACCATGGGTGGAGGTGTCATGATAACACGGCCACCTACCCTACAATTTAAGTCACTTTGGCGTACCTTAGTCACCACATGTGTCCCTTGCACTCCCATCCCACTCTCCACACCAACTGGTTCCCAGCCGTGGTGGTATAGTTCCACCGCCACTTCACCGGTACTTTCCTGGTTACCTGCCGTACCACATATGTTGGCCAGTTCCATACCTACTATTCAGTTTTCCACATTACACCGCTGTACGACACATTTCAGCCGGTATTATATCCCCTCATCTACGCCTGGGTCCACTGCCATTGTCAGTGGGGTTCTCCCTCCTCCCCTCCTTCACTGACATCCCCCCGTAGCAACCTTCGAGGCCATCTATGTTTTTCTTATTCCCAGCTCCCTCAGTGGAGCATACACTTTTGGGGCCATATCTAGACCACCGTTAACACCCCCCGTCCCTTGTTTCCTGCACCCTACGAGCATGTACTTGTTCCCTACTGCCTTGCAATAAGAGACTTTGAGACTGTGGATCTCAGAGACCCTTATGTTCTTTCTCCTTACCCTTCCTTGTTGTTTAATTAATTAATTTTTTGAAATTGTTCTTTAAGGAGCATTAAACATTTAGCTTCACACCCCTATCCCCGGAATGCCCCCGTGTACCTAGAGTCACCACTATAAGATGGCGCCCATTTTTAGAATTCCAACATGGCGTCCAAGGCACAACTTCTCCGATACTTCGGGTACATTTTTAGCTCCGCTGACATTGCTGTACAGAACTGAGTTAAGACCTGCACCAAATGAGCTACCGGCATTACCAGTGATGGCCAGACGCGGGTAGGTCCCGCACCACAGAGGGCTCACGAGAAAGTACCCTCCGGGGCTCAGTTTAGTTGGGCTGCCGCACGTACACGGGAGCCGACGAGATGACTTTAAGCAGTCTCTCCCTCCGTGCTTACCTTCGGCCTTCAAGGTCTGACACCGACCATCTGATTTCTATGATTTGAAGGGCGTTTTGCCTTGCTGCTCACCATGGCTATTCAGCCCTGTCTACCTTAGACAACGCACAATTTGGGAGGGACAGAATTGTGCTAATCTTACGCTTAAAGACTTTGATAGAAAAGCAGACATTTGAGGTGAGCAGATCTAGAGTGTCGCTGGTGTTGAGAGTGCTCTATACAGGAGCTGCTTTCCACCTAAACTTGAGAACTACCCAGAGGTCTCTGCTTCTTTTTGCATAATTTTTGTGTCACTCTATGCCTGAAAGGGTATTGTTTTGATTTATACTGGGTGCGCCTTTGTGTCTGGACAAAGCTATACCTCTCTGAAGAGCTCTAAGTAGAGCGAAACACTGTGTCAGGGGTTGCTTTTACTCATTTCAGGTTGGCTTGGTTGGTATTTCACCAATTCAAAGCTGTAATACTGTGCCTGGAGTGGTAATTGGCTTTGTCATTTTATAGCTCGGCATGGACAGCACTGTGCTAGTCCTATGCTTAAAGACTTTGCTGTAGAAATGGCAAAAGACTTTGTCCCTTTCTATATCGGCGTGGATGGCACTGAGCTAATCTTATGCTTAAAGTCTTTGATAGAAAAGCAGACATTTAAGGTGAGCAGATCTAGAGTGTCGCTGGTGTTGAGAGTGCTCTATACAAGAGCTGCTTTCCACCTAAACTTGAGAACTACCCAGAGTTCTCTGCTTCTTTTTGCATATATATATATATATATATATACAATGGCATAAGGATACGTGAGCAATAAAACTACATTGCAATATAAGAGGAGTTCGTGCTCTTTTGTGGTCCGCTTCGAGGAAAAGCGGAAGAGCGTTTTTGTTGAATCTGGTATATATATATATATATATATATATATATATATATATATATATACTCTTTTGCCTTTCATGCAGGACTACCACACGAGCCCAAACCATGGGGGACGGTACCTGACAGACACTTACCCACACCGTCCCTACTAGAGTAGACGAGGATCTTATGGTCCTGATGAAATACCAAGATCCCCTGGATGATAAAAGGCATGAAACATGTTGACCCCCCCTCACTTTACACACACAATCTAGAGCTCGAGAGGGTGTAATACTCCCTCTTAAGCCACAACTCTATAGTCTTCTGTTTTTAGTATAGAATAGGAACCCAGCTAAACAAATATTCTGTGGGACTCCGATAGCTATTTTTAATTCACACTCACTTCTACTCCTTACACATATCCCCCACTACTAATTGATAAACTTCACATCGGCATAAAGAGAACACCTCCGGCAAAGAGCCCCCTCGTGGGGCCCATTGGGTATTGCAGCGCCGGCCCAACGAGGAGCTGCCCGATGATGAAGCATGACACGTGGTGTGTGAGGGCCCTTGCTCCTAATTGGAGGTACTCCACCTTTAATATCTTTTCACCTTGTGGACATCTGGTAACAAACCCCCCCTTTCTTTTCCCCCACCCCTCCCCCTATTTCCCTACCCTTTAGGAACTGCATACCCTTGCTTTTGCTACTGTTATAAGGGGCCTGTATGCTGGACCTGCCAAGCCACAGTTAATAACATTAAAAACAATTCCCAGATAAGATTTTTTTTTTTACCTTCGCTATCTCATTCCCCTGTACCTTAAAAACCTTGGTTTTTGTTCTTTCTGGCCCACAGACTATTACAAATGACTTTTTATAATTTACTTTTAAGTCCAAAATGGCCATAAATTCTACAAAGGCATCCAGAGATTTTTGAAGGCTATTCGCTGTCCGAGAAATAAGGACTGCGTCATCCGCATATAACAGAGTAGCAATAAAGTTTTTCCCAATCTTGGGGAAATCAAGATTTTTCCCCAGCAAATAAGTCTCCAACCCAATAATGTAAATGAGAAATAAGAATGGGGCACGAATACATCCTTGACGGACACCTTTCCTAGATAAAATAGACCGATGCTTCTCTCCATTAGATCCATGTCGCATCTTAACTGTAGTTTCCAGATGTAGCCTACATAATAAACGAACTAGAGGTGGCTCTACTCCCATTTCTCCCAGCATAGTCCACAATTTGTCACGATTAACAGAATCAAATGCACAAGATAAGTCCATAAAGGCAAGATGTACTGAGCCCTTCATGGACTTAGTGTACTTCCTGACAGTCAGTGACAAATTGAGGCACTGTTCCACTGTGCCCATCCCTCATCTTAAGCTATATTGAGTTTTTGACAATATGTGCTTCTCTTCGGCCCAAACTTCGAGACGATCGAAAAGCACCCTCCCCAATATCTTGGCCATTGAATCTATTAAAGATATCGGCCAATAGTACCCTGGATCATTTTACTCCCCTTTTTAAAACAGGAACCACTATTGCCGCTTTCCATGACTTTGGGAGAGGACCAACAATAGTAGTTCTAATTAGATTTGTTATAAGAGGGGCCAACTAGGAAATATTTTCTTTAAAAAGGTCAATTGGTATCTCATCCGGACCCAGGGATTTAAGACGAGAGCCCAGCTTCGATGGCAGTCTCAATTAACTGGTCATATTTCATTTGCCCATTTCTATATTTGGTTGTTTACTGGTACTACTGAGGTGAAATCTTTGCCCAGACAGAATTACCATGTCTAAAAATTGAAAAATAATGAAGTAATACTATAAAGAAATATGCCACTTTATGTCTCATGATTTGCCTTTTCTTGACGCATAATTTAGTCAACCCTGCTGCATAATGTGGTACTCCCTTGCCATATAATTCCAGTGGCCTGGCATATATTAAGATCTTATTATCAAACCTAACTATAGCATCACTTAATCTTTTCCACTGGCAACAGACCCTACTGCAAACAGCCTTTGCCCCCCCTCCACTACCATGAGCATCCATCCTAATTGCATACAGCACAGCCAGTCTTGTACCCTGACCAACCCCACTGTGCAGGCCTTGTGCCCATCCCCCTGTCCTGATAGCCAACCCACTGCGCACTGCCTTGGCTGAGCATAGTGAGGGTGAAACGCAGGACATGACTGGTCCATGCATTCCATCCTTTTTAGGGCCTACTTCAGCCGTGCTCAGCATGGGTAGGAAGCAGAGCATGTACCCCACCCTTTGTGGATGTCACAACCCCGCTTCCCACAGCCTTCAGCCATGCACAGCAAAGGTGGAGTGCAGGGTCTTCACCCCAGCCTTCACAGATCGCATACGCCGATCCACATGGCCTTCAGCCTGTAACTTGGTCTCTGAGATGCCTGATCCACAGGGCTATGCAGAGAATAAGCAGTGCTTAGGCCCTGACCATTTGCATCACATACCCCCAGGCACTTAACCCTGATGCACACAGAAATGGGACTGCAATCTTTTGATAAGTGCGGAGCCACTGGAGCAAGTTTCACTATCATGGCACTGTGATCTCATGCAATCTTCCTTGCACATGATTGTGACACCATGGTTGGGGCACTTGCTCCTGAAGGCCTGTGGTAATACTACTGGCACACATCCTGTGGGATGCTCGAGGGTTCTGTGGTACTAGGCACTGGTACCACAGATCCCATGACAAAATATAACTTTCTTTCATGTTCAAACACAGGGAGAAGCCCTTTGCCCCCCCCACCCCCACATGAGGCTAGGGGTCAGGGTGTGCTCACCCTGTTCCCTTATGTGCCCATTAATTTTTTTTCTGGACTCAGGCCCAAGTTCTATAATAAGACCTTGGACACAAGAGTCCTGTAATTATAGGTGAAACATTTTCTCCTAGTGTTGGGCCAGCCAATCAGATCCTTTTGGTACCATATATCTGCAGTGACGTAATAGCCAACTGGAGAAAATGTTTCCTTTGAGTACGGAGTATTTTTTAATTTCTTTTCAAAACTACTCAACAGATTTATACCAAACCAACAAAAGCATGATCCTTGCCTAAAGTTCTAATGTTTAGCCAAGTTTGGTGTAATTCCGTTGAGATAATATTTTCTGTGTCAGTGAACAATCTTTCCTATGGGAGCTAAAATGGAATCCCTACTTTTTCTTCGCCCCTGCTTCACGGATAAGTACAAAACTTTCCATCTATTAATAACTGTGATACTATTGCATAAATCAGCATAAAACTATGCAAACCTTTAGAACTTTTTTTTTCTCTTGACATGCCAAGTTGAATGTAGATCAATCAAAGGTGAGAAAATTTAAAAGAGGGGGGGGTTACAAAATCTTTCATATAGTAATAACTTTGGTGTCTTAACCCAGATCGGTATGAAATTTGACATATCCTTATCATGTTACCCTTACTCTTAATATTTTAAGCTTCATGCAAATCCATCAAGGAGGGGCAGAGTTAAATAGGGGGCATGGGGTGTTCATTTGCAAATAATTATGAGCTGGTTAACAAATAGGAATTATGTTTCATAGGCTGTTATCAATTGAGCCCAGGGCAGGAATCTCTAAATAGCAGGGTCAAAAATGATTTTAGTTTCTAATATCTTTGATGTAATATCATGACCAGTATAAAAGTTGGCAGAACCTTAACATGTTTACTTTACCCATACTGTAAGGAGTTTCATGCAAATCCATCAACAAGGGCATACAGTTTCAAGGGGGATACAAAAGTTTTCCTTTGCTAATAGCTGCCTACCTTGCTACAGGTTGCCAAGCACCTGATGCACATGGCCTTCAAACATGCGTAGTACAGGTTTGCTCTAGGGCCTAGCCTGCTGCCTGGCCAGGTATTTTATTTGTGGACCCTACATTAACAGACTTGCAAATTAATCTTTGGTACCAATGACTCAATGTGGACAATGGGTGTTGAAAAGCTTCTTTTAAACCCTTTCAAGCCCACCGACACAATATTGTAATGCTAATTTCTTGAAACTACTGAACAGATTTACTCCAAACCGTATAAGAACACTTCTTCGATTAAAGTTTGGCATTCGTTCCAAGACAGCAATAATTCCCTTCTGAGTTTCTTTAGCAGAGAGCAAAGATTCCCATGGGAGTTAAAATGGGAAATGTTGCTTTTTCACCACCCTTTAGTTTACCCTCCGCCTGATGGGTTTGCATGAAACTCAGAATATCACCTGTAAGCTAAACAAATGTTCTGCCAAGTGTCTTGCAGATCTGCAAAACAGTGCCGAGGTTATTTGCAAATCAATGATTTTTCTATAATCTTATTTAACTTTGAAGCCCCCTTTCATGGATCAGCATGAAACCTAAGATTCCTGCACTAGCTGTAAAGTGTTAATTGGCCTTCCAAATGTAATGCATACTTATTACAGAGCACCAAAGTTAGAAGCACATGAAATTGTTTTTGCCCCCCTCCCCCTTTCAACTTTGCACTCCCTTGATGGATGTGCACAAAACTTGACATATCCACAGAAGATTAAACATGCCGGTGTAGTTATAGTTAGTTCAGAGTTTCCATAAGAAAGGCATATTTTGTTTTCACAATAACTTTGGCTCCCTTTGACAAATCTCCATAATACTTTTCAAAATCATCTACTTTGCCAACTTCATCGACAATTCTGCATTGATCTATAAATCAGGGACCAAGAAAAAGGGGTTCCCAAAAGTGTTATTTCCATTTTATTTCCCATAGCAAAGTTTAGTCTCTGATATAGACAAAAATCGCTGAACAGAATTACATCGTATTCGACACAAAAGTATAACTTTACTCAAAAGTGTTGCTTTTTTTATTTAGTGTAAATCCATTACATACTTTTTGAGAGATTAGTGTTTTGAAAGGTGCTCGTGATGGTCATGAAGGGTTTAAAAGTTAGAGAGATCTAGTGCTGCAGTACCTCCGCAGCCCCAATAACTAAAATTACTTGATTCTGATTGGCTGCGGTAGCTTTTTCTCCCATTGGCCATTTTCCTAGCATGGATCTGAATAAGGATCCGTGGTACAGGAACAATCTGATTGGCTGGCCACAACACAAGGAGATAATGTTGCCACCACCATTAAAGGACCTAGGGACTCAGTCCTCTAGTCCTGAAAAACTATTTGAAAGAGCACATAATGGGACAAGATGAGCACACTCTGAACCCAAGGTCCATGTGGGAGGGACCCCCAGTATGTTTCAAAATTGAAAATATATATAATTTTGGCATGGGATTTGCTGTGTTGCCTAGTGCAATAGGACCAAGCGAGGCCCGGTGGGGGTGGCAGCACAGTAAGACCGAGCTTCTCACACAGAAAGCTTGTACACCAGGGTGTTGCACTCCCATGGAAGCTTCATTTGTGGTTGCTGGGTCCGAGTTACTGGTTCTGATACTGCAAAACCAATACAAGTGAAAGATGCTTGCAAGGGAAAGTGACAATTTGGTAGGGAAGCTTGTGGTCTAGCCCGCAGGGCCAAAGGCTTGTGCAGTAGTGGAGTTGGCCATCTGCAGGATGTTAGGTGCATGGTCTAGCCAGAGGCCTAGTCCTATAGCCATCCCCTTATGCAGTGGAGGGGTTGGCTGCCCGTGGAGGTCTGGGCACAGGGCCTGGCCTGAAGTCTGTGCACTGTGAAGGGGTTGGCTCTGCATGTGGAGGGGTGGTTACAATTTGGGATATCATTTTTTGGGAGGTTATTTAGGAACTGTGGTTCCTCCTCAACCGGTAAGGAAGTTACCTCAGAAACTTTGGGCAAAGTGGGTATTTGACAGGGCCTGTGGTTATACAGTGGCACATAAAATTTCAATTAAAAAAAGCTTTTAATAAAAATAAGACCTCTAATATTGAGTATGTTTCTCAGAGAGAGGATAAAGGGGTCACATGAAGCTGATAGAGGTAAGTCTTTCAAAAAGTACCGATATATTGTTAGTTGAATATAAAATACCTTTAAAAAACAAGAGAGAAGAGGTGTTTGGCAAAATAGGAACAGCTTGTTTCATTAAACATAGCAGCAGGAAAACAGTCACAAGCGCAGGGTCTGAGGACTGTCTCAATTTACATTCAATTGGCATCCTTCTAAATACAATTTTCATCAGGTTGTAAAGTTCTCCGGCGAACCATATATAGTGAGGAATGTTGGTTGCTGCCTTAGAGTCGTAAATTAATGGTCAAATGGTTACTACAGGCGGGCCTCGACCTTGCTTGCACACAATGTGGCCAGTGGGTAACGTTCAGATGTCCAGCATGGGGAGCGCGTGATCACTGTGTGTGCTGTGTTCTGATTGGCTATATGTTCCTAACTCATGTGGCATCTGACTTTTTGGTGTTTTTCAGGAGCGCACTTACCCCCTCCGGCGATGTGTGCTTTATTGGGGTCATTCTCCCTTGACCATTGTAATGTCATTGTGCCTATATCTGGTATTGATATAGGGTTTCCTGTTCATGCAGTTATCTGCCAGCTATGCACTATCCCACCTGTGATCTATAAATCAGTAATCCCGGGCCTCGGTGTCAGACCCTGCTTGACTATGTATTTGCAAGTCAGGGTTGGTGTGGAGTTCATGTTGGGCGAATTCATTAATAGGGACGTGATTTCATTTTCATATATGAGTGTATCGTTTTCCATATTAGCACTATCATTTTCCATATGAAAAATATGTCTCCTAATAACCTCTAAAAACCTGCAGGTCAAACTTATAACTCAGTTTTAGGACCTATTACAGCCAATATACTCCTCGAAAGTTGTGTACAATGTTATATTAAAATATTGGAATGTTCAAAACTCTATTCCACACAGAGGAGAACCTGTTAGTATAAATACTGGCATAGGCCCATAGATATGAACACCTGCATGTTCTAATCTACCTGCTGTGATTATCTCTCTCTCATGACTTAGCAAAGGATACATGGCTTATGCAAGGAAGTGAGGGACACACAGTCTACAGAAGACACTGAACAGCATGCCTTCATACATCCCTCTTATAAGTAGTGTGGGTGTTACAAAAGGAACAGGTAATCGGGCGTCACACATTGTGGTCACAAGATGGCTGCACCTGTGTGAGGCCCTGCTCGCCAAAGAGGAAAATCAGGTGCAAATTAGAGGAAGAAGTGCCCATCAGGCATGGATGCTTGGACAATGGTATCCATCCTACCTGCTAAATAATTTGCAGCCCTCCTCCCAAATCTGGGCTACCAAGGTGAGAAGAACAGCGAACTGTCAGGTGGTGCTGCTGAGGAATGTCATCTTACCCATTGTGGACCACGTGTCGAGTGTGAGGCCTCATGGCTGGGGCGTTGTGCCCAAAGCACCATGTAAAACAAAGGGGTCCATTAGGGGACATGCTGCAAGGAGCACGCAAATTACTTGCATAATAGACATGAGATGGGTAACCTAAGTATGAGAGGTGTGTGTAGGCAGCTGGCTTTTTATGTAGTGTTACTAATGTAAGGGCACACCATGCAAAAAGTCCAGAGGAGCCTCATGTGGTTTACAGGGGTTACTTTAATATTCCCAAGTGCTCTATTTGTGGTAGTGTGGTCGAGCAGCTTCGGTTTATCATAGAGGTGTGTTAACCATTTGTTGTACACATACAGTCAATAAATGGTTCACACACTGAATAAGAAATCCGAGACCAATTTATAAAAATAAAGTAGATTGATTTTTAAATGAATTTAGACTCCAAGAACTTTAGAATACACTGAAGTACTTTCAGAGTTATCGATTTTAAAAGAAAACAGTAAAATGCTCACAAAACGGTTTCAGAGGAATGAGCCTTGAATGTGGTAATGTTATCCTATGGGGGAAAAACATACACAGCAAACAGATACTTTCAGTTTGGGGGTGCCCTTTTGGACTTAAGGTGTTATGGGGCCAAGGTCCAAAGAACCACCAGCAGTTTCAGGTTACCTGGCCTGGGGTGTCCAGGTGCAGAGGTGATGGTAGCCTAGAGCGCGACACCCTAGAAGTCAATGTGGACCAGAAACAAAGGCTGAAAGGAGGGACTTGGAGGCAAGTCTGGGTGAACCCAAAGGGGTGCTCAGATCATGAGGACCCCTAGGCCAAGGGGACGTAGTCAGGAGTCACGACACCGGGCTATGGAGCTTGGGTGCAGAGGGTCTTGGCTGGCTGGCCACTGGAGTTCGAGTCTCTCACGGTTTGTTGATTGGGGGCCACTCTGGTTGTGGGTCTCATCTGTGGTTTGAAGTCCTTCAATTTGCAGTAAAGCTTTCAAGGCGATAGGGTCCAGGCTGGATGAAGAACAAGCCTTGGCTGGTGCAAGTGCACCGGTATTCAGAGTATTGGTGCAGGGAAGCTCCTGGAGGGTCTAGAATCAAAACTTATCAGAGAGACAGAGCTGACCTTCTAGAGCCACAGAGATCTCCTCCTGAAGTGATGCTCTCTCTTGGTGGGCCCAATGGGCAGCAACACTGTGAACCGGAGAGATGCGGTCAGTGCCTGCCGATGCAGGGGGATGGTTCCTCCACCCCAAAGGAGATGATAGCTGGTTATCAAAGTGCTGGGCAGACCTCCAAGTGTTGGGGATGATGCACAGATGCAGGACAAGTTGGGTCTTCACAATTGTCAAGGAGCAAGCAGCCAGGCAGGGTTTGGCGTCAGTTTTGGTGCAGGTCCTTAGTTAGTCTCTTCTTTTGTCCTCCGCAGGTCTCAGGAAGTCGAATATGAGGATCTGGTGTTGGGGTGACCCCTAAATACTCAATTTAGGGGCATTTAGAGAGTATATAGTAGTAACCAATGGGCTACTTACCATTAGGGCAACTGCACACCCTATAGGACCACTTCTTGTGGGGAGTGGGATTAATCCTGACCCAGAAGTCCTTAATTCACCAAAAATCAAGATTGTGAAACCCTTCTTTGGCTGTTCACTTCAAGTAGCCCACCTTGGGGGTGTAAGTAGTCTGGGACTGACACATGCCTCCTGAACATCTAATTTCCCACCTGCTCTGGTGCCCAATGGCTCCCAGGGCAGGGGGTGGTGTTCCCCAGATCTGGGGGGATGCCGGGGTTGCATATCAAAGACAGCAGAGGCTTTGAAGCCTCTGGCCTTGATATGCTGATTTGCTAGCCATCCTGCTCGAGGTGGTGGGAACACCTTCTGCCAAGCAGGCATGTTCCTGACCGCTAAAAGCTTCGGCTCTTCCTTACAGAAGGTCAGAAACTCACCTGTGGTGGCAGGATGGAAGATACCAGTCAGCCAACACACTAAGTGACTGATAGGGTTATAAGGGGAACCTCTAAGGTGCCCTCCTGGTGCATGTCTTCATAAATCCGATACTGACATCATTATGGATTTATTAAGATGAGGTGTTTGATACCAAGCAGCATTATTTTCAGTGAAGCCATTATGTTGCTGGGTAACTCGTAATGACCAGTGCCCAGTGCATACCATACACATGGCTTCCTGATCACTTGCAATGACTAGTAATGGAACTAGGCATCACAGGAGCATATCTGCTCTTGCAGGTGTGCCCTCACATGTAATATAATGCACCCTGCCTTAGGGCTCGAATTCCTGCAGTAGGGATGACTCACATATAGTACATGTATTGTACTTTGGCACACAGGGAGTGGGCAATGTCATGTTTTCAGAATGACTTGTACCATTTCCTGCATCCTGCACTGGCACTCTGCAGGCAGTTTGTGTGTGGGTCCTTTAGGGTGACATAATAAATGTTGTAACCCTTAGGGGCCCTCTTTAGTACCCATGCCCTGGGTACCAAGGGTACCCTTTACCAGGGACTTACAGGGGTGTTAAAGTCCTTGTCATTTGGGTTACAATTAACATTTGTATCATTTTAAGGAAAGAACACTGGCACTGGGGGCTGGTTTGCAGGGACCCAGTGCACTTCCAGTCAAAAGCATCACTAGCAGTGAGCAAAAAATGGGAGTGACCAAGTCAAAAAGATGTACTTTCCTACAGAGTTCGGCCCCCAGGTCAGACTCAGCAGTCTTGTTGCAGCCAATAAAGTAGGCCCTCCATTGAACAACGTACTCTGATGAAGAGTCAATCAGAGTTCCCATGCATTCTACTAGAGGAGTGACATGTTGCCCAGGCAGGTATATAATTTACACCTCTGTTACTAGATGTCCCAAACACATGTGAAGTGGGAGGGAATGGATCTAAGCCTTGATTGCATGCCCATTTTAGTCCCTTGTAAGTGGGACAGAAGGTGTCAGAATCTGCAGCAGGGTTGCTCAATATGGGCACGTACAGGTAATGTGATATAGAAAATTAACTCAATATGTGTCTGCTGAACAAATTAAAATAGATTAGCAGAGACAGGTGAGAATCAAAGTAGAGCTGGCCATTTTCAGAGTTTCAGCTTTGTATACACATACTAAGAGAGCTAAGTGTGTACATCCACTCAGAACTGCGGAGAATGAACGCCTCAGAAGTACAACATCACTTGCGTCTCTGCCTACATATGTTAATCAATTAAACTATTCTGCGCTTATGGGCAGGGAATACAAAAAATAACAAGCATTAACGACCCGCTCTTGTTATGGGCCCTAGCCTTTTCTAGTACATGCAACTCTAGAAAGGCCCTTTAATGCCTGACATAGGAGTGTCCCACTGGTAGCACACGGACATCCATAGCCACCAGCGGATATCAGTCTTTATAATGGACACAAAGGCAACGCATTCAATTGCAACACGGTTTTTCTACATAAACAATTACATCCACCCATTGAAATGCTCATTAATACAATTAGCATTTACACGGCTTACAGAAACAAAGCGGAATTGTCTAAATATTAAAAGATCATAGTAAGTGAAATATATTATTCTCTACAGTTATAAAAGTGGATGACAGAACTAATGACCATGGTTATCTTTCAAAATAATCTAATTTCTATATATTAATGTGCATCTGATTTCATGGTCAGCCATTTGTTCAGATATTGCTGGAATGCTTACTGCTAACGTCTTTCATTATTTTAAACCAAAACACTGCAAAGTAGACTGGACAGGGATTTTCCCTCATCTTCATTCACTTGACATGTGTACACCCACCCAGTCTATTGCCTTCTGTCCTTGACAGTTCCTTAACATTAAAAGTATTTAATATACTCTACTCACTGTCATTTTCATTTAGTTGCATTTATGCATTTTGCCTTACTGAGCAACTGTGTTTACTGTCTTAATTGTGTAGCACATTATTTAGAATCTGTGGCTTTCAGACTCCGTAAACTCTTCTTTGTCATTACTGTAACTCGACACTGCCATCTAGTGTAGTTTAAGTTAATCGGAGACAAAGAGAAATGGAAATCTACTAACAATGGCTGATGAGGTTTTGCACCATTAAATAATGCTTCTTTGAGGTAGGCATTAAGGAGAAAAGTTTTTAGGTCGATAATATGAACTAAATGCCCGAGTGTCACCTATTATATGAACATTTCCAAGACTCTATCTTGCTTTGGTACCAAACTCAGATTAAATAATTTTAAGAGTTTTTACCCCATAGAAGATGATTTGTGTGCCACGACGAGCAGCCGTTACATGCATGGTAGGAGCATTTCTAGTACCCAGAGCAATTATGGTCTGTGCCTTTGTGTCTTTGAAATACTGAAGCATAGAACCAAAAATCAACAGTAAAGTTTTGTATATAACCTTCCTATCTCTCTTTCTTTTCCTTTCTTACTTCCCCCGACTAATCCCAGCCCTGCCTCCCTCCCTCCCTATGGATGCGATGGTATCAGGCCTAGAGCCGATAACAACCCCCTTCCCCCACCTCCTCCCACCACCCAGCCAGGTAAGAATGTCATTCCATGGGCTATCTGAGCATCGAAGCTACCAGCTTTGTGACAAATAGTACAGCCAAATTTGGGTGTTTAATTATTATTAACCACGTATACTCGAGTTGGAAATACATTTGTGTTCGTTTCAACTTTTAGAAAGTGCACCTCTATTAAATACTGTAGCGGTCTGTGATTCAAATGGAAGTTTTAAAGACGATATGCTAATGCTAGAGGCTTTCTCTTTCTGAATGGAATTCACTGCCCAATGATCTCTGAAAATACTCTCACCTATCTTCCATTCTGTAGGCATGCTAACACTGCACGTTTCTCAGTCACTACTGCTCATTTAATTCACTGACGAAAACAATTGTTTTTTCCTCATTTGCAAGTAGGCTCCTTGTCATCAAAACAACAGAAACAAGCATTGGCATAGCCAATAGGTCTCGCCTTTGGGGCCTTATAAGTGTTTAGCCAGAGCTATTGACTTTGCCAATGTCTTCAAGCTGTGCTGTAGAGAAGTGTGGCTGCTGTGCGGCATGCTGAAAAGTTATAATAAAAAAGTGTCAGAAGCATTTTTGTTACTTTATATATGACCAAGAAGGCATTATGTAAAACTGAACGACCATATTAAAAAAAGTATTTACAATAAAAATTTCCTCAGTTTTCTTTTGTTCTTGCAATGCTGGCAACTTGTTTCTGCCTATTGCAATGGTTGTTTGTTAAAGCTTTTTTTTTGAGGGGGCATAAACAATCGGAGGGTGAAGGTTGGGAACTAGTACCTGTATTATAACACTAGCAGCGGCCAGACGCTAGGGGAGAATCAACAGATGCCAGATTCCGAGAGCAGGCTGAGGTGGTGCTGAGGTGGTAGTGGTGGTGGTGGTGACTGTTGCGGAGACGATGCTGAGGTGATGCTGAATGATACTCAGGTGTTGCTGAGTGATACTGCTGTGGTGCTGAGTGATGCTGTGGTGGTGCTGAGTGATGCTGTGGTGGTGCTGAGTGATATTGTCTTGGCGCTGAGTGATGCTGTGGTGGTGCTGAGTGATATTGTCTTGGCGCTGAGTGATGCTGTGGCGGCGCTGAGTGATGCTGTGCCGGCGCTGAGTGATGCTGTGGTGGCGCTGAGTGATGCTGTGGCGGCGCTGAGTGATGCTGTGGCGGCGCTGAGTGATGCTGTGGCGGCGCTGAGTGATGCTGTGGCGGCGCTGAGTGATGCTGTGGTGGCGCTAAGTGATGCTGTGGTTGTGCTGAGTAATGTTGTGGTTGTGCTGAGGGATGCTGTGGTTGCACTGAGTGATGCTGTGGTTGCACTGAGTGATGCTGTGATGGCGTTGAGTGATGCTGTGATGGCGTTGAGAGATGTTGTGTTGGTGCTGAGTGATGCTGTGCTGGCTCTGAGTGATGCTGTGCTGGCTCTGATTGATGCTGTGCTGGCTCTGATTGATGCTGTGGTTGCGCTGAGTGATGCTGTGGTGTTGCCGAGTGAGAGATAGAGTGAAGATATAATGCCCAATTAGAGAGGGTGGTGAGAGAGAAAGAGAGAGAAAGGGTGTACATAGAATAAAGAGTGGAGCGGGATAGAGAGAGAGAAAGAAGGGGAGAGAGAGTGAATGAAGGAGTTTGAAAGAGAAACAGATAAAGGGGTGAGAGAATGAAAGGCTAAAAAAGATAGAGGGGAGAGTTAATTAAGTAGAGAGAGAATTAGAGAGGGAGAGAGAGAGAAGGAGAGAGACAATAAGAGTGGGGGTGTGGGTTTAAATAGAGTGAAGAAGTGACGCGGAAAAAGTAACCTTAAATATAGCTTTGTGCGAATAAATATAAATAAAAAAAACAGTGAGAGACAAAAATACTGGTAATTAGGCTGTGACTCCCAATATAAAACAAATAGCGATATAAGGTGAAATCAACCCACCGAAGCAATATTTCTAACTAGACAAAAAAAAGCTTGCATTTCAATGCTAATCGCTGTTGTTTTTCATGTGACTGTAGTCCAGGGCCCTCAGTTGGTAATGTGAGCTGCTGCTGCGATTGAAACATCAGAGTCCAGAGAGTTAATGAGCCATGACGAGGAAATGAGGAAGAGATAGGAAACAACAGATGGCAGCTGCGCGTGCACGCCATCGTGAACTCAAGCTGGTCGCCAGCCGAAAGCCAGTGTTTGCACTTCCAAAACCCGCTTACTAAAACTCTCGGCCAGACCAGCGCAAGCGCTGGTGCAGGCCGAGACCTAAAACTCCATCTTGTAACAAATAAGTGTGACCTGTAGAGAACATATTTATTTGTTAAAAATACGATGCAAAGAGCTGATTTTCTGAAAGTACTGTACTGCAAAGTTTTTTCTGTTTATATAACGGTGTCCTACAGCATAGTTTGGCAAGTTAACAGTTTTCTCAGAATTCTGAAGATCATACAAAATGATGCACAACAGTCATGTGTGCCAAATTCTTTTGATGAAAAGTAAAGCAATTGCTCATATGGCTTTACAATTAGTCAACGACTCTGCATGTTTTTAATAAAATCTACTTTTAAGAAGTATATTTGCTGGGTTTGGCACGTGGGGAAAATTATTCTGCTAAAATTTTTCTTTTCACTAGTGTACGCATGCCAATAGTTTGCGGAATTAAGGCTTTGTAGCAGGATTTGTTTATGCAATGATGCTCAGATATCGATCTTCGCGCATGCTCTTTCCAAGCGCGAAAACTGGAGAATATTTTGACAGTAACTATTCACCTGCACACACTCTCACCGAGACCACTCACTTGATATGGCAGTAGTAACATATATGCTGAGATGTGTGCCCCACTAGTAGTGCTGGAGTTAAGAAACAGGTGTAAAAGTGTCCACCACACGTGCAAAGCATGCCGGGAATTGAAGTTCTGCAATTATGTTGGTTAAAAATCATACATTCGCAAGCATATGTTAACCCTATTTATATAACTTGCAACGAAGAGGGTCGGCAGTAGAAGTTCCGCTCTGTTTTCTAATACTGCAGGTCTTTTATATGATACGGCACCTAACACTACTGCAGCTCTTGGTATTATGCAAACAAATGTGAATACTCCGCCCTTAAAAAAATCAAGCAAGGCAAAGCAAGGCTGCAGGTGCAGCAGCAGATTGAAGGGTTGATTAGCATCACTTGTAAAGTAATGTAGCTCTGAAAAAATAACTCTTTCTAGAGTGAACCGAGAAGCCAACTTGGAGCATGGCCAGTGGCACAAAGAGCTAGCCATAACAGCTATGTTGATAGTGCCTATCTGAGATTGTTCCCTGTATACTTATGCAGACCTTATTCAGTGTGAGCCTGCAGTTCCATAATACCAGACCTGCCAAACTTAACAAGTTTAACTTCCTGCTGACTGAAAAAAATGCTACACGGATTCATGTGAGAGCTGCCCAGTGCAGATAAAGCTCCCGTCTGGATCAGGTTGACAATAGGCATCACATGGTCCCAGAGAGCGTGTGAGGCCGGTCAGTGATCTTAGTATAAAAAAACAACAACAGAACATGTCCGTGCTCACTCCTCCTCCCAGCCTCCCAGCTCAATGTAACAGATGACAAGAAAGAACCTCCTCGTCACATACACTACATGAGGTTTTGCGCTTGAGAAAAGCAGGGATGCATACACCCCATCAAGGATTACAGCTAACTTTTCACAGTGGAAGTGCAGAGAAAACACACTTGCTTAGCTTTGACCAGGCACTCAAAGTTAGGCTGATTAATACATTATAGAAGTGGAGCTTCAACTCGGGCACCTGCTTTCTTTATTTCTGTAAGTGCTTCCTGTTGAGGTTTAATTTTTGTGACACTGACCTGACCGGCACCAACAGCGGTCAGATTCTGCACCAGGAACGTCCAGAAGACAACACCCACGGCGCGTTATGTGTAGTAACATCACAACTGGGACTCACACTTGCGCAGTTGATCAGCTTAAAGCCCCGCCCACCGCAAATCGTCCTTGTTGAGAGTAGCCAAAGCAAGTCATTTAAAACAAGCGCGCGCCTCGCGCTGAAGGTAAAAAAAAAAAAAAAAAGCAAAAGCGCGTGGCGGGAGGGGGGCCTGCCGATTGCCTTGCGGGAGCCAGCGGCTATAATTGATACCATATGGCGCTGCCGCTCGCTCCCGCAAGGCAATCGCCACACGTGCACGCGTTGCCATTGAAGGCAATGGAACGCGTGCACGTTTTTGGGGAAAAAAGGGAACCAATGGCTAAAGGTCTCCTCCTATGCAGCGCATGCGCGCTGCGTAGGCGAGACCTAAAAAGGACCTAATATGTATGTAGTCTGGCATTAATTTATTCCAGCAGTGATGACATCTGATGTAATAAGTTGACAAGCCTCTGCCCGTAAAAGACTTGCACCCATACAATTTATGAATTTTTAAGAACTGTATGATGCTTGTCGCATGATATACCTGCCAAGTATTTCACTGCTCATGGCTGGGCTTTTAGAGCCAGTCAGACCTTTATATCGGTTTTTGATCTCCCTGTTAAACCGTTCGCTCGCCCGCCTTTAATCTCGGCTTCGTTCTGCCCGATACTAGGGTCAGGAGCCTCTTGCTGCCCTAGCAACAAGCACAGTGCACTTTCCTGTCGAGAGACTCATACAGTGAATGCACCTGCCGGCAATTCAAGTTCAAAGGCGAGGCCAAAGGGCACCAGGAAGTGCCTTATCAGCGTCTTTAACCCCTTCGCTGCTAGGCCTTTTCCCCCCCTGTGCTAAGCCTTTTTTTGGCTATTTGGGGTAGTTCACGCTTAGGCCCCTGTAACTTTTTGACCACATAAGGTATCCACGCCAAATTTGCGTCCTTTTCTTTCAACATCATGGGGATTCTAAAGGTACCCAGGGTTTGTGGATTCCCCTGGAGGGGACCCAGAAATTAGCCAAAATACAGCTAAAAAAATTTTGGGGGGGAAAAATGCGAAAAAAGGGCTACAGATGAAAGCATCTGGTTTTTTCCCTGAAAGTGGTATCAAAAAAGGGGTTGTGGGGCTGAAATCACCATCTTCCAAGCTTTCAGGAACAAGCAGACTTTTGTCCGAAAACCAAATTTTTTTACACAGGTTTGGCATTTTTCTGGGACATAGCCTATTTTTGCTATTTTTTGTGCATTCAACCTCCTTCCAGTTAATGGTAGAAATGGGTATGAAATCAATAATGGATCCTGGAAAGCTATACATTTTTAAAAAGTAGACAGCATTCTGAATTCAGCAAGGGGTCATGTGTGTAGATCCTTTAAGTTTTCTTTATAGAAACTAACAGTTAAACAAAGGACAAATTGAAAATTAGTTGAAAAAAACAGCCATTTGTGTCAACGTTTTCACCTGTAACTTCTTCTAATTATGACAGCTATTTGAAAGCAATATACCGTTATATCCGCTGGACCTTTCTGGTTGTGGGGATATATAGGACTTGTAGGTTCACCAAGAACCCAACGAACCCAGAGCCAATAACTGAGCACAGGGCCGGTCTGGCTACCGGGCGTTTTGGAATGCTGCCGAGCTGGGGGCTGATTTCGTTGATGGGGACCTGCGTGTGCTGAATGAAATTCGTTTTGCTTTGTTGATTTCGAAGCACACGCAGGTCTCCATCAACGAAATTAGCCCCCACCGCAGTGACATCAGCCCCCAGCTCGGCAGCATTCCAAAACGCCCGGTAGCCAGTCCGGCCCTGACTGAGCAGCGTCTTGCAATGGTTTTTTATTATGTACCGGGTATATAGCAAATATTTTGGGAAAATGTATACATGGAAAAATCGGTATGAAAGACACCTATGTATTTTTGAAATGGGAACAAAATGTAGAGTTTAGAAACAGTAGATATTTGCACATTTCCGAAATTGGGAGTACCCATACTAGCATGTGAATTATAGGTCATTTTTCAAAATGACTTATTTTTCACATTGTCTTTCATTTGGAAGGCAGAAATGCATCGAAAGTCAATAGGTAATAACAGTTGCTCTACAATTCTGTGTTACCCTAAGTCTCCCGATAAAAATGGTACCTCACTTGTGTGGGTAGGCCTAGTGCCCGTGACAGGAAACAGCGCAAAACGCAACGTGGACACACCACATTTTCACGGTGAAAAATTACCCTTTTTTTGCAAAGTGCCTAGCTGTAGTTTTTGAACCCTAGCTCTGCCGGCACCTAGGGAAACCTAGAAAACCTATACATTTTTGAAAACTAGACACCCATGGGAATCCAGGATGGGGGGACTTGACTGGCTCTCACCAGGTTCTGTTACCCAGAATTCCTTGCAAACCTAAAACATTGTCAAAAAAAACACATTTTCCTCACTTTTCTGTGGTGGAAAGTTCTGGAATCTGCGTGGATCCACAAAATTCCACCCACCCCGCGTTCCACGAAGTCTTCCAAAAACAATGGTACCTCACTTGTGTGGGTAGGCCTAGTGCCCGCGACAGGAAACAGCACAAAACACAACGTGGACATACCACATTTTACAGTGAAAAATTACTCTTTTTTTGCAAAGTGCCTAGCTGTAGTTTTTGTACCCTAGCTCTGCCGGCACCTAGGGAAACCTAGCAAACCTATACATTTTTGAAAGCTAGACACCCAGGGGAATCCAGGATGGGGAGACTTGACTGGCTCACACCAGGTTCTGTTACGCAGAATCCCTTGCAAACCTAAACAATTGTCCAAAAAAAACACATTTTCCTCACTTTTCTGTACTGGAAAGTTCTGGAATCTGCGTGGATCCACAAAATTCCACCCACCCCGCGTTCCTCAAATTCTTCCCAAAAAAATGGTACCTCACTTGTGTGGGTAGGCCTAGTGCCCGCGACAGGAACCAGCGCAAAACGCAACGTGGACACACCACATTTTCAAAGTGAAAAATGACCCTTTTTTTGCAAAGTGCCTAGCTGTAGTTTTTGAACCCTAGCTCTGCCGGCACCAAGGGAAAACTAGCAAACCTATACATTTTTGAAAACTAGACACCCAGGGGAATCCAGGATGGGGTGAATTGACTGGCTCTCACCAGGTTCTGTTACCCAGAATCCCTTGCAAACCTAAAACAGTGTCAAAAGAAACACATTTTCCTCACTTTTCTGTGGTGGAAAGTTCTGGAATCTGCGTGGATTCACAAAATGCCACCCACCCGCGTCCCCCAAAGTCATCCAAAACAAGCATTGGCATAGCCAATAGGTCTCGCCTTTGGGACCTTTTAAGTGTTTAGCCATGCAGCACATGCATACACAGGAGGAAGGACACTCACGATAGGGGCGGGGGGAGGGAGAGAGCAGGAGGCAGAGAAAAATAAGGCGAGACAGAGGAAGAAAGAGGAGAGGAAAAGAAAGGGACGAGTGGCGGAAATGGATACAGACAGAAAAGTACACGAGAACAGCGAAAGACAAACTAAGGAATAAAAGGCAAAAGAGAAATGGAGAAACAAAGTAAGCAAGGTGAGTAGAAGTAAATATAGGGCAGCGAAAAGAAACAAGGATAAAAAATACACAGCACGAAAGGGAGAGACAAAGAAATAAGAACTGTGGAAGAGAAGGGGGAATGAATGAATGAACACATAAACAACTGAAAGAAAGGCGAAATGAAGGATTTGTGCTGAGGATAAAAAGGAAGGAATAAATATGAATAGTCCGAGGGACAAAAAAGAAGGAATGAGAGACGAAAAGCAGGAATAGTGTGGGGATAAAGATGAAGGAAATAAAGGCGAAAAGAAGGAATAGTGCAGGGAATAAGAAGGAAGGAGGCAGGGATATAAGTAGAGTATATGGGGAGATGGTTGAGTGAAAAGGAGTGATGAGAAGGCACAAAGGAAATGCTACAGGTGTATTAAATGGGAAACATTACGAGCAGCGATAAAATGGACAGATGAACAGATTAATAGCGTGAGAGCAAAGGTAGTAACGAATGTGGAAAATGAGGAAAAAATGCTAAAGAAAAAATGACCAAACTACATTAATGCCTTCGCTGCTCATGACGAGCTCAGCTCGTCATGACTCACGGTCAGGCTGTGCACATGACGAGCTGAGCTCGTCATGACCCCGCCCGCGATTGGAATGCCCAGCACCTGGCTGGAATTCCTGCCGCAGCGAAGGCGTTAAATGGTATAAAAGAACGAGTGAAAGAAGGAGAAGATGTGTAGGGGCAAATCAGAGACGGGTAGGAAGGACATGTCATTACTAGAGTATATACATAACAAAACACATCAAAAAACGTAAGCTCAGTAATTTTGCAAGAATTTGGCATTAGCAACTAAAAATGAAGTTGGAATCTTTCATTTGATTCATTGGAGCAGCACACGTTCAGTAAGTGGTGGTGTGCTTGGTTGTGTTCTCAGTGGAGCACTGGTGTGCCCCAACAAAAAGAAAGGCTGCATTAGGTGCATAAAAGATAAAGTGATGTGCGAGAGTTTAGGATAGCACTTAATCTTTTAAAAATAAAATCACCTTTTGAAAAGCTCCAACATGTCCATTAAAATGAACATTTTGGTTTGTGTTTGGGTATTAAAGAAAATATGTTGTAATTTTTTATGTCTACTTGTTACTATAGTTCTGGGCATTTTTTTTTCATGTCGTAAAAATTGCTTAGGTGGCGGTCCGTGGCTTCCAACAGTGATTCATTGGGGGTCCGTGGAAGTCAAAGGATATAAGAACCGCTGCATTAGAACATGCCTTAAGAGGGACAGGGGAGAAATGTAACACCTTTGGGCTTTGAGACCCTTGAAAGGCTTCAGAAATTAAAGTGTAATATTAAGATGGTAAGAGCCACTGTCCGCTATTACAGAACAGGGTGCGCCTCTAGGAGCAACCCATTGAAAATAATTTCATTCGCAGTCAAAGTATGTCCCCAAAATGTTTTTCGCAACCAGGCAGCTGTGCTGTCTGGCCGGCTTCGACCTAAAAATGGCAGACAACATAGTTTACTTTCGGTAGGTGACAAGAAGCAATGCCAGACTTCTCTCACTGAAGCCCGGCTCTTAGTTTTTCAAAGGTTCCTATTGTGTGCCTTTACCAAGCAGCGTGTGAGTGATGATCCCACCAAGTTACTATCCCAGATTCACAATCTCTTCTCTCAGGCCGTTCTTGCGCTGTCTTTCCCTATCTTTCATGCTCTTGGAGCCTATGGTTCTCCAGCTCTTTCTCGGTCTATATTTCACTTCGGCTTCCTCTCCCTCACGCTCTTTTTCAATCATTGACACTCTTGCCCATATCTCTACATATTTCAATCATTCTCTCTTAAGCTCTCTTCTTTTACTTTTGTCATCCCTTCTCTGTCACCCATCTGTTTCTTCACCAGGGGCGGTGCGTCCATTAGGGCGCTGGGGCGTTGCCCCCCCCGCCCGTGCCCGCAGCTCCCTCGGCGTCTCTGAACTTAAGTAAACTCTGTTTACTTAAGTTCAAAGACGCCGAGGGAGAACTGACAATCATGTCAGTCAGCATGAAGTCGGACCGCCCACCCCCTTCAGAGTCTGAAGGGGGTGGGCGGTCCTGCGTCATGTTGACTGACATGATTGTCAGAGGGACCAGGGGCAGCAGCACAAGTGAGCATGAGTGGGGAAGGGCAGCGAATTTTCGCGCCGTGCCCAGTCATGCGCACTTGTGTCTGCTCTGGTTGGCGCATGCCCATTAGGAGAGCGAGGGTTGAGCAAAGGCTCAAACCTCGGTCTCCTAATGGGCTGGCGGGCGGAGAGTTACCGTGCCCTGAGTCAATCCTGGCGCTGCTCCAGCGCCAGTATTGGCTGAGGAGGGCGGGGTTGCCACTCCAGTGAAGGCGCCAAGGGCCCAGAAGATGCGGCGCGGACCAGCGGTCAGGTAAGTTTTCTTTCGTTTTCTTTTATTTATTTTTATTCATTCCCCGGTCCTCCCCCCCCCGAGTATTGCGATGCAAGCCGCGATTGTAAATGGTTTAAACCTTAGAAGGGTGAGAGGCGGGGCTCGCTAAGTGTAAATCCTGTGGCCACAGCTTACCCTCTGATTTTACCAGCACGTGAGAGGCTGTGCCGACTTTGCAACTGGGGAACCAGGTTCGAGTCTTGGCGTCCCCTCAACATCCTGTGATTCTGGGCACAAAACGTAATTTCCCCGCGCCTACCAAAAATGTGTTCTCGTAAAATGGAACCGGCGCTCATGTAAGCCTCCAATACCTTTGGGTCAGTATAAAAACTGCAACAACAACAAACAAATAAATAGGAAGGTCGTGAGCGTGGGAATACATACATGGTTTATCATGGGGCAGTGGCCTATGCTTTCATGGCGAAATCGGGTGGGGACAAATTGCACGTGTGAATTCCCGCTGGCTAACCATTGTAGAGTAGTTATAACGTGTGCGCACGTGGCTTTAGACGAGCAGATCTTTGAGCCTCGTCCTATGCAAGAGGCTTGGGCCACTCTTGTTTAACCCAGAGCTAGCAGCACATGTGGCGCCCGCCCAGTATGGTCCCAGTGCCCTCGAACTGAAAAGATGCTCTGATGACCTCTGGACACCGGTTAGTCTCTGAGTGCCGTCACCTCGCAGCAGGAAGCCTTACGTATTCCGAAGCAGCACTCGCTAGCATTTCTTCGAAGGAAGCAGGCGCTTTGAGAGGGACTCTACACTTTTTTCTTACCCAGGCCTCGTTTATACATTTCAAGAGTCCACGGTCTCCATGCGAACGAAATCTGACCTCTCGACCCAAGCACCTCTGCCAGCACAGTTATCGCTGTCGTGAGGTGCCTTGCTCTTCCCCCTGTTATTTCGATCTCCTTTTGTGTGGCACCCGCCACCCTCTGCACTGTCCATTCTGCCACATATTATATTTTCACTGCTTTTTAGGCGCTGGACATTTTCTGCCACATTGATATTTTCCTGTGGAAGCATGTTATTTTTATTGCATCTCTAAAGAGTGCATCCGGTCGTTTAGCTGAAGTATGTATGTGTGAGAGAGAAAGATATGGTAAAAGAGGGGTGGATGCACGCAGAGAGAAAGAAGATGCTAGAGACAAACAGGAGTCAGAGAGAGAAAGAAACAGAGAGGGGGAAAACGGGGGGAGAATGAGGCAAAAAGTAGAGAAAATATGAGGCGGCCCTGGAAAGAGACAAAGACTAAGAAAAGGATCAGTGGGACACAGAGAATACCAGAGATCAAGAGTTGATCAGGTAGCTTAGTGGATCGAGTGCTCCTTGGAGAGATGCGTGTTCAATTTGAAAGTCACTGGTTTCAATCCTGATGGGAAGAGTTGAGTATTTCATTCTGCCACAGTCGATAAAATGAGTACCATGAAAATGTGAGACAATACTCTTCCTTTGTGGTGCTTCAAGGTTAAAGCCTTTGGCGAGTCAATGGCTGTGTCTCCATAGTTAAGCTTACAGGTGTCAACTCTGCAATTATGGTTGACTTGGTTAGAATAGGAGAAACATGCTAGTTTCATTACTGAACATACATACGTATTTAACTATATATTATACATCTACTTTATGAAGTGCCAAGTCTATGTTTTCTTGGTTAATAATTGGTACTTTCTGGCAGCAGGGGGTCGCCTACCTGAATGACAAAGCGATCAGTATTGCATGGGTGCTATTTCTATATGCAGGATAATGTAGAATCATTTTAGCTACTTCCAGGATGTTTATGTACTTTTTCATGTACCACATTACTCTTGTACAGGGCATGGTTTGAACTGAGTGCCACTATTTGGTTGCATGATTGAGAGCTCTGCAACCGTGGTTGAAAACACTGCGAGTTTCTCACAGGGTCTGTCAGTGGCTCAAAAAGGTGATCACGATACATGGCCATCCAATCATTGGCCTCCCTGCAGAGCGCACAGGGCAGTGGTCGCAAATATGAGTTGAAATTGTGATTCTGTGCAAATGGGTGCCATGGGGTCCCCTCCATAGGGGTACATAGTTTTAAAAATGAAGACAAGGTGAAACTAAAAGAAAATGCAGCGGTTGCTCGCTACTTAAAATTCATCCCTAACTTTCGCGCCTCACCACTTTCAAATGTCACCAGCCACCACTGTTCTTCACGCTGTTCATTAATAATCATAAAACAGCTGCTTTCCTACTTGAATCAATAAAAATCCTATAAAAATTCAGCTTGAGAAATAATTACTAACCTCTAAACGTTTTGTTTTAGTATTAATTAAGTGCAATTAGTGAAAATAGTCGCCCTTTTGTTTACTGGGACATGTGCCTTCAGGCTTTGCAACTATGCCCCTCGGTGCATGGAAGATATTGTGATAAAATGGATTCTTTCTGAACATTCTCATTTTTTGGCAGTGCCCTCATGAGCTAGATTCGGGGAAAGGAAGAAACATTTGCTTCTTGCTTGCTTTGCATGAAAATATAGAATGACTTGGCAGAAAGGCTGACAGTGACAAGAAGGAACCAAATTCCCCCTAGCAACAGTAGAAAACTTCATGTATTCTCCCCTGTGATTCTTGTCCCTACTTATAGTAGCTTAATATTGAACATGGTAGTGACTGTTCCATGTGAAGTAAGATGGTGGATATAAAAATAAAGTAGTGGATTTACTAAGAGTGCTTGTGTGACGCAGAAGAGTGCTAAGTAATGGAAGGTATTGATCACCGTTTGTATCCAAAAGGGTTTTCGTGCAAAAAACGATGCAGCTGGAGTACTTATAACAGAATTGTGTCTCGCAGTGTAAAACCCCAGATAATCTAGACAAAAGGATTGTAAGAAGGTGAGAACAGTGCAAACTCCTATATGAGATTCTGCTCAAGCTCAGATCCACTAATGTCACGCAGAGTAGCACAACCTGGCCTTTTCATTAAATTTTTGGTATCAAATGAAAACAAGCACAACAAGGGCGCGCCTCGCGTGGCGGGAGGGGGGCCTGCGCGATTCCCTCGCGGGAGCGTGCAGCAAGGCGTGATGATTGTGACCATATGGCGTCACCATATGGCGCTGCGCGCTCCCGCAAGGGAATCGCCAGACGTGCACGCGTTGCCATTGCAAGCAATGCAACGCGTGCACGTTTTTGCCCCCAAAGCTGTGCCGATAACTAAAGGTCTCTCCTATGCAGCGCATGCGCGCTGCGTAGGCGAGACCTAAAAAATGGTACCACACTTGTGTGGGTAGGCCTAGTGCCCGCGACAGGAAACAGCGCAAAACGCAACGTGGACACACCACATTTTCACAGTGAAAAATTACCCTTTTTTTGCAAAGTGCCTAGCTGTAGTTTTTGAACCCTAGCTCTGCCGGCACCTAGGGAAACCTAGCAAACCTATATATTTTTGAAAACTAGACACCCAGAGGAATCCAGGATGGGGTGACTTGACTGGCTCACACCAGGTTCTGTTACCCAGAATCCCTTGCAAACCTAAACAATTGTCCAAAAAACACATTTTCCTCACTTTTCTGTGGTGGAAAGTTCTGGAATCTGCGTGTATCCACAAAATTCCACCCACCCCGCGTTCCCCGAAGTCTTCCAAAAAAAATGGTACCTCACTTGTGTGGGTAGGCTTAGTGCCCGCGACAGGAAACAGCGCAAAACGCAACGTGGACACACCACATTTTCACAGTGAAAAATGACCCTTTTTTTGTAAAGTGCCTAGCTGTAGCTTTTGAACCCTAGCTCTGCCGGCACCTAGGGAAACCTACCAAACCTATACATTTTTGAAAACTAGACACCCAGGGGAATCCAGGATGGGGTGACTTCACTGACTCTCACCAGGTTCTGTTACCCAGAATACCTTGCAAACCTAAAAAATTGTCAAAAAAACACATTTTCCTCACTTTTCTGTGGTGGAAAGTTCTGGAATCTGCGTGGATCCACAAAATGCCACCCACCCCGCGTTCCCCAAAGTCGTCTGAAAACAATGGTACCTCACTTGTGTGGGTAGGCCTAGTGCCCGCGACAGGAAACAGCACAAAACACAACGTGGACACACCACATTTTCACAGTGAAAAATGACCCTTTTTTTGCAAAGTGCCTAGCTGTAGTTTTTGAACCCTAGCTCTGCCGGCACCTAGGGAAACCTAGCCAACCTATACATTTTTGAAAACTAGACACCCAGGGGAATCCAGGATGGGGTGACTTGACTGGCTCACACCAGGTTCTGTTACTCAGAATCCCTTGCAAACCTAAACAATTGTCAAAAAAAACACATTTTCCTCACTTTTCTGTACTGGAAAGTTCGGGAATCTGCGTGGATCCACAAAATTCCACCCACCCCGCGTTTCCCAAAGTCTTCCAAAAACAATGGTACCTCACTTGTGTGGGTAGGCCTAGTGCCCGCGACAGGAAACATTGCAAAACGCAACGTGGACACACCACATTTTCACAGTGAAAAATGACCCTTTTTTTACAAAGTGCCTAGCTGTAGTTTTTTAACCCTAGCTCTGCCGGCACCAAGGGAAACCTAGCAAACCTATACATTTTTGAAAACTAGACACCCAGGGGAATCCAGGATGGGGTGACTTGACTGGCTCACACCAGGTTCTGTTACCCAGAATCCCTTGCAAACCTAATAAATCGTCAAAAAAAAAACATTTTCCTCACTTTTCTGTGGTGGAAAGTTCTGGAATCTGTGTGGATCCACAAAATTCCACCCACCCCGCGTTCCCAAAGTCTTCCAAAAAAATGGTACCTCACTTGTGTGGGTAGGCCTAGTGCCCGCGACAGGAAACAGCGCAAAACGCAACGTGGACACACCACATTTTCACAGTGAAAAATGACCCTTTTTTGCAAAGTGCCTAGCTGTAGTTTTTGAACCCTAGCTCTGCCGGCACCTAGGGAAACCTAGCAAACCTACACATTTTTGAAAACTAGACACCCAGGGGAATCCAGGATGGGGTGACTTGACTGGTTCACACCAGGTTCTGTAACCCAGAATCCCTTGCAAACCTAAACAATTGTCAAAAAAAACACATTTTCCTCACTTTTCTGTGGTGGAAAGTTCTGGAATCAGCGTGGATCCACAAAATTCCACCCACCCCGCGTTCTCCCAATTTTTCCACAAAAATGGTACCTCACTTGTGTGGGTAGGCCTAGTGCCCGCGACAGGAAACAGCGCAAAACGCAACGTGGACACACCACATTTTCACAGTGAAAAATTACCCTTTTTTTGCAAAGTGCCTAGCTGTAGTTTTTGAACCCTAGCTCTGCCGGCACCTAGGGAAACCTAGCAAACCTATATATTTTTGAAAACTAGACACCCAGGGGAATCCAGGATGGGGTGACTTGACTGGCTCTCACCAGGTTCTGTTACCCAGAATCCCTTGCAAACCTAAAAAATTATCAAAACAAACACATTTTCCTCACTTTTCTGTGGTGGAAAGTTCTGGAATCTGCGTGGATCCACAAAATTCCACCCACCCCGCGTTCCCCAAATTTTTCCCAAAAAATGGTACCTCACTTGTGTGGGTAGGCCTAGTGCCCGGGACAGGAAACAGCGCAAAACGCAACGTGGACACACCACATTTTCACAGTGAAAAATGACCCTTTTTTTGCAAAGTGCCTAGTTGTAGTTTTTGAACCCTAGCTCTGCCGGCACCTAGGGAAACCTAGCAAACCTATACATTTTTGAAAACGAGACACCCAGGGAAATCCAGGATGGGGTGACTTGACTGGCTCTCACCAGGTTCTGTTACCCAGAATCCCTTGCAAACCTAACAAATTGTCAAAAAACCACATTTTCCTCACTTTTCTGTGGTGGAAAGTTCTGGAATCTGCGTGGATCCACAAAATGCCACCCACCCCGCGTTCCCCAAATTTTTCACAAAAAATGGTACCTCACTTGTGTGGGTAGGCCTAGTGCCCACGACAGGAAACAGCGCAAAACGCAACGTGGACACACCACATTTTCACAGTGAAAAATGACCCTTTTTTTGCAAAGTGCCTAGCTGTAGTTTTTTAACCCTAGCTCTGCCGGCACCTATGGAAACCTAGCAAACCTATACATTTTTGAAAACTAGACACCCAGGGGAATCCAGGATGGGGTGACTTGACTGGCTCTCACCAGGTCCTGTTACCCAGAATCCCTTGCAAACATAAACAATTGTCAAAAAAAACACATTTTCCTCACTTTTCTGTGGTGGAAAGTTCTGGAATCTGCGTGGATCCACAAAATTCCACCCACCCCGCTTTCCCCAAAGTCTTCCGAAAAAAATGGTACCTCACTTGTGTGGGTAGGCCTAGTGCCCGCGACAGGAAACAGTGCAAAACGCAACGTGAACACACCACATTTTCACACTGAAAAATGACCCTTTTTTTGCAAAGTGCCTAGCTGTAGTTTTTGAACCCTAGCTCAGCCGGCACCTAGGGAAACCTACCAAACCCACACATTTCTGAAAACTAGACACCCGGGGGATTCCATGGAGGTATGGCTTGCGTGGATCCCCAACGTTTTCTTACCCAGAATCCCCTGCAAACCTGAAATGTTGCTGAAAAAATCACTTTTTTCACACATTTTTGTGTGGGAAAGTTGTGGCATCACCGGGCTGACACAAATATCCTACCACCCAGCGTTCCCCCAGGTCTCCCGATAAAAATGGTGCCTCACTTGGGTGGGGGGCCCAAGTACCCGCGACAGGCAAGGGCCCAAAACGTATTGAGGCGACATCAAAATTGCCTATCACAAAATGAACTGGTTTTGCAAGGGGCGTCCCATGACTTTTTGGCCCGGGGCTCGGCGGCCACCTAGGGAAACCTACCACACCCACACATTTCGGAAAAGTAGGCACCCGGGGGATTCCAGGTAGGTATGGCTTGCGTGGATCCCCCAACGTTTTCTTACCCAGAATCCCCTGCAAACCTGACATTTTGCTGAAAAAATCACTTTTTTCACACATTTTTGTGTGGGAAAGTTGTGGCATCACCGGGCTGACACAAATTTCCTACCACCCAGCGTTCCCCCAGGTCTCCCGATAAAATGGTGCCTCACTCGTGTGGGAGGCCCAAGTTCACGCGACAGGCAAGGGCCCACAACATATTGAGGAGACATCAAAATTGCCTATCACAAAACGACCTGGTTTTGCAAGGGGGGTCCCATGACGTTTTGGCCCGGGGCTCGGTGGCCACTTAGTGAAACCTACCAAACCCACACATTTCTGAAAACTAGACACCTGGGGGATACCAGGGAGGTATGGCTTGCGTGGATCCCCCAACGTTTTCTTACCCAGAATCCCCTGCAAATCTGAAATTTTGCTGAAAAAATCACTTTTTTCACACATTTTTGTGTGGGAAAGTTGTGGCATCACCGGGCTGACACAAATTTCCTACCACCCAGCGTTCCCCCAGGTCTCCCGATAAAAATGGTACCTCACTCGGGTGGGAGGCCCAAGTACCCGCGACAGGCAAGGGCCCAAAACGTATTGAGGCGACATCAAAATTGCCTATCACAAAATGACCTGGTTTTGCAAGGGGGGTCCCATGACTTTTTGGCCCGGGGCTCGGCGGCCACCTAGGGAAACCTACCAAACCCACACATTTCTGAAAACTAGACACCCGGGGGATTCCACAACTTTCCCATGGGACCCCCCTTGCAAAACCAGGTCGTTTTGTGATAGGCAATTTTGATGTCGCCTCAATACGTTTTGGGCCCTTGCCTGTCGCGGGTACTTTGGCCTCCCACCCGAGTGAGGCACCATTTTTATCGGGAGACCTGGGGGAACGCTGGGTGGTAGGAAATTTGTGTCAGCCCGGTGATGCCACAACTTTCCCACACAAAAATGTGTGAAAAAAGTGATTTTGTCAGCAAAATTTCAGGTTTGCAGGGGATTCTGGGTAAGAAAACGTTGGGGGATCCACGCAAGCCATACCTCCCTGGAATCCCCCGGGTGTCTACTTTTCAGAAATGTATGGGTTTGGTAGGTTTCCCTAGGTGGCCGCCGAGCCCCGGGCCAAAAAGTCATGGGACCCCCCTTGCAAAACCAGGTCATTTTGTGATAGGCAATTTTGAAGTCGCCTCAATACGTTTTGGGCCCTTGCCTGTCATGGGTACTTGGGCCTCCCACCAGAGTGAGGCACCATTTTTATCAGGAGACCTGGGGGAACTCTGGGTGGTAGGAAATTTGTGTTAGCCCGGTGATGCCACAACTTTCAAACACAAAAATGTGTGAAAAAGTGATTTTTTTCAGCAAAATTTCAGGTTTGCAGGGGATTCTGGGTAAGAAAACGTTGGGGATCCACGCAATCCATACCTCCCTAGAATCCCCGGGTGTCTACTTTTCAGAAATGTGTGGGTTTGGTAGGTTTCCCTAGGTGGCCGCCGAGCCCCTGGCCAAAAGTCATGGGACCCCTTGCAAAACCAGGTCATTTTGTGATAGGCAATTCTGATGTCGCCTCAATACGTTTTGGGCCCTTGCCTGTCGCGGGTACTTGGGCCTCCCACCCGAGTGAGGTACCATTTTATCGGGAGACCTGGGGGAACGCTGGGTGGTAGGAAATTTGTGTCAGCCCGGTGATGCCACAACTTTCCCACACAAAAATGTGTGAAAAAGTGATTTTTCAGCAAAATTTCAGATTTGCAGGGGATTCTGGTAAGAAAACATTGGGGATCCACGCAAGCCATACCTCCCTGGAATCCCCAGGTGTCTAGTTTTCAGAAATGTGTGGGTTTGGTAGGTTTCCCTAGGTGGCCGCCGAGCCCCGGGCCAAAAGTCATGGGACCCCCTTGCAAAACCAGGTCGTTTTGTGATAGGCAATTTTGATGTCGCCTCAATATGTTTTGGGCCCTTGCCTGTCACGGGTACTTGGGCCTCCCATCCGAGTAAGGCGCCATTTTTATCGGGAGACCTGGGGGAACGCTGGGTGGTAGGAAATTTGTGTCAGCCCTGTGATGCCACAACTTTCCCACACAAAAATGTGTGAAAAAAGTGATTTTTTCAGGAAAATTTCAGGTTTGCAGGGCATTCTGGGTAAGAAAACGTTGGGGGATCCACGCAAGCCATACCTCCCTGGAATCCCCAGGGTGTCTACTTTTCAGAAATGTGTGGATTTGGGAGGTTTCCCTAGGTGGCCGCCGAGCCCCGGGCCAAAATGTCATGGGACCCCCCTTGCAAAACCAGGTCGTTTTGTGATAGGCAATTTTGATGTCGCCTCAATACGTTTTGGGCACTTGCCTGTCGCGGGTACTTGGGCCTCCCACCCGAGTGAGGCACCATTTTTATCGGGAGACCTGGGGGAACGCTGGGTGGTAGGAAATTTGTGTCAGCCCGGTGATGCCACAACTTTCCCACACAAAAATGTGTGAAAAAAGTGATTTTTTTCAGCAAAATTTCAGGTTTGCAGGGGATTCTGGGTAAGAAAACGTTGGGGGATCCACGCAAGCCATACCTCCCTGGAATCCCCTGGGTGTCTACTTTTCATAAATGTGTGGGTTTGGTAGGTTTCCCTAGGTGGCCGCCGAGCCCCGGGCCTATAAGTCATGGGACCCCCCTTGCAAAACCAGGTCGTTTTGTGATAGGCAATTTTGATGTCGCCTCAATACGTTTTGGGCCCTTGCCTGTCGCGGGTCCGTGACCCACCCACGCGAGTGAGATACCATTTCTATTGGGATACTTGGAAAAAGGCGGAGGGGTAGGAAATTTGTTGTTTCTGTCCGCAGCGTGAAAATGTTGGCACAATAATGCAAGAAAAATGTGACAGACACAATTTGAGGTTTGCAGGACATTCTGGGTAAGATAACTTGTTGGGATCCACAATAGAGACAGCAGCATGTACTCCCATGGGTGTTTAGTTTATGACAATATCTACAGCTGGTAGGTTATTCTTAGATAGAATGTACACCGTGGCAGAGAGACAAAAAAGACAAAGAATACTGCACAGCCATCTATTTCTCAAGCACACACACATACTGGTTGGATTTGGCATGAGGGCGAGTGATGGTTCAGTATATAAAATTTTATTAACAAGAGATTTCACAAAAATGAAAAGCACTGTCAATAATTGAAAGAACAAAAAACTGAACCAGTGACTCGCAGCTCGTGAGCTGTAAAGCCACGTCAAGGCCCCAACCGCTTTACAGGCCATTCACACACCTTTCATACGTGATACAAGATCATTCACACCACCAGGCACAAAACCAACACATTACAACAGTCATAAAAAGGGACAAGGTACACCCGGCTTGAGAAAGACAGAAAAGACAAATATTTCTGCACAACCACCTATTCCTCAAGCACACAGACATACTGGTTGGATTTGGCACGAGGGTGAATGATGGTTCAGTATATACAGTTGTATTAACCAGAGATTTCACAAAAATGAAATGCACTGTTAATAATTGAAAGGACGAGAAACTGAACCATTGACTCACAGCTCGTGAGCTGTAAAGCCACGACAAGGCACCAACCTCTTTACAGGCCATTCATACACCTTTCATACGTGTGACACATACAAAACCATTCACACCGCCAGCCGCGGGCCCAGCACATTACAACACTCACACCAGCAGACAGCGCCATTCAAGGGCCCATCACTTTCACACGCCCACATTCCTGACACAGCAACCACACCAGCTCACGGATTGCGTGGAGTGGCGTTTGGCTAGCAGTGTGTAGTGACCAGCAGCAAGTCACTACTCACACACTGCCAGCCAAGCGCCACTCCACCCACACCGCCAGCCAAGCGCAAGTCCACCCACACCGCCAGCCAAGCGCCAGTCCATGCACACCGCCAGCCAAGCGCCAGTCCACGCACACCGCCAGCCAAGTGCCACTCCACGCACACCGCCAGCCAAGCGCCAGCCCACACACACCGCCAGCCAAGCGCAAGTCCACGCACACCGCCAGCCAAGCACCAGTCCATGCACACCGCCAGCCAAGTGCCAGTCCACGCACACAGCCAGTCAAGCACCAGTCCACGCACACCACCAGCCAAGCGCCAGTCCAAACACACCACCAGCCAAGTGCCAGTCCAAACACACCGCCAGCCAAGCGCCAGTCCATGCACACTGCCAGCCAAGCGCAAATCCAAACACACCGCCAGCCAAGCGCCAGTCCACGCACACCGCCATCAAGCGCCACTCCACGCACACCGCCATCACATTTAGGATTTTTTTATACAAATAAGAAAACACAAACAATTTGCAAATAGATACAAATCTACTAACACAAAATCTGAAACTAAATACACTACACAAATGCCAACATTGAAACTGAACAAAAAATATTAAACAATAGAGGCCAGGCAGTTCACTTTACCACTCATGGATGCTCCCAAAAATTATTTTGCGTGTGGTACATTCTAAAACAAGCAGGCACACACAGCCCAGGGTTAGAAGGACACTCGGGGCAGTATATACGAGTCTCCTTCCGCGTACCTCTTTGCCAACAGACTCTACATCTCCTACTGGGAAAGTCTTTTGAAGGTGTGGGAGGAATGTGATCAGGAAAGTGGCGATCTTTCAATCTAGCCACATCCTCCACCACTCCAACTCTAGGAACACTTGCCTGTTCCACTAAAACAAGGCTGCCTATTACAGACTCCTGAAACTTAGCAAAAGTCATCTTTGACTCAGGACAAGAATCCTTGAATACAACAAAAGCATTAAAGGTTGCCAAGTGGAAAAGATGGATAGCCAACTTCTTATACCAAATGTAAGCCTTACGAAGAGCAGCGTAAGGTTCCAACCTCTGATCTACTCTGTTAACACCACCCATGTGCCTATTATAGTCTAAAATGCACACAGGTTTGCGCGCTTCAGCAACCTGACCCCAAACAGTCACAGGTGAAGTGCTTTCATCATGGATGGTAGTCAGCATGTAGACATCTCTCCTGTCTGAAAACTTCACAGCTAGAAGTTCCTCACAATGCAACGCACTGCACTGTCCCCGCACAAGCTTTTGACAAATGAGTTCTTTAGGGAAACCTTTACGGTTAGAGCGGATTGTGCCACAAGCAACAGTGTCCACTTTGGCCAATTCCCTGAACAACCGCACACCAGTGTAGAAATTATCTACATATAAATGGTGACCTTTGTTAAAAAGTCCTCTACCAAGTTCCCACACAGTTTTCTCAGTCACTCCAAAAGTGGACGGACAACCAGGGGGGTTAATCCTGGATTCCTTACCGGTGTACACCCTGAAATTAGAGACATATCCAGTCCTACTGTCACACAGCATATACAGCTTAATTCCATAGCATGCCCTCTTACTAGGAATGTATTGCCTAAAAACCAAGCGGCCCTTGAACAGGACCAAAGACTCATCAATAGCTATTTCTTTGCCTGGAGCATAGATCTCAGAAAATCGATCAACAAAGTGATCAATGACAGGCCGAATCTTAAAAAGACGGTCACACTCAGGGTGATCTCGTGGCAACGCTTAACCATTATCGACAAAATGCAGCATCCGAAGCAGAAGCAAATACCTATCATGACTCATGACTGCCGGAAATATAGCCGTTGCCATCAAGGGACTAGTAGACCAATATGAAGACATTGATGGCTTCCTTAGCAAGCCCATCAAAAAAGTTAAACCCAAGAACTTCTTCATCTCTTCCAGATTTGTGGGAGTCCACCGGGTAGCTCTAGAGTGGGGCTGAAGGCGGGCACTGTTGTCCCTCAAAAACTGTTCGGCATACAAATTAGTCTGCTCAACAATCTCTGCCAAAAACACATCGTCCATAAACAACTGAAAAAAATGTATCGGCAAAAAAATTTCTGTGTTCACTCTACACCCTGGAACACCACTAAAGTCTGGCAATGCCGGCTGCACCATGCCTGGGGCAACACAGATGTAATCACTTTCAACTGGAAGCCTTGCAGCCCCAGGCTGCAACCCAGATGCCTCTTGCCGCACTATACCAACGGGAAGCCTTGCAGCCCCAGGCTGCAGCCCAGATGCCTCTTGGCGCACTATCGGCACATCAATGTCCTCCTCTAACACAGGCACTTCATCCGCACTAAGAGTAGCTTCATCCGCATTGAGAGTAGCTTCATCATCCGATGATTGCATGTGGAGAGAAAACTCACTGCCTGAATCTTCCCCTCCCTCCTCTGCCTCAGATGCAGAGTCAGTTTCTGAACCATAATCAGAGGAAGACTCAAAGAGCATACCAACAACCTGCTGAGCAGTAATCCTGCGGCTAGCCATTATCCTTACTAAGAAAGGAGACTGCACAAACAACTCAACAACAACCAACACTGTGCAAAATAAGGAAGTAAAAAAAATGTGTGCCTTTATCACAAAGATCTATATACTCAAAAACTATATGATTCACTTGCAAGAGACCGCTACACTCACCAGCACCTACTCTGCAGAGAGACAGCAAAAACGATATCCCACTAGAAAGAAAAAAAACAAAACCAATTACTCACAAAACAACAAAATACACATCGAGCACAAATGCAAAAAGTTTTTGACACTCAAAAAACAGAAGCCAAACATACTGCAATTATTACACCATTTGCAAAAAACACATTCATGCAGAGAAATGAAAAACATTTACATTGTACAAAAAAAGGACTCTTACCAAACACAAGCAACTACACAAACAGCAGAACCAAAAGTAACGAAACAGAAACCTGGAACAGTCTAAAGAGCAAAAGCCTTGAACTAGAACAAAAAGGGAGAAATAAAGCATTACAATTGCAATTCACAAGAAATAAAACAATTAACATTATAACACGCTATGTCACTACCCAAATGGGGGCAGAAAGGCCAAATAAACGGGCAGATCTGCCCCCAGGAGGGGCAGAATACACATAAAAAAATATATGTCCCCTGGGAGCGACCAATTTATTTATTTTTAAATCCCTGGCTCTAGTGGGCTTTTCTGCCCCCCCCCCCCCCGGGCCAGAAACGCCAAAAAATGCAGGTGATCTGTCCCCAGGGGGGGGGGGGCAGAGAAGTCTAAAAAATTATTTAGGCCCATAAGGAAGCGACCCTTGCCCAAGGGGTCGCTTACCTTTAAAACTTAAAACACTCCCTGGTGTCTAGTCAGAAAGGCCAAATAAACAAACCGATCTGCACCCAGGGGGGGCAGAATATACTTTAAAAAAAAATATGGCCCCTGGAAGCGACCCTTGCCCAAGGGGTCGCTTCTAATGTAATAAAAACAAATTCCCTGGCTCTAGTGGGCTTTTCTGCCCCCCCCCCCCCCTGGGGCCAGAAACGCAAAAAAAATTAGGCGATCTGTCCCCAGGGGGGGCAGAATATACTTTTAAAATAAATTTGGCCCCTGAAAGTGACCCTTGCCCAAGGGGTCGCTTCCATTTAAAAATAAACAAATTCCCTGGTGTCTAGTGGGGTTTTCTGCCCCCCCGGGGGCAGAAAGGCCAAAAAAAAAAACGATCTGCCCCCAGAGGGGGCAGAATATACTTTTAAAATAAATTGGGCCCCTGGAAGCGACCTTTGCCCAAGGGGTTGCTTCCGATTTAAAAAAAAACAATTCCCTGGCTCTAGTGGGCTTTTTTGCCCCCCCCTGGGTCCAGAAACGGCCAAAAATCGGCCGATCTGTCCCCAGGGGGGGCAGAAAAGTCTAAAATAATATTTCCCCCTTAGGAAGCGACCCCTTGAGCTTTTCATTAAAAAACACATCCCTGGTGTCTAGTGGGGCATTCCTGGTGCACGATCGCGACGCTGTGCGCGGTCGTGCACCAGGAATGCCCTGCATTGAGACATCAGGGGAGAGGAAACACTGTTTCCTCTCTCCCGATGCCTCAATGTGCCGCAATGTGCCCCCCCCCCGGCCCACCGGAGCAGCAAACACTCACCCTCCTCTTGGACGCACTGGAAACAAATGGTTTCCAGCGCGTCCAGCGCTTCCTGATGACGTCGGCGCGCGCTGTGTGCGCTGATGTCATGGGAAAGCGTGGGGGGGGTCGGGGGTGGCAGCAGAAACTCTTCCGCTGCCATCCCCCTCTGTGGGGGCAAGATCGATACCCCAGGGGGGGAGCGCCAGCGCTTCCCCCATGGGCTGTGTTCATGGCGGAGCGGTTCCGCCATGAGCACAGCCCAACCGATGCTCATGACGGAACCGCTCCATCATGAGCATCGAAGGGGTTAAAAGTTGCACAAGCTGATTAAACGTCTGGCAGACAGCAGCTGCTGCAGTTCCCTACTCATCCAAACATGCCCCTTCATGTCAAGGCAGTATTGGGAAGCAGTGTTGGCCTGCGCACATGTCTGTGGTGTCACGGCTCTCGCAGGGAGTCCGACACTTATTGCCAGTCTGCAGGCGCGGCCCCGTTAATCGGTGGAGCGGGAATACCAGGAATAAGACACGGACACCAGTGGCGATATCAATGAGTCCTGGTCCGTGTACGTCACTGACGTCACGTCCCGCCAGGCTCTTCATTATTGTCTCCGGTGCGGGGCAAACTAATCACTACTCAGGTCAGGGGGGGAAACACAAAATGTCCCCTCCAACCTGCACCCACAGTGGTTCATCCTGTGTCCCACCTGTTGCGTCACAGGGGCGACACTACATTCCTCCCCAAACACATTTCACAACTATAGAACATATGTATATGTAAAGGAATAGTGAAAACCATTTTAAAGTCCAACATACACGAGTCAGTGCACCTCAGTACAGCAATTAGCATCAACAAGGCGAGCTACGCCCACATTATGAAAAATGGGAACGTCTTACATGAAGTGAACCCTCAGTCAACAGGATGGCTCTGGGTTCCTTCTCAGACCATATTGGGTGCAGGTGAGACGCCCCGAAAGGTTGCTCGAGGGCGCCATTAGAGAACCTCCTGTTGAGACCGGGAGAGTCATGGGAGACTCAGGCGCAGGAGCAGCAGTCACTGGCAAGTCATTTTCGGAACTGTCCCACTCATCCTGGCCCTGAGTCTCATCCATCGCTGGGCCAGTAGCGTCCGAGTCCTTGGGCGACTCCCTCTGAGGGTGGAACCTCTTGAAGAGCGACACATTCCTAGTGACAGTCTCTCGACCTCGCTGGGCTTGAATTTTAGTGCCTCTCTGATGTGTGATGACCGAGGGCTCTCGTTCATACGGCAATTGAAATTTGCTACTAGTGTTATGATTCTGCAGGAGCACAGTGTCACCCACTTTGAGGTCAGATGGCCGAGCACCCCGTCGGCAACTGGCCTGATCATTTCGATGTTGCCAACGCTCATCCAGTGCATCCGGCTGCCACAGCGGATGATGAGGAATGGAGTCAACAACCACTTGTCCCATGGATAGGTGCCCCGGAGCTCTTCCAGTTGTTGAGTGTGGAGTTTGGCGGTAAACTCAAAGGAAGGAAAAGATCGCCAGTTCCAGGGATTGCTGGCGCGCATGGGCAATGCAGATGACCTTATTTAAAGTACGCATGAACCTCTCGGCTTCGCCATTAGCTTGAGGCCACCGTGGTGTGATTTTCTTGAAGACCTGGTGGAAGTAAAGCCTTTGAGGTGTTGGGTAAAGATCTGGTCAAATAATGAGTTATAACTCAATCGTTCGATTATCTTAGATTGCCTATCATTAGGCCATGCACTGAAAAGCCCTTGGTTACGCTATGTTAAAGTGTCTTTGATGGCTCTAGGCAGGGTGGATATATTTCTTAAACATGACTTAGTGAAGCCTCGGGATCTGATTATAGTTAAGGAGTTATTCATTAAACATACTATGGCCTCCCACGAAAACATTGAGCTCACCAAACCAGAGGTGAGCGGGCACGTTCTTCTAAAATCAGCACAGGATATGAAGAATTATCTTTCTATTTTAACAAGTGCTTTTGATAGATTTTTAATAACTCGTTTTAGATTTAATCAGCTCCATCACCTTTTAGCTTCTCCGGCTGGGTTTGTTTTACAGGACAAGGTGAGAGGTCCCTGTGGCTGCGACAATAAGTCTCCACAGGATACCCTACATTTTGTCCTTTTATGTAAATACTTTACTCTCCCTAGTAGATTGTATCTTAAACCCCTTTTAAAAGTGATGAGATTTAGACAAGCCTGTGTCGCCTTAATGTATCTGCAGCTTTTGCCTAATGACTAGATGCTCTTTGCAGTCACAAATTCTTTAAGAGCAGCACTTAGATCTAGAAATTATAGATGTGTTTGACGGCTGACTGTCCCTTGCGCATTTTGCACATTACCCTGATTTCATTTTAACTGTTATGATGAAGTGTTTTATTGCTTGCTTTTTAGCTTAATGTATTTTTTATGGCTGTGATCACATCCGAATAAAGATTATTTATTAATATTATTATTATTATTATTATTATTAGTGCAAGGGTAGTGTCTGGGTGATTGGATGTGTGCATGGGTAATGCCTAGGTGATTGCATGAGTGCACGGATTGTGCCTGGGTGATTGGATGAGTTCATGAGTAGTGCCTGAGTGAATGGATCACTGCATGAGTAGTGCCAGAGTGAATGGATGACTGTACAGATTGTGGCTGGGTAGTTCGATGAGTGCATGAGTAGTGCTGAGTGAATGGAGGAGTGCATGGGTAGTGCCTGAGTGAATGGATTAATGCATGAGTAGTGCCTGGGTGATTGGATGAGTGCATGTGTAGTGTATCAGTCAGTGCATGAATCCAAGAGTACTGCCTGTGTCATTGGATAAGTGCATGGGTAGTGCCTGAGTTAATGGATCACTGCATGAGTAGTGCCTGAGTGAATGGATGACTGTATGGGTAGTGGCTGGGTTATTGGATGAGTGCATTAATAGTGCCTGAGTGAATGGATGAGTGCATGAATACTGCCTGGGTGATTGGATGAGTGCATGGATAGTGCTTGAGTGATTGGATAAGTGCGTTGGCAGTGCCTGAGTGAATGTATGAGTTCAAGGGTAGTGCCTGGGTGATTAGATGTGTGTATGGGTAGTGCCTGGATGAATGAAAGAGTGCAAGTGTAGTGCCTAGGTGATTCCTTAACTGCATTAGTAGTGTGTAAGTGAAGGCATGACTACACGAATACCGCCTGGATGATTGGATGAGTGTCTGAGTAGTGGCTGGGAGATTAGATGAATGCAAGTGTAGTTCCTGAGTGATTGGATGACTGCCTAGGTAGTAGCTGGGTGATTGGACGAGTGCAACTGTAGTGCCTGGGAGATGGGATGAGTATATGAGTAGTGACTCGATGAATCCATGTGATTTGCCACACGCAATATATCCCGACCTTCAACCATTGGGAAAAAATATAAACAACATTTTTTTATTCGAATTTCATTTTGAACAAAACAACATGCAATATTTTTTAATCAAAACTTTAATGCAACATAAACAAATGTTTTACTGTTTTCAGCGTTCATACTTCTTCACTTTCAACACTGCTTTGTATGAAGCATCATCATTAAACAGTGGGAAAAAACAATCAATTGATTGTAAAAGAAAAACAAATGTGCACAGTACATCATTACAACTATGTCATACTGTTCACTGCACTCACTACAAGGTTTTTTAATACTGACTTGCTGTTAGATTACTACCTTAATGAAACCAACTATATGTTAACACTTTCTGATATTTTTATATCTGGTACAAAATGTCCAACAATTATGAAGCAGTCTTCATTTTTGGATATCCTTTTGTAAACATCATCCCTGGTAGGCCAAATGTTGTCTAAAATGTTCTTAGTCCATGTACAAAAACATAACACATAGTACTACATAGCAGTTGCTGTAGCAGAAACAAAAAGGGACTTTTTTTGTGGCGAAGAGACGTTTCACATGCAACCTAAGGCTACTGGTATTATAGTACCTCCATTTACTTTTTATCTGTGGTAACACAATGCAGTCCTCAAATTGTTTATAAATTCCTTTCCCGCAGTTAAAAAGAGAGTTTCATTTCTAACAGCTTGCTGTAGACAATACCCCTAATAGGCCGAATAATGTCTCAGAAACACATAATCTTATATATGTCAACACAATACCTCATTTTCTTATCCTAGATTTTCCTTAGAACTTCAGTTCTAAAAATAGAAGATATGAGTTTGGTAACTTTTTAGGTAGTTTTGATTTGAATGTCACTTGTATGTCATTGCACTCTGTCCATCCTGTTTGACATCCTAAATATATTGTGTAGTGTCCATAGGTTATATTAACTCCTTCATGAAATATGATTGCTATAGTTGTGAAAGTTTTTTTCAGATGGAAATTTGTGTAGCTTTAAAGTTTGTAATTTCAGTTCCTAATTTAGTACCATCCACTCTGTATCATTGTAGCATGACTATTACATATTTTCCAACGTTGATCTAAGTTCTGTTCTACAGTTTGGACAGGTCATATCTGGATGGGTGTTTGTAGTTAAATTTTCAAAGGGCACAGCAATATAATCTGGTAATGTCAAGTAGAGGAACTGTTCTGAATTGATTTCAGTGCCAGACGTAAATTCACAATCTTCACAGTTATGGGTCCATGTATAAGTTAAACCAAATAATTCATTGATATTCACATCTTCTTTGTCTAATAGTCCAAGCATTACCATTAGGAATTCTTGAGCATCCTGCTGAAGATTTTGAAAGAACACTACTGATCCAGTACAGTCACTGGTGAGTTTTCTTATTCCAGTAGCAAAATGTATAATACTTCTGCCTCTTCTTAATTCTTCAAGTAAACTACACAGTTGTGAAGACATTCTTTTATCTGTGTTTTTAATAGAATTTGTGACATGAGACGAATGGTAAACTGCATTTAAAACTACATTTGCATAACAGTTCACTCCAGATTTGTTATCAAAATGATACCCTTCTATTTCCACATTGAGCTGTAGTTCTCTTTTCTTTCCTCCTTGTTGTTTTTCTTTTTGTTCATCTTTCTGTTCAAATCTGATAGACTGCTTTGATATTTTTTGCTTTGTACACAGTATTGCTTTTTGAACCACAGGATACTGGCCTAAACGAGGAGTATATTGAGCTCTTAACCGATTATACTCCGCTACAATGGTCACTTCAGCACTTACTTTCTTCTCATCAAAATCAATCAGAAATAAACCAGACAATGTTCTAATTCGCGACAAAGCAACATATGACATTCCTTCTTTGAATACACTCCTACCAATATTAACAAGACCTATATCTACACTTAAACCTTGGAATTTGTGAATAGTTACTGCATACGCTAAAGACACTGGGAACTGCTTTCGCTGGACATACCAACCTGCTTAACTATAGCAATATCATCACATTTTATGGCTAAGTATTCCACATCATTTCTGATCAGATAATTAATAAATTTCATACCTTTACCCATTGCATCATTCACTAGTCCTTCTTCAACATTTAAATTACGACGTGAGATTACATGACAATTTTTACAGATACATAACTGTTATTCTCATCCTGCAGTTTTCGACACAGACTTTTCTAAACTATCCAATTTTTTATTGCAGTTTTTCTGTGAGTAGCACTTTAACTCCTTGATGTTCCATTTTATCATTTGCTATAATTTCGAATATGTCTTCTTTTTAAAGTTGCAATAATTGTTCATTGAATTCACTACACTCCTCAAGAGTTAGCATCAAACAAACAATAGACTTGTCTTCCTTCACAAAGTTCTACATTACTTCAGCAGCTGAAACATTACTTGGAAACAAATTTTTGATGAGACGGGTTTGTAACCGTCTTTCCCTTTTTTGTGAGGACTCCCACTCTTATGTCCTTTAGTATATCTCCATAATGCATATCTGATGCTTGGCGCATATTTTGGATTAACTCTTTGTATTGAAAGTTTTCCCAAATATTTACATTTCCAAAACTTCCTAGTGAATTCCTTGTTTCATTATGTAGTAGTTTCTTGAATACAGGTTGTCATTTTACGGGAGTTAGTTGTAGCAGCTCTCCAAAGACTTTTAAGTGTTTTCCTCCAACAAGTACATCATAGTCAGTTTTTAATATTTGCTGCATTCTTAAATGTATAAAAGCTAGCATTAGGTTAGACACCATGCTGACTTTATCAATAATTAGTAGCTTTAATTTCTTTAATTCTCTTGCCACTTCATGACAAGCATCACCAGATAATTTGTTGTATTGTAATTTGTTGTGCTGTTCAACAGGCAGCATTAATAATTGATGATGGGTAACTCCTTTAACATTATGAGCAGCTAAGCCTGTGGGTGCAGTGACTACACACGACAAATTTGAATCTGTTGTCTTCTGTAGGTAACTTCTCAGTACTTTGAACAAGAAGCTTTTTCCAGTTTCAGCTTGACCACCTATTTACAATAGAACTGGTTTAAATGCACAAAATGCACACTTTTTTTCTCAAGGAGAAAGCCATGTTCTACTTTACTTTTTATGTCTTGAAAAACCTCTTTCTGATCTGCATTCAATTGCTGTATTAGTAGTTCTAGATCCACAGTTTCCCGTCTTGCTTGCTGCATTGCATTGTCTACCTCATTCATAGCTATTGTAGCTTCATTTTCAATGACTGGCTGTCCAAGAGGATCTTGACTTCCAGGTGCTGAACTTTGACTGCTCTGAGAACTCTCTCTTGCTGTCTCAGCAGCAATTGTTCCTTCTTGTTCAATCTCTTCTCTCAACATTTGAAGATACACTGGAAACACAGAGCACTTATTGCTGTCTAGTCAAATTCTCCAAGTAGCTCACTTTCAGTTCGCCATGGCTTAAACAACTGTAACAAGGCTAAATAGAAATACTCTCTTTTGTCTGGAGTTTGGCAATTTAGCTTTCGATAGTTGATTACATTTCCCTTGTTATGTCTCACCAAACATCCTTCACATCCAGCCACAGCAAATTTACCTTCATCTATGTTTTCACTGAAATTACTTCTGAAAGTATAATGTTGAAGTATTTCATAGAGACAGATCCTTTCCATATGAGGACTTCTTCTTGGATAGTATGTATCCAGCATGATACACTTCAGAATGTCTGTACTGTGCGGCTCAAATTCTGCAAGATATTGAATTTCAGGAAAAGACTTCAGTACTCTGTTACGAGTATTAGCAAGCCCTAAACTCACCCATAGAACTCCTCTAGAGTTAGAAAACAAACTAGCTGAGCTTAACCGGTCTACGCATTCATAGGAGTCTATCTCTCTGTGAGAAAGCATTTTTATACTAAAAATGTACGATTTCTTCGTAAGACTCTTTTCTGCTGAAATCTCCTCCCACATCTCCTTCATCTCAGTATTCTCTGACTTCGTTATATAAGATGTAACATACCTAGCAACAACAATTGAGTTGTCTGCAAAAAACTGTACATCTGTGTTTGCATTCCACATCTTCAGACTCACAGGGTTGTAGTCAATAATGTACTTGGAGGCCTTTGTTCTTTTTAGGTTGTATGTATTTTTTGGTGATTTCCTTGTAAGTGTATATCTGACTGCAGAGAAAAAGCTGTTGACTCTTCCTTCTTTGTGAGATGACAGGCTGTGGGAATCCGAAACAACATCTTGTATAAAATTTCCCTTTAGCTCTGTATTTTTGCTGACAATATTTTCCACATCTATGATTTTGGAATCGTAGAACTTGTTGTCTTAATATGTTGTCACTTCTCTCCTTTGGGATGGAGCAAGTTACATACTGCTCAATAAAAGACAACACAAACTCATCACTGTCTGTTCCAAACTTTGGGGCATTTTTTACCCACAACAGCATGTGAATGTGGGGAGCACCTCAGGCTTGGTACTCTTTACGCCAAAAGAAATCAATCACTTCACCAAGAGGAGGTTTTGTTTTGTTCAAGATAATAGACATCATTGCTTGAAATCTGTGATTAAAATATCTGAAATATTTGCAGGGTCTAGTGAGCACAGTTCTCCTGGCGTCTTTAGATGAATGTCTTTTATATTTGAATTTGTCTCCTGCAAGAATTCTAGCAGGTCATCCCATGCATATTCAGCACAACTCAGCATCAGGAACCAAGTAGGTGCTCTAAGGTTCCTCAACATGCACTTGAGTTCACCATGAGGCCGATATCAATATTCATTAGTCCCACACTGGCATGCCATTATGTTTATTAAATTGTATTCCAAGTGCTCTTCTTTTCCTTGAACTTTCTCCAAAAGTTCTCTTGCTGATATATTAATCAAATTAACTCCTGTTTTTAGAATATGATTCGCAGCATATGAGAGGCCAGACAAGTCACTCTCAAATAATAGGTAAAATATATATGGAATACTCTGACGAACTATAGGGTCTTCTGAATAAAGTCTACTACATCTATACTCAGCTGCAGGTATTTGCACAGGCCTCTCGTCATACTTGCCACCTACTCCAGTAGGAAAAAGATGTGGGAAACACCAAGCTTCTAAACTTTTTTCCCACACACTTAATAGAGCTCCTTTTGCCTCCTTCATTTGAAACAGCTCAATGACTTCATCAAATAACCTTTTGAGAATGCAAAGGGTGGATCCTGTAATGTTCATAAATTTCTTCTGTTCTGGACTCATCCACCTTCTCAATCTGACCTGATGATAGAAATGTCTGATCCTCCATATGTGTGATATCTTGCAGGCTTCCACATTTCTATAGTAAACATTGTTTTGTACCAGATATAAAGTTGTTTTTTACCTTTGGTAACCTCTACTAACTCCTGCCTTATCTTCTTGTTCTTGGTAGGCATAACATTTACAAGAATTACTAGTCCTTCCTCTAAATCTCTATCTACCCCGACAGATTCAATGTTTTTCTTGACATCTAATGGCAAAAATACTACTCTACCTTTTAGACCTTTCTGCAGCTCTGTTGGGGGTAACTTGCCTTTCTTTGGCTCCATACATACTATAGCCTGAAATGGATGTATAGTTTGGATAAGAATAGACTCATAAATATTTAAACCTTGAAGTGATTCTGGAATAGGAACTAGTTCTAACTTGTTATGCACAGCTCTAGCAGACATGTTATTACCCTCTAATTTATTGTAGCAATACTAACATATAACTTGTTGTGTGTACAAGTCTAAGCGTTCTTCTACAAATAAGTACAGTGCAAACTTTTGCCAGTTATAATGTTTCTCTTTTTCACTTTTGAAATATAAGTCAACAGTCCACATTTGATTCTTGTAGTGAGTGCGTCAAAAACATACACAAACATACTCTGGTTTTTCAAAACATACTGTCTTAAATTTTGTAATCTCTTCTTCAAAACTATCAACTGTAGTACATGTGTACTGTTCTGCAACTCCTCCTGTTATCAACTCTTCAATTTTCTACCTTTGCCACAGTACCATGCAAAAGTGTCTTATTCATTTTTCTTAAACATAAAGCAGGAATTTTCACATGGTACAACCTCCTAACTAAAGTTCAAATTGTTGAGTGGTGTACAGCTAACATCCTAAAATGATGAAAGGTGCTTTGGCACACTTTCTTTGATAAACAAGCTAGTAAGTGTCCCTGCAAATATGTATGTTTTCTCAGCTTGAAAGGATCCAAACCTGGTAAAGTACTTATTTAGTGTTTTAAACTTTGCAGATTGTTGTCTAATACTACAGACACTACTACAATTCCATTTGTATACAGGGGCCTAACTATGCCTTCCTTGTACCTCTTCTGCATTAACGTCTTCTACATTTCTGGATACCATCATCTCTTTTGCTATAGGACTGCCATTCTTCATTTCATAACATCGTCCTCTTTTATCAATAGCATGAACTAATATGTTATCCTGGAGATAGCTTTCTTCATTAAAGAAAGTCTCTATACTAGAAGTATGTATCCATTCTCCACTAAATACTGTACAAAAGTTATTTCTATTCAATAATCTTTTCTTCTGGTTTTGTCTCCTCATGCACAACACCATTTTGTCAACAGTCTTCATTCTATTTAGAATCACAATGAAAAGCTTCCTCTTCAAATCAAAGGCCTTATCAACTACTCTCTCAATTTGTTTTTTCTGTTTCAGTGCATCTCTCCTTCTTCTATAATTTTTCAAATTTCTCAGTAGATTTACAACCACTCTACTACGAAACATCCTGGCTCTTATTTCCTTAAACTGCTTCTGTCTCCTGGTTAAGGTGTGTCCATCTTTTTTACAATCTTTCTGTTCTTGCAATGTACACTTTGAACACTCTTATTGTTTCTCATAGTCGTAATTTTATTTTCTTTATTTTGTAATCTTTGCAAATGTCCACATATATTTTTAAGTAATGACTTTGTCCTCTCACCAGTAGCTCTTTTTTCTTTCAACACTTTTTCTGCATTTTGCCCCTTTTGTAACTCATTTCTACAAACATACTGTAGTTGCTTCTGTTGCTTTTTCATCCAAGCTTTTGTGGGCATTCTAATTGTGTGTAGTTATGTAGATATTCTTCAGTAAAACAAACAAGTATATTTAAAAATGTACCCTAGCCAATGTACCAACTACTTTACTACTGACTTACACATAATACAAAAACTGTTTTCATGTTATGTTGCAGTTTTAGATCTACAGATTCTACACTTTTTTGGACACGATGGAGGGGTAATGTGGTGCTCCATATTTACAAGGCCATGTAAAGCCACTCTGCATGGCTTTTCATGGCCTTATAAATATGGGCCCTTTTCATGCAGCACTTTGCATGAAAGGAGCATGCCATGGGTGTTTCTGTGGGTGTTCCCACACAACACCCATGGATTCTGCCGCATTCCCAAATTTACAATAATTCGTAAACCTGGGAATGCGTCAGAATCCTACACCTCCCCAGGGGAGGTGTAGGGAGGCGCAACGAGGAGAAATCCTTTTATTTCTCCTGGTTGTTTCCTCTTTCTATGCATGCTGCATTCTGCAGCACACATATAAAGAGGAAAATACCTCTTGTGATTGTTTTTGTACATGAATGTGTCCCTTCCTGCACAAAAACAATCATCCCAACTACACAGGCACCCTTGCAACATGGTGCAAGGGTGTCTCGTTGGCACATGGCAGCCAGTTGTGTGCCAGCACACAGGAGAGCATAGGGAGCCATCATATTGTTGTAAATATGACGCATCCCTGTGCTTTGAAAGTAATGCAGCATGGAGCAGCCAAATGGCTTGCGGCTCCGTGCTGCATTACATTCTTGTAAATTTAGCCCCAAGTGTAGGAGTACATACAGTGTCTTAACACTGTAAATCTGAAAACATAACATAAGAGCTATTTGCATGCCTCTCTACCACTGTGTCACTGGTGTATTTAGTATCTCAGTACTGTTCTACTTAAATGTATCAGATTTAAATTTTGGGAAATGGTGCATATAACCCTCTGCACATTAATCTCTATCAAAGCATATAGCTCACTAATTCTTCTAAGTACATGCAAAGAGTGTTTCACAGCTTGCATATATAATTCACCAGATGGTTCTAAAAGACTACATATTGTGAGACGTTGGCCTGGTATATGCTGTCCACTAATGAAAGTGGGCACCTTGCACCAGTCCAAACGACCCTTATTGATGATTAGGTTAAAGACAACCTTTATAGAAAGCTATCCTAGTGGTAGCTGTGGAGAGCAGCCTTCAGGCTAAGTCTTGAAGGAATGTAAAGCAGCTTGTTTTACCAGTATATAACCTCTTGAATGACCAAATGAAAGGAGAACCACACAAGGTATATATAAAATATATGTATTTATTACTAAACACTCTCTACTAACCTCTTTATGAGATTAGAGAACAAGGCACACAATATTACAGTACTAGAATGACAGTAAATAACACAATACACAGTGGGCTCCAGGGGGAGACCAAACCATATATTAAGAAAGTGATATAACAACCACGACTTGACTAGACACAGTGCCTACAGCACGTGGAATCACTGGGACCCCAAGGAACCACCCAAGGTAGTGACACAGGGGACCCACGGAGGACGGGTGCAGTGTGGGAACACAGACGCGAGCTCCGTACAACTCTATGGAAAAGTCGCGGTTGGAAATTTAGAGTTTAAGGACACTTCGGAGAGGACGTCAAGCAAACCCAGTTAAACTTATAAGGTTCTAAGGCCAGCACCCTTGTGAGTACCGAGGTACCCGTGTTACCTAGCCCAGGGAAGCCGGGTGCATAGGGGTCAAGTGGTGTCGGGAACCCTCGTTGTTTTCAATGGCGTGATGCGAAGAAGTGCTGCTGCCGTGGAGAAGAAAAGAGTCCGGTGTGACCCAAGCCTGGATCGGAGATGAGAAGAACCTGAAAGCAGAGGGGGCAAAGTCTGGGTCACTTCACGTGACCAGGAGCGGAGCAATCGAATGCCCACTGATGTCGGGTGCCTCAGGTGCGAAGAGGTGAAGCTTGACTCTGCAGCCACGGGGACCAGGAGACGTCGACGACAACCAGGATCCACAGGCGAGCTGTCCCACAAAGGATGCCGAGAGCTGAGGGGTCAGTTTCCGGATTGGAGACCAAGAAGCCTTGGCAACTGCAACCCACGCGGTCAAAGTAATGATGCTTCTGTGAGGACCAGCAAGGTCCTGGGGACTCCCCAAGCGATGGAGAGTCAGAGCACGTCTGGAGCAATCAGGGAAGCCCACTAAAAGTTAAAGTTGCCTTCTAAGGGACCCACAGGTCAACAGACCAGGGATCGCGAAGGGACCTCAAGAGGAATCACACAATACCATCCCACGGAACACTCATGGAGTGTAGGCCAGTAATCTTCAGTGCAAACACTGCTTGGGGATTGGACTACAAGTAGCCCAAAGCACAGCCTCAGGGATCACCTAAAAGCATATGCTGCTGCAAATGTGCACGGTGTCCAGGGGTTCGGGTTGCACGGTCCCCACGAGGGCTGCGGGTCTCAGGTTTGCTGAAAGCACTAGTCGGCCTCAGGAAAGCTTGGGCACCCACCTCCTGTGTTGCAAAATCTTCAGAGTCCATCGGGAGCTGCGTAGATGCAAACTGGTCAGATGCGTTGAAGGGCCTGCCTTGCAGGGGAGTAACTCCTTTACTCCAAGGGAGATTCTTCAGTCGTCCAGCAAAGCGTAGATCATCGAAGGTTACTTGGTTTCTGTACCAGAGTTTAGTCCAGGTAATATCTAAAGTCCTGTAGTCAGGGTTCCTACTTTATACCCAAGGAAGTGGTGGGACAAACTCTGGGGACCCACCTATGGCAGGGTCAGGACAGAGGGGTGGCTACACACATGTCCTTTGTCCAGTTTCGTGCCAGAGCAGGGGCTGATAGCCCCTGCAACCGGTTTGAGCTGGACTATGCACAGGGACACCAAATGTGCCCCCAATGCAGACATCAAAGCACTCTGAGAGTGCACCCACCCAGCCCCAATACACTAAAGCCTGTCTGGGAGGTGGTCACACCTCCCTGTGACAGGAAACCTATTGTCAAGCCTTCCCCTGCCGGAGTTTCGTCCAGCAGCAGGAGGGCAGACTCGTGTCTGTGGCTGGCAGCATCCATTTTGTGATGCCAGGGCTCTGTGAAGCTGGTACCGGCTCTGCTCATGCATGGGCACCCTCTCACATAAAACCCAGCACCCTGCCTTCAGGATTGATAAGGCCTGCTATAGGGGTGACTGATAGGCTTATATGTGCAGTAATTAGGATAGATATAGTGAACCTATATCTAAGGAAGGGGTGCATGCACCAACTTACACAGGCTGCAGTAGCAGACCTGTTGTGTCATTTTGAATGGCCTCTCAGGGGTGGCCTAATACATGCTGCAGCCCCTGGGAGGCCTCTGGGGTACCTATGCGCTGGGTACATAGTATACCCTATACTAGGGACTTATAAGGGTACCCCAGAATCCAATCTGGAGTGTACCTAAAGTACATGCAATCAATTTAGAGGAGAAAGCAGATAGACTGGGGTCCTGAATAGCAGGATCCCAGTCAGACTAAGTCGAAAACAGTGAAACATCAGCAAAAAGTGGGGGTAACTATAAGAAACAGATCCTACTCTCCTACACAACCCCCCCCCCACAAACGTCAGGACATTAAACTAACCTTGACCAGTTGAGTCTTCATGTTCTAAGTGGAAATATCTGGAGAGTCCATCTGCATTGGCATGGTTACTCCCAGGTCTATGTTTCACTGTATAGTCCATCCCCTGTAGGGAAATGGACCACCTCAAAAGTTTGGGGTTTTTACCCTTCATCTGTTTTAGCCATAAGAATGGCTTGTGGTCTGTCTGAACAATGAAGTGAGTGCCAAACAAGTATGGCCTCAGCTTCTTCAAGGCCCAAACCACAGCAAAGGCTTCCCTCTCAATGGCTGACCAACGTTTCTCTCTGGGGGTCAGCCTTCTGCTAATAAAAGCTACTGGCTGATCCTGACCTTCATCATTCAATTGTGATAACACAGCCCCTACCCCCAACTCAGATGCATCTGTTTGGACAATGAATTGTTTGGAGTAGTCAGGACTTTGCAGAATGGGAGCAGTGCACATGGCCTGCTTCAGGTCATCAAATGCCTTTTGACAGCTGACTGTCCACTGAACTTTCTTTGGCATTCTTTTGGAAGTTAAGTCATTCAAAGGGATCACTATGGATCCATATCCTTTGATAAACCTCCTATAGTACCCAGTCAGGCCCAAGAAAGCTCTGACCTGAGTCTGGGTGGTTGGAGCAACCCAGTCCATGATGGTCTGGATTTTGATCTGCAATGGTTGAACCTGGCCTCCACCCACAAGGTGGCCCAGGTATACAACTTGGCTCTGCCCTATCTGGCACTTGGTGGCCTTGATAGTGAGGCCTGCTTTCTGCAGGGCCTCCAAAACATTTCTCAGGTGGACCAGGTGATCCTCCCAGGTGGAGCTAAAGACAGCAATATCATCTAGATATGCTGCACTATAGGCTTCCAGGCCTGTAAGGACTTTGTTCACCAACCTTTGAAAAGTGGCAGGTGCATTCTTCAACCCAAAGGGCATCACCACAAATTGGTAGTGCCCACTAGGGGTTGAGAATGCTGTTTTGGCTTTTGCATCCTCAGCTAGTCTGATCTGCCAGTAGCCAGCTGTCAGGTCAAATGTGCTCAGAAACTTGGCTGAGGCCAAAGTATCTATAAGCTCATCTGCCCTAGGGATTGGATGGGCATCAGTCCTAGTGACTGCATTGAGACCTCTGTAGTCAACACAAAACCTCATCTCTCTCTTACCACCCTGGGTGTGAGGTTTAGGTACCAAGACTACTGGACTAGCCAAGGGCTATCTGAGGGTTCAATCACACCCAAATCCAACATCTTCTGGACTTCAGTCCTGATGCAGTCCCTGACATGGTCAGGTTGCCTGTAAATCTTATTTTTAACAGGCAGACTGTCCCCAGTGTCCATTTCATGAGTGCACCAGGTAGTCTGACTTGGAGTCAGTGAGAACATATGTCTAAACTGGTTGAGAACTTTTCTGCAATCAGTTTGCTGCTGGTCAGTGAGGCTGCCTGCCAAGGCCACACCATCTACTGAACCATCATCACGTTTCTGTGAGAGCAGGTCAGGGAGTGGATCACTCTCTTCCTCCTGTCCCTCATCAGTAGCCATGAGCAAGCCCATGTCTGCCCTATCAACATATGGTTTGAGCCTGTTGACATGGAGCACCCCATGGGAGTTCCAAGGTCCACCAGGTAGGTAACCTCTCCCTTTTGCTCAATAATTGTATGAGGGCCACTCCACTTGACTTGGAGGGCTGCTGGGGCCACAGGCTCCAACACCCATACTTTCTGTCCTGGCTGAGAAACAGTCAACACAGCCTTTTGGTCATGCCAGGCCTTTTGCAATTCCTGGCTAGCCTCAAGGTTTTTAGTTGCCTTCTTCATGTACTCAGCCATCCTGGAGCGGAGACCAAGTACATAGTCCACAATATCCTGTTTAGGGGGTTTGAGAGGTAACTCCCATCCCTCCTTCACTAGACACAATGGACCCCTAACTGGATGTCCAAACAGAAGCTCAAATGGGCTGTAACCAACCCCCTTCTGTGGAACCTCTCTGTAGGCAAAGAGAAGGCAGGGCAAAAGTATGTCCCATCTGCGCCTAAGCTTTTCCGGGAGACCTTTGATCATGCCCTTTAAGGTTTTGTTGAACCTTTCAACTAAACCATTGCATTGTGGGTGATAAGGGGTGGTAAATTTGTAATTTACACCACACTCCTTCCACATAGCAGTTAAGTAACTAGACATGAAGTTTGCATCTCTGTCTGATACTACCTCCTTAGGAAAACCCACCATGGAAAAGATTCCCAGCAGGGCCCTTGCCACCACAGGAGCTGTGGTAGTTCTAAGGGGAATTGCCTCTGGATACCTAGTGGCTTGGTCCACCACCACCAGTATAAATCTGTGCCCAGATGCAGTTTGAGGATTTAGGGGACCAACAATGTCAATCCCTACCCTCTCAAAGGGAACCCCCACCACAGGTAGTGGTATCAGGGGGGCCTTTGTAGTGCTACCTGCCTTACCACTGGCTTGACAGGTGACACAGTAGCAACAAAACTCCTAACTCCTTGGTGTCTTCAGACATATGAGGCCAATGAAAGTGAGGGACAATTCTGTCCCAAGTCTTGTTTTGGCCTAGGTGACCTGCTAATGGGATATCATGTGCTAGTGTCAATAAGCAGCTCCTAAACTTCAGAGGTATAACCAACCTCCTGGTGGCTCTAGGCTTGGGGTCTCTACACTCTGAGTAAAGGAGTCCATCATCCCAGTAGATCCTATGGGACCCACTAGCACTCCCAGCAGCCTCAGCAGCAGCTTGCTGTCTGAGGGGTTCAAGAGAGGGGCAGCTCAGTTGCTCCTGGCTCAGATCTGCCCTGGAAGGGCCCCCTGTCCCCAAGAACTCAACCTGATCAGGTTCAAGCTCATCTGGGACAGTTCCTTCTTCAGGACTAAGATCAGCTCCCTCAAGAGACTGATCTGGATTCTGAGGCAGGGGGAAGACACTGCCTTAACCCTACTGCTCCTTCTCTTGGAAGGTGCCTGGTCCATTTTTCCAGGATCCAGGACCTGTTCAGTGTTAGACATTTTTGCCTGTGACCTGGTCATAGCAAACACATCTGCAGGGATACCCAACATTTTTGCATGAGTCCTGAGTTCCACTTCAGCCCAAGCTGAAGTTTCAAAATCATTGCCCAACAAGCATTCAACAGGGAGGTCTGCACTTACCACAACCTTTTTAGGGCCAGTTACCCCTCCCCAGGTGAAATTAACAACTGCCAGGGAATGGTCTGTCCTGACATTGCTAGCATTGGTCACTTGGTACATCTCACCAAGTATGATTTTCTCAGGAGCCACAAGATCTTTGGTCACCATGGTGACACTTGCTCCTGTGTCCCTGAATGCCAAGGCCTCCTTTCCATTGATTATAGGCTGTTGTCTGTATTTGCCCAGATTACTGGGGCTTACAAATAAGGAGGCCATATCCATGCCTCCATCACAGATCAACATAGCCTGAGTTGGAACTCTGACTAGGCCAGAGTCCATCTCAGATCCCAGGGTTAACCCTACTACACCCTTATTTGGAACACCACCACTTGGAGCTGAACTAGGGGGAACAGTTGCCTTAGGGGCAGTGGTGGTTGGAGTGGGGTCCTTGAACTTGTTACAATCACTTGTCCAATGGGTCTTCTGTTTACAGATTTGACACCATGGCTTCTTGCCTTTACCTTTGTTGGATTGTGACTCCCCACCAGAGGCAGATTTTTGGGGCCCTTGAGAAGACTTCTGGTCTTTACCCTTCTCCCCGCCCTTATCAGAGTTTTTAGAATCCTGCTTCTTGGAGTCACCACCTTGGTTCTGAACCTTCTGCCTCACCCTGGTTCTGACCCATTTGTCTGCCTTCTGGCCCAATTCTTGGGGAGAGGTCAGATCAGAGTCCACCAGGTACTGATGCAACAGTTGATTTTGACAGTTATTAAGGATCTGCTCTCTCATGATTAAATTATACAATCCTTTGAAATCACACACCTTACTGCCAAGTAACCAGCCTTCCAGAGCCTTAGTAGCACAATCAACAAAGTCAACCCAGTCCTGAGTCTGTGCCTTTTGGGTGTCTCTGAACTTTAACCTGTATTGTTCAGTGGTTAGGCCAAACCCATCAATCAGAGCACTCTTCAGGACTTTGTAATTATCAGCATCCTCTTCTCTTACAGTGAGGAGCTTGTCTCTACCTTTGTCTGCAAAGGAGAGCCACAAGATTGCTGCCCACTGCTCCTGAGTGACCCTCTGTACCTTACAGGCCCTCTCCAGTGCAGTTATCCATTTGTGGATGTCATCCCCACTCTGGTAGGGAGGGACAATCTTGTTCAGGTTCCTATGGTCATGAGTATTTTCTCTACCTCTAGGGACACTGGTGCTGCCACCATGGGGCTCTAGCCCCATCCTTTGAGAAGCTCTCTGGAGCTCTAGGGATTCCCTATCTAAGGCCAATTCCTCTCTCTTGATTCTAAGCTTAGCTCTCTCAAACTCAAGCAGTTGGCATTTCTTCTCATAAGAGGATTCCCTTTTATGAGAAGCAGAGGTCCCTACAGAAGTACCAGAATGATTAGATTCCTGAGAAGGAGATCTTGATCTTCTTGGTAGACTGTTAACCCTTCCAGGGGGAGTAAAGAGAGGGCCACTGAGGCCTTCCTCATCTGAAGGAAGAATTGGATTGTCCAGGTTAGAATCATCTTGATCCCCCTGGTCAGCATTGGAGTCCAGGTCATAGAAGTTTTCACTTCCTGGCCTTTCTTCCTCTGCTGCCCCACCCAACTTGCCTGCCTCATCAGACCCTGGGGTCTTTCTGAGGTCATCTAACAGCAAAGCCTCTATGAGGCGTTGAGTGCTTGCATGTCTCCCTGTCTTCAGTTTCCTAGATGTACACATATTTCTCAATTCTTGGAATGTGAGATGGTCATACCTAGTTGGCAAGGAGTCACTGACTTCAGGCCTTTAAGACATTCTAGTGTGGTGTGGTGTATGCACCTACCTACTCTAATGGGAACTGAGACTCTCTTGAGTTGGAGAAAGGGTGTGCTAGACCCTTTGGCTACCCAACTCCAAGTTCAGTAGAACTTACTTTATTCTAGTCTTGATTTATATGTACCTAAGTACCTTTAGTGGTTTTCAGTTAGTCACTCACTGAGATTATCTCGTAAAACAATAGCAAGCTTGAATCCCAACCGCTGCACACCAATGTGAGAAGTTGGCCTGGTATATGCTGTCCACTAATTAAAGTGGGCACCTTGCACCAGTCCAAACGACCCTTATTGATGATTAGGTTAAAGACAATCTTTATAGAAAGCTATCCTAGTGGTAGCTGTGGAGAGCAGCCTTCAGGCTAAGTCTTGAAGGAATGTAAAGCAGCTTGTTTTACCAGTATATAACCTCTTGAATGACCAAATGAAATGAGAACCACACAAGGTATATATAAAATATATGTATTTATTACTAAACACTCTCTACTAACCTCTTTATGAGATTAGAGAACAAGGCACACAATATTACAGTACAAGAACGACAGTAAATAGCACAATACACAGTGGGCTCCAGGGGGAGACCAAACCATATATTAAGAAAGTGGTATAACAACCACGACTTGACTAGACACTGTGCCTAGAGCACGTAGAACCGCTGGGACCCCAAGGAACCACCCAAGGTAGTGACACAGGGGACCCACGGAGGACAGGTGCAGTGTGGGAACACAGACGCGAGCTCCGTACAACTCTATGGGAAAGTCGCGGTTGGAAATTTAGAGTTTAAGGACACTTCGGAGAGGACGTCAAGCAAACCCAGTTAAACTTAGAAGGTTCTAAGGCCAGCACCCTTGTGAGTACTGAGGTACCCATGTTACCTAGCCCAGGGAAGCCGGGTGCATAGGGGTCAAGTGGTGTCGGGAACCCTCGTTGTTTTCAATGGCGTGATGCGAAGAAGTGCTGCTGCCATGGAGAAGAAAAGTGTCCGGTGTGACCCAAGCCTGGATCGGAGATGAGAAGAACCTGAAGGCAGAGGGGACAAAGTCTAGGTCACTTCACGTGACCAGGAGCGGAGCAATCGAATGCCCACCGATGTTGGGTGCCTCAGGTGCGAATAGGTGAAGCTTGACTCTGCAGCCACGGGGACCAGGAGAAGTCGACGATGACCAGGATCCGCAGGTGAGCTGTCCCACAAAGGATGTCGAGAGCTGAGGGGTCAGTTTTCAGATTGGAGACCAATAAGCCTTGGCAACTGCAACCCACGCGGTCAGAGTAATGATGCTTCTGTGAGGACCAGCAAGGTCCTGGGGACTTCCCAAGCAATGGAGAGTCAGGGCACGTCTGGAGCAACCAGGGAAGCCCACTGAAAGTTAAAGTTGCCTTCTCAGGGACCCACAGGTCAACGTACCAGGGATCGCAAAGGGACCTCGAGAGGAATAACACAATAACAGCCCACGGAACACTTGTGGAGTGTAAGCCAGTAATCTTCGGTGGAAAGACTGCTCGGGGCTTGGACTATAAGTAGCCCAAAGCACAGCCTCAGGGATTGCCTAAAAGCATATGCTGCTGCAAATGTGCACGGTGTCCAGGGGTTCAGGTTGCACGGTCCCCACAAGGGCTACGGGTCTCAGGTTTGCTGAGAGCACTAGTCGGCCTCAGGGAAGCTTGGGCATCTACCTCCTGTGTTGCAAAATCTTCGGAGTCCATCGGGAGCTGCGTAGATTCAAACCGGTCACATGCGTTGAGGTGCCTGCCTTGCAGGGGAGTAACTCCTTTACTCCAAGGGAGATTCTTCAATCGTCCAGCAAAGCGTAGATTGTCGAAGGTTACTTGGTTTCTGTACCAGAGTTTAGTCCAGGTAATATCTAAAGTCCTGAAGTCAGGGTTCCTACTTTATACCCAAGAAAGGGTTGGGACAAACTCTGGGGACCCACCTATGGGAGGGTCAGGACAGAGGGGTGGCTACACCCATGTCCTTTGTCCAGTTTCATGCCAGAGCAGGGGCTGATAGCCCCTGCAACTGGTTTGAGCTGGACTATGCACAGGGACACCAAATGTGCCCCCAGTGCAGACATCAAAGAACTCTGAGAGTGCACCCACCCAGCCCCAATACACGAAAGCCTGTCTGGGAGGTGGTAAACCTCCCTGTGACAGGAAACCTATTGTTAAGCCTTCCCCTGCCGGAGTTTCGTCCAGCAGCAGGAGGGCAGACTCGTGTCTGTGGCTGGCAGCATCCATTTTGTGATGCCAGGGCTCTGTGAAGCTGGTACCGGCTGTACCGGTGCTGTCATATTTCTCCCTCTAGGAGGGAGGAATCATACCTCCCACACCAGTTACTGGTGTGGAGGTATGATTCCAAGGTGTTTGACACCAAACACAACATAATTCCTTGCAGCCGTTTTAAAGTTAGCATTTACCGCGAGGTTATAATGCACTTAAGAGTATATGGTTGGCTGCATCACAGACAACCCCGGAATAGTGGTTCCGAAGGCTGCAGAGGGCTCTGCTCATGCATGGGCACCCTCTCACATAAAACCCAGCACCCTGCCTTCAGGATTGATAAGGCCTGTCATAGGGGTGACTGATAGGCTTATATGTGCAGTGATTAGGATAGATATAGTGAACCTATATCTAAGGAAGGGGTGCATGCACCACCTTACACAGGCTGCAGTAGCGGACCTGTTGTGTCATTTTGAATGGCCTCTCAGGGGTGGCATAATACATGCTGCAGCCCCTGGGAGGCCTCTGGGGTACCTATGCCCTGGGTACATAGTATACCTTATACTAGGGACTTATAAGGGTACCCCAGAATCCAATCTGGAGTGTACCTAAAGTACATGCAATCAATTTAGAGGAGAAAGCAGATAGACTGGGGTCCTGAATAGCAGGATCCCAGTCAGACTAAGTCGAAAACAGTGAAACATCAGCAAAAAGTGGGGGTAACTATAAGAAGCAGATCCTACTCTCCTATACATATTCCTCAGTAAAACTTGTAAATACGTGTGTTTGTAGTTGAATACATGAATACTCCCTGGATGATTGAATTGATGCATAGGTAGTGCCTAGGTGATTCTTTGAGGATACAGGTACTGCCTGGGTGATTCCCTGAGTATATGAGAACTCCATGGGTTGTTCGATATCTGCATAGTTACTGCCTGCATGTTTGTATGAGTATATCACTACTAGCTGGGTGATTGGATGAGTGCATGAGTAGTACCTGAATGATTAGATAAGTGCATGTCTAATGGCTCATTAATTCAATACATGCATAGATAGTGGTTGGATGATTAAATTAGTATAACTCTGGTGCCTGGATGATTGCAGGAGTACATAGATAGTATATAGGTGATTATAGAGTGCATTAATAGTGCATACATGTTTGTTTAAGTACATGCATAGCACCTAGCAGATTGAATGAGTGCATAAGGGGAAACAGCCTTACAACGGAAGCGTTACAACTGATGCCATTACAACGCATGTCGTTACAACGCGAAAGGCTTGTTGCAGGGGGTAGAAGGTGTTGGAGTTAACTCCAACACCTTCCCTACTGTTGCACACACTGGAGTTGGAATAGTAAATTATACTATTCCAACTTCCAGCGCACCCCCAACAGCAAGTTGGGGTAAAGGTATGCGTTGTAACGGCATGCGTTGTAATGGCATGCATTGTAAAGTCATACAACCGTGCATAAGTAGTGTTTCAGTGATCAGATGACTACATGGCTGCTGCCCATGTGTTTTTGGTTCAGTGAACAGGTAGTGTCTGGGTGTTAAGGTAACTACATGGGTAGTGCCTGGATAATTCAATTAGTGCATCATTAGGGTGTGGCTGATTAGATGAGTGCATGACTAGTGTCTGAGTGATTGCATGACTCCATTGTTGAAGCTTGAGAGTATTAGTGCAAGAGTATTGCCTCAGTAATTAAACGAGTGTATAGGTACTGGATGGATGATAGGTTTACTAAAATGCTACTCCCTACGTAATTAGATAAGTGCATGAGTAGTGCCTGAGTGTTTGCATGAGTGCACGCATGTGCCTCAGTATTTCAATGAGTGCATGTATTTAGTAATACTAAATGATATTGTTTTAACAATCACATTAATGAGCACTATGTTTTGCACATATTCTTGTAAATAGCACCTTTTTATATATAGCACTTTTATATGGACTTTTACAAAAATCACATAAAAGACATGGAAAAATAATTTGTGCACTACCATGACCAGAATGCCTTGCAACCACACAAACAGGATGTTGATGTGGTAGTAGAAATAAATAATGCCTGGTCTTGCCCAGTTGTAACAATCTACCCGTGATCAAGGTTCGTGTGAGGAACCGAAACGCGTTGGGCATAGCGATGTTTGCTAGAATGCAATAAAAAGCAACTTGAAAAACAGCGGATTCCGAGTGAGTGCGTTTTCAATTAATCCTTGGGCTCAGGGGTCACTTTGTTCATAATTACCGGCTGCCCTGCCGGAGGAAAATTCGCACCGCGCCACAAGAGGAGCGCCGACGTTCAAACTGAGGGCACCATTGGTTTCTTCATATATATATATATATATATATATATATATATATATATATATATCCTACTGTTGGTCACCATTGGGTATATATATATATATATTCACTGAAAAAAACATAGGTTTCAGGGACGTTCTAGTTAGTTGGACATTTCACTCGTACAAAACCATAGAAATTCCGCCGTTATAGTTAGTTCAGCTAACTATAACTCGGGCCCCGCAATGCACTGCTGATGACGTCACATATTACATCATTCATGACATGGTCAGTGACATCACTGATGACATCACTGATGACATCATCCACGTGAAAATCTGATGCACCTCCTCACACTCTAATATAACCTTTGATACACCCACTGTAAAATACAGACTACCGTTTTTGAAACCATCAACACACCAATACCAGTTACTACATACGCACTCACTGATTCCTAGGTCTACACACACATCCACTCATTCACCCATACAATCACTCATACATGCAGTCACTCATCAATACAACACTATCATATGCACTCATACACCTATACAGACACTCACACACCACCACTCATCCAGAGTTACTCACACACCTAGTCAGTCATGCAAAGAATCAATCACACTTCCATTTACTGACCTATACAGTTATACACACACCACATCACTTATTCAAACAGAAACAAACGCATACTTACTCTCTTATACAATCACTGATACAAGTACACACTCATCCATACAGCCACTCTCACAATCACTGACTCTCACGTATAGTCATTTATATACTCCAACTCTCACATACACTGCCTTTTACATATGTAGTTACTTGGACATGTACCACTGAGACATCCATTCACTCACCAACACACCCATACACACACTCACCCACCCATACAGCTGTTTCCACATGCACTCTTGAACCCATACACCCAGTGAGTCAACCACTCAAACATCTATGCACAGAGTCACACACCTCCCACCCACCCACACACACACTCAGGCACCCATACAAATACTCAGGCAACCAATCGATAACCCATATAGACACTCATGTAGCTACTGACCAACCCATGCAGCAGCTTATACAACAACAGACAGACTGATACAGACATTCACACAGTTTAGTCACTAACCCATGCATTCAGTAAGACACATGTAATCACTCACTTAAACAGTCAGTCACGCACCTACTAAATCCTCCATACAGACACTTATACACCCACTCATTCTTCAATACACCTTGGCATATATATAATACATATTTAAACTTTAAAGAAACACACAGTCACTGGATGATGTCATCAGTGATGTCCTCAGTGATGTCATTTGAGATGTCATCAGTGATGTCACTGACCATGTCATGAATGATGTAATATGTGACGTCATCAGCAGTGCATTGCGGGGGCGCAAGTTATAGTTAGCTGAACTAACTATAACGGCGAAATTTCTATGGTTTTGTATGAGTGAAATGTCCAACTAACTATAACGTCCCTGAAACCTATGGTTTTTTCAGTGAATTTCTAAGGTTTTTTAAATGCTAATTTTTAACTATAACGTGCCTGAAACCTATGGTTTTTTCAGTGAATTTCAATGGTTTTTTAAATGCTAATTTCTATCTATAACGTCCCTGAAACCTATGGTTTTTTCAGTGAATATATATATATATATTATCCAGAGAGAGTGGGGTTCAGAAAGCAAAAGGGAAGCAGAGAACTCAATAAATACAGAGACAAATTAAATAGAGAGGCAGAGAGAATGGCAGACAGACACAGAGAGATAAGCAGGCAAATGGAGGGTGAAAGAGAGAAACAGACAGAGAGAGAAAGAAGAAACGCAGAGAAAAAGAAAGAAATGCAGACAGAGAGAAGCAGACAGAGGGGATGTGAGAGAAGCAGAGAAATAGAGAGGTAGCCACAGAAAAGAGACGGTAATAGAGGCAGAGAAAGAAATAGAGGGAGAGAGAGGGGAGCACAGAAGAGAGAGAGACAGACTAAAGGCAGAGAAAGGTAGAGAGAGGGGCACAAAAGAGAGAGACACAGGCTAAAGGCAGAGAGGTAGAGAGAGCGGGCACAGGAGAGGGAGAGAGAAATAGAGAGAGGAGCAGCGAGAGAGGGAGAGACCGAAGAGAGACAGAAATAGATGCCGAGAGAGAGACATCCGGACTTGGGGTTTTCCCCCGTGTGCTTTGCCCTGCCACAAGCCCCCAACTGGTTTGCGGAAACTCCGGTCTGGCCCGCAGCTCCGTCTATGTCTTTGGCGGGAATCATGGTGCCAGGACAAACCCGGAGACCCCTTCTCGGCAGAGGCTTGGGCTGTGACCTCGTGGGAGCTCCTAAGAGTCACTTCCCGAGGGCCCTTGTACATCAGGAGAGTCGGGTTCGAAGGAGGCCGCTGGGATTGGGGACAGGGTGGGTGATGAGGACACCAGGGTGGGTGATGAGGACACCAGGGTGGGTGATGAGGATACCAGGGTGGGTGATGAGGGCACCAGGGTGAGTGATGAGGACACCGGGGTGGGTGATAAGAACACCAGGGTGGGTGACGAGGACACCAGGGTGGGTGACGAGGACACCAGGGTGGGTGATGCGACACCAGAGTGGGTGATGAGGACACCAGGGTGGGTGACGAGGACACCAGGGTGGGTTATGAGGACACCAGAGTGGGTGATGAGGATACCAGGGTGGGTGATGAGGATACCAGGGTGGGTGATGAGGACACCAGGGTGGGTGATGAGGACACCAGGATAGTTGATGAGGACACCAGATTGGGTGATCAGGATATCAGGGTGGGTAATGAGGACACCAGGGTGGGTGACGAGGACACCAGGGTGGGTGACAAGGACACCAGTGTGGGTGATGCGGACACCAGGGTGGGTGATGAGGACACCAGGGTGGGTGATGAGGATACCAGGGTGGGTGATGAGGACACCAGAGTGGGTGATGAGGACAACAGGGTGGGTGATGAGGACACCGGGATGGGTGATGAGGACACCAGGGTGGGTGATGAGGACACCAGGGTGGGTGATGAGGACACCAGGATAGTTGATGAGGACACCAGATTGGGTGATGAGGATACCAGGGTGGGTGATGAGGACACCATGGTGGGTGATGAGGGCACGTTATATCTATTCTTGGAGAAGTGACAGGTGAAGATGAAGAGGAAGGAAGAAGAGGAAAGTACAGAAGACCAAAAAGGGAGAAAAGCAGTGAGTGAAATGAAAGGAGAGAGAAAACTCGGAAGCGTGGAGGAAGGAAAACCAAGGGTGGAAGAAAGAAAGAGAGGGACACAGCAGAGAAAGAAATTAGACAGAAATGGAGGGGGGGTAGAAAATACACAGCAGGGGTGCCAGCACAGGCAGAGCGCTCAAAGGAGAGAGGAAAACCAGAAGGAAAAAAACTATGGGGAGAGCAAGGTTTAAAACCTGATAGAGTTAGACGAAGAGATAGGGTGAAAGAAAACGAGGGAGAGAATGTGTGTGAAAAGAGAGACGGTAGTGACAGAAGCAGAAAGATAAAAGGGAGAGACGAGGGGTGTAATGAAAGAAAAACGGTGGTGAACTCTCTGGCCACACACTCCGTCAGCCTCGTTTTGCCTTTTTCCTTCACGTAGTTTCCCCTCCTTTAACTCTCTCAGGCGCGAGGGTTGGAGGGTGAGGTAGAAATGGAAAGAGAGGCGCCAATCCGGCGAGGGTGAACGGGAGGGAAGGCGAGAGGTGAAGGAGAGAGGGAGAAACGAGCAAGAGAAAGGTTGTGGGGGACTTCCACGCTCCTCACGTTCCCAGGACATATGTAATCTAACGCGTTGGCTGCGGTGTCGGGCTGACCTGTCAGAGAACCAAGGTCACTCACCCGTAGTGACAAGGGTGAGGCCGGAGACCACGGGCTGGCAGCCTCGAGTGCTCCAGGGGCCGCTATCTCCCCCTTTCTCTCACTGCTCCTGCTGTGGGAGCAGGACTGCTGCAGACAATACACGAAACTAGCACCTTCTTGGCCTGTCAATGCGCTATTCATAGCGAGAATGAGCGAGCGCTGTGCCGACCGTGGAGGGGATAAGAGAACAGGTCAAATGGAAACTGAAACTGTCTAAATAAGGCCTCCTCACTTCCTTCCATCTCAGCCCCTTCAGTGCCAGGCAGGTGGGGCGCAGAACAATTCACGGGTTGATCGTGGGCACATCATCCGACTACAAATTGGGAGGGGGCTCGGGGGCGCTTCTTTTGAATAAAAATTAAAAAATGAAAAGCAACGCCTGATACAGCCCCCCCTCCTCCCCAAAAAAGTGGAAAATGGGCTGGAAGGGAGAATCTCCCAACGATTAAAGGAATTAAAAAGCACATACCGTTTGCCAATCAAGTTACAGGTGCCAGTAATGTGCAATCGGATTACTTCGGATATAGTTAAAAAGGATCTAAGTTGTGCTGGTTATTTTCATACATTTTCCTGCCATTATTCTACAACATAATCCTTCGAATGAGGTGTTTTCGGATAGGTTTGCTCTGCAATGACGCTTTATTGAGAAGCAATGAAAAATGTCAAATGCCTCACTTTGAGGAACACACAGAGATGTTCGCATCATGTAGGTATTGGTAGGTACGCTCCATGGTGCCTATTTCACTGAACGCTGGTGGATGACGGGCGGAAGCGGCCCTGCCACGGTTGGCACTTCTTGCCCAGTGTGCCCCTCAGTATGCGCACAGCAATCTTTTAAAATCTGCCACAGAGCATACCTATATGAGATTGGAATACGTGGCCAGCAGGCTGCATGGTGATCTCCACAGCATGCACATTCACCCGCAGAGCTGGCTTACGGGAGTGACGACACATGTGCCCTTTCGTGTTACACGGAGATCTGTGCATCAGGTGTTCCACCCGCTAATCTATCTGTACCTATGACAACCGTGTCTGCAGCCCCGGGACTCCCGGGCAAGGGGGGGGAGAAAGCGGTGCTCACGGGGGCTCTTACCTTGCTCGGGCTCAGCTTCTCCTGGCACACCAAGCAGTTCACCTCCTCTTCTTTCCTGCATGGGGGACAGAGGAGAGGGTTGGATTGGAGGGCTTTGAAAGCGAAGCGCGGGAGACCACGCTTCGTTTTTTAAAATTTTCGGACAGATTCGGGCACCCGGCGCGACCCCGCCCAAAAATAAAAAAACAAAATGCCTTTTTGGGCCTGGGAGTCCCTGTGGGACCCCTGAACAGGCCTTGGGGGTCAGGGTGTTTTTACCCTGCCCCCTTTTCTTGTTTTTTATCTTTCTTTTACCTTTTTATTTCTCCCTCTGTCCGAGGCACAAGATGGCTGCCAACACTTCCTGGTTTGAAGTGTTGGCAGCCAATCAGAGGCAAGCTCATTCTTGTGTGGTTAGGCACCGCCCAGATATATCTTGTCAGTTACAAGATATCTTTATGTTTAAATATCTTTAAATATCTTTATGTTCTATTTGCGAGTCTTTGGGTCTGAACTTTACTCGACACGAATCACTATGTTTCTACTACAGTCAATTCTTATGTTTGTTTTGCTTCTTTGATTCATGTTGTAAAGCGCTCTGATACCCTCGGGTCTGGCTAGCGCTATATAAAACTCCTAAATAAATGAGATATCAAAAGTTTTTTTTTTTTAATTTCTCAGGTACTACTGAACGGATTTACACCATTTAAAAAAAGGTCGCTTTCTGAACCAAGCGCTACCTTTTTGCCAACTTTGGTGAAATTCCGTTCAGCAGTTCGGGCTGTAGCTTTGTCTAAAGTTTCCTATGGAAATTAACATGGGGAAAATGCGTTTTGGGACCCCCCTTTTTTCTCAGCCCCCGCTTGACGAATCACCCCGAAACTTTCAAGACAGGAGCTGACCGGAGCGTCCCACTAGTTTTGAAACTTTCGCGAAGATTCATCAACCGGCGCCAAAGTTATTGGGAAAAGAAAAAACGCTTTTTGAATAGAAACGAGGTCCTAACTATAACTACCTACTGACGACCGCCAGTAGGTAATATATATATATATATATATATATATATATATATATATTCACTGAAAAAACCATAGGTTTTAGGGACAGTTATAGTTAGTTGGATATTGCACTCGTACAAAACCCGTGAAATTTCCCCGTTATAGTTAGTTCAGGTAACTATAACTCGCGCCCCGCAATGCACTGCTGATGACGTCACATATTACATCACTCATGACATGGTCAGTGACATCACTGATGACATCACTGATGACAGCTCAAATGACATCACTGATGACATCATCCAGTGACTGTGTGTTTCTGTAAAGTTTAAATATGTTTAATATATATAGGGAAAGGCATATTGAAGAATGAGTGGGTGTATAAGTGTCTGAATGGATGATTTAGTAGGTGCGTGACTAACTCTATAAGTGAGTGATTAAACGTATCTTACTGAATGCATGGGTTAGTGACTAAACTGGGTGAATGTCTGTATCCGTCTGTCTGTTGCTGTGTAAGTGGCTGCATGGGTTTGTGAATAGCTACATGAGTGTCTATATGAGTTATTGATTGGTTGTCTGAGTATCTGTATGGGTGCCTGAGTGTTTGTGTGGGTGGGGTGTGTGCGACTCTGTGCATAGATGTGTGAGTGGGTGATTCACTGGGTGGATGGTTTCAAGAGTGCATCTGTGATAGACTGTATGGGTGGGTAAGTATGTGTAAGAGTGTGTTAGTGAGTGAATGTATGTCCCAGTGGTACATGGGTGAGTAACTACATATGTGAAAGGCAGTATATATGTGTGTTGGAGTATATAAATAGCTATAAGCGAGAGTGTGTGATTGTGAGAGTGACTGTATGGATGAGTGTGTGCTTGTATCAGAGATTGTATAAGAGTGAAAGAATGTGCTAGTATTTGTATGAGTAAGTGAGCTGGTGTGTGTATAACTGTATAGGTGAGTAAATGGGTGTGTGCTTAATTTTTGCATGACTGACTAGGTGTGTGAGTACCTCTATGGATGAGTGGCGGTGTGTGAGTGTTTATATAGGTGTATGAGTGCATATAATAGTCCTGTACTGAGTGACTATAAGTATGAGTGACTGTACGGGTGAGTGAGTAGATGTGTGTGTGTAGACCTAAGAATCAGTGAGTGTGTATATAGTAATTGGTGTTGGAGTGCCTATGGTTTTGACAATGGCAGTCTGTAATTTACAGTGGGTGTATCAAAAGTTATATTAGGGTGTGAGAAGATGCATCAAATTATCACATGGATGATGTCATCAGTGATGTCATCAGTGATGTCATTTGAGATGTCATCAGTGATGTCATCAGTGATGTCACTGACCATGTCATGAGTGATGTAATATGTGACGTCATCAGCGGTGCATTGTGGGGCGCGAGTTATAGTTACCTGAACTAACTATAACGGGGGAATTTCACGGGTTTTGTACGAGTGCAATGTCCAACTAACTATAACTGTCCCTAAAACCTATGGTTTTTTCAGTGAATTTGTAAGGTTTTTTAAATGCTAATTTCTAACTATAACGTGCCTGAAACCTATGGTTTTTTCAGTGAATTTCAAAGGTTTTTAAATGCTAATTCCTAACTATAACATGTCTGAAACCTATGATTTTTTTCAGTGAATTTCAAAGGTTTTGTAAATGACAATTTTTAAATGTATTAATTGTTATATTTATTTTTTTGATACTGATTTACTACATTTTTTTAAAGTATTTATTTTTAGATATTTTATTTTTTTAAATACATTGTAATTACATTATACATTACATTACAAAATATACTTTCTCAGAATGAATTACTTTAGTTTAAATACTTTGCAAATAGGCAATAGACTTTTAAGTACAGTAGTTACAGTTGTTGCAATGGGCAACACAATTTAAAACACAATGCAACATTGAGCTCAATGTGAATTTCAAGTTAAATGCAATTAGTTACTTTATGGATTACTTTTTCTAACCACAGGACTGGATCCTAGATTCAGTCCTGGGACATCTCCTGTAAACAGTTGAGTAAAAGCGTTTTGGTTACAGTAGTGATTTTTAAGGAATATTATTGTATTTTAAAAGTTGACACTTAGAAACTTTTTCACATAGAATCACCAATGTTATCCTATGGGAGGAAATTCACTTAGCAGGTAAGTAGTGTTATCGTTACTTTTTCTTACTCAGTGGTGGATCCTGGATCCAGCACTGGTGCATCTCCTGTAAACAGTTGAAAGAATGCGTTTAAGTCATAGAGGCGATTTTTAAGGAATATTTATAGTTTGTGAAAATCGACACTGAAACTTTTCTGCTGAAAACCAGACAATGGATTCCTATGGAAGGAAATACAAGTTACTGGTAAATACGGTTAAAATTCCTTTTGAGGATCAGTACTGGGCTCAAAGATGCAGCACTGAGGTCTCTCCTGATAACAGGTGAGTAAATCGGAATTCGTAGTTCGGCTGATTTAGAGGAATATTTGTATGTTACAAAAATCGACACTTAGAAACGTTTTCAGCAAAAAGCAGGCAATGATATCCTATGGAAGGAAATTCAAGTTACTGGTAAGTACGGTTAAAATTACTTTTCAGGATCAGTACTGGGCTCAAAGATGCAGCACTGTGGTCTCTCCTGATAACAGGTGAGTAAATCGGAATTCGTAGTTCGGCTGATTTTAGAGGAATATTATAAAGTTCCAAAACTCCACACTTAGAAGAATTTCCAAGTGAAACCAGTCAATGTTAGCCTATGGAAGGAAATTCAAGTTACTGGTAAGTACGGTTAGAATTACTTTTCAGGATCAGTACTGGGCTCAAAGATGCAGCACTGAGGTCTCTCCTGATAACAGGTGAGTAAATCGGAATTCGTAGTTCTGCTGATTTTAGAGGAATATTTGTAAGTTTCAAAAATCGACACAGAAACTTTTTCAGCAAAAAGCAGGCAATGATATCCTATGGAAGGAAATTCAAGTCTCTGGTAAGTACGGTTAAAATTACTTTTCAGGATCAGTACTGGGCTCAAAGATGCAGCACTGAGGTCTCTCCTGATAACAGGTGAGTAAATCGGAATTCGTAGTTCGGCTGATTTTAGAGGAATATTTGCACAATGGTGAAGGAAGGGGGTGGGGCCTGAGGTGACATGTCTGCAAACACGCCCTGTGGCACGTTTTAAGTTGGAGAATTAATTCCTCCTCAATCCCGAGGGTCCCTAGGGGCCAACCAGCCCACCAGATACCTCCAGTATGCGCCAGAGAGCTGCGTTGCAGAGAGGTGTTCAGAGGCCACGCCCCTTTTACAACACTCTGCAACGCAGCTCCGTGGCGCTTACTGGAGGTACCTGGTGGGCTAGTTGGCCCTCAGGGACCCTCAGGATTGAAGGGGATTTAATTCCCCATCTTAAAACGCGCCACGGGCCTGTTTGCACACATGTCACCTGAAGCCCCGCCCCCTCCCTTCACCACTGTGCAAATGCGCCCCGTGGTGCATTTTAAGTTGGGGGATTAAGTCCCCTTGAATCCTGAGGGTCCCTGGGGGCCAACTAGCCCACCATGTACCTCCAAAAAGCGCCACAGAGCTGCGTTGCAAAGAGGTGTAAAAAGGGGCGTGGCCTCTGTACACCTCTCTGCAACACAGCCCCCTGGCGCATACTGGAGATTCCTGGTGGGCTAGTTGGCCCCCAGGGACCCCCAGTATTCAAGGGGCTCCCGTCCTGTCATAGCAAACTACAGTGTCCCGGGGGTAGGCACCCCGGGACACTGCAGGAGCCGGCCCTGGGGGGTGGTGGTCCCCAGGGCCATCACTGGCTCCAGGAGGGGGGCCGCGCGGCCCCCCTCCCTCCATTTGCAAAGCCCCGGGGAGGTGGTGGTCCCTGGGGCTCGGGGGTCCGTAACGGACCCCCATATTGAAATATTTAGTGCCCCGGGGAGGTGGCGGTCCCGGGCGTGTGGGGGCTCGAGCCCCCACACCGGTCATTTTTTTTTTTTAAAGAAGCCCCGGGGGTGGCGGTCCCGAGGCTGCGGGAGGGCCGAGAGCCCTCCCGCACCATTATTTTTAAAGCCCCGGGGGTGGCGGTCCCGGGGCTTGGGGCCTTAGAGGCCCCCACCATTAAATATAAACCCACCCTCCGCATGCCCCCGGGACTTGGGCCACCCGGGGCAAAATTACATCGGAGCGCGGGAGACCGCGCTCGATTTTCTTTTCGGCGGGATCCGCGCACCCTAAGCGCATCCCGCCGATTTTTTTTTAAATGCTTTTTTCTGCCCAGGGGGTCCTTGTGGGACCCCTGAGCAGACCTAGGGGTCAGGGTGTTTCGACCCTGCCCCCTTTGTGCGTTTTGCGCACTTGTTTCTTTTTTTCTCGGCGGGATCCGCGCACCCTAAGCGCATCCCGCCGATTTAAAAAAAATGCTTTTATGCCCAGGGGGTCCTTGTGGGACCCCCTGAGCAGACCTAGGGGTCAGGGTGTTTCTACCCTGCCCCCTTTTGCGCACTTGTTTCTGTCCCTCGGTTCTACCGAGGACAAAATGGCTGCCAACACTTCCTGATTTGGAGTGTTGACAGCCACTTGACAGCCAATTAGCATGCAGCTCGTGATCGGGAGGGTACGCGGACCCTACTCGGCCATAGATATCTATGTGACTTTACTTTTGATTTTCTCAGGAACTACTGAACGGATTTACACCATTTAAGCAAAAGGCACGACACTGAACCAAGAGCTACCTCTTTGCCAAATTTGGTGTAATTCCGTTCAGCAGTTCGGGCTGTAGCCGCGATGAACGGTTCCTATGGAAAAATGAATGGGGAAAACGCGTTTTGGGACCCCCCTTTTTTCTCGGCCCCCGCTTGACGAATCACCCCGAGACTTTCAGGATAGGAGCGGACCGGAGCGCCCCAACAAGTTGGAAGCTTTCGCGAAGATTCGTCAACCGGCGCCAACGTTATTTCAAATAGAATGTTGCGGATTTCCTATGGAAAATAGGTCCTAACTATAACTATCTACTGGCGACCGCCAGTAGATAATATATATATATATATATATATCTCGCTCCTGCCTGCTTCCGCTGTATTGAGAAGCACTCGACCACCAACAGAGAGTTGCAAGCATAACTCTTTATTTAAAAGGTACGGGAGCCGTCAGCCTGCTAATCCTTTCACAGCTCCTACTCCACTGCCGACGCGTTTCGAATTGAATCTTCTTCATGGGCTGTGGTAAGTGAAGAGCACAATCTGGTCACAGCTTCTCTTAATTACTCTCAATGGCGCGCCCTTTGATGGGCTGTTCTGTATGAAAACTACGCAATGAGTTATGGGAGTTGCAGTGCCGGATTACCCTGCCCCCTTTTCTTGTTTTTTTATCTTTCTTTTACCTTTTTATTTCTCCCTTTGTCCGAGGCACAAGATGGCTGCCAACACTTCCTGGTTAAATATATATATGTAGAGAGAGGGAGAGATATTACCTACTGGCAGTCGCCAGTAGGTAGTTATAGTTAGACCTAGTTTCCATTGGAAAAGCGTTTTTTGACTTGCTAATAACTTTGGCGCCATTTGATGAATCTTCGCGAAATTTTCACAACTAATGGGGCTGTCACGTCAGCTGCTGTCTTCAAAATGTCGGAGTGATCTGTCAAGCAGAGGCTGAGAAAAAGGGGGGGTCCTAAAACCGCAGCAACAGCCCGAACTGCTGAACAGAATTACACCAAATTTGGCAGAAAGGTAGCTCTTGGTCCAGAGAGCACTCTTTTTGTTAAATGGTGTAAATCTGTTTTGTAGTTCCTGAGAAATTTGAAGATTTCTCAGATATACAACTGTGGATCCGCGAATCCGGCTGAATTTTTATTTTTTAAAATGAAGCACAGGCTCCCACGCTTCGTTTACTTTAGGCCCCCGGGTGGGCCACGTCCTGGGGGCAATTAGACATAAAGATGTGGGGGCCTGTATGGGCCCCCACAGCCCCGGGGACCGCCACCTCCCGGGGCTTATCGTTTGAAGTGCGGGTGGGCCACGTGGCCCACCTCAGTACCAGGGACCGCCACCTCCCTGGGGCTTTATTATAATTATAATTAAATCTAGCCCCCCCATGCAGCCCAGGGGACCTCCACGTCCCCGGCGCTATAATGAAAAAAGATGCGTGGGAGGCTTCACGCAGCCCTGGGGACTGCCACCTCCCTGGGGCTATTTTAAAAATGGGAGGGGGGCCGAGCGTCCCTCCTCCTGGAGCTGTAAACGGCCCCGGGTACTGCCACCCCCCAGGGCCGGCTCCAGCATTGTCACGGGGTGCCCACCCCCGAGACATTGCAGTTTTCTATGGGATGGTAGGAATACTGCTCCCGCCATCACATAGCAAACAAGTGTGCTCGCTTTGACCAAGCAAGAGCACTTTGCTCTCGCTTGGTAAAAGCAAGCACACTTTGCTTTTTACACCCAGCGAGCTGCATCTTAGCAGCTCCCTGTGGGTAAAAAGCAATGCCGGCTCCCGCAGGAGGTGGGAGCCAGCCAGGTCCGCGGGGGCTTCAGGCACCCCTGTGGTCCCCAAGGAGATGGCCGTGCCCTAGGGGATGGGGGGCCCCCTTCCCGGGCCCGCTCCCTTTGAAAAAAATAAATAAATTGCAGGGCCCGAAGGATGAGATCTCTGGGGCCAAAATTGGCCTGGGAAGGGGGGGCCCCGTGGCCCACTCCCTCAAAAAAAGAAATAATAAAAACAAACAAAATGGCCGGGCCCTCGGGGATGGGGTCCCCAGGGCCAAAATATCAGCCATAAAAAAAATGGGTCAGGCCCCAGGGGATGAGTTGGTACGTCAGAGATGAAGTGGATGATGTCATCAAGGATGTCATCAGTGATGTCATTTGAGATGTCATCAGTGATGTCATCAGTGATGTCACTGACCATGTCATGAGTGATTTAATATGTGAGGTCATAAACAGTTCATTGGGGGGCACAAGTTATAGTTAACTCAGGTAACTATAACGGCTGAGTTTCTCTGGTTTTGTACGAGTGAAATGTCAGCCTAACTATAATGTCCCTGTAACCTTTGGGCTTTTTTTGTGAATTTCTAAGGTTTTTTAAATTCTATTTGCTAATTATAATGTCCCCGTATCCTTTGGTTCTTTTAGTGAATTTCTAGATATATAGATATAGGATATATTTATATATACTGAAAAAAACAAAGGTTAAAGTAACGTTATTGTTAGGTGAAAATGTTAGTTAAAACTTAACATTTTAAACTAACAAAACCACTGAAAATCACAAGTTATAGTTATATCAAGTAACTGTAACTCGCACCACTGCCATGCATAGTGTTGTCATCAAATATGTAATTTCAGATGTTGCAATAATGTTATGTCATGAGTGACATAATATGTGAAGTAACGAGCATTGCATGGCAAGGACTGCGCAGACCCATGCCATGCACAGCCTTTAGCTGTGTGTGGCGTGAGGTTGGGTTCAGGGCCTGCCTTTGGCCAGACTCTGCACCAAAGCCCTGCGGGTACCCAACCCCCTCGGCCTTTAGAATGGGGCTGGGCACCCAAAACGCTTTTTTTAAATATATAAATGTAAAACGTAGGCCTTTCGGTTTTAACAAGAGGTGAGCACATTAACATAAATAAAGCAGACCTATTAACTTTGTCAAAAAGTCACTAATATTTATAATCAAATGTATATTTTATAAATACACACATTGCAATGTTTAATAATACTTACTGACAAAATATTTTAAATAAAGCATTTTTTAAAACAACCATGAACATGTCTTGGAGCCTTTTTTTCCAAGTAGATCAGGTCACAACATGCAGCTATAAAACTAACTACAAGGGGTCTCTGCACACCATCTTAAGAGAATACGGCTCCAGCTCAGAGTGCTTTAAAAATCATGGTAAGGTCTCTTGGGGCCATAGATTCAATGACCCAGGAGACTTACTGTGATTTTTTTAATGTTACTGGGAGGCTGCTGCACTCAATGCAGCCCTCCACAACATTAGATAAAGTGTTTGGTAGTGCCCCTGACCCCTTTGGGGACCACCAGGATCAAAACTATAATTATAAACCCCTTGCAGGGCATAATGGAGCACTCCTTGCCTGGAGCAGTGAATGGTAAATGAGTAGCTCCTGACACTCATTTATCATTCTTTTCTATTATTTATTTTGTTTCTTTTTTGGGTGACCCGGTCCCACCTGGGATACCTATATTTTATGCATTCTTTGGGGATGCTGGGGGAGCCCCAATGCCCCAAGGCCTCTACCAGACTCCCCAGCCAAAACCCATACTGAGTGCCAGCGGAAGCCAGACATTTTTCTTTTACCATGTGCTCTGGTGCCCACCCGGGGCACCCACACATTTTGGTAATCTTGGGGGCCCATGCTAGCTCCCCAGCCAGCACCCATGCCTGGTGCGGAGGGGGCTGACTATGTTGTGTTTGCTTTGCTCCTGCCTTTAAGGAGCAGCTTTTTTAACTGCTCCTGCTAGATGGGAGCAAAACTGTGTTACCTGCTTAGGAGAGCGCGTGCATGGAGTTAATTTTATATTCCTTGCCTGCAATCTCCCGGACAGGTCTATGCCCTGGGGGACACTGCTCTCTTTGGGCTCTGGGGGATGGGGTTCCTGGGTCCCTCCTATGACTCAGAAATGGAAGCCTGAAGCATGGCCCCCTCCCTAAAATTACTAAATCAGCCTTGGGGGATGGGGTCCCAGGGTCTCTAAAGGATTGGGTAAGAGGACGGCGGGCCCCTTCATCTAAATATGAAAATTGGCCCTTGGGGATGGGGCTCTCAAAGACTCCTAAAGACTTGGGGAGGGAGTGCTTCTGCCAACCCACCGGTGCACGGCCCACCCCAGGGGGCTTATAATTCAAAAGGGTAGGAGGTAAATAAAAACGATGTTTTTGGCCCGGCGGGGTTAGGGCCCCCTACCAGGCCTAGGGGAGAGTATATTCCTACCCTGCCCCCAATATGCTTTTTTTAAAATTCTTTTGTAGGTCAGGGATAGAGTCCTCTAGTCCTAAAATGGCTACAACACATCTTTGATGATATGGTGGCAGTCAATCACATCTTATCTATAGGTCTGCCGGGTTAATGAATCAATTTCCTATCGAAAAATTGTCCTGACTATAACTGCCCATTGGCGACCATCATTGGGTGTAGTTATAGTTAGGATTCCGAGAGATAGGCATGCATAGTTCATGCCCTTTCAAATGACATCACCTATAGCACGTTAAGCCATAGCATTAACGCAAGACTGATGACATCTTAAATGACATCATTTATGAGAACACTGTGCATGGTAGAGGGGTGAGTTATAGTTAATGTAGTCTGGCTAGAGGGTTCACAACAGTGTACAGAGGTGTGGCCAGTTATAGTAATTTTACAGTGGGGCATAAATTATAATTTTAAGTTATAACTGTAAATTTATAACTATAACTTTAGAATTTTTAACATTTGTGTAGTTTAAGTTGGTTTTCGACAGAATTAATAAATTACGTTTTCATAACTATAACTAAGCTTTAACATGTTTGTTTTTTTACTGAATAGATAGATAGATAGATAGATAGATAGATAGATAGATAGATAGATAGATAGATAGATAGATAGATAGATAATCAAAAATTACAATGGGGTATAAAGGCATGAGTTGTAAAGTCCTGTAGAGTATTGCAATGTGTTGCAGAGTAAAGCCATGCGGAGTAAAGAACTGCATTGTAATGTCAGACATCGCCTTCCAGATGTCACATGAATTATATAAAACAAACCTGTGCTCAATACCGGGAAACGTGACACAAAGCAGTTAGGCTTAAATCAAAGGCAATGTGCACAGTATTTAAGCAGTGCATACGCAGTAAAAAGAGTCATCAAAAAAACAAACAAACTTCATAACCAATTTTAAATTGACGAGAAATATTTTATGAGTAATCCAAGACTATAACAGCAAAAATCCAAAAAGGGGAACTGGAGATATGAATTTTTAAATATTTGAGTGAAAATAGAGCCAAAAAGAACAAAATGTGACTGATAATCTATGGAAGCAGTAGACTGAGACCAAGGTGCAATTTGAGACCGACCATGATGGAACCCTGGTCTTACACACCAAGTAGATTTAACAGTTGTCTCCTCACAGGACTCTCCGGGTGTCAGACAGAGGCCACCAGCAAAGGCCAGTCTAAGTTTCAGTTGACACTGGTCATTTGCGAATCTTAGGGAAAGGGTCTTTTCCAGCTTTTTGTGTCCCTATAGCCATACAGGAAGTCAGACAACTGACCTATGGAGTCCACTTCTTTGTACTGGGTAAAACGGGGAGTAGGTCAAGTCCTTCAGAACACCTCACAGGTCACAGTCATCAGAACCAGTTCTCTCTGTTCTTCTGCTGGTCCAGAAAGTGTTTATGGAGGGCGTCTGAGGATGTCATATTTATGCCTGGTGCCAGCAAAGGGGTAGGGTGACTCCTGGGCACTTCCTAACCAATGAGGTAAAAATTCCTGGGAGGAACCCTACCTACTTTTTCCAAATGCTGTGTGCCAGGCATTTCAAGATACTGAAAGTTTTTGGCCTCACTAAACTTGGGCTCTGAGGGTTGTGGGTGTGTTGGGGAGTGCGCTATGGTAATCCCCAGTGTCCTCCCACATCTAATAGTAAAATCCAGTTTAAAGCAGGCCCTTTACCCACAACAAACTAGGAGACAGAAGTTTAGTAGTACAAAGGCAGAGCCCTACAGCACTGAGGGAGAGGAAACACAAGAATTTTCCTGGCATCATGTTCTCTCCCTTACAAGTGTGACAAAGTTTTACATATAGCTCTGACAGACCTGTCAGGTAGGATGTGATGCTGTGGTGTCAAAAGGATGCCCATGGCTCACACCCTTCATACTCTACTGAAATCAGATGACTCATCTCTGCTCATTCTGGTCAACCTACTATGTAGCTCCTGGGAGGAATTTCACACCTCTTTCACACATCATGTAGACAAGAATTGGGCTGAACAGTTACTAAAGAACTAATGAAAGTTAGCCTCCAGCAGCTTTAGGTGGCATATAGGCAACTTCCTAAAAGTTAAACTTTCCACATATTTAAAAACTTCAAATTCATCATTAGATTGGATTTTTATTAAATACAAAAATAAGTCTTTGAATGGAGTCTGTACCTGGTACACATCATAAGTTATAGATGTTGATGTATAATATATACTTTGACTTTTCCTATGTACTAGTTACAGCCCAACCAGTGACATGGGCCTCATTTACAAGGTTTTGGCACCGGGCAGCACCACAAGGAATCTTGCTGCGCTGCCCTGCGTCAAAAGAAATGGGCAGGAATGCACCTTATCTATGAGATACAGTGCATTCCTGTCCTCTTTCCCTGCACTGGCACACAATGGGCTACCATGTGCCAATGTAGGCACCCTTATATCTGCCATGGTGCACGGGTGTCTGCATTGTAGGGGTGATTGTTTTTTGTGCAGGAAGGGACACCTTCCTGCACAAAAACAATCACAAGAGATGTTTTCCTCTTTCTATATTTCTCTTCATTACGCCTCCCTAAAGCCACCCCTGTGGTGGTGTTAGAATCTGACATATTCCCAGGTATATGGATCCTCGTAAATTTGGGAATGGTTCAGATTACATGGGCATTACGTGGGAGCACCCACAGCAACACCCATGGAACACCCCTTTCACGCAGTGTTCTGCGTGAAATGGGCACATAGTAGCTTTGTGTGGCCTTGTAAATATATGCTGCGGCACATTGCGCCACCGGGGCATCAAAAAAGTGATGCTCTGGTGACTCAAAAGTGCTGCTAGGGACCTCGTAAATGAGGCCCGCTGTCATTTTGAGCCTAGCCACAGGGGGAACATATTATTTTTAATGTCACATATGTTCAATTTTAAAATATTATGTACCCTACACTGTGGGCAGCAAGGTGCACATATGTCTTACTTATTTAATATTTAAATCAGGGTTTCCTACCTGTCAAAAGGGTGATGATTTTGACAGGAATAGGCACACGGGTTCAAGTTGCTGCTGATCCAGCGCAACCCCTAATTCATGAACCAGGGACCAGGAAAACACATCACACATAAACCACTTACCAAACAACGGGGCCCATCACACATTACCCATAAATGATCCCTGACGACGGGCGCTGGATTAAGGGGGTTTAATTTGTCAGTTTTTTTCTATATGTACAGTACTATACTTCATATTAATAACATATTTTATATATTCCTAGCTATTCTTAATTTCAACTGTCTTCTTCTGGTCGATGGACCATTAGTTGACAAGTTGATGGTGACTATGATTAACTAAACAATTTAACACTTTAACTAAATAACCACAGAGTCGTTATCCGGTTAATAATTTTATCTCATTAAAATTAAATGCTCATAATTCAGATTGTCAGTGCACACACAAGACCACATATAAGAGAACAATTTATCAAGCAATGTAATCAAAATGAATCATTTGCCTCAACATCAAAGCGTGCATAGAAATAAGGGAAAGAAGGCACAGCAAAAAATACTTTGCAGAAATATCTTGCAAAATTAAAGCATTTAAGGAGGGTGATACCCACCAAAGAATCAGGAAAACCACTTCCTTGGCCGAGGTTGTGGCAAGGGGTCTCAAGAGATAGGCTCAGAGGACAAAGTTAACAGGACAGATGCAGCTAAGTCTTGCAATAAATTTGCAAACAAGACAATAATCTCCCAGCCTATCTACCTTTGATCTAGTTCTCCTCGGATGCAGTCTCCTCCCAAGCACTCTGCAACGTTCTCGTACCTAAGGTGCTCTCTGACTCGGTGCTGGTCCGCTCTCTCTCTCTCTTAGTGCTCTCTCTTGATCTCTGTGTCTTGATGTCTCTCTCTCGATGCTCTCGATGATCACTCTCTCGATGTTCTCGATGATCACCCTCTCGATGTTCTGACACACCCCCAATTGGGATATCAATTATACCCTAATTCCTAGCTCACTATCTTACAATGTTGCAGTGTCAGTAGAAACTCGGCCTGTGATTGGTTGACACGGGTCATGTTAGGGTCTCCTCATCAGGTTCTTATCGCAAATCCATCCCATACCGGTTTTAACAAAGGAAGTATTAAGGATAAATACAATCGTATACTACTAATATCAATAGTTATACATTTTGCAACATTCCCGTATTATGACATCCGTTTCACATTCAAATTGCGCGTAGCGATGGCAGTTCCCACAGTCTCTGTCGCATCTTGGCAAGTAAACAATAGAACACAGGTCAACATGGCCTTCACACGGATTACATCAGCTGGTGCATTCGGCAGTTCATAAGCAGGCAGAGCATTCGGCGCATGCATCTTTCGTACAGACCAAGACAACCACATGCTGGCTCGGACAAGAGGCCATTTTCATGCAGGCCCAATCTCGTACTAAAGTAAATAAACACAAAAGAATATTAATTCATGAAATAAAACTCATTATGTTTACCTCCCACCATACTAATAGCCTGTATCAATTATTTCCTAGCGAAAGCTATTAATTTAAAGCAGCTTTCTTGTTATTCGTGCACAACATGCAAAATGTGCAATGTACAACATAGCATAATCATGCATTAGTACGATTTTTCAAAGCGCAAACAGTTAATATGTGCTCATGCCATCATGGTTTAGTATATTAGGTAAAATGCGTTTGCCCCATGTGTGTGTGTGTGTGTATTCAGGGTTGGTTAGTCCATGCAGTCAATACATTATTATGGGGTTACTTAATTTCATGAGGATGTATTTTTGCAAACCTCACTCCATCAATCCCCCCTTTGATGGTTTACCATCATAAAATACCTAAACATATGGGTTGTCAAGTTATATAGCTGTTATTATATCTTCTGGCCCTTGCTCCTTACATTTTACGTATAATTTTTCTTTAGAATCCTCCAGTTCTATCTCATCTATCTCTTTTTTCTTTCTTTGCGTTCCTTACTTAATTTTCTTTCTTTGTTTTCTTTGCGTCTTTTCTTCATACAAACATATGTCATTCTTATTGTTAATATCATAACAGCTACAGAAACTATTGGTACTATTATTTTTCCTACTAAGGAACTACCTATAGAAGAAAACCAATTGCTTATAGCAGAGAAACTCTTACTTAGTCTCTCCCAGACACCGTCAACTTCTAGTTGTGTTACTTCCTTATGCAAATTTGTGATATTCTGAATGTATCCTTCCAGATTCTTACTTTTATCTGGAATGTAAGTGCAACAATGTTGAACCTTCAGCATTCCACAGACTCCACCCTCTTTTGCCAATAATATATCAAGAGCAAGTCGATTTTGCATAACCATAGATCTCATGGCAATCATTTCAGTGTCAATCATCATGAATCCTCCAGCAGTATCCGTTGATAAACGATCAACCACTGTGGACAATTGTCGAATTTTATATGCATTCAGTGTAACTCCAACTCCAGGTATCAATGCTCCAAATATATCACCTACAATTTCTGAAAAGCTTTCTCTTTTTACACGTGTTAGTCCTTGTTTTACTTCATGGATTCTATTTGTGCTTTTGTCTACATGGTAGACTTTTGGAAAGACAATCCCAAGATAACAAGTTCCATACCAGTGATCTGGTAGCCGATAATAGGCTTTCCTCCCACAGACATAATATATGCCTGGAAAAACAAGGTCAGTTCCTCCCTTTAATCCCCAACCACCAATAATTTTGTAGGTATCTTCACATTCACTGGAACCAATGAAGTAATTGTTGTAGTTAGTCTTTTCCCTACATGAGCATAATTTTCCCTTCTGAGGCCAGTCTAGGGCCATTGCAGCATAAATCTCGCCTTTGTCATAATTGCCTTCTCTGAAAACCCAAGGTGGTGACTGTAATTTCTCCTCAACAGCTTTTCTCTGAAACTTAGCCCTTCTCTCTTCCACCATCTCTAAAAAGATCTTCTCCTCCTTCTTCAATTCACAGGTTAAATTATTCTTATTAGCGTACTCTATACCTAAGGGCTTGGTTGTCAGGAAAAAATCTCCCATGACATGTGCAGGTGCTATCTTATTTAACTCAGGCATTACAGGGACTTTAGAAAAGATTGTATCTACATTGGAATAATAGTAATCCAGTTTGCCTGTTCTATACAACAAACTCGATAAGACACTACAAGTCACACCATATGTCAAAGGAAGGTGATGGTAGGTTACACCTTCTGAGACAGACAATGGTAACTGCATATACACATAACAGTCACTCACATCCATTGTTTCCACATACTCGTAGAGCAATTTGGTGAAAACATTCAGGGAAAAGTTAATAACTGATCTATCGTGATGAAAACTACTAGCATCTATCTGATCTTGTCGTGTGGTTTGTGGACTCATGGTCTGCATTGCTAAGTTAGCTTAGGCCAGGCTGCCATGATGCTTTTTTGCGCACGTTACTTTGTGCCTTTGTTTTTCCAGCCTCTGCTTGTGCCCGGCTATTTTTGAACTGTCTGCATATCTGCCTTTCACCTTTTCTCCTATTCCCTTTGGGTTTCGTCTGCACATCATGTACAAGGTCGAAAAACAATGTCCCTTGTTCTTGCTGATCTGGTCAGCCCCTCGCACTTAGACATAACACTGTATGCAGCTGCACTGGAGAAATTTGTGTGCTTTTAATATTGTGTTTTCACTGCTAGGGGCACTTGGAGAAAAACCTTTCCAGAGAGAAGAGCTGTGCTTGTCTGATGATGTAAACTTTGCATCTAGATATTGAGGTATGAGGGTCTGCCCGACAAAGCCCAGAGGTCTTCTATTTTTGATAATAAACTAGCACTAGCACGGGGAGGGTGGTATGGTCATTTAGCCCTATATCCACTGCTTTATGAAATGCTTTCCCCGTTTGTATTCTATGGAATTGTAACTATGCTTATTGTTTTATTCTTATGCATTATGCTGATAGTACTGGCACGTGTACTGTATCTTAGAGCACGGTAGTTGAAATAAATATTTTAAACTATACAGTGTCTCTTATTACGCACGTTGTGGACAGGTATGAGTGATTTATGAAAGGGTGTTCTTGCTCCCGCGAGTCCTGAGAGAGAGACCGTGTTCTGGGTTGTCTAATCATTGGTAGCATCGTTGCTAATGAGACGCTACTGCTAGTCGGGTTGGGATTGTGGGTACTAAGGTGTATTGTTGGCTCACCACTATACTCTGAGGTCCTATTATCCTGTGCATAGCTCTGTGTATGTGCAGAATCCCTGCAACAATCCAGGTGAGTAATAGGAGTTTGCTTAATGTCAGTGTCTACTTTTGGACTTGTCAAATTGTTAGGACGAGGTGTATCTTCTTTTACCAGATGTAAAGGTATTACAATTGTTAATATCACCCAAAACATTATTAGTATACAAGTAAGACACAAACAAGCTTTATAACACCTACGCATAAAACTACATCTAGGTCTTGTTACTTGTGTATCTGCCATAGCAAAATTAATCTAAATAAAGTTCTAATGGATTTTCTAAAAATCTATTTCAAATATTTTCTACAAAAAAATCAAAAATGTAGTGTGATCCCACACTTCAAAGGCTTTCTTCTTTACCCCTTCTTTTATTTTAACTAATCCAATTTTTCCAGGACGTCTTCTGGATCTTCAGAAATTTTCTTCAATTGACAACGTTGCACCTTAATTTGTTTACAGTCTCTTAAGGTGGATTTAAATCACTCTTTTCTACTTGCTCGTTGTCAGTGCTGTCTCTTTCTTTGCTTAGATCTTCTTCTTCAATCTTCTCCAACACTATGTAGGTCCAGTCAGGTGACTTGAACTTTTTGTTTGGTTTTCTCACTCTTTTTGGTCGCAGCACTGATTCGTCATCTGACTCTCCCTGTTCTATTTGACTTGAAACTTCATTTATCTGTTCTGGCCTATTCTCCGGTCTTCCTTTCACTACCCTGTATTTCAGTCTTTTATCTCCGCTTGGCCAAAGGTCATCTTTCCTTGCCCTCTTTGGTTGAACTACTTCTTCTTCTTTATTCAATTCGTATGTTCGTTTCTTTGCACCTACTCTGAGTTTGCTTTCTTCTTCACTTTCTTTTTCTTCTTCTGTATTTCTTTCACCTGTCTCTTTTCTACACTTTCCCTCTTCATCTAAAATTTGTCTTTCATCTTGTTCAACAGCAGTTTCCTCAGTCCCAGTAGCTGGTGCCCACCTTACTTGACTTGTGCTGGGCCATTCATCATCAAACTGTTCTTCAGAGTCCTTTGGTTTAGACTCACTAGTTTCAGAGTCTATTGCTCTAGCCTCACCAGTCTCTTGTACTTCGGCTTCTGATTCCGAGCTCGGACTTGAGATTTCCAGATGCTGCTCTACTGGGTTTTCAAGTGGACTTGGGACTCGCTGAGTATGACTGGTGTGGATCCAATTTGGTAAGCCAGCACACTTTACTGCTGTAGTTGTCACCAATATGACCTGATAGGGTCTTTCCCAGCGGGGCTCTAGGCAAGTTTTTCTTTTATGCCTTTTCACGTGAACCCACTCACCAGGGCTCAGGTCATGGGCTTGAGTCTGCTGGGTTGTGGTCGCGTCTGCTCCAACCTGATGAAACACAGAACGTACCACATCAGCCAATCCTTTGCAATAGTCAAGGATGAGATCATCAGATATATTTATCAATTTGTTGGCAGGTATAAATTCTTGTCTCATTGCTCTTCCCATCAAGATCTCATGAGGACTCAATCCTGTCTTTTTGTCGGGAATGCTCCTGAGACTCATCAAAACTAGGGATAAAGCGTCAGGCCAATTCAGTGCTGTGGGTTTACACACTTTTCCTAACCTGTTCTTGATTGTGCCATTTATCTGCTCTACTATTCCAGAAGCCTCTGGACGATAGGCACAATGAAGTTTTGGTTGAATGCTCAATGCCTCACAAATCAGTTTGATTGTTTCACTAGTGAAGTGTGTGCCTCTATCTGTTTCCATAGTGACTGGAAAACCATATCTAGGAATGTATTCCCTCAGCAGAAGTTTTGCCACTGTTAAACTATCATTCCTCCTTGTGGGATAGGCTTCCACCCAACGGGAAAACAAACACACAATGACTAACACATACTTGAGCTTGTTACACGGGGGCAACTCCATAAAATCGAGTTGTAGTCTGGTAAAGGGACCTCCTGCTCTCCCTATTGTTCCCACACTAACTACTGTTTTTCTTCCTGGGTTTTGCTGTTGACACGTCAGGCATCTTTGGCAGAGACTCTCTGCAATGGTCCTAAACTTGGTATTAAACCACCTTTGTTTGAATGATCTGACCATAGCGTCTCGGCTGATGTGTGTCATTCCATGATACATCCTTCCCATGTGAGAAAGTAAACTATCTGGCATGACTGGTCTCCCATCAATGTACACCCATACATCATCATCTGCTCGTCTCCTACATCCTGCCTTTTCCCATTCCTGTTTCTCTTCTTCACCTGCCTCTTCCTGCAATTGTCTCACTTCATCCCATGTTTCAATGGTGTTAGTAAACATAAGTTGACAAGCCGTATTTTCTTTTGTTTTTCCCCAATTTATGGAAGTCTGATTCTTTGCACGATATTGTGCTACTTGGTCAGCAAATCTGTTGCCTTGAGTCACATAGTCATCTCCTGACTTATGTGCGGCACATTTGACCACTGCAATTCGGTCTGGCAATTGTAATGCTTCAAGCAACTCTTTTACAAATTGACTATTCCTGATGGGGGACCCCGAAGAGGTCAGGAATCCCCTCTGCATCCATAGTTCTCCAAAGTCATGCACAATGCCAAAGCCGTATTGGCTATCTGTAATTATAGTCACTTTCTGACTTCTTCCCAATTTGCAGGCTCGAATTAGAGCCACCAATTCGGCGACTTGTGCAGATTTTACCCCTTTTAGACAGGATGCTTCCAGGATTTCCGCTACAGTACAGACGGCATAGGCAGAACTTAACATACCTGTTTCAGTTCGCAAACATGAACCATCAACAAACATCACACAATCAGATTCTTCAAGAGGAACGTCCTTAATATCAAGATGGGGCTTAGTGCAAAATTCAGTCACATTCAAACAATCATGTTCTGCTTCATCCCTCACTTCTTCATCCCAAGCATCTGGCAATAAAGTGGAAGGATTCACATTTGTACATCTCACTATTGTCACATTTTCTGCACCCAGAATCACTCTCTCATACCTAGTCAGCCGACTATAGGTGAGGTGCTGAGTCTGTGTTCTTGTTAAAAGAATCTCAACTGAACGTGGCACATACACTCTCACAGGATGACCCATTATGATTCCTTCACTCTGTTCCAATCACACATGTAGCAGCTACTGCTTTCAAACATCCAGGTAATGCGGCAGCTACTGAGTCTAAAGTAGCAGAAAAATAAGCCACAGGACGTCTCGCCATTCCATGCCTCTGTGTTAGAACTGCAAGCGCACACCCATCTCTCTCACTGCAATACAATGCAAAATCTTTTGAATAATCAGGCATCCCTAATGCAGGTGCTTGACACAGACTGTCTTTCAATTTAACAAAAGCTTCCATGCTCTCCTCATCCAATTTAATTGGGTCTTTCACATCATTCCTTGTTAGCCTCTGTAGAGGTTTTGCAATCAGTTAAAAGCCACTGATCCACTGTCTACAATATCCAACCACTCCCAAGAACATTCGCACTTCCCTCTGAGTTTTGGGGGGTTTCATGTCTTTGATCACACGGATACACTCTGATGTTACCTTTCTGACTCCCTTCTCAATCTTGTGACCTAAGTATTGGACTTCTCGCTTACAGAATTGTAATTTTGCACAGGACACTTTATGTCCACCTTCTGCCAAATGGTTCAGTGAGGCAATAGTATCTGCAATACAGGCCTCTCGAGTCTTTGATGCCACCAGTAGGTCATCAATATACTGAACCAGAACTGACCCTTCAGACGTTCTCAAATCTTCCAGACACTTTTTCAAGATCTGGTTAAAGATTGAGGGACTCTCAGTGTACCCTTGAGGAACTTGGCACCATGCCAAAATACGGTCTCCAAACCGGAAAGCAAATAGATACTGGCTATCCAGATGGAAGGGAATCGAAAAGAATGCATGACACAGATCAATCACTGTATACCATTCTGCATCATGTGGGATTTGATAGAGAATCACTGCTGGATTTGGCACAACTGGGCAACCAGGCACAACAATTTTGTTCACCTTTCTTAAATCTTGCACTATTCTATATGTTCCGTTTGGCTTTTTCAGTCCCATAATAGGTGAATTACAAGGACTGCTCATTACTTCTTTCAAAATTCCTTGCTCAATCATTTGATCAATTACAGGAGCTATTCCCGCTATTACTTCTGGCTTCATTTCATACTGTGGTGTATTTGGATATTTAGCACCATCTTTCACTGTAATTTTAATCGGGTCTACTTTTCTCATTAACCCAATCTCTTGTCCTGTGAAATCCCACACATCTGAATTCACTACCTTCATCAATTTTTCAGGCACACTTTTATCTGTAAGAAGCGAAAATAACTCATTCACTTCTGTCCCATGCTTTGCTAGCACCATTTTAAAGGCGACATCCTCATCAAGTGTCTGAAATGCAATACCATCCGGTGTGCAGTAAATAGTGCAATTCATCTTGCATAGCAAGTCTCTCCCTAACAAATTTACCAGACTCGAGTCACACACTACGAACCGATGCATGTCTTTAAATGGATCAATATGCACTTCGATTGGTTTAGTAACTGGAGTACTAATCTGTTTATTTGAGACTCCTACTACTTGGATAGTTTCTCCTGAGAGGGGTAGGTTTGGAATTTCTGCTGCTCTCACAGTAGAACGGGTAGCACCAGTGTCCACAAGAAAGGTGATATCATTACCTTCCACTTTTCCGTCAACAAATGGACCTGACTGATCTACCTCTAGAGTAGCGCCAAGCACGCACTCTTCCTCCCCCCTCAGGCAGCGTCATTGATTCCACTCAACATCACTTCCATCACATTGCATCCAAAATTGGGGAATCACATTTGTGTTAGTATTTCTACCAACCTGGTCTCCTCTGTGGAACCCTGTATCCGCACTGTATCTTTGAGCATTTACATTGTGTGGCAAAGGTGGTTGCGGGACCTGATACTGGGTAGTAACTACCTGCTGCTGCGGTGGCTGTTGCACACCTACCTCACTCTGCACCTGTGGGGTTAACATTTGATTTCCTCCATTAGTTCTCTGCACTGATCTACACTCATTCTTCCAGTGTCCATACTTTCCGCACGCATGACAAGGAAATTTCTTTTTCGCCTCTTCTCTGCTCATTTGTCCCCTACCTCTACCTCCACTGGGTCTTTGAGCGTTCTGACTAACTCCTCCCATCTGGTTTATGGGCTGAGAATTCAACTGGGCTTCCTGCTGCTCTGCTACCTTTACTTGCGCCCACATCATTTTTTCTTTTAATTTGCAATGGCGCGACTCAATATCATCGCTACAATACTTCGCATACCTTAAAATCTCATCAATTGTCTTAGCCTGCCAACACAACATGTGTTGCTGAATCATCTGACTAATCTCAGGTCTCAATCCATACACAAATCTATACACAAAATGACCCATATCTTTGTCTCCAATGTTCTCAAAACCACTGTACTGCTTAAAACTTGTAACAACCTCTCATAATACGCATGCACAGATTCTTTCGGCTCTTGGGTGGTTCTATCTATTTTTACCCAATCAGTTTCCTTAGGGAAATTTTACTTTTCAAGAAAGTAATCACCTGATTGTACTTTTTCATCACCTCATCAGAAGGTGCTCCTGTTTTAGGATCTCTGGGATATTCTTCTTTTGGCCATTCAACTGTAATCTTACATTCTGTCCATAGATCTGCAGGAACAACAATTTCAAACAATCCATCTAAATCTTTCAGCAACACTTTCGAGACTTTCACAAACCTCTCAACTTGTTTGTACCATTCCACTGGCTTTTCTCTCAACCTGGGGAACTCATTTGTAAAAGACAATATATCCTGTCTAGACCACGGAACATGCACGTAACCTCCTCCTGGAACTTCTCTCATGGGACATTCAAGAGCTACATTTTCTACTTCTCTTACTGGATGTAAATGTATTTCTTTAGCAGCTGTTTCTTCTTCCTCATCCATCTACCCTTTCATCTCTCCACGTCTCCCCATTTTCTCAAACAACCATTAACTCTTTTATCTGCAATCGTCTACCAGATGTGTTCATATTTTCTATATCCTTTTCAGTAAAATCCACTCTATATGTCTTCTGCAACACCTTTGATCTCCCTATGTCGACTCCTAATTCGTCAGCAGCTTCTGCCAACCTTTCATGCAGATTTCTCGCTTTCCAAGTAATACTCTTACACAGATACATCAGTTCCTCATCCTGATAGGTCTTTAGCCTGTCTGGACTTATAGTCCCAAGGATCATCTCTTCTAGATCTACTCTCAGATTACTCACATCTATAGGTTTTGGCTGTGTTTTTCTCCTTTGTAATCCCTTCACCCAATCATCTAACTCTTCAGGTGTCAGACCTATTGAGACTTCACTTCTCGGAATTTCCTCCAGTTCTATTCTTTTTGGATGTAACTGCATTATTCCTCTAGGTGTTTCATTTACTGTTAAATTAGTCGGAGGGGTTAACCTAGTGGCTGTAATGGGCTGTTCACTTTGAACACTTACGGTATTAATTCTACTGCTAGCTGATGTTACGGCAGAATTTAGTGGGATAGTCAAAGAAGGTTCATGGATAAGTCAATTTTCAAATACCGGTATTGCCGGACCTATAGTTACTGGCACAGTTATTGCATCTATCTTCATATTCATCTAATTTAATTTTTCAACTAATTCTTTCGTTTTTATTGCAAATTCTGCTTCTTTTTCCTGCACTTCATTGCTTACGGTTGGAACTAGTGTCGTTTGAGGTGTCATTGGGGTTTCCATTGACGGTGCATTTGGTGTCACCATCGCCGGATTTTCCTGATAAGGGGGTGGTCGTTTAACTAACATATCATCCAGTAGCTCGTCATCAGATTCATTCGGGTTATATCCATAACCTAATGGCTCTAAATGTTTCCTTTTCTCCTTGCATTTGCTTCCTGCAGTCTCTCCTACAGTTAAAACTGAATACAATCCTTCAGTTATATCTCCATTTCTCCATCTCTTCATTCCGTCCTCATGCCTTTCATCATGAAATCTTCCAAACATAAATCTATTACTTCTACCACCTCTATGTCTCTCCCTTTCATACGTTTCATCTTCCCATTCTACTAATGCTTCAAACTGTGTTGGTCTAGGTCTTGGATCTAATGTCATCATCTTGTCTCTCAAATTTCGCAAAACTGCCAAATTAAAAGAACCATACTCTGGAAAAGCTAACACACCATCATTCTTCGTATATTCTACCCAATTTTCTAACCAAATACATGTGTGATAACCATACTTCAACATCATATAAGACGCTGGTGACTTCGGTGGAGGGATAGGAACTCCTTCTCTCATTATTACGGGTTTGTCTTTTTTAAAGAACCTTTCAATTTTGCCCAACAAAGTCAATTTCTCCTGTCTTGGTTGTTCGAAATACATTTTTGCTAATTATCAACAATTTTACTCAAATCCAAATCTTCGTCAACACAATCCGCTATGATTCACCAATCAAATTCCTTTACTTCCCTAGGCACCTGACCAATGTCAGCGCGACACACTCTAACTCTCCAATCAGAGCTCTCAGCGTCTCTGCTATTCTGTCCAATGTCAGCACGGTTTACACCAACCAGCCAATCTGAGCTTACCTTGCCTCCGCAGTCTGACCAATGCCAGCGCAGCTTTTTGTGACGTCAGCCTCTCCTCTTACTGCTGACCCTCCCTTTACAAAAATTATCGGCACTTTTCTAAGTTCTTTTTCTTTACAATAACTTGTTAGTCACAACATAAAACAATACCACATTGTCTGTTTACTAAATAAAGAGATAGTTTTTCACTTTAAAGAATGTTCCTTTCAATACAGGCAAGTATTCCGCTATCCTTCCCTTCATTCAAGCTAGGGGAGGACCTGTTACTTCTTTAGGGATAAGGCCCAAGTTTCACAAGAGGACCTTTAGTTGAACAGGAGGTCTCGCTACTCTTCTGGGGATAAGGCCAAAGTTTCACAGGTGGACCCTTCGCTATCTCACTCTTTTTCTACATACACACTAAATAGTCCCTAAGATAACACTTAGGTGTTACCACTGATTAAACAGACATTGCACCTATTTCCATGTGATTTCACTTCTCACACTTTTCTTCTGCCTTATTTCAGGCTAACTTTCATTGCCGGCTTACCAGATACCTTTCTGTACCTGTGTTCCAAAAACTACATAGAAACGCGACACTAACTCTCTTTACATAGAATGTTAAACATATAATCAATAATCAATAAATCACCAAACTAATCAATAATAACCATCAATCTGCTACCAAGAAAAACTGATCCACCGCAACCCCTAATTCATGAACCAGGGACCAGGAAAACACATCACACATAAACCACTTACCAAACAACGGGGCCCATCACACATTACCCATAAATGATCAATTTTAACAGCTTGCTCACATTGTACCTTACCTGCACTCCTTTGACCTCACTTTTATCCGCGCTGCTCCCTGGTCCACCACGGGATTTCCCGCTTGTTGTGAAGGGAGTAATCGGCACCATCAAGCACTTCTGGGCAGGAGGCGGGGGAGGCGGTGACGCACAGTTAGCAGCCAGCTGCTTGAAACTATTTAAATTCCATGGCAGACGCTTCGCGCAGCGGACACGCGCAGAGGGCGCGCCGGCGGAGCGCCAAAGGCAAGCCCGTCTGCGCCCATCCGCGCTGGACGTCGCCAGGAGCCAGGGACCCTGGTCAATTTATTCGTGAGCAGGGCCTTACTCCCCTTCGGTCTTATTCTAGACAGGAGTTACTGGATCTAAGGGCTGACTTCACCCTCTCATGCCGGACAGAGTCCTGGCCAATCCCAGAAGGCCCCTTCTCCTGCCGAGCATGTCTGTTCCAGGGAAACATTGCTGAGACGACACCGACTCACGAGGCACCTTATTATCTTCCCCCCTGTGTTAGGACCCCCCAACCTTAAACCCACCACCTTTCCTGGCCATGCTATAGACAAACCCCACGATAAGCCACAGATGGGATGGAAAAGTTTGCTATGTAATATTCGATCTCTGTCCAAGCATCATACTGAGGTTTGGGATCTATTGTCCTCAGCGCAGCCTGAGCTGGGATTCCTGACCGAAACCTGGCTTAAGCCTCACTCTGTCCCTTCCATTGCGTTAGCTATACCCGAAGGCTACAAAGTTGTTAGGTTGGACCGACAACTGAAGGTGGGGGTGGAATTGCTATTGTGCACAAAGATAGCATTAAAGTCACCACACTGGATCAGCGCTGTAATGCCAGTATGGAAGTCTTAGTCTTTCGAATAGATTTCTCCCCCCAAGTCAGTTGGAAAGGAGCTTTAGTCTATCGACCTCCTGGACCCTTAGCTGAATTCTCACTACAACTCACCAAATTAATAGCCTCCCACGTGATTGCGTGCAGTAATTTTTTACTATTAGGGGATTTTAACATTCACAGTGAATGCACCTCTAATGCTGACTCTCAAACACTTTTGGCAGACCTAGCCCTCTTGGGCTTATCTAAGCTCAATGAAGGCCCTACTCATACAGCTGGCCACACACTAGATATTATCTTTTCGAACTCTCCCAGGGTTCAATGTGAGCCCCCCCAACAACTAACTTGGTCTGACCATGCGATAATTGAATTTTCTATACAGGGCTCAAGAGAGCTGAAGGGACTTAACCCCGTTACATATTCCACCCGCAGGCAATGGCAGAAAATCACCCCGGAGAGCTTTCAAGCCTCTTTCCCAATACCTCAGAATATTGCATCTGACAATATAGAGGAAGACTTGGCCAAATACAATTCTGCTGTTTCCATGGCTATTGACCACCTTGTACCATTGAAATCACTGCCAAATTACCCTAAACGCCCTCAGACAGCTTGGTTCTCCCCCCAGCTGCGAGCACAGAATCAACTCTGTAGGAAATATGAGAGATGTTGGCGCACCACCCACGACAAGAGGGATAAAGATCGGTTTCTGACCACTCTGTCCAGCTACCACAAAAATATAAAAACTGCGCGTAGGACCCATATTGCATCGCAATTAGCCCAGGCTGGTAACACCCCTAAAATCTTACATCACATCCTTCATTCTTTCATCAACCCTAAGGCCTGTGAGAATCCTGAGGCACTTTCGCAAACGTTATGCAACGCTATTGCACAATATTTGTCGCAAAAAATAGAACTCATCTATGAAAAAATTGTTCCGTCGAGGAAGCCAACCCCTGGCCTCAATGACACCAGACCAACCAGTACAGGCAACCTCTCAGTTACTAGAGTGCTTCCCTCCACTGACATCGGTAGAGGTAGAATCTTTGATCCATAAAGTAAAATCAGGGTCCCCCCTCGACCTTATTCCAGCCAAAATTGTCACCTCTCTAGCCCACCAATTGTCTCCCTCAATTGAATTTCTCCTCAACCTCTCTCTGAGAGAGGGTCACGTTCCGTCAGAATGGAAAGCAGCACAGGTCAGGCCTATTCGTAAGAACACCAAGGTTCCTTTGACGGATCTTTCCAATCTCCGCCCCATCTCGCTTCTTCCCTTCCTGAGCAAACTGTTGGAGAAACATATCAACAAACATCTCTCCAACCACGTCGAACTTACTGGCTGCTTAGACCCTTCCCAGTCAGGCTTTAGGCTCAAATACAGCACCCAATCGGCTCTGCTAGCGGTCACAGATAACAGCAGGATGACTCTTGATAAGGGCCATTCCACAATTCTGGTGCTGTTGGACCTATCTGCCGCGTTCGACACAATCTCACATCAGATATTGCTCAGGAGGTTGAAGGAGATTGGATTAGAAACTCTGCCTTTCAGTGGATGGCAGAGCTTTCTATCTGCGCGCTCCCAGACCGTCAACCTAGGCCTGTATCGTTCGGCACCGATGGAACTGTCCAAGGGAGTACCTCAGGGCTCATGCTTGAGCCCCACACTGTTTAATATCTATGTTGCCCCCTTGGCCAATCTCCTGAGGGCATAAGGGTTCACCCCCATATCCTATGCCGACGATGCACAGCTGCTTTTTCCATTCGACAAACTGACTCCTTCTGTACAGTCGACATTCTCTTCTTGTATGAGAGCCATCTCACACTGGATGAAGAGTAATTTCCTCCAGTGCAATGTTGGGAAAACGGAGATCTTGCTCTTTGGAGAGGCCCCCTTACTATGGACACCTGAATGGTGGCCGGCTGATCTGGGTGCCCCTCCTGCCCCCAAATCCACTGTTAAGAACTTAGGCATCCGTCTGGATCAAGCACTTACCCTGAAGGAGCATGCTGCCCAGACTGCTGGCTCCTGTTTCCACACATTGGGCCTACTCCGCTGAGTCTTTCCTTTACCTCCCGATTCAACTCGGAAAACTCTGACTCAGGCACTTGTTTTAAGCCGTCTGGACTACTGCAACGGTCTGCTGATCTCCGCCAAGGAGGCCTCGCTCAGCAGATTGCAGGTAGTCCAGAACACGGCGGCGCGACTGGTCCTCAATGTCCCCCCCAGGACTGCCTCACGCCCTCTTCTCTTGCAGCTTCACTGGCTTCCAATACGGTAACGGGTAAGATTCAAAGTTTGCTGTACCATCCATAAGGCATTGTCCAATCTTAGTCCCACCTATCTCTCGGAGAAATTTACACCATACCTACCTTCCAGGTCTCTCCGCTCGGGCTCCAAACATCTACTTGTGGTCCCCCGAGTTAGGAAGGCCAGATTAGGGGTTAAAGCCCTTTCCCATCTAGGCCCCTGCTATTGGAACAAGCTCCCCCTACATTTGAGGCAATGCCCTGATCATTTGCAATTTAGGAAACTGCTCAAGACTACTCTTTTCTGTCTCTGATTCAGCTGTAGTAGCACTACTTTCACGCTGCCTGTCCGAAGCGCAGAGATACCCCTTCGGGGGTCGATTCAGGCGCTATATAAACAAATAAATAAATAAATCCCTGACGACGGGCGCTGGATTAAGGGGGTTTAATTTGTCAGTTTTTTGGTATATGTACAGTACTATACTTCATATTAATAACACATTTTATATATTCCTAGCTATTCTTAATTTCAACTGTCTTCTTCTGGTCGATGGACCATTAGTTGACGAGTTGATGGTGACTATGATTAACTAAACAATTTAACACGTTAACTAAATAACCACAGAGTCGTTATCCGGTTAATAATTTTATCTCATTAAAATTAAATGCTCATAATTCAGATTGTCAGTGCACTTGATGGAGCAAGGACTCACAATGAGACTTGCTCGAAAGCAATCTTCTCACAGTATTAATTTATTAAACTTTGTAATGTCTATAATAACAAATGCACACACGAATACAAGTAGAAAGAAGCTTGCCTATGTGTTTAATCTAACAAATAACGCTTGTCTAAATCTAAAATGGCCGCTAAAGCGCGGGAAACTTATTGCGCATGTGTCAACCATATCACATGGTGTGACGTCTTTCTTTGCTTGGAGGGAAATCCTTGCTTCTGCGCAGTGTGTATTAAAATGGCTGCTTAATGTTTTCACGTGCTGCAGCCTGCGCACATGTTGCAATTAAACTGTGGTATTCTAACGATATTAATGCGGGATAGATTTATAAATAAAGGGAATAGAGTAGACAAAGTGGGTATACAGTGAGATCATTTATATTGTGATTTTAATATTTTCTTCTTTGACTTTTTATTAGTTCGTAAATTGGGCCTGGGTTGGTTGAACTGCAGCTCGAGAGACATTGATTCTGCACATGCGCCCTGAAAGGCTGACCAGAGAATGCGATGAAGTCAACTTGGAAGCTCTCCAAGGTCGCGAAGCCTGGTTCACAAGTTCACCCGAAATGTACCTGCACTCGATACAATTGTATATAAACGTTGTTGCTGAATCAATGAGAAACGGGTGGGAAATAAAGCCAATGTATTAATTGTGATGGGCGGTATTTTAAAGACAATGGGCTTAAAGAAATTGAACTAAATCGACATGGTGTGAGGATCAACTTCCTGTCCCCGTCCAATCAGAAGTAGTGGGCCCATAATTCTGCAACATTAAGGGGAGGTACATTGGCGTAGAAGGGTATAATAGAGATAGTATTAGCTAATTAGTTAGTTCGAGGTTCGAGATCCATGACGAGCTGATCGATTGCAGACTGAACCGCTGTCCAGAGAGGTCCTGAGGTGGGGCGGCAGATTCCATTAGAAGGAAGATTCGGGAGAATTCGAGGAGAAGCGAAGTATCAGAGAGGAGACGACGCAGGCGTCGTTGATAGAGAGGTCACCTGTCCTGTCCTGAACCTGGAGGAGGTCTTTGCTCTTCATCCTTCCTGGGTCCTACCTTTCCAACTCCTTGGCCAAGGGGTTTGGTTTCTCGCACCTTTAGGTAAATATAAATGCAACTTTAGTTGTGCTGCTGTCTCTATCTTCTTCTTTCTGAGGGACCGTCATTGATCGATAATTGATTATTATGCTTCATCCTTGATATACGATTAAGTATCATGTGGTTCTGTATTTTACTCTGCTAAATCTTTAGATAAACATTTTGAAACTTCCTGACTCAGTGATTATTTCAGGAATTATGAATTGTATTGAATGTCACTCATTTTAAACTTCCCAATTAGCAAAAGGTCCATTGGTAAGTCATTACTCTTCAATCAGAAAAGTAATTGGTAGCAGGGATTTGATAAAGAGTACAACTGACCCACCAGCGGAAATTGCTAGCGTAGTATGAATGTATGGGCCCAAGTGAGTATTTTGTGTATGAATGCTCGTTGCTAGTAACCCGCTGGATCACACACACAAGACCACATATAAGAGAACAATTTATCAAGCAATGTAATCAAAATGAATCATTTGCCTCGACATCAAAGCGTGCATAGAAATATGGGAAAGAAGGTACAGCAAAAAATACTTTGCAGAAATATCTTGCGAAATTAAAGCATTTAAGGAGGGTGATACCCACCAAAGATTCAGGAAAACTACTTCCTTGGCTGAGGTTGTGGCAAGGGGTCCCAAGAGATAGGCTCAGAGAACAAAGTTAACAGGACAGATGCAGCTAAGTCTTGCAATAAATTTGCAAACAAGACAATAATCTCCCAACCTATCTACCTTTGATCTAGTTCTCCTCGGACGCAGTCTCCTCCCAAGCACTCCCGCAACGTTCTCGTACCTAAGGTGCTCTCTGACTCAGTGCTGGTCCGCTCTCTCTCTCTCTTAGTGCTCTCTCTTGATCTCTGTGTCTTGATGTCTCTCTCTCGATGATCACTCTCTCGATGTTCTCGATGATCACTCTCTCGATGTTCTGACACCCCCCCAATTGGGATATCAATTATACCCTAATTCCTAGCTCACTATCTTACAATGTTGCAGTGTCAGTAGAAACTCGGCCTGTGATTGGTTGACACGGGTCATGTTAGGGTCTCCTCATCAGGTTCTTATCGCAAATCCATCCCTTACCGGTTTTAACAAAGGAAGTATTAAGGATAAATACAATCGTATACTACTAATATCAATAGTTATACATTTTGCAACATTCTCGTATTATGACATCCGTTTCACATTCAAATTGCACGTAGCGATGGCAGTTCCCACAGTCGCTGTCGCATCTTGGCACGTAAACAATAGGACACAGGTCAACATGGCCTTCACACGGATTACATCAGCTGGTGCACTCGGCAGTTCGTAAGCAGGCAGAGGATTCGGCGCATGCGTCTTTCATACAGACCAAGACAACCACATGCTGGCTTTGACAAGAGGCCATTTTCATGCAGGCCCAATCTCGTACTAAAGTAAATAAACACAAAAGAATATTAATTCATGAAATAAAACCCATCATGTTTACCTCCCACCATACTAATACCCTGTAGCGAAAGCTATTAATTTAAAGCAGCTTTCTTGTTATTTGTGCACAACATGCAAAATGTGCAATGTGCAACATAGCATAATCATGCATTCGTATGATTTTTCAAAATGCAAACAGTTAATACGTGCTCATGCCATCATGGTTTAGTGTATTAGGTAAAATGCGTTTGCCCCATGTGTGTGTGTGTATTCAGGGTTGGTTAGTCCATGCAGTCAATACATTATTATGGGGTTACTTAATTTCATGAGGATGTATTTTTGCAAACCTCACTCCATCACTGCTGTCAGGCTACACAAGGCAGGACTGAAGCCATGTTTTCACTGCCACTCTAATTGATGGCACTTCAGGTGCTACACACGTTGCATTTAACTTTCCATGCCATGGGTGTACTTCTGAACCATATGCCAAGGCTGTATAAGAAAGTTAAATGTGTCAATCAAGTTTTAACCAAAGTTTTGACATATTTTAGGGGTCAGAGCACACACACTTGGCATTGGATAGCAGTGTTCGTGTACATGATTACAGGCACATACGTCCCCCAATTTTTTTTTTTAAATAGGGATGGCCACCTAAAATGGGGTCACTTAGAAAAAGAAGTATTTATTGTTTCTTTCTGTCCCTCACCGCAATGTTTTTTTCTGGCCATGACAAACAGATAAAAAGAAAGGCATTTCGCCATCCACCTTAAACAGAGCAGATGGTGTAATGTTCTTCCTCCGACGACCCCTACTGAGTTGGACAGTCGGAGGAAGTGTCCCATCAATGAAGCCAATGGGGCCCCCATCAACAGAGTACTTAAGGTTTGGCATTCTCTTAATGAGGCGATCAGACTAAGGATTTTGGGGGCACAGTAAGTACTCTGTTGCGTTTGTGATAGAGTACCCAGTCCGCCAAACTCTAAATCGGGCCCTATGTCAGTTTACATATTTAATGATGTGAGTTCTAACATTTTTTTTCTTCTCATAAATGCATGATGTCAGCCTCATTATATAACAGCAGATGAGTTCATCAGGCATCAATCAATAAGCAGGTAGTGGTGATCACAGATTGAAAGTACATTATCTCTGTTAATCCGCTGTATGATGTTTTCACGCTATTTAGCTGGCTCACTCATAACCTACGTGAAGATATTTTCTCACTGGCGGCAGAACAAATTGAGATTTTATTTCCAGTGCAAGCCAGCTGATGATGACTTCCAAAATGAATGAGGAACATTCTTTTTATTTTTATTTGAAACAGTGTTTTGCAGCGAATTTATTTTCGCAATTCTATAAAAGTCCACTAGATGGCAATATTGGCTTAATTAGAAAACAAAGGAGCGATCCACTGGAGAAAAAAAATAGATTTCTTTAGCCAGTCCTGCGTTAGTAACAATCACCAACAACAGAAGCCATTATGGAATGTTCCTTTGTTTGATGAAGTATCCTTGGGTATCCATTCCTGGATCGCCGTTTTAATTGCGTGAATTACTTTCAATCTGAGCGAATAGTTGGTGTTGCTATTTAGCATTTATGCAGTGCTCTGCAGTCACTTGTGTAGCTGTAATGATTTCACGTTTGATTGCAATTCTTTTATAGTTTAACAGGCATAGAATTTGTGGAATAAATGTTGTAAATAAATTAGTTTAGATTTTCTTTTCGTTTGGGTGTTAGTAATGGGCAGTGATAATATTACAAATTGATTTACATTGTCTTTTTATTTTTTAGTTGTGGTCTCCTAGACAGCGCACGTGCTATTTGTTGCAAGACGTTCTGTTAGATTACAGTGGGCTTAGAGCCATTGGTTGGCTTCATTATCACTCACATTTGCTTGCTTCTTATTCATTAGCGCGTTTAGGCTTTCCTTCCTCTTCTTGTGCTTGTCGCTCTTCTGGAACATGCATGCATTACTTGTGTCTTTCCACTGCTCATTTTTCAGGTATTACTTTTTCGCTATATTTAATGCTTGGCGTTAACCAAGACCTTTTGATTTTACCAAAATTAAATGTACAATGGGGGGTGGATTAAAGGCATGGGAAAGAGGAAAGTCCCAAATCCCAAAACTAACATGGTACCCAATAGTTCAACTTTAGATACTTTTCTGGCAAGAGCAGTGCGGTTATAAGCAAGGAAATTGACTTATAATAAAGGCGTAAGTCTTTCTTTGAACTTAGCGTATCTTCCTCTGGATCCCGTTCTTCCTCCGAGCGGCTGTCACTCTCCGCACCAGGAGATTCTACCGAATTACTAGTGCTAATGTCTCTGTACTCTCCAATCGACTCAATGAGTTCCTGGTCTGAGCCAACATTATTGCCCTTGGTTTGGAATTGCACCGTTGTACCGTTCCCTTCTTCATCCGAACCAGACCCTTCATTAAGCAACCAGTCTAAGTTATCCTTCTTATTGCTGTTGTCCAGTGCGCCGTTGTTCGCTGGTCTGACACTGCCCTGTTTATTTGCACATACACTTATGCCACCATCAGTTCTGGCACAAACCGAGAGTGCGGAGGCATGCCAAACCCTTCCATCACTGAGAAGGGCAGAGTTACAAAAAACTTTCTCCACCACCAACGGCATGGTAAACCTACTCTGTCCTTTTTCAATGAGTCCGCTTCTTTTCACCCTTACTCTGTCTCCTTCTTTGATGTTGATTTCTTTACACCTGTGTTTGGCATTAAATCTCTCCTTACATGCCTCTTGTGCTTCTTGGATACTCTTTCTCACCATGTCCGCTGACCACTCCACTCTCCTAGATGTTTTGAGCCACCCAACATTATCTTTTGATAATGGTGTTCTTCCTCTCATAAGTTCGAAAGGGCTGAAGTGTGTACTCTCCCCTGGTGTTATCTGTATGCCCAAATCATTTTGTTCACTTCTTTCTTCCAACATAGCCCATTGTTGTTGGCTAGTTGTATGGTTCCTTTTATCACCCTGTTAAAACGTTCCACAGCTCCGTTTCCTGCGGGATGATACACAGACGTGGTTTTGTGTTTTATTCCATTCCTTTCCAGGAACATTTTGAAACTCATAGAGGTGAACTGGCTGCCGTTGTCGCTGACTATAGTTTTGGGTATGCCTTCCCTCGTGAAAACACTCTCAAGCAACGCGATTATGTCCTGTGCCTCAATCTTGCGGCTTACCTTAATCTCTGGCCACTTTGAAAAGTGGTCCACTATGACCGTAATGTACACCTGTTCCTCCTGGTACCGTATGGGTCCCATTATGTCTATGCCCACTCTCTCCCAGGGCATTCCCGGACAGTCCAACGGTTGCAGAGTGGGTCTAAGTGTGACCTGAGTTTTATCCGAATTTTCACACTGCACGCAGTTCCTTACTGTTCTTTCTATTTCTAAGTCACAGCCTGGCCACCAATACCAACACTTAATCCTGTGTTTAGTTTTGTTGATGCCCAGGTGTCCCTCGTGGCAAATTTCCAGGAGTCTTTCCCTTAGCGTAACTGGAGGTATTACCTTACCCTGTCTCAAAATGAGTTCACCTTCTACTGACAATTCATTTCTGAGTTCCCAGTATGGTCTCAACTCTTTTTTTATGAACTTCTTGCTAGGCCAACCATCAACAATAAGTTTGTGTACTTCCTTTAGGGTTTCATCTTTTTGATATGCACTCATCCAAACCTCTCTGTGTATGCTGGGGAACTCCTCATTGATGCTTGCCACACAAAATTCATCCTCCCTTTCCCCTAAATCCCCATAGTCAGGTAGGGGTAATCTACTTAGGAAGTCCGCAACCACATTTTTAGCTCCTGGCAGGTACTGCACATCGTAATTGTAGTCTAATAGTCTTACGGACATTCGTGCCAGTCTAGGAGACGCATTAAATAATCCTTTAACAGTGAGTACCTTTGTGAGTGGTTTGTGGTCGCTTCTTAAAGTGACCCTTTTTCCCCAAATGTACTGCCGGAAGTATTCCATGCCCCACACACAAGCTAATGCTTCTCGCTCGATGACTGAGTATCTTTCCTCAGTGGGCGTGAGTGAGCGGGATGCAAATGCGATGGTAACCTCCTTCCCATTGCTTTCAGCTTGTGTAAGGACTGCTCCTATTCCTCTTCCGCTAGCATCTGTGGTGACAATACTGTTGAGACTTGTGTCGTAGCCTTGCAGGGGAGGTGCCTCACAAATTTCCTGTTTTAGTGCATTAAAACTCTCGTTGCAACATTGTGACCACTCAAACTTGTTTCTTGATTTTAAAAGTTGTCTTATGTTATATGTTTTTGCTGAAAAGTTTCTCACGAACTTTGAATAGAATTCCACCAGACCCAAAAATGCTCTTAGTTCCTCTTTGTTCTGTGGAACCGGAGCATCCCAGATGGCATTGAGTAATTCTTTCTTTGGCTTTATTCCTTCAGGTGTGATTTCATGTCCCAGGTACGTGACTGTTTTTTCTGCGAACCTGCATTTTCTGTACTCTGCAGTCATTCCACACCTTTCCAAGATATTAAGTACATTCAGCAACCTTTGGTCGTGGTCCGCCTGGTCTTTTCCCATTACTAGGATGTCATCCTGAAAGTTGAGCACCTTTTTGACCCCTTTAAAAAGTTCCTGCATGAGTCTCTGGAACAGTCCCGCTGCTGAAGCTAACCCAAAGGGTACCCTCTTGAACCTGTAACACCCAAATGGTGAAATGAAGGTGGTGAGGTGCCTGCTTTCAGGGTGCAGAGGGACCTGGTGGTACGCTGCAGCGAGGTCTATAGTAGAGAAAATGTTCATGTCTTTTGTCAGGGAGAGCATCTCATTTATTTTAGGGAGGGGGTACTGGTCTACAAGGATACTTTTGTTGAGGTCGCGTAAGTCTATGCATAACCTCAACTTGCCATTGGGCTTGCGTGCGACGACCAAGGGTGCGACCCACTCAGATGATTCCGTGGGTTCTATGATGCCTGCACCTAGTAATTCATTAATTTCCGTCTTGACCTCCTCCCTGATAGTTAACGGAATGTGTCTTACCTTGTGTATACTCGGGACAGCATTTTCCTTTAGTTTTATTTTATGTTGAAACCCTTTCAACTTCCCTATGGTTAAACACTTTTTTGAACCTGTCAGGAATGTTGGACGCACATACCTTGTCCTGTTGCATAACCAGCACGGGCTCCGAACTGTTGGGATTAAGTGTGATCCCTAATTTTCCCTGGTCTTTCCATCCTAGTACAGAGGGACCAGTGGCAGAGATGTATAATTTGCTGATAGTTGCTCTGTCCTTAAATGCGAACTTAAGTTCCCTACAACCTACCAGTTCAATGGGTTCCCCCATGAATGTTCTGAGGGTTTATATCAGGTGTTTCCATGACCTTGCCAAGTGTTTCTTGGAATTTCTCCCTCCATACTTTTCTGTTGATGATAGTACAGGGTGATCCTGAATCAGCGACTATCTCAATGCTCACCCCTCCAATGGCCAACATGCACTTCGGTTTCTTCTTGTTACCACTCTCTTGCTCATCATTTTTACATTCTTCAGTTACATTAAGTACACACAAGTTGTACTCTGATTCGTCAGATGAATCCTGCTCCTGTTCCTCCTTTACTTCAACCAATTTTACTTTCGCTCTCACTTTCCTCTGACACGCTTTTTGAAAATGCCCCACAAGTCCGCATTGTGTACATTTACTATTGCGTGCAGGACATTTCCAGTCATTAGCCAAATGTCTGTTGCTACCGCAACGGTAACATTTAAATTGCGCAAATGTTTTTACTCCCCCTTTATACCCAGTCTCTTCCGTGACTCTACCTTTGTTAACCATGTGCTTCTTCTTACTTCCACTTATTTTCGCAACCAAACTGGGTTCTTCTTGTTTGATTTTAGTCTCATTTAGTACAGCTTTTGCGCATCTTCCTGTCATTTCTGCCCTTTTTACTATCTCAATCACTTCCTGGAGTGGTTTCTCACCTTTAGCCCACAACACGTCCTGTATATTAGGATTCGCTGCACACATTACTATTTGATCTCTTATGAAATCATCGTGCATATTCTCAAATTTGCATGTGAGTGCTAAGTTCTTAAGTGTAGAAACGTAATCCTCTATACTCTCCTCTTTCCCCTGTTTTCGTCGGTAAAATTTATATCGGTTAACAGTAGGTTTATAATAACTGTCCAGGTCATCCATGGCATTAGTAAAAACATTACCATCTTCACCAACTCGTACCTTCTTGTTAATGCTGTTATACACCTTAAGTCCTCCCGCCCCCAAGCAATGCAGTAGGATTTTTTTCTTTTCATCTGCTGCCAGTGGTTCTTCTGCATTATCAAAGGTGGAAATATAGTTATTAAAGAACTCCCGCCATTCCTCCCATTTTATTTGCGGTTCACCAGATCCTGCTAAAAATGATTGCGGGGGCTGTAAATTGTACTTGTTTCCAGAAGCTATAATGAGGTGTGGAGTGAGAACCTCTAAACAAAGTTCCTTCTAATTGTATTACAGTCACCAATTGCAATGTTTTTTTTTATTTATTTTTTTATTACTTTTCCACTTAGTTAAATCTGAATTCTCAAATGAATCTCACTTGTTTAAATTTTCTTCCGCTTTCGTATCCATCCGCCTCAGCCTCCCGTGCAATTTCTTCTTGCACGCTGACAAGATTGGGTGTTCCGATGAATACGCTACGAGGTTGCTCGCCGGAAGAGTTGAATTTAAGATGATCTCACGCACGTTTCCTGTGCGTCTTAGAAAGACTGGACCGCTGAATACTGCATTCAAGATGGCGCCCACTACGTGCTACGTCAGCACGTCGCCAGCCTGTTGATGCGCCACACACTTGTGAGGAGAACCTTCCAAAAGTTCAATTACGGAGAAAACTGCTCCCCTCAGTAAGTTAAAGTCTCTTTCTGATCATAAATCACCGCAACTCACTTTTCCTTTTGAAGCTGATATCCTCCTGGCGTTTTCTCTCCGAACGCTGCCAACGCTCTCCTTAATCTTTTTATTCCATTGCTGACCTGCACATTAACAGCCTTCTTTCACATAAGCTTCATCTTGCTCACTTTCCTCCTTAGTTTCCGTGTCTGTATTCTCCTCTTTCAGGATTCCTTTGAAGGTTAAAGCTTCCTTCTTTTCACGTGGGTTCCTTGGTGTGTTGTTCAGTTCCGCTCGTCGCCATAAATGTTAAGAAGACTCCATAGCCATTCTTAACTTGTAGTAAGACTTTATTAAGTAAATGGGTACAACACACCATTAAGACAGGAGAGCGCCGTGCAGGTAGCTAGCCAGGACCCAATCAACTGTCAACTGTCAACTGGTTTACAAACTGTCAGCTGGCATTCTAGAATGCCAGCTGATGACATAACAGGGCTAGCGCGAGGGCAGGGACGTGCGTGGAGGGGGACGGAACCTAAAGGGGATAATTGAGGGGGGGAAGCAAAACAGTGCAACCCAACAACCTAGTCTGCCAATGACAGCTGGCTTTTGTCTGCTGACACGGGCTGAGAGGAGGCTGGAAACCATCATGGTTAATGTGAATGTGACAACCAATATCACGACTCCTGGCCTCAAACAGGAACAACCACCTCAGCAGGTGCAACAGATTAATACCCCTCCGGCTAAGCGCAAGAGGAAATCCAAGCATATACATTTTGATCTGAGACCCTATGTAGTAACAACATTGCCTCTACCTTTTCTGGTCATAGTTGTGAATCTTATATTGACTACGTCTATGTCTCTGGGGGGTTGTTTTCTTCTCTTATTTCTTTTTGTTTAATGGAATATTACCAGTGACCACAATTCATTTGTCGCCAGCTTTTATTGAGAATTCAAACAGGTGGAATCTCACCAATGTCTTAAAACTCAGGTTAGATCAATGGCCCAGGGACGAAGATTCAAGTGGTGTAATATCATACCTTAGGTTTTTATCAGCAAGCTAGTAACAACCTGCCCTTTGGAGTTTCAGACTTGTCTGAATATAGAGGCTCCCTAACATAATATCATTTTGGCATATGACAAAATCTGCTCTCACATTAAGGGCCCGATTACGATCTCGTCAGGAAGGCCATCTCAGAGCCGTCTGGAGTCGAACCTTCCGACCGACTCGTACTGGGATCCGGTTTACCCAAACGACGCAGTACGATGCCCAAAACCCTTTACTTACCGAACGACTCGGTCACTCCGAATCCATCTTCATTTTCCTAATGAGAAGCCTCCGGAAACGCAGAATGGAGTCGTCCAGCGGCACTTCCCAGTCCGAATCCTACCGCCCAAGTACGATGCGTACTTCCCATGTGCCAAATCGGTCGCCACAACCAACACATCAGAGCATTTGGAAGGGGAGTATTTCAGCTCCGATCCGTGCCGCAACACGATTTCTGTGACTGAGACTGTGCAGCTATGCATCCTTTTGTGCATGTCATCCATCTACGGTACCTCTACGGTGAATACAGCAACCCCAATCGACGCGGTCGTCGCAGACGGTAAGTTAGACACCTAAACCTACAGAACAATGTAACTACCCTGCGAAAGATACCATAAGAGAAAGCAGGAGCAAAACTAAAGGGAAATTTAGGGGGAAAAGACATACAGCAATTGTTAGACCAGGTACCATTGGCGTGAGTCTCCCTTCCATTTTTTTCTGATTGCCTCCTCTGTTTTTGATGTGTTGCTGATTTAGATGCTTTGGGCACTGTGCCACTGCTATTCAGTGCCACAGTGCAAGTGCTCCCTATGGTAAAATGATGTATTGATTAGTGACTGCATGATTGGATTATTTGATTTACTTGTCAGACCCTAGTATAGTTCACCATGGGTGCCCAGGGCCTGTAAATCAAATGCTGCTAGTGGGCTTGCAGCACTGGTTGTGCCACCGACAGAAGCAGCTTGTAAAGTGTGGCTCAGGCCTGCCATTGTAGAGCCTGTGTGCAGTCTGGGACTGCCATGTCGACTTGGTAAGTGCACCCACTTACCAGTCCCTAAACCTTCCCTTTTCTACACCCCTAAGGTAGGCCCAAGGGCAGGGTGCATTGTAAGTAAAAGGTAGGACATGACCTGGTGTGTGTGGCATGTCCTGATAGTGAATTACAGCCAATTTCGTTTTTCACTATTGCAAGGCTACCTGTCCCCATAGGCCAGAATGGGCAGTTTGATTATAACATCTTATAATCCTAACTGACCCAGGGAACATGGTAGAAAAATGAATTTAGTATGCCTGAACTCAGAATGATAAAATACATCTTTTAGTGAAGTTGGTTTTAACATTCTGTGTTTGAAAATACCACTTTTAGAAAGTAGGTATTTTCTTGCCTAACCATCCAGCCTGCCTCTGCTAGCTTGTGTATTGTATGTTTGGTTTTGTGAGTGACAGGGGCTGGGGGACTCCAGGAGACAGGGTGAGTCAGCACAGGGCTGAATAGACCTATCTGCATGTAGAGTGGTGGGAGGAGCAGCACCTGGGTCTGAATAGGGCTGTGCCTGCCTTCCACAATGCTGGCTCCACCTCCTGTGGTGCGTCTGATGTCCCTGGCCCACATTGACAAAGGAAGAAGGTGTGCACTGGCAGAATGCACCCAGAACTGGTTTGGACTAGGTACAGGACCCTCTGCCTTCAGAGGACAAAGGATTTATGGGTATAAAAGGGGGACCCAGACCCCAGAACTTTAGATCACTTCTGGAACAACAAGACAAACCTTTGCCAAGGAGAAGAACCAAGGAAGCTGCAGGAGTTTGGACTGCCCCTCTGCCAGTGTGCTGTTTACTGGGTTGGCCTGCAGTGGTCTTCATTGCCAAGGAAAGGAGAAGGAACTTTCAAAGAACTTTCATCATCTTGCAGAATATTTCTCCAAGGGCTTGAACTAGAGCTTGCCTCCTGCTGAAGTCTCAGGGCTACAAGACTTCACCACCAGCTCCCTCCTGAATTCCCTTGCTGGGGATTCTGTCTGCAGAAGCCTGCATGTCGCTGGGAGCTGGAAGCGCGACTCAACGAGAAGAAGCGTGTCGCTGTCGCCGCTGCTGCCGTCACATCACCGGAGAAGCGTGTCGCCGCCGCAGAGGCCGCAGCCGCATCACCAGAGAATCGTGTCTTCGTCGCAGCTGCCTGCCGTCGCATCACCGGAGAAGCGTGTCGCAACCGCAAGGGTCGCCGTCGCATCACCGGAGAAGCGTGTCGCCGTCGCAGCTGCCTGCCGTCGCATCACCGGAGAAGCGTGTCGCAGGGCCTGTTGCGGCTCCAAAGGTACAGAGTTCGCCGCACGGCCATCGGGCGTGCACGCATCATCTTCACACCGTCGCATCGCATCAAGGGCGCACTCTCATTGCATCGCACCGGATCGTCGCACCGCATCGAGGCGCCTGCTTGCCGCATCGCCTTCCCTGCGGACCCTTTGTTTGTTTCGCGTTACGCATCCAAGGTACTTTTGTGAGAAACGTGTCGCATTTATCATCATCTTGAACTAAGTTACTTCTACCATCTTTAAGTCTATATTGAATACAGTATTGTGGATTTTTGTCGTTTGTGGTCTTGTGTTAAGTCTATATAAAGAATACTTATTTTTATAAAACCTGTGTGGTGTCCATCTGTAGTGTTTTCACTGTATTACTGTATGTGTTCACAAATGCTTAACACACTGCCTCTGAGATAAGCCTGTCTGCTCGTGCCAAGTCAATTTGGGGGTTGGGGGGCTAATACCCCCAGCAATGTAGAGTCAATTGTTGGGGTTGGGAGCTAATACCCCCAGCAATGTAGAGCCAATTTGGGGGTTGGGGGGCTGATACCCCCAGCAATGTAAAGCCAATTTGGGCTTTGGGGGGCTAATACCCCCAGCAATGTAGAGACAATTTTGGGGTTGGGGGGCTAATACCCCCAGCAATGTAGAGCCAATTTTGGGGGTTGGGGGCTAATACCACCAGCAATATAGAGCCAATTTGGGGGTTGGGGGGATAATACCCCCAGCAATGTGTACTTGAACAATGTAACTGGTGTTCATGCAAAGTGCCTCAATACCTGCAGTTGGAGTACAAGTTGCAGAAATTTCCCAAAAAACAAAGCCAAAGGTCACTTTGCAGGAAATGTATTCTGACACTGTGGCAGCAAAAGTAACTGGCAACTTTGAGGAATGGGCAGAGTGGAGATGCCGGTGCTCTTTGGACTGTTGGAAAACAAACAAAGTCTTATCATCTAGTAAATGGTCCCTTAAAAACCTGTGAAATACTCGGGTGCTGATGCGCAAACACAACAGACCAGCCACCCCCAGCAGCTCAAGGACTGTATGCGTGTGTGTGGAAGCTGTCTCAGCCTGGGCTGACACACACGACGGGGGCGGGGGGGCTGAAGTCCATAGAGCCCTATGGGTGTTGAGTTCCATCAGAAAGTGTTCTGTATAGGCTTGTATTGGCTATGCGGGCAAGGGGCATTGGTCGATGGGCCGGTGAACCAGGGTCACCTGTGGGCCACGGTTTTGTGGCCTTTGTAAACCTCACCAAGGGACTGACTCACTTGCACAGTCCCCACCAGGCCACTGCAATGTGGCACCAGTATGTTGTCCGCTCACCAGCTGTGCTGCAAATTGAGGCTGGGGGCCAGCCTTTGGAGCATACTCACCTTGGCGCCCTGCCTCGCGTGCCTTGACAGAAGCAGTGTTATCTCCCCCACCCGCCCATCACTTTCAGGTCATGGCAGGTGCAGAGAGGTTGCGTTGTATGTAGGAACCTTGCAGTGAGCCAAGTCTCATTTGGCCAGTCTAACCTATCCCCCACCCCCTTGATCAGCAGCAGTGTGCCTTTGTGAAAACTCCCTTGACAGGTAAAAGCACAGAGGCTACAATGAAAGAGATGATCACAGAATGTATGCCAATTACTTTCAGAGTGCCCATATATCATTCTGATCCCAATCCAACCATGGGTCCATAGCATGTTGTGTATGTCCAATGAGGGAATGTTATCATCAGGTAGGTACTCTAAGCCCACTAAATACTATGAGAAATACACATTTGACGGTGGAACAGGAATGCCATAACCACACATAAGTATGTATCCCAAAGTCAATGCATGAGTCCACCACAACACACACTGAAACATCGCAGGGCAACAGAACTACAATGTACTCACAAAAGTATGACATTGTGATGCCTCTGTGTACAGTAAAGCCCAGAGGATATTGGCCCAGACAACACACTACTCCACAGACCCATCCACTCAGTACTGATTTCCGTGCCTCTCACTACAGCAACCTAGAAGTGGTTGGGTCGCAGTCGTCATTGAAATATTTGTATCCAAAATCCATCTTGATTATGAAAGAAGCATGGGCCAACAACAATGTAGGATACAGTCACCATGTGTGGACTGGGGTCGCTGCACACAACTCCCAATCTGTATGTGTACATGGTCATCTTCGGAGAATGTCATTCACAGCAATTGTGCATCTAGCTCCTCAGGCTGTAATGTGTGCCGCAAAATAATAATCCCATTTTGCAGATAGTGTCCTGCAGAGTAGTAGGAGTATGCATGAGTCTCAGGATGTAGGATCCACCAACAGTGTTGGATGGTCTAGTGCTCAGCCTATTGTGTAAGACAAGCTGCCACCACTGGAGAGGATGCTGGGGGGGGGGTTCAATCTGTGGCTCTCCAACACAATCGACATAACCATCCTCAAGCCAGGGGATATGGGTACATCTTGTGAGGAAGAGAGATATGTGCAGAAGCAAGTCTGCTTTGTCCACATTTGGCACAGAAACACTGTCTCAAAATCTATGAAAATGTCAAGGAGACCTTCAACAAAGACACATTGCCCTCACGCTCTAGGGCAGTGTTGAATGGGCAAAATGGAAGCCCCCATGGACACACACAAGGGCTACCCTTGCCAAACCAGATTAGAGGTTCCAAAATATTGTCAATGCAAACACTTATGGAACTGGATGTAAAGTTCCAGTGTTACATTTGTGTTTGCTTACAGTGCAATGTAATGCTTACAGTGCAAGGTTTCCTCAGCACAACCAGAGTTATCATCACAATGAGTCCATCTCCCTTGGTGTCCCCATACCTCGGACATTTAAAGTCAGAATGCCAATAATACCCATGCGTGTGTAGTCTACTGGGAAGTGTGGGGATGCGTTTCTGTAGTAGTCTGACCCCAGGTGGCACACCAACACACATCCTTGACCTTTCACTTGAGGGGGCTATAGCCCCCTAAGCAATGGACTGCTATCCAATGTTCCGGCATCATGACATTACAATATAAGCAATCACCACCTCCATCCCAGGGCAGTAACCAAGGGCAAGAATGACCAATCAATGACTACAACTACTACAAAGGGTAACTCCCCACTTATGCCCACACACAATTCAGACAAGGCAAGGCTAAGTGGAGGCAAATTGTTCTGTGATGCCAATAGGTTTTGCATATGCCAGTGTACTCAAATCGGCCATTGCAACAATCTGTCCTGAACATTCATTGGCAGACAGCAAGCTGCAGCAAACACATTCCACATCTTCATATTTACTCTGGCTACTGTTTTTGCCTACTTACATACACATAATCTACACATAAGTACATTTCAACATTACCTCATGGCCTGCATGAACTCTACTTGTGCGGGTATGACCCCTCTCACATCCACCTCAATGTACATGCTCATCTCTCAAAACTATCATACACACACAAGCACGTCATAAGCCCCCTCTGGTGCAGCTAGACGGAAAAGCATGTCTGCCCCACAAGCTTCAGCCTTGTACTCAAACTCTTCCAACCCAATTGTTACAATCTCACACTGGCGCTGCCCTTCTCACATCCACACCTACATTCACAGCACCACTCTTCATCACTATGTACACAACAGCTCTCACATGCATGACATGTACACAATGTACTGTGCTCATCACCTCCTCAGCAGACGTCAAACGTAACATGTCAAATGAACCACTCTCATCACCAGTTGCACCCTCAGTAATGTCATGGACTGCACTCATATCACAACGTGCAGCAGCAAAGCCCACTCTGACATGCTCACTTAACATAGGACCACATCTCACAAAAAGACACTTACATTGCTCAATGAATATGTCCCCAGTCATTCGCATATCACCATACACCCACCATACTCTGCTAAAGTTCTACAGATTGTCATTTCTAAAACAAATGCATCCACAGATTCAAACACAACATACATTAACTATACAACACCTCACATTTCATCGTTCAACATCCTAAATTACACAACTTGTGTATACCCTTTACATACACTTATCAACTTTGTTAAGAATGACAAGTTTAACCTTGTCTCACTGTGGCCCTGTCACATCCTCACTCATTGAAACTGCCCAGTTACAGACATCTCTCACCGTAGTGCCACAGACTACAGCTCTCATCTCCTGCCAGAATCCAACCTTGTCTACCCGGTTATACCCCTATCACATCTACCTATTCCTAGCATACCTTGCACAGGATTTAACCAGTCTAACAAGCTTGCATACTCTGATTCACACCCTTATATGTAAAACCACTCACATTGGGACAATGTGGATACTTCACGTCTCCTACACAAGAACTGCCTATGAACTTAACTCATACCTTACACTCTCTGCCATTCACTAAATTTGTCCTGCCCCCATTACGTATGAGTCTCCACTCCATTTAAAAATTGGAAACACTAGTTTCTCTCACCTCTAACCTTGTTTAAGCTAGCTTAGCACATGCAACATGAATCTTGCAAAACACATCTGCAGCTAGGCCTCACATTCAGAAATCCACATTCTCCCCTGTGTGGCAACCAAGAGCATGGATTTGACTGTGGCTCCTGTAGCATCTGCACAGCAGGTGGACCCACAACACTTCTGTGCATTTACTGTCCACTCGGTATACCACATGTAGCACTGGGCAATCTAACAGACATAACAGCACTCCTAGTTCAGCTCTGTGTGATCTGGAAGAGCATCAATCATAGCTCAAAAAGACCCCATTATCAGTCATCCACAAATGACAAAATACACACAAATCATATGCTCAACTGCGACTGGTGTGTGGTTATAAATATGCAAAATCCAAGCTTGGACAGACAAAACACACCATCCATATGATGTACCCAAACAAAAGCAGGATGGCATGACTGACATATAAATTAGAAAGCAATGGACTATTAAGACCACACACCTTGCCGAACAGGAATATCTGCAGAAAGTGGAGTCCTTGGAGGCAACAGGGTCAGAAGACTGTGAGAATACTGCTCACCTTACACTGACCATGGACTCAGGAAATGTGTCAGATGAGTACACAGCCATTAGGGGAATTTGCCTACAGTGGCATGCCACCTGTGTCAAGGTTGTCATTGCCACTTGTCTACCAGATCTAAAGAAGACACAGACATGGGTCCATCACTATCAAGTCACATACAAGTATTGTACCATCACTTTGTGCACATGGGTGTGTCCAAAGTCACTGCCATGTAGTCATACTCCATATGTACCCAGGTGTAATGAAGAGATAGGTGTCTTTCTGCACATCACAAACATATGCAGAATGCTTCTCGTAAACTGTTGCACTTTGAGACACTTGCACTATGTTGACATATGAAAGCATGACCTATGTGCAATTGCGATGTAAAAAAGTAAAGGTTTGTGACTTCATGTCACACTCATAGTCAAAACTGATGTGGACGATGACACCCAGCAAATATCGACACCAAAATCTTGACAACATACTGTCAAAGGGCACATACTCCATGGACCATAAGCAATCCATGCCATACTAACATCATTGTATACTTACACTGCTAATTGTACATGATTTATAGTTAACTAAAAAACTATTTGTTGGACACAGAAATCAGAAATAAAAAACTGTTTCCTGCTTTACACTGCATGGATAAGCAAATAAATAAATAACACAAGGCCTATGGCCAATCTAAAAATGTCCATAGGATTTATCTTGCCCATCGACTCTTGCCTGCACAAATACTGCAAGGGGTCACTTCCCCTGGGAGGGGCATCTAGGGTGCATGCCAGGCACCAAAGGGACAAAACTAGGGAGGACTGGGTTGGGTTTTGGGAGGGATGGGATCAGGAGAGGTGTGTGGGTCCACTGCAGTGGTTGGGTCAGATTGAGGGGGCGGTGGGTATACTGCAGAGGTAGTCTCAGACTGAGAGGGGCAGCTGTAGTGTGATGGCTCAATGGAGGGGGGATGGGCTGAGCTTGACCATTTTGGGGATGGTGTAATGCTGTATGGTGTGTACAGGAATAGGAAGGGACTCAGACTTTTTGGGAGGGGGGTTTTTGGTGCCAGAGGTACTGGGCTGGGCTGGGGAAGTATGAGTTGGTGGAGGGGGTTTGTGCTTGGGAGCCTGGGTGTGTGGTTTGTGGGGAGATTTTTGGCTTTGTTTGTTCTCGAGGGGGCAGATTTAAATGGCTGGGCCGGGGGTGGATTGCCTCTTCTTCTTGGGAGGGGTTTGTAGATGTGGGTAGGGAAGAGGTCCAGGGCACAGAGGTTGAGTGTCTGGGCAGAGGGGAACAGGAGAGGCAAGGGTAGGGGTTGTGGGGGCAGAGGGTTCTGAGGTCTGTGGATGCATGTGTGTCGTCTGCTGGTATGTCCATGGTGGTGAGTGTGCTGTCTGTCTCCTGAGTGTGCGTGTGTGAGGGTTTCTCCTTGTGTCTGTGTGTTTGTGTGCTGCGTGTGGCTGTTGAGGTGTGTGCATGTGTATGTTTGCATGTGCTTGGGTCAGGGAGGGTAGTTCGGACTGTGGATGGGGAAGAGGCAGGAAGGGGAAGGGACTGCTGGAGCTGGGACACAACTGCCGTCAGTGTGGAGGCCAGAGCCTGATTGGATCTGTGTAGGGCAGACCGGTCAGAGTGAATGCCCTCCAGGAATGATACCATTTGTGTCAAATGATTGATATGCACCTGGAGGACATTCAGCACTGCTGTCTGCCCCACAGAGATCTGCCTCAGGATGTCAATGGCCTCCACACTCAGGGCAGCAGGGGAGACCGGGGCAGGGGGTGAGATGCCTGGCGCGAAGGAGACGCCTACTCTTCCACGGGAGCGGCCACTGACACTGGGCCTGGGAGCAGCTGGGAGGGTGGAGATGGTAGTGGTGGTGGTGGACTCCGATATAGAGGATTCAGTCTCTGTCTCCTCCACCACTACAAGGGAGTCATCACTGGAGCAGGAGTAGTCTTCAGATGCTGCAGATGTTGTCTCAGAGCTGCCATCAGTGTTGCTCCCCTCACCCTCCGAGCCACTGGGTCCCTCCTCCTCTGACTCAGCACTGGACCCAGAATGCAAACTGCTCCCCCTTCACCCATGGCACTGCCTCCTCTGCTGGCCGCTGCTGATGCTGTGAACAAGAATGAAAAAGAATCACATAAGTCATCCGTATGTACTTGACACAGGTAACATCACAAATCTTCACAGATCAAACAAACTCAACATTTTGACTGGTGCTATTACCTTTTGATACATTTACATACATGACATATGTTAGTCTGCTAGTTAACCAATGCTCCCTCACACATGAGGTTATCTGCAACATTGGGTGTATCAACATCAAATGACACAACCACAATGGCAACTACTTCACTATGTAGCAGGTGATATATCGTCTTTTGCTCCTGACGGTCTTGTGTCCTGACTTACCTGTCTCATCTCCTGCAAGAAAGTTTAGAGCTCACAATGGGAATAGGATTCACACAATTGAATTGAGACATGGTATCCATTTTTCAATCCCTAGTCATCAAATTGGGAACCATTGGCTCTGAAGTTACAGATCAAATGACTTCCTTATCAAACTTTAATATTGCGTAGTCATTGCATGAGTCATGTCACACAGAGAACAGTGATTGTGCTCATTTGTCCTGTAACTTAGGTTCTCTACTGTGAGGTCACACATCTGACTCATATTGTGGAGACACCAAGGTAGTAAGCATAGCTAGGGTGAGGGGCACGTGGCACACTGTCTTGTGTCATCTATACACAGTGTCATGAAGATGAATCAGAATGTTGTGCACATTGTAAACAGCTCACCATTTTCAGATGTGACCAATGTTCAACACACTTCCAAGTCCGATGACTGCATCTTCACAATGCTTCAGGTGGAACACCATGCCACTGGCCTGTCTGGGTGCATTGTCTGTACAGACTATTAGTACTGAACCTCTATTCTTCATGGGCCAGATGTACGATGCCCAAAATAGCGCCTCGCAAATTGCACGTTTTTAGCGACTTGCAATTTGCGAGGCGCTATTTTGGATGTACAACAGTGTGTAACACACTGTAAGCGATTCCCAATGGGGACGCAAATTGAGAGGCTCATGAATATTAATGAGCCTCTCGCAATTTGCGACCCCATTGGGAATGGCAGGCCCTCCCAGGTATGGTGGCCTGCTGGGCTCAGCAGACCACCATGTCTGGGATTGCTTTTAAATAAAGCAGTTTTTTTTTAAATGCAGCCCGTTTTCCTTAAAGGAAAACGGGATGCATTTAGAAAAAAGAAAATGAAACGTTTTTGTTTCATTTTTTAAGGGCAGGCAGTGGTCCCCACTGCCTGCCCTTAAAAAATATTTTCCCCTGCATTTGAAAAGGGGTCCCCTGGGGACCCCTTCCCTTTTGCGACCCCATTACCACCCTCTTGAAGAGGGTGGTATTTTGCAAGTGTTTTGCACCCGCAATTGCGGACGCAAAACATTCATACATGGGCTTGCGCACGCTATTAGGAAGGGAATGCCCCTTCCTAATAGCGAGTCGCAAAACCTATTTGGCGAGTCGCAAATAAATTGTGACTCGCTAAATAGGCTTTGTACATGGCCCATGCTGTTTTTGCATGCGCAAACGGGTTCGCAAACCCGTTTGCGCATGCAAAAACGGTCGTACATCTGGCCCCATGAGTCCAGTCAACACTGTATACCAATCCTGTCTAGACTGCAGAAGTCCCCATTTGTATGGCCCAAGTCTGAATGTCCCTCACTTCTATTATACAGACTGCACACTTTGTACAGCTTACATTGCTCTTTTTTTCTATCTAATATTATTAACTAACTCCAAAATCATGCACATTTGACATTTCTCAATCTGACAGTGATGCATTATACACATGGTTTACAAAGCCCAAAATATGAATAGTCAAGAGCATTTACACACATGTCAACCGTTGTGAATGTGTATCTAACATCATACCTTACAATTTCAGCCATGTTTCCACCAGTGACCACCTGTGTTTGACAATGAATGGCATATGTGGTCACTGTTACAGAGTCAGACACATGGACTCACTCTTTTGGATGGAGTGAATGGAATATTCCACACAATCATGTGAAAGGCCAGTGTGACAGGTGAACAGAGTTAGCATACCTGTAATTGGCCCATGGGATACATTTGGTTACACTGAACAGCACGGCTGAGACCTAACATTGGCACACTGACCAAGCTAAACTCACCAAGGCCTCAACATTTATGTCACCTGCTGCCGGGATGTATAGCATGGGCTTTTCATACTTAAGTGCTCCAATAACAACATACTTCACAGATTTGTTGAAACCACACTGAGAACAGGCTCATACATCAGTCAATGTGCTGACACGTCAAGCAGTTGCATTACTCCAGAAGTTTAACTCCGTGCACATGTTTTTGTAATTTGTGCTGATCACATGAGCATGGCACTACTGTCACAACCCTGAACATAACTTCCTCACATGTCCCTGATGAAAGGGGCATAACCGGGCATCTAATAATTCTTGTGTATATGCATCTTCTACAAATGAACAGTGGGTTTGGCTGACTTCCGACCTGTAAAAGGGCAGCAGGCTAAGATACTACAATATGCATGGTTAAAAAATGGTATGCGGCACAGCACATACTCACCCCCTCCTTGCTGCTGTGTGGATTTTAACTTCCCATCCAGGTCAAGGAACGCCACCGCTAGGATGTGGAGCATGTGGGGGGTCAGGGTTCGGCACCACCCCTCTTGCCTGGAAGTGACAGGCCCAACTGGACTTCAGCAATCTTCTTGGTCCAGCCATGAAGGTCCTGCCAACTCTTGTGGCAATGACGGATGCGCTGAGTTTCCAACCCCAAGGAGCGCACCTTCCGGGCGATGGTCCTCCACAGATTGGCCTTCTCATGGGAGTTGACCTGTAAGGATGCCATGGTGACAGACCTTTAGTTCACATGCAACATGTTTCTGAGACAGACAATTGTACACATAGGTCATGGTCAGATTGGCAACAATCTCTAAGGGGTAGGCATATGGTATTATGTGCAGTTGTCCTGTGTTCAATGATGACTCCGTCCCATGTGAACAGTGATAAGATGTTTACCCCAGGACACACACTTCTACAACAGTGTAACTTCCCAGAACAGTTATCTACACACTTTTAAACTTACAAAAAACAGTTCACATGCTTGCAAATGAGATTCCTAATGCTAGTAGTGCATGGTAATTGCACATGTCCAATGAAAATTCAGTGTGATCATCACTCACCTGCTCCTCTGGTTTGCAATACAGCTGGCTGTACAGTGGCAGGAGGGTGTCCAGAAGGGCCTGGTTCTCCTCCTCTGTGAAAGCTTGGGCTCTGACTACTGTACGTGCCATAGTAGCTCCCATAGGATGTGAACACAGCAGCAGAGAGATGGGGAGGTGCAGGAATGATGCAGGTAGTGCAGGCAAGTGAAGTCTCTAGGGAACAGACAGACTTATATCTAAACAGCAGAGGCGGTCTTAATTCCATGCGGCCAAAGCGATAGGTTCGCGTCAGTCGCATTTTCCGAATTGTTCCAATGCATAACATTGCTTGCAGACGGCACGCCTACCGTGATGTTCAAAAACTCATCATCAGACCGCAATTGACTTTGAGACATTGATGATGGGAGGTTACCGCATCGGTTTCCACGCGATGAGGCTCCGAACCGAAAAGCGCGTCTGTCAACATAACAACTTGCAGCCAATGGCTGTGTCCGAATCAGTTAGGATGTGTGTTATATCCTGGTTTCTATGTGTTCATGCTCTGCCAGTGAGTTCCTCCTAGAATGATGTAATATGGAATGTTGGGGGTCAGAGACTACAGTTGGAGAAGGGCTGAGCAGCATGCTGGCTGCTCCTGGTGGGGCTAGTCTTGGGCTAGTCCTGGACTGAACATCTGGACATGTAACTACTTCAATAAATACTCCTGAAATACTACAACCTGCGTGGAGTTAATCACTACAATTTTATGGCGACGAGTTACCTCAAAGAACCTGCGTGTGTACCTTTCAAAACCTCCATCTTCAAGTGTGGAGCATCTGGGAACCTTCTATCAAGTTGAAGCTACTCCTGCAACTACAGCTGCATATCATCAACTTTCTGGCACACATCAGCCCCACCAGTGACCTCTACATCGGTCGCCCTCTACGCTTCAGTGCCAGTTCCAGTCTCAACTGCAGCTCAAGTCTCTGTATGCTGTGCCTACAGCATCTGTTCAACTGCAGCTCTAATCACTTCCTGCTGCTCCTACAGCGTCTCAACAAAAAGGATCTAGGTAATGGATCTTAACCGCAGCTAAAGTCATTTCATGCTGTTCCTACAGCGTCTCAACAGCCTTCATATGGGCTTTTGGAAAAAGATCCTCTGGATTTTGCTGAAGATCCTACGCCACTACAAACTCAGTCTCATGAAGCAAAGTTCAAGTCTTTCCTTTGTGCGGGATTTTGATGTGTGAACATTACATCAGCGCTCCTTCATGCCAGCACTGCACCGGTGTTAACTCTACTTGTGCCAGCTTACTTTCGACTACTGACGTTCGTCTATACTTTCTTTGCCACGTTTTCCTGCCTGCTGCATGTGAGGATCGACATGGTGAGCAAAGTGCAGTAAACATTTTGTTTTAATGTGTTTTTGCCTTCCCTTCTACGAGGCCTGTAAAAAATCGACAGTTGCGCTTTGTTTTAAAATTCAAAAAACGCCTCGCGCACCTTACCTTGTCCTTGGTGTCGCGCGGAGCCGCTCCACAGCTTATCATGACGTCCTCGATCTTTGCTGGTTTTCAGTGCTGCCTTTGGACGTTTTTCTGCAGGAGCGCGCCGTGAGCCACTCGGCATGCGTCTCCTGAGCGTGCCGCCATCTTGTGGTTGGAGACACCAGCCACTCTTTCCTGTTTCCTATGGGTCCAGCAATTTTCATTGCCAACCACGCTCCGCTTGACAATAAAGCTCAATTTGTCTGTTTTCAATAGGACAACGAACGTCGCTGCGTATTCACAGCTTTTCCCCCTCATGGTCTACTCCACTTGGATCTTGCCGCAACAATTTGAGTATCTCCTCGCTCCGCATAGATTTTGCTGCACTACCTCTCAAGTGTGCGTGTTAGACTTGGCATCTTTTGGCGTGTTTCCCCTGACTTTTTGCTTTCTGACCTCCCGGTTTTGACTCTGTTTTTGCTGGTGTGATGATTCTGCGCACTTTCCTCACTGGGGTCCAGTGGGAAAGTGCAAGTGCTCCTGTATAAAATGTGTTATGGATTGGTGTTTCCATGATTGGCCTATTTGGTTTATCTGTCAGTCCCTTGTAAAGTGCACTGCGAGTGCCAGGGCCTATAGACCAAATGCTGTTGGTGGGCTGCAGCACTCGATTGTGCCACCCACGCAAACAGCCCGTAAAGTGTAACTCGGGCCTGCCAACGCAGAGCCTGTGCGCAGCATGGGGCTGCCATGTCGACTTGGCAAGTGCACACACTTGCAAGTCCCTAAACCTTCCCTTTGCTACATGTTAGTCACCCCTAAGGTAGGCCCAAGGTACCCCTGTGGGCAGGGTGCGGTGTATGCGAAAGGTAGGACATGCCCGGGTGTGAGCGGCATGTCCTGATAGTGAATTACAGCCTAGTACGTTTTTCACTATTGCAAGGCTACCTGTTCCCCCTAGGCCAGAACGGGCGGTTTTGATTATTACAGTATATAATCCTAACTGACCCCGGGAACATGGTAGAAATTCGAGTTTAGTATGCCTGGACTCAGAATGATAAAATGCATCTTTTAGTGAAGTTGGTTTTAACATTCTGCGTTTGAAAATACCACTTTTAGAAAGTGGGTATTTTCTTGCCTAACCATCCAAGCCTGCCTCTGCGAGGTTGTGTATTCCTTGTCTGGAATGTGAGTGACAGGGGCTGGGGGATGCCAGGAGACAGGGTGAGTCAGCGCAGGGCTGAATAGCCAGATCGACCTGTAGATGGGTGGGAGGGGTCGCACCTGGGCCCTGAATAGGACAGTGCCTTCCCTCCACAATGCTGGCTCCACCTCCTGTGGTGCGTCTGATGTCCCTGGCCTACTCACTGAAAGAAGGGACGGAGACTTGTCAACAAAGTGCTCCAGAACTGGTTTGGACTAGGCGAAGGCCTCTCTGCCTTCAGAGAACAAAGGAATTTGGGATATAAATATTGGGGCCCTGACCCCATGAATTTAGATCTCGCTGGAATCAAGGAACCTGCCAAGACGAAGAGCTGGAAGAGCTGTCAGGAGGAGTACTGCCCCTTTGCTGTGTTGTTGCTTTGTTGGGTTGGCCTGCAGCTGCTGCTTCTGTCTTGGGCAGTGAAAGGACTGGACTGAACTTTCTACAAACTTGTGCTGAGTATCTCCAAGGGCCAGGAACCGAGCTGGCCTCCTGTTAAGAAGTCTCAGGGACTACAAAGACTTCACAAGCCTCTGGGTACCGCTTCTGGAACGCTGTTTCAGTCGCCACAGAGGAAGGGAACTGCAACCGACTCCGTCAACCGAATCCATCCCTGGCCGGTGACCTGTTTGCACCGCAGACCGCATCGCCCCGCTTCGCATCGCAACCCTGGTCTCACCGTGGGCGACGTCCAACGCCGCCAACATCGAGCCGCTGCTTGCACCGTGACCTGTGGGCACCGCAGTTCGCATCGCATCGCTTCACTGGGCCAGCCGGACCAGACCGACACTGTCGCTGAAACTGGCTCAAGAGTCGAGACCGCACCGCATTTGGGGCACCGCTCGCACGTCTGCGACGCACCGCTCCGACTCGCACCGCTGTCCGACGCCAGCTCCCGCACTCCGGCTTGGTCGCCTGCATCGCAACCTGTCAGCACCGCATCGAGCATCGTCTCGCCCTGCATCGCACGCCTTGGACTCACCGACTCCGTCTGCCCGACGCTCATCGAGCCGCTGCCTGCACCGCATCGAGGGACACCGCACCTTGCATCGCTCCGTCTTGCACCGCAACCGCGACGAACGCCGACCGGCTCGTACACTCCGTACCAGCCACAACGAGAAAAGGTACTGTGACCGAGTCTGTTCACGACTCTGCTGGCCCGTATCGACGCGGTCGGCTGGAACTGTTAGACTCTGGGGTTTTCAGCATCACGGTAGGCTCGGACGGAGCTACCGACTCGTACGAACTTTGCTTTTGTGCTATTCCTGCAAAGAAGAAGTTAACGTATCAAGTATTCATTCGTAAAGTATAGTATTGTGGATTTTTGTCGTAATTGGTCTTGTCTTGAGTATATAAAATATTGGTTATTTTTCTAAACTGGTGTGGTGTCCGTTTGTAGTGCTTACACTGTATTACTGTTGGTTATGTTCAAATGCTTTACACACTGCCTCTGAATTAAGCCTGACTGCTCGTGCCAAGCTACCACGAGGGTGAGCAGGGGTTACTTCACGAGTGTAACAACCCTTACCCTGACTAGGAAGAAGGGTCCCTACTTGGACAAAGGTGCAAGCCCTTGCCAACTAGAGATCCCATTTCTAACATTGGTCGTCAGCGGTGAGGATAGGACTTGCGTTTGCACTTGACTTACAGTGATTGGTGTGCACTACTACCATATCGCAGACCATTACGTACCACATACTGGTTCTTTTTCTTTTGGCCTATTTTTGATCTTGCCAGTTTTCAACTCACTACTTTTGTCATGCCTGAATCAATTGCATCATCCGTTGCATCTCTGGAAGTTATCTTTGAGGAGGACAGGTTGGAATCCTACGCCGTAAAGGAGTTACGAGCGATTTGTAAAAACCTGAAAGTCCAAATTAAAGGCCTCACAAGGAAGGAGGAGCTACAGAAGGCGCTGAGGGCCTGGGTAGCAGCCAGACATGCCAATGGGCAGCCTGGTGATCTCAGTGAGGAGGTGGAGGAGCCTACTTCCAGGGTAGATGTGCTTTTGGGTAGGGGGGAACCCGCCAGGTCAGGCAGCAGCAGTCTGTCCCCAGAGGAGCTGGAGGACAGGCGAGAGGCAAGGCAGTTTGAGCTGCAGAAGCTCAGGCTGGAGAGTGAGCGGGAGGAGAAGCGGTTGGCCATAGAGGAGAGGAAGATGCTCTTAGAGCATGAGAGAGAACTGAAGGAGCTAGAACTTAGGAGTAAGTCAGGCTCAGATGGTGGCAGCAATTCGTCCAGAAAGGCAGACAGGATTGTGCACATTCCCAAGAACGTAGGCAAGGAGTTCAAGAAGGGGGATGACATACAAAGGTGGTTTCAGGGTTATGAGGCAGCCATACACATGAATGGGGTCCCTGAGGAGAATTGGGGAGCAGGATTGTGGCCGCTTTTCCCTGAAGAAGCAAGGGATGCTCTGATAGCTTTGGGTAAGGGGTATCACCTCACCTATGCTGACATGAAGGATGCCCTTCTCACGAAGTATGGTCTTACTCCTGAAAAGTACAGGGATCAGTTCAGGTCCAGTAAGAAGTCTGATGCCAACACTTGGTTGGAATGTGTGGATGTGTTCTGCAGGTCTCTGGATGGTTGGGTGAAGGGCAGTAGTGTAACAGATTTTCAGGGGCTCTACAACTTGATTGCATGGGAGCACTTGTCTAGTCTATGTTTTGCAGATCTGCGCCAGCACCTAGTTGATAGTAAGCTAACTGACCCCAGGAAGCTTGCTATGGAAGCGGACCGCTGGGTGAGTACCAGGGTCCACAAGAAAGCGTTTGGGGGAGACTCAGCCAAAGGTGGGCAGGGTCCCCAGCAGAAAGGTGGGGGGACAAGGGTAAAGCACAGGAGTTCTCTAAAGGGCCCCAAACTAGTACCCAGGGTAAAGGTTCCCAGCCCCCGGTGATAAGAAGAAAGGGGTCTCTACAGGGAAGCCTGTTGAGACCGGCCCCCGCAAGTGTTATGCATGTGACCAGGTAGGTCACTTTAAGGGGGACCCCAAGTGCCCGAAGGGGACACAGCCACCCACCGGTGGACAGTCCAAAGTGTTGGCTAGTGTAGCGCTTGGGGAGGAGGGGTGCCCACAGGAGGGTGGGGATCCCGCAGAAATGACCCTTGTCTCACTAGGGGACAGTGAGATGGTCCCAGGAAACCAGGTGCCCCCTAACACAAAGAAATATAGCACCTGGGTGACCATTAACGGGAACAGGGTAGAGGCTCTCAGAGATACTGGAGCCAGTGTGACCTCAGTCCGGTGTCACCTCGTGTCTGAGAAGCAAGTAGTCCCAGGAGCATTCCACCAAGTAGTTGCTGTAGACAACTCGGAGCGCCAGTGTATGGTGGCGCAGGTTCCCTTTGAATGGGGGGGTCTCAGGTCCCTTGAGGGTGGTTGTGAGCCCTACCATGCCTGTAGATTGTCTGCTAGGAAACGACCTGGAACAGTCCTCGTGGAAGGAGGTTGAGCTCAGGTCGCACTTGGAGATGCTTGGGTTGCCAGAGTGGGCATGCGTGTCTACTCGGTCAATGGCAGCCAGAAAGGGTGATCAAAAGGACTTGGAGCCTGAAACAGTGGCCCAAGTCCCTGCCAAGAGAAAGGGCAGGGCGCGGGAAACCGGCCCCCGAAGTTCCCACGGACCGGGAGGAGGCGGACCTCGAGGGGACGCCCGGTGCCTACAGGGGAGCAGGTAGCCGAACTGGGAGACATCTCTGAGCTGACCCATTGGCAGCAAGAAGGGGGTCCCACCAGGGAGGAGTTCTGCAGGGAGCAGAGCGAGTGCCCTACTCTGGAGGGTCTGCGGCGGCAGGCTGCAGACCAGGCAGCTGGTAATCAGTCCGGGTCACATATGATCTACTGGGAGAATGGTCTCCTATACAGTGAGCCTAAGGTTGCTGAGCCTGGGTCAGCCCGTGTGCTGGTGGTACCCCAGCGCTTCAGGACCTTCCTACTGGGTCTGGCTCATGACGTGCCTTTGGCAGGACATTTGGGGCAGGACAAGACCTTTGACAGGCTTGTCACCCACTTCTTTTGGCCCCAAATGCGAAGGCAGTCAGATGCACACTGTAGGTCTTGCCAAACTTGCCAGGCAAGTGGTAAGAGTGGGAGGAAGGTCAAAGCTCCTCTCCAACCTTTTCCGGTTGTTGGAACACCCTTTGAAAGGGTAGGGATGGATATAGTGGGGCCACTGGATCCCAAGACAGCCATGGGCGACAGGTACATCCTGGTCTTGGTGGACCATGCCACCCGGTACCCGGAGGCAATCCCTCTCAGGACAACGACGGTGCCAGTGATGGGCCGGGCGTTAATGGGGATCTTTTCCCGTGTGGGATTCCCCAGAGAGGTGGTTTCTGATAGGGGGACCAATTTCATATCGAAGTATATGACATCCCTGTGGAAGGAGTGTGGGGTAACCTACAAGTTCACCACTCCTTACCACCCACAAGGAAACGGTCTGGTGGAGAGATTCAACCAGACCTTGAAAGGCATGATCAAGGGTCTAACAGAACCCATGAGGCGTAAGTGGGACGTCCTCTTGCCATGCCTACTCTTTGCATACAGGGAGGTGCCTCAGAAGTCTCTTGGGTACAGCCCCTTTGAGCTCCTGTATGGCCACCCTGTCAGAGGACCTCTGAGTTTGGTAAAGGAAGGCTGGGAGGCAGCTCCCAGGAAAACTCCCCAGGATGTATTTAGCTACATGCTGGCCTTTAGAAACCAAACTGCCCGCTTCAGGAAACTCGCTCAGGCGAACCTAGAGGCCAGCCAGGAAGAAATGAAGAGATGGTATGACCAGAACGCCACTCTGGTCGAATTTCAACCTGGGCAGAAAGTGTGGGTAATGGCCCCAGTGGCACCTTGTGCCTTGCAGGACAAGTGGACTGGGCCATATGAGGTAAAGGAGCGCAAAAGTGACGTCACCTACCTGGTGGATTTGCAGGCTCCAAGGAACCCGTTGAGGGTCCTTCACGTGAACCGCCTCAAGCCCCACTTCGAGAGGTCCGAAGTGAGTATGCTCTTGGCGACAGATGATGGGGTGGAAGAGGAGAGCGAGCCTCTCCCTGACCTCCTGTCTACCAAGGAGCATGATGGGTCAGTAGAGGGTGTGATCCTCTCCCCTACTCTGACTCAGGAACAGCAGGGGGACTGTCGCCAGTTGTTGGGACAGTTCGCCCCACTGTTCTCTCTGACTCCCGGTGTTACTCACTGGTGTACCCATGACGTGGACACCGGTGACAGCCATCCTGTGAAGCACAAGATTTACAGGTTGACTGACCGGGTCAGAGCCAGCATCAAGGAGGAGGTCTCTAAGATGTTGGCGTTAGGGGTGATTGAGCCCTCCCACAGTCCTTGGGCCAGCCCAGTGGTCTTGGTCCCAAAGGCTGCGGCGCCCGGTGCCACTCCAGAACTCCGGTTTTGTGTGGACTACCGTGGGCTCAATGCCGTCACCAGGACTGACGCGCACCTCATCCCCAGAGCTGATGAGCTCATTGATCGGTTGGGAGCTGCCCGGTTCCTCAGCACGTTTGATTTAACGTCTGGGTACTGGCAGATTGCCTTAACCGATGGGGCCAAGGAGAGATCAGCATTCTCAACCCCAGAAGGTCATTACCAATTCCGGGTGATGCCCTTTGGGTTGAAGAATGCCCCTGCCACCTTTCAGAGGTTGGTCAATCAGGTGTTGGCTGGGCTGGAGGATTTCAGTGCCGCCTACCTGGATGACATTGCTGTGTTCAGTTCCAGCTGGGAAGAACATTTACAGCACCTTGAGAAAGTGTTGAGGGCTTTGCAAGGTGCAGGCCTCACGATCAAGGCCAGTAAGTGCCAGATCGGGCAGGGTTCTGTGGTGTACTTGGGACACCAGGTAGGAAGCGGCCAGGTGGCGCCCCTACAACCCAAGATTGACACCATTCTGGCTTGGGAACCCCCAAGACCCAAACAGAGGTGAGAGCCTTCTTAGGTCTCACCGGCTATTATAGGAGATTTGTTAAGGGCTATGGCACCATCGTTGCCCCCTTAACAGAGCTGACCTCTAAGAGGCAGCCCAGGAAAGTGATCTGGACTGAGTCCTGCCAGAAAGCTTTTGATGCCCTGAAGGCAGCCATGTGCACGGCGCCCGTGCTCAAGGCACCTGACTTCTCCAAGGAATTCGTCGTGCAGACTGACGCTTCAGAGCATGGTGTGGGAGCGGTGCTCTCACAACTGAACGAAGAGGGCCTGGATCAGCCTGTAGTCTTCCTTAGCAGGAGACTACTTCCCAGGGAACAGAGGTGGAGTGCCATAGAAAGGGAAGCTTTTGCTGTGGTCTGGGCACTGAAGAAGTTGAGACCATACCTGTTTGGGACTCACTTCCGGGTGCAGACAGACCACAGGCCCCTCAGATGGTTGATGCAAATGAGGGGTGAGAATCCAAAACTGCTGAGGTGGTCCATCTCCCTACAGGGAATGGACTTTACGGTGGAACACCGTCCTGGTACAGAACACACCAACGCAGATGGTCTGTCCAGGTTCTTCCGCCTTAGTGAAGAGAACTCCAATGGGGTTGGGTAGTTCTCCCTACTTTCAGCTGGAGGGGACATGTGTTAGACTTGGCATCTTTTGGCGTGTTTCCCCTGACTTTTTGCTTTCTGACCTCCCGGTTTTGACTCTGTTTTTGCTGGTGTGATGATTCTGCGCACTTTCCTCACTGCGGTCCAGTGGGAAAGTGCAAGTGCTCCTGTATAAAATGTGTTATGGATTGGTGTTTCCATGATTGGCCTATTTGGTTTATCTGTCAGTCCCTTGTAAAGTGCACTGCGAGTGCCAGGGCCTATAGACCAAATGCTGTTGGTGGGCTGCAGCACTCGATTGTGCCACCCACGCAAACAGCCCGTAAAGTGTAACTCGGGCCTGCCAACGCAGAGCCTGTGCGCAGCATGGGGCTGCCATGTCGACTTGGCAAGTGCACACACTTGCAAGTCCCTAAACCTTCCCTTTGCTACATGTTAGTCACCCCTAAGGTAGGCCCAAGGTACCCCTGTGGGCAGGGTGCGGTGTATGCGAAAGGTAGGACATGCCCGGGTGTGAGCGGCATGTCCTGATAGTGAATTACAGCCTAGTACGTTTTTCACTATTGCAAGGCTACCTGTTCCCCCTAGGCCAGAACGGGCGGTTTTGATTATTACAGTATATAATCCTAACTGACCCCGGGAACATGGTAGAAATTCGAGTTTAGTATGCCTGGACTCAGAATGATAAAATGCATCTTTTAGTGAAGTTGGTTTTAACATTCTGCGTTTGAAAATACCACTTTTAGAAAGTGGGTATTTTCTTGCCTAACCATCCAAGCCTGCCTCTGCGAGGTTGTGTATTCCTTGTCTGGAATGTGAGTGACAGGGGCTGGGGGATGCCAGGAGACAGGGTGAGTCAGCGCAGGGCTGAATAGCCAGATCGACCTGTAGATGGGTGGGAGGGGTCGCACCTGGGCCCTGAATAGGACAGTGCCTTCCCTCCACAATGCTGGCTCCACCTCCTGTGGTGCGTCTGATGTCCCTGGCCTACTCACTGAAAGAAGGGACGGAGACTTGTCAACAAAGTGCTCCAGAACTGGTTTGGACTAGGCGAAGGCCTCTCTGCCTTCAGAGAACAAAGGAATTTGGGATATAAATATTGGGGCCCTGACCCCATGAATTTAGATCTCGCTGGAATCAAGGAACCTGCCAAGACGAAGAGCTGGAAGAGCTGTCAGGAGGAGTACTGCCCCTTTGCTGTGTTGTTGCTTTGTTGGGTTGGCCTGCAGCTGCTGCTTCTGTCTTGGGCAGTGAAAGGACTGGACTGAACTTTCTACAAACTTGTGCTGAGTATCTCCAAGGGCCAGGAACCGAGCTGGCCTCCTGTTAAGAAGTCTCAGGGACTACAAAGACTTCACAAGCCTCTGGGTACCGCTTCTGGAACGCTGTTTCAGTCGCCACAGAGGAAGGGAACTGCAACCGACTCCGTCAACCGAATCCATCCCTGGCCGGTGACCTGTTTGCACCGCAGACCGCATCGCCCCGCTTCGCATCGCAACCCTGGTCTCACCGTGGGCGACGTCCAACGCCGCCAACATCGAGCCGCTGCTTGCACCGTGACCTGTGGGCACCGCAGTTCGCATCGCATCGCTTCACTGGGCCAGCCGGACCAGACCGACACTGTCGCTGAAACTGGCTCAAGAGTCGAGACCGCACCGCATTTGGGGCACCGCTCGCACGTCTGCGACGCACCGCTCCGACTCGCACCGCTGTCCGACGCCAGCTCCCGCACTCCGGCTTGGTCGCCTGCATCGCAACCTGTCAGCACCGCATCGAGCATCGTCTCGCCCTGCATCGCACGCCTTGGACTCACCGACTCCGTCTGCCCGACGCTCATCGAGCCGCTGCCTGCACCGCATCGAGGGACACCGCACCTTGCATCGCTCCATCTTGCACCGCAACCGCGACGAACGCCGACCGGCTCGTACACTCCGTACCAGCCACAACGAGAAAAGGTACTGTGACCGAGTCTGTTCACGACTCTGCTGGCCCGTATCGACGCGGTCGGCTGGAACTGTTAGACTCTGGGGTTTTCAGCATCACGGTAGGCTCGGACGGAGCTACCGACTCGTACGAACTTTGCTTTTGTGCTATTCCTGCAAAGAAGAAGTTAACGTATCAAGTATTCATTCGTAAAGTATAGTATTGTGGATTTTTGTCGTAATTGGTCTTGTCTTGAGTATATAAAATATTGGTTATTTTTCTAAACTGGTGTGGTGTCCGTTTGTAGTGCTTACACTGTATTACTGTTGGTTATGTGCAAATGCTTTACACACTGCCTCTGAATTAAGCCTGACTGCTCGTGCCAAGCTACCACGAGGGTGAGCAGGGGTTACTTCACGAGTGTAACAACCCTTACCCTGACTAGGAAGAAGGGTCCCTACTTGGACAAAGGTGCAAGCCCTTGCCAACTAGAGATCCCATTTCTAACAGTGCGCCTTTACAGTTCCAACGTTTGGGCGGTGAGTTCTTCTCTTCAAGTCACCGGACACTTGACACCGGACTTTACTTTCAATTCTTGCGGTGAGTTCTCTGTTTTTTTTACGTGCCCCATGTGCCTTTCCATCTTCAGTGGGAATGGATTCTGCTGCCAAGTACTCTGTTTCCGTCAAGCCCTGGTGTCCTCCGGTCTTCAGTGGGCATTTTATCCGCTGCAAAGTATTTTCAGGTGGCAAGTTTCCTGGAGCTGTTTTGTTTCTTCAGACTCTTGTTCGTGTTCTTTGAACGCCTGTTACTCACTATTGCGGTGACAGGCACACCAGTGACATTTTGTGTTGTTAAAACTACACAGCGTATTTTTCTGTTTAAGCTCTACTGTGTAGTCCAGCTTCTACAATTCTTACCAGTCACGATGCTTGACGTTTTATGCTTCAATTAGCATTTATTGCACATTTCCTTGCACACACTGCACCACACTGGGTGCACAGTCTTGGTTACAGTCCCGTCAGTGGAGTGCACATCATTTCTTTACGCTAGGTTTACTCTTATCTCACATGAGGTGTTTTGCATAGGTTATAGTCCTATTGCCACAGTGCACAACAATTTTACCTCTACTCGAGGTGCGTTCTTTGGGTTGTTTTTCCCCATTGTTACGGTGCACATTGTTTTTTTTTACCTACACATAGGTGTAAAGCATGGGTCTACTCCATTGCTACAGTGCACGTCAACAGACCTTCACACAAGGTCGTCGTTTCTTGTTTTGTTACCCTACACAGGATGTGTTTTTTATGGTTCTATGCCCATTGTTACAGTGCACAATGTTTTACCTCAAAGTACACGAGGTGTTTTGCGTGGACTGTAGGCCCGCTCCTACAATGCACAACTCTTGGCCTCTCCGTGAGGTGTGTTTGTTGGATTTTCTCCCATTGTTATGTGCATAACACATGACCTCCATTCGAGGTGCGTCCTTACATGGATTTTCATACGCTTATCTTTATCTTCACTATTTAGTGCATGTTTTTACCTTACGTAAGGTGTCTAGTGCGGGTTATTGTCCCACTACTTAGTGCACAACATATTTATCGCCACTCGAGATTTGCCTTTGCACATTCGAATTGTTACCCTCTTGGGTGTGTAGTTTGGGTTCTAGTCCCATTCCTACAGTGCATGGGTTACGTCACACTGGGTGTTTTATGCTTCTTGTCTCGCCTTTAACTCTTTAACCCAGTGCTCTTTTCAATTTAGTATTCATTTTTTTTCATTATGCGATGGAGTAGTATGAGTAATCTTTTGTATTTCTCTGCTTCTCTGCCTTCTTGTTTCCTCCTGCTCTGACTTGCTTCTCGCATACCTTTCTGGCCAATGGGTGTGTAGGTGGTAGTCATTGATGGTTTTTTTTCTGTCTCTTTCTTTTCTTTGGTTATATAGAGAAGGGAGGATGGGTAATGGATTATCTTTATCCATTTTGTGTAATGGATTATCTTTATCTGTTTTGTTCTTAATTCTATTGTCTCCCACTGCTCTTCTTGTCTCTCCCTGGATCTCTCTACTCTCTTCCGCTTATCTAGCTTCTGTTTTCTCCTTCTATCCGCTATGGTGTTCTTTTCTGTTTTCCTTTTTGGAAGAAAGGGGGATATGTTATATCCTGGTTTCTATGTGTTCATGCTCTGCCAGTGAGTTCCTCCTAGAATGATGTAATATGGAATGTTGGGGGTCAGAGACTACAGTTGGAGAAGGGCTGAGCAGCATGCTGGCTGCTCCTGGTGGGGCTAGTCTTGGGCTAGTCCTGGACTGAACATCTGGACATGTAACTACTTCAATAAATACTCCTGAAATACTACAACCTGCGTGGAGTTAATCACTACAATGTGGCTACAGCGTCCTTTGAATACTCATAGCGTCTGTCACCATAACAACTTGCAGCCAATGGCTGTGTCCAAATCGGTTAGGTTGCGGCTACCGCATCCTTTGAATACTCACTGCGTCTGTCACCATAACAACTTGCAGCCAATGGCTGGGTCCGTATCGGTTAGGATGAGGCTACTGCGTCCTTTGAATAATCGCTCTGCAGGGCAGACACTTCTGTAATTGATGTTTTTTTGTGCATTACATGTGTGGAGGCACTTTTTTCAAAATGACTTGGACCTGGAAGAGCTAACCTTGAGGGGCACCTGACACACTGATTTTGAGGCTAATACCAACGTGAGACAAAAATACTCCATTTACCCTCCTAGGCTTGGTCACAGTGCCAATTACTTTTTGGGGATGCACAAATCCATTATTGACATATTCACTGGATTTGAGGACTGTGTGGCCCAGTGTGCAATCAGTGTGATTTCTGACTGTAAATGTTTGGTGTTTAAGTCATGTAGAAAACATTTCCCTTGGAATGAGTAGACCGTGACATTATGCAGCCACATCAGCTTGTGTTTGTTATGTGAATTACTAGTGTATCTTTGTCTCCCAGACTTAAGTGGATGATGGCGTTATATATGCAACTCCTACATTGTACATGTTTTGTGTATGTGATTGTATGTGTATTACAGACATGCAAACATGACAGTGCCCACCCTACCCTGTGACAGCAGTGTGCATGATTCACATTGTGAGTCACTGTGTGTATTAGGTGTCCCATATATCTGGCATTACATGATCCTATTGTGGGTACCTTTTAACCATGTAATTGTTTTCACAAACCTGTATCTTGGCTTATTTGGTGGTGAGTTGTGGAGTATGTGATGCTTGATCACATGAACAGTGACAGACACGAGATTTTTACAATACAGCACTCTAATTGCTGAGTCACCATACCTTGGTAACATGTCTGGAAAGGGTACTAATGCTGTTATATGTATCTAAGGTCAGCCTTTTTCATGGAAATGTGTATTTCCAATGTTCTGTAGCTTTAGTTGTGCTCAGATTTCATGTACTGTTTGTCTCTATGCATGTTGCTTTGTACGCTGTGAACTAAGACCAACTGTGTTTATACTCTACACATAGGTATCACAGACGACCTCCAGTGTACAGGTCCTTTCCAGACCTACAGACCATGGAAGAACGTGACACCATCAGGGAATACTGATTCACAAGGCCAATAATTGAAGAGTTGTCTGAGCAGTTGTCACCTCATTTTCAGCCTGTTCGCACGTATCCAACTGCACTGACACCCAAAGTGAAGGTTATGGCAGCATTACATTTCTTTGCCACGGGTTCTTTCCAATACACAGTGGCAACATCTGGTGGAATGTCCCAAACCATGTTCAGCCATGTCCTTCGTGATGTGTTGGAGGCATTGCTCCGTTACCTGGACCAGTACATAAAGTTCCCTACACCAGGAGACTTTTCAGACATCAAGGGGGAATTCTACGCCTTGGGACGGATAACCCATGTCATTGGATCAATCGATGGAACCCATGTTGCTTTGGTACCACCACAGGCCAATGAACAGGTCTATCGCAACAGGAAGCACTTCCGCTCCATCAATGTCCAGGTGGTGTGTTTGGCTGACATGTCCATATCCCACGTCTGTGCACGTTTCCCTGGCTCGGCACATGATGCCTACATCCTGAGGAACAGCGTCATCCCCCATATGATGTCTCAGCTACAACGTGACATAGCGTGGCTTGTTGGTAGGTGATGTTTTATGTGTATGTTTTGGTGTGTTGATTGTATGTCAGATAGTGCTCTGTTGGCAGACAACTGAAGTCTTTTCTGTGTTCAATGTAGGAGACTCTGGATACCCCAACCAACCCTGGTTGCTGACATCACTGTGCAACCCTATCACCCCTGCAGAAGTGCGGTTTAATGAGGCCCATGGTAGGACCCGACGAGTCGTGGAGTGGACTTTTGGGCTACTGAAGACCAGATTCTGCTATCTGGATTGCACAGGAGGAGCCCTCCAATATGCCCCAATGAAGGTGTGCAAGATCATCACAGCTTGCTGCATGCTCCACAACCTGGCTATACGGAAGGAAATACCTCTCATCCAGGATGACGGCAACCAGCAGCCGCCAGCGAGTGAGGATCCAGGACTGGGACATGATGACAGTGGTGATGATGATGATGATGGTGGGGATTTGAGACAACTGCTTATCCACAACTTCTTCACATGAGTGTAAGTATGCAATGAAAGGAGGTGACTATCCCCAATTGGTTGATGTTGTGTTGCTGGTGGACAATGTGTATGTATGCTTGTGAGTGTCTGACAATTGTCCTGACGTTTTTTGAAAAATGGGTCTGTAAAATGGTCAGGTTAACATGTACAGTGTTACAGTGAAGCCTAGCTAGTGTTCACACTGAGATTCTTGTGCTTCAGATGACATAGTTTGCAAAATTGAACTACCTTATTCCTGGGTTCATGACTCTGTTCTATGTTTCTCCTTACCAGACTACTTTGCCATGTCAACTGCAGAGTCGCGACCTCACCAGACCCATGATGCTGTGACATACTCCAACATTGAACTGTAATGGAAATCCCTGGCACACACTTCCTTCTGAACTGATGGTCATTTCTTTTTACTTGTGAGCATTTTGTTACTGTGTAATGTGATCTGACTTTGGGTTAAGGTGCCAAGTTGTATCTGGAGAATAAACCTGTGCTCCACATTGAGGTGTTCCTTGTCTGTTTTCACACATCCCAAGATGATTTTGAAACAAAACATGTACCATGATGATCTGGTTTGCTGAAGATGATTGTTGATTGTGCTTGCAAATGGTGATAGTTTTGTCCACAGTAGACTTAAATTGAATCAGTAACATGTACTACGGGTTGTGTGATAACCTGGTTGTATCTATGTATCAAGCTACGACATGGTACATTTACTCACAAGCTATTAGTTGACTATTTGGAAGTGATTTCTTACCAATGTTGTTGACACTTTCTTCTTTGTGATTTTGTACATCATTTTAATCTGTACATTTGGGAATCAAATTCACGACATGAGCAAGTATTTAGTGAAAAGTGATTTATTTTAGTGCAATAAGGTGGTAAATCATTCCACACAATGGTGGAGTGCTAAAAAAACAAAAAACAAAGTGAAAATAGGAGTTGGTAGTGTTTGTAGAAGAAGTCTTCAAAAGTAAGTCCACAGTTATTTGAGTCCAAAGTCCAACTTAGACCCTCCATCCAATGTGGGACAGTTCAATGACAGTCAACAAAGTGAACGCTTGGCACACGATGGAGGATATCAGGGGCAGATTGTCACTTCCTGGGGGTGATGCATTGCCATATGTCTCTCAAGGATTTTTCCTCGTACGACCCTTTCCACGTTTTGCGGGGGACCCTCAGTTGCAGGCAGCGGAGGTGCTTGGGACTCTCTGCCAGAGTACACATCCCTCCCTGTGGCTTGTGCTGATGTTGATGCACCGGATGTTGTGGGCACACAGGGAGGTGTGGACATGTTGTTGGCAATCTGGCGGAGGCAGGTAACAGTGTCCCGATGCACCGCAGTCATGTCATCAATTTTAGTTAGGAAACTGTCCAGTTTTTGATTTTGGGCTGCCTGCAGTTGTTCAATGTTCCTGAGGATCCCAACGACATGGCCAAACTCTCCCTGACAACCCTCGTAGGCGTTGAGGATCCAGGAGAGGTTTGGGTGCTCCTCATCAGCAGCACCAGCTGCATGACAGCCCAAGACACCATGGCCCCTCCTACCCCCCGAGCAGGCCCAGTTGGTAGTGGCACAGTCAACACTGAGCCTCCGTCCTCGTTGACAGGGGTGTTGTTGTCCGCCAACTCCAGAGTGCCCTGTGTTGCTGTGCTGTCGGTGGTGGCTCGGGCTGCTGTGTCCATCAGGGTAAGGGTCAGCTGGGTGTTGTCTGCTGAGGCAGGAGTGGTCGCAGAGGATCCTGCTGTAGCCGCTGCTGGTGCTGTGGGCCGACTCAAACCTGATGTGCCAGGTCGTTCCTCGTCGTCCGAGGATTGTTGAGAGACATCTACGCCGGAGAGCTCCTGGTCAACCAGAGTCTGGGACTGGCTGTCCTGGTTGGTTCCAGGGGTGTTCCCTGCTCACCCTGTGGGTACATAAAGCATACAATGATTGATGTGAATGTCCACAGCCCCTCAAATCATACCCATTACATAGGCTACTGAACCTAATGATGAGTTAATGTACATAGATTGTCCTCCTTTATCCATGATGCTGGCCTATGTGCTTGGTGGACAATTTAATTGAGACAAGATGGGGATTAATGAACATGTCCAGCTATGTGCATAAATGGGCATGTTGTGTTTAGTTCACATTACATGTCCAAAGACATTGACTGGTTTGTGACACCCTGTGAATGACCCAGGTGGGTTGGTGTTTTCCACATCTATACTTTCACGGTGACATACGTACTCTTTATCTCCAAATGTTGCTATTTTTTATGCCTATGTACTGGGCTTAGTGCATGTCTTTAGCAGTCACATAGGTGAGGCTGCCTAAACACTCACAGTCTGTTTATTAACCCAGACATTTGTGGGAATGATGTGAGTGATGCGCTTATTGCTCTCATCTCATTATACACAAGTGAATGGCTGTGATGAGCAAAATGTGTGACTGCTTAGCTTTGTGTCTACACAGATCATGTATTTTGTACATTTAATCCATAGTCAAATGAAATCACAAACTGTGCTTTCTACCATTTTGTGGCAGACTACTTAAATGAAATGAAGTTTGCTTGCTTTCGCTCTATTTGTGAAACTTACACTCCTCCTCCCACCGAGCCCAACCAGGCCACCAGGAAGAGTGTTGTCCAGACAATGCTGGTAAGTGTACTTGCAAGATGGTTGTCACTGGTGGCTGGTGTTTACAACACAAAGTCAAATTTGGTAGTTGTGATAGGTTCAGACAGCAGTACCCAGTGTCAGCCATCTTGCTAGTACACATCACTTCACTGTCAGGTAGCCCTAGGCCCAAATGATCTGTTTGGTTTGGGTGGGAGGAGGAGTGTTTGCACTGATTCCATCTCCCATCAGGCCCTGTCCTAAACACACCTTCCCAGCCAGCCCAAACAGACCACCTGGAACTATGCCTACCTCACAGTGAGTGGCAATGTACTATCAAGATGTCTGACAGTGGTGCCTAGTGTCTGAGTCGACCCCAAATCGCATCATGGGCTTGTGCACCAAACACCATGCAACAGTGTCAGCCATCTTGCTAGTGCACTTCCATTCACTGTCAGGTAGCCATATGCCCAAATGAAGTGTTTGGGCTGGGTGGGGGTAGGAGTGTTTGCCATTACTCCAACTCCCATCAGGCTCTGTCCTACACACACCCTTCCTACCCAGAGAAAACTGACCACACGGCATAATGGTTTCCTGACAGTGTTGGAAATGTATTATCAAGATGTGTGACACGTGTGCCTGGTGTCTGAGTTGTCCACAAATCCCAACAGTGCCTAGTTGTCCACACACCAGTCCCCAGTGTCATCTATCTTGCCAGTACATGTCCCCTCACTGTCAGGTAAGCATAGTTCCAGATAGGCTTGATGTGCTGCTTGGAATGAGTAGTGTTTGCTCTGACTCCATCTCCCATCAGGCCCTGTCCTCCACACACCTTCCCAGTCGGGCCCAAACAACACACCTAAAACTGTGCCTACCTCACAGTGAGTCGCAATGTGTTATCAAGATGTCTGACACTGGTGCCTGTTGTCAGAGTTGACCACAAATCCCATCATGGCCTTGTGCTCCAAACACCAGTCGTCAGTGTCAGCCATTTTGTCAGTACATTGCCCCTCACTGTCAGGTAATCAGAGTTCCAGGTGGCCTGTTTGAGCTGGCTGGGAAGAGTGTGTGTAGAACAGGACCTGCTGGTAGATGTAGTGAGGGCTAACACTCCTCCTCCCACCCAGCCCACACAGTCCACCAGGAGCCACGCTTGCCTGTCAGCGAGTAGAAATGTACTGACAATATGTTTGACACTGGTGCCTGTTGTTTGACTTGAATGCAACACACATCAGGGCCTTCTGCTCCAGACACCAGTCCCCAGTGTCAGCCATCTTGGCAGCACATTGCCACACACTGTCAGGAAAGCAGAGCCCCAGGTAAGCGATTTATTTGGGATGGGTAGGAAGGTGTGTGTCTGACAGAGCCTGATGTGAGCTGTAGTGACAGCAAACACTGCTTCTCCCAACCAGCACAGACAGCTCATCTGGGCCAATGGCTACCTGATAGTGAATGGAAGTGTACTAGCAAGATGGCTGACACTGTTGGATGGATTTTAAAGCACAGGGCCTTTATGGGAGTTGGCATCAAGTTCAACACCATGCACCAGTGTCAGCCACCTTTTCAGTACACTTCCCCTCACTGTGAGGTAAGCACAGGAAAAGAGGAGTTAGCAGGGCTGGGTGGGAGGATGAATATTTGCAATGGCTACAACTCCCATCAGGCCTTGTCCCACACATACCTTCCCACCCAGCACCAAAAGCCTACCTGTAACTCTGCTTCCCTGACAATGAGTGGGAATGTACTTGCAAGATGTCTGGCACTGATGACTGGTGCCTATTTGTTCACAACTCCCAGCAGGGCGTAGCTGTCCAGACACCAGTCCACAGTGTCAGCCATTTTGTCAGTACATTGCCGCTCACTATCAGGTAAGCATGGTTCCTGGTTGGCTTTTAGGGCTGGGCGGGGGGAGGAGTGTTTGCACTGACTTCAACTCCCATCATGCCCTGGCCTCCACACACCTTCCCAGCCAGCCCAAACAGCACACCTGGGACTATGCAGTCCCTGACAGTGAATGGAAATGTACTGGCAAGATGGCTGGCACTGGGGCCTGGTGTTTGTAGCACAGGGTCATGATGGTATTCGGCTTCAAGTTCAACACCATGTAGCAGTGTCAGCCATCTTGCAAGTACACTTCCCCACACTGTCAGGTATCCATAGGCCCAGATGAGCTATTTGGGATGGGTGTGGGGGAGTGTTTGCTGTCACTACAACTCCCATCGGGCATGGGCCCACACACACACCTTCCCACACAGCTCAAACAAAACACCAGAAAGAATGGGGTTCAGACAATGAGGGGTAGTGTACTATCAAGATGTCTGACCCTGGTGTCTGAGTTGACTACAACTCCCATCATGGCCTTGTGCTCCAAACAGCAGTCCCCAGTGCCAGCCATCTTGCCAGTACATTTCCACTCACCGTCAGGGCCAGCAGAGTCCCAGGTGTGCTGTTTGAGCTCGGTGGGAAGGTGTGTGTGTGACAGAGCGATACCAAAGGGGATGATGGACGGAGCGCTAGAGCAAATCAAACACTCACCCCCAGTCAACTGATCTGGGTTTAATCCATCATCATTCTTTAGCTCACTCCACCACCCCAGTTCAGACATGGCCATATGCAAATCAGTCTGACCCTGTGCCTCATGGGAACAGTCCAGCCCGAACTGCCAAGCCATGTCTTCCCTGGACCGGAAACAAGCATCCTGGGACCGGTTTCGGGTTCAAAACCCTCATCAGCCAGGCTATCTTGAATCCAGTGGCAAAGTGAGCAAGGGACCCACGTCTGGGCATACCCTGCCAACTTAGGGCGAACAAAGCGATACCAAAGGGGATGATGGACGGAGCGCTAGAGCAAATCAAACACTCACCCCCAGTCAACTGATCTGGGTTTAATCCATCATCATTCTTTAGCTCACTCCACCACCCCAGTTCAGACATGGCCATATGCAAATCAGTCTGACCCTGTGCCTCATGGGAACAGTCCAGCCCGAACTGCCAAGCCATGTCTTCCCTGGACCGGAAACAAGCATCCTGGGACCGGTTTCGGGTTCAAAACCCTCATCAGCCAGGCTATCTTGAATCCAGTGGCAAGGGACCCACGTCTGGGCATACCCTGCCAACTTGGGGCGAACAAAGCGATACCAAAGGGGATGATGGACGGAGCGCTAGAGCAAATCAAACACTCACCCCCAGTCAACTGGGGTGGCGGAGTGAGCTAAAGAATGATGATGGATTAAACCCAGATCAGTTGACTGGGGGTGAGTGATTGCAATGTTCAACACTCCGTCCATCATCCCCTTTGGTTTTGCTATGTTCGCCCTAAGTTGGCAGGGTATGCCCAGACGTGGGTCCCTTGCTCACTTTGCCACTGGATGCAAGATAGCCTGGCTGATGACGGCTGTATGCCAGAAACCGGTCCCAGGATGCTTGTTTCCGGTCCAGGGAAGACATGGCTTGGCAGTTCGGGCTGGACTGTTCCCATGAGGCACAGGGTCAGACTGATTTGCATATGGCCATGTCTGAACTGGGGTGGCGGAGTGAGCTAAAGAATGATGATGGATTAAACCCAGATCAGTTGACTGGGGGTGAGTGATTGCAATGTTGAACACTCCGTCCATCATCCCCTTTGGTTTTGGTGTGTGTGACAGAGCCTGATGGGAGATGTAGTCAGTGCAAACACTCCTCCTCCCAGGCAGCTCAACCAGGCCACCAGGGAGAGTGATGTCCTGACAATGAGGGGAAGTGTACATTCAAGTTGTCTGACACTGGTGCCTGTTGTTTGACTTGACTACAACTCCCATAAAGGCCTTCTGCTCCAGACACCATGCAGCAGTGTCAGCCATCTTGCTAGTACATTTCCACTCACTGTCAGGAAAGCATAGTTCCATGTGGGCTTGTTGGGCTCTGTGGGAGGAGGAGTGTTTGCTGTCACTACAACTCCCATCAGGCCTGGGCCCACACCCACCTTCACAGCCATCCCAACCAGCCTACCTGTGACTCAGCTTTCCTGCGAGTGAGTGAATATGTGCTGGCAAGATGGCTGATGCTGATGACTTGTGTTTGGAGCACAAAGCCTTGCTGTGGGTTTGTAAGAATTAGGTACATGGTAGGAATTTCATGCCTTTTAATTTTAATTGCAGGTATGTTGTTTATCAATATGACACACACATCACATGCTCATTTACTGTAGTTTGTTTTTAATTTCAAAACAGTCATTTCAATCACTGTATCCTTTACAGTGATGTCTATGGAGGTGTAATTGGTAACTTTGTTTGAATGTGTAGTAGGTACTTACCAGACTCTGGTGCTTCTGGTAGTCCATAGATGCTCTCCGGCGGAAGGATGGCACGCACCTTCTCCTCCCAGGAAATGAAGTGCACAGGTGGTGCAGGAGGGCCACCCCCAGTCTGCTGGCTCTGGGCGAGTTCTCTTGCCAGCAGTTTTTTCGCACATCATAGTACCTGATCCTGATAGCATCCATTGTGCGCAGGACAGGTGCTTCAGCGTTCGCCTTGTTGACTATCCTGTCCCACATCCTATTTCTCTGGGAAAGGGAGGTCTGTTGGACTAGGTTCCCAAATAACTATGGCTCTACTCTGACTCTTTCACCTACAAGCACTTCCAACTCCGTCTCTGTGAACTGTGGCTGCTTCCTTGGTGCCATGGTGAGGGTGAGTGTGAATATGAAAAAGAGTGTGTGTGTAATAAAATCTGTGAAAGTTGTGTGGTGGGTGAAGTGTGAGTGTATGAGGCAGAGAGCAGGGAATGTGTGACAAATCCTGTGACCTAGCAGCAGTTGTGTTAGAGCAAAGGATCATGGTCATGTTTTTGGCCCTTTATATAGGTGGATTGGTGGGTGTGGCTAATATTTGATCTTTTTTGGGGGGTATTTTGGCGGTGCCAATGCTTGTTTTGACTGTTTTTATTATTTTCCTATTGCCATTTGTAACACCAACTGACACGGTTCAGAAACTGCATCAGATGCATCGTCATCTGTTTGCAGGGTAAAACGAGTCTGATTTGTAACAGGAATGCTATTCTTCAGCATTTCCGAACGAGTCGTCGCATCGGGCTTGTTTCCGGACGATTCGGTCATGCGGATTGCTTTCCTACCAACTTGGTGGGAGTTTAACATGTAATGCATCCTAATCCGTCGTTCGGGAAGCTTGCCGTCGAGTCGTTCGGAAAGCATTTCGGAACTGATTGGGTAGGAATGCTTAACTGACGACTTCGTAATCGGCCCCTAAAGCTGCTCTTTCCAGGTCGGCAAGGACTGATTTTCAGATGCCTTGTCATTGGTTTGATAAAGGTTGTAAAAATGCCCACAAAGCTCTGTTGTTGGCATTGAAAAATCAACCGTGGGCTAGGGGTGAGGTAAGAGAGTATAGGGCTATGTCTAAAGCTGCAGTTAAACTTAGGAAAATGGAATTAAAAAAAGAACTCTGTGAGGAATTACTCCAGGCAAGTACTCAGAAAGATAGTGTGTTATTCTGTGGGAAAAGCACTTGAGGCCAATGAAGTTCCCGGGGACCTATTTAAGACCTCTGTGGGTCTCTGTGCACCTCTTTTTATGCTTTATATCAATGCTGCCATCAGTTGTTCCCTTCCCGATGCATGGCATCGTTTAGTTATTGTACCTGTGTTCAAGAAGGTATATAGGAGTGACCCCTTCTGTTATAGGCCCATCTCCCTGATTGAGTTTGAGGTTAATATCATAGGTAGGGTTTTATTAAAAAGGTTAACTCACTGGGCAAAGGAAGTGAAAATACTGTGCGATGTCTAAAATGGATTTTGTACTGGGTAGGGTATGTTAGAGAAGGATCTTAATCTCCACCTGGTTATTAATAAATACATCTGGGCCAAGAAGGAGTCCCTTTGTCTTGCCTTCATGGATCTCAGCTCTGCCTTTGATAAGGTCAACAGAGAGACGCTTTGAGCAGAGCTGAGTTCCATGGGGGTGGAACCAAATCTGGTTAAATCCTCAGGGATTTACACTGTGGGTTGACGGCATCAGTCCGCTATGGTAGTGATGGAGACTGCACCAAGCACTCTATTCTCAGCAGGGGGTCCGGCAGGGCTGTATTCTGGCCCCCTTTCTTTTCATCTTGTATATTTATCGCTTGGAGAATGCGCTCTTTGAGCCGGGTATTGATGTTCTGAGAGTCAGGAGTAGATTGCTCCTGGGTCTCCTCTATGCATTTGGTAATGAGACAGAATATCGGGGGAAAAACGCGAACTACAATAATAGCGAGTGAGAAATATTGTATAATGGAAATATCGAGTTCAAGAATATCGTTGTCAAGAATATTGATTTCTAGGTAAGTAATATTGATTTTAAAAATATAAAAGTTATTAATATCGTTTGTAAAAATATAGTTGTTTGACATATCTTTTTAATTATTGTTATGTTTTTAGAAGATATTTTAAATGTATATGGCATTATTTTTTTGTTTAATTATTGTTTATGTTTCTTACTATATTAGTTAAATTTTTAGTAGTTATGAAATTTAATTTAATCAAGTTTTGTGTTTTTTAGTTCTGTAGCGGGTTGTGGGTTTATAGGGGTATAGGGTGGGAAGTAATTCAATTATAATAAATTAATGATTATTTTTTAATTAATATTGTTATTTTAATTAATATTTAATTTTGTTAATTGTGTTATAATTATTTTTAATGGAAATGTTTTTTGCAGGTTGTGGCGTTTATAGGGGTAAAGGGTGGGAAGTAATTTATTTTTAATTAATTAATAACTAGTTGTTAATTAATAACAATGAATTGATAATTAATTATGTTAATTATGTAATTAATTTTGTATGTGCGAGTTGTGGGGTTAAAGGGGTAAAGGATGGGAAGTAATGTATTTGTATTTGTAATTTATTAATAATTAGTTGGTGATTAATATTAATTAATTAATTGATAATTAATTATGTTAATTGTGTAATTAAGTTTTTTTAGGTGTGGATTGTGGGGTTATAGGGGTAAAGGGTGGAAAGTAAACTATTTTATTTTATTTGTTAATTACTTGTGATATACTAATAATTATTTGATTGTAAATTAATTAATTTAATTGTGTTATTTCTTTTTAGCTTAATCTTAGATTGGAGTTGTGGAGTTTATATGGGTAAAGGGTGGGAAGTTAATTAATTTAAATGAATTTAGATTTAGATTTTCATAAATAAAATGTGATTAGTTGATAAATAATTATGTGCAAGTAATTTTTTTTAATTTAGATGTGGGTTTTGTAGGGGTATGGGGTGGGAAGTAAATTAATTTAACATTTTTAATATGTAATATTAAATATATTTCTATTTTGTATTCAACATATTTTAATGTATTTACTGTTTTTAAAATATTTTAATTTTGTTTAAGATATTTTACTTGTTTTTAATGTTGCACTCACTGGAGTGGGAGTAGTAAATTTTACCCCTCCAACATCCAACACTTTCCCTACTGTTGCACTGACTGGAGTGGGAATAGTAAATTTTAGCCCTCCACAATCCAACACTTTCCCTACTGTTGCACTGACTGGAGTGGGAATAGTACATTTTATCCCTCTGCAATCCAACACTTTCCCTACAGTTGCACTGACTGGAGTGGGAATATTACATTTTTGTCCTCCACAATCCAACACTTTCCCTACTGTTGCACTGACTGGTTTGGGAATAGTAAATTTTATCCCTCCACAATCCAACACAATTCAATTCATTTCAAAGATCTTTATTCGGTTACCATAAAAATAACCATAAAAGCACAGTGCAAATGACAAATGATAAAAACTACTCATATTGATTACTTGAATGAATTCACATAATAATAGATTTACGATAATTAAAAACACTTTTAAAAAGCAGTGACAGCAGCGATGATATACACTTCATCCAAAAGTTGCAAGGCTAATAGTGCGGGGCGACATTGTCTCAGTCCAAGTTTCTGTAATACCGGGATAATCCATCTCCTTCTTGGTCTAATATAATATTTACAGAAAAGAATATGTGTATAGTTGACTGTATGGAAACATCGTCACACGGACATTTACATAGATCTTTAGACCAATCATTTAAATCAGGAAAACTTAGAGATCTAAATAAGATATTCAGCCTGAAACGTGTCAGCAAAAATCGATCATAGTCGGCCATAGTTAAAAAAATATAAGGCTGAATGCTAAACGTCAGTAAAGTAAGTTGATGGGCTTGAACCGTTGATTTTTTCATTTCGTTTATGGCTCTAATATCACTCATATAACCGATACAACTAACTTTAAAATCTTTCCTAGGCACATTGCACATAGTGTATGGCTCATTAAAATATTCTCTGTGTCCAAGTTTAATTAAAAACATTTTAACATATTCTAACCATCTTATGTGTTTGACCCCATCCAACCCTAAAGCATAGGTTAAAATATGACGGTTAAAACCAGTTTCGTCTGTGGTCCAAATTTTGTGCCACAGGAGAACAGGCTGAATCTTGATCATGTCCTCCAGGTATGGCATACCCAGTTCCGAATGGCAGATATAATTTGAAGTGCTGTCCGGGACTGTCAAGAGAAATTTTAAAACCAAATTTTCCGCAATCTGCAGAGCATTTACCTCCGCGTAGCCCCAGATTCCAGCTCCATATGTAGCTATTGCCACGCACTTTGCTTTATATATGCGTAGCAATTCCACAGGGAGAAGTGGAGAAGTGTGGCTCAATGGTTAGAGCGGCAGACCCTGATGCAGAGATCTGGCCCGGGACCAGGGTTCAATTCCCACCTCGGCGGGTCTTGGGCTCAATTTCCTCGGACCTGATAATTCTCGCCTCGGTGCCTATTCTAATCATGGGTCCCACTCTGCAACTCTGGGCAATAGCTTGCTTAATCTCCACAACGGCCCCACCAGCGCTGGGATGCCTGCCTTCACCTTGGGGGTGCCCAGGAGTGGACATTTCACAGGGAAAAGCCAGGAAGGGTTCCACAGCGGTATGCGTACAGCGCCAGGACACCCCTTTGGGGGTATAAGTGCGCTTTACAAGTACGAATTTCATTTCATTTCACAGGGGGTCATCTACCTAATTTACGACTAAAATTAGAAAGTGCCATCAATGATTTGGTAAACAACAGCCGTCTAGTTTTAATTGCCTGGGTCCAGGTTCCTGACCTATCAAATAGGATCCCCAGATAGGAAAATCTTTTGGTACACTCGATGGGCCTAGTGTCAATAAAAATAGTGTTAATCTTTTTATTAGAACCCACCCCACAGTTCATTGTGAACGTTTTGGAGCAATTAATCCTAAGCCCCAGATTTAACATGAAGTTAGAAAAGGAGGTGACGAGCCTCCGGAGACCGAGTGGCGTGCGGGCCATTAAAACTGCGTCATCCGCATATAGGAGTGCAGGGATAGGGCGCTTTGCAGCTGTCGGCAAATCCCTGCACTCCTTGACTAGGGTAGTTTCTAGGTTATTTATATATAAAGTAAAGAGGAACGGGGCAAGGACACAGCCTTGCCTCACTCCTCTTGACACACTAAAGTGCATTCGCCGCCCTTCCCATACCGAACCCTCGCCCTTGCCCTTGAATAAAGCTGCCTCAGAAAAGTGATTATAAAAACATCCATGCCCATACCCTCTAAAATAAGCCATAGCTTGTCATGAATGACACAGTCGAACGCCGCCGTTAGGTCGACAAAGGTCATAAATAATCTGCCCCCTTTAGCTCTAGTATATGAGTCTAGAACTATATGTAAATTTAGGCCCTGTTCGAATGTGCCCATGCCCTTACGGAAGCCATATTGCAGGTCACTTATAATAGCCTGTTCCTCTGCCCAAGCCTGCATTCTATCCAATAAAACTCGCCCAATAACCTTAATTGTAGAGTCCAGCAGCGAGATGGGTCGATAACAGGCTGGATTCATCCTGTCACCTTTTTTAAAAATTGGCACAATTATCGATTCGTACCAGGTTGATAGTAGACCTCGTGTACAACATGCATTAAAAACCTGCGTTAGAAGTGGCCCCCATAGTTCTAAGTTGGATTTAAAAAGGCCCACTGGAATACCATCCGGGCCTGGGGCTTACCTCCCAGACTTGAGTTTATTGCTGTATTAACCTCACTAAGAGTAAAATCAAGCATCAATCCCCTGGATTCAAACAAAGGCATAATGTCGGTCGTATTTGACACAGTGCCTTGGGCATCTACTGCTGACTTTTCATACAATTTAGAGTAGTGTGATATCCATTCCGATTCGGTAATAGCGATTTCAACCGTTGCTATATCATTATCGGCCAAAAAGGGTGCATTTACGGCTTTCCAGAAAGCAGAGGGATCTCGATTTTCAGAGGCTTCTTGCAATGTACGCCATGCTTCATCTTTTAGTGTGATCTTTCTCGCTTTTAAAGCCCTCTTGTAATCTCTTCTTGCCTCTCTAATGTGTTCCTGATTCTTCACTGTAGCATGTAAGGAATTTTTAAGATTGGTGTAAGCCTTTGTGCAACAAGTATCAAACCAACCTTGTTTATGGGTAACCTGCTTTTTAGCTTTAACACTTGGGGGCCGATTCCGGCCGGAAAACGTACCGACCGACTCGGAGCCGGAATACATTCCGACCGACACGTACCGGTGCAGCCCGACCCGCCAAGTACGATGAGAAGCGAGCAAAACCCGACCGACTCGTACGGAACACAAGCCGAACGACCGAGCCGCGCGGAAAACAGCAATCCGGCCGGAAAAACACGCGATTCGAACCGACCGACTCGCACCCGGAACAATACCGAACGAGACGTACCCGCGGACTCCCACCCGCCAAGTACGATGCAAGGCGTGGAAAACACGACCGAGTCGCACGGAGGACAAGCCGTACGACCGACACGCATACAAAACTGCGAGCCGAAGCAACCCAAAACACCGCGACCGACGCGTACGCAGCATAGAAAACAGCACAAACACAGCGTGAACGAAACGGACAAGCCCGTACGAGACAACTGCAGGGTCCGACTCGGTCACAAGAACGTCTCCTACATGAACGAAAAGTACAAAGGGAAAATACACAAAAAAGGCCAAACAAGCAATTACAAAGCCAATAAATACTGGGGGGAGGGGCAGGGAACAAAGACACACCCACAACTCCACCCATATAAAGGACACAAATCCCTACCATGATCCTTTGCAAATTCAAATTACCTGCCAGCACTCAACAGACAGCAACCACACACCCACAGCTCATCCATCACACAAGCCACACACCATCAGCACCACAACAAATAGAAACTTCACATACACCTAGCAAAACACACACTCACACACCTTCACCTGCACACCAACACACACATCACTCACCATCACCACCCATCACCATGCCCCCAAAGAAGAATCACAAGTTCCTAGATAGTGAATTGTAAGTCCTGGTAGATGAGATCCTCAGGGTAGAGCCACAGCTCTTTGGTACACTGGTCCAACAGACACCCATGTCACAGAAAACAAAGATGTGGGAGAGGATCGTCGACAGGGTGAACGCACAATCACCATGTTTGCGCACAAAGACAGACATCCAGAACAGGTGGTATGACGTGCGCAGGAGGGTCAAGGAGCTGTTGAAGAAGGACTACATCTTGAGCCAACACACCGGCAGTGGCCCTCCTGCCAAGCCACTATACCTCAGGCCCTGGGAGGAGAAGGTGCGGGCCATCCTACCACCAGTGAGCGTCTATGGACTAGAAAACATCCCAGAGCCTGGTGAGTACACAACAAATGTACACAATATTCTGCGACTACACACACACATCACTGTCAAGGGGAGAGTCAAACCATGCACTCTTAGCAAATACACAGCAACCAGAACAGAATCATCCCAAAATGTGTATGTCACTCAGAGAAACACAACACATGCCATCACAAAGTGACATTTAACTGTGTCATCACATGTGCAAACACAACTACAACTACAGCTAGGCAGTGGCACAAATATAACTGACAAACACATCCAGACAAGTAGCCACCACTACAACACCACCACACAGTGAAGCCCACTGAAAGAAAGGAAATATGTGTATGCTGGGCAAGTCAGTGTAGCCAATAGCATGATGGGAGTTGTAGGCACAGATATTGCTCACCCTCACAATTGGCCCATCAACACCACTCTCAACCATGCTCACATCACAGGGAGTGGAAAAGGACTCACAAGATGGCTGACACTGGCTACTGCTGTGGGGAGCACAAGGCCCTGCTGGCAACTGTGCAACAACCAACAGCAGGACACCACTGACTGACATCCTGAAAGACAACTTGCACTCCCTGCAATGGAAGCACGGTCCATGGTGGGATATCTGGCTGGGTGGGAAGGAGGACTCACAGTACTGACCATAGTCACAAGCACCTCCCCTCACACACCCCCTCAACACATACTCCACAGAACACACCTGGCGGAATGCAATGCCTCACATCCTAACTCAAGGTCCCACAAAGAACCACCACCCTGGGTCATGCTGTGTGAAGCACAGGGACACTCCTGGGACATTTAGCCAAACAACTGCCCGGACAACACTCCCAGCCATCCTGTCAGCACAGGCAGCCCACCCCACAGGGAAGCAGAGTCAAAAGGAAGGAAGTATGGGCATGCTGGGAAGGGGGTGGAGGCAATAGCATGATGGGAGTTGTAGGCACAGATATTGCTCACCCTCACAATTGGCCCATCAACACCACTCTCAACCATGCTCACATCACAGGGAGTGGAAAAGGACTCACAAGATGGCTGACACTGGCTACTGCTGTGGGGAGCACAAGGCCCTGCTGGCAACTGTGCAACAACCAACAGCAGGACACCACTGTCAGCCATCTTGCCATTGCTCTCACACTCACACACACTGAAGTCCACCCAAAAGCAAGTAAGTATGGGCATGCTGGGAAGTGGGGTGGAGGCAATAGCATGATGGGAGTGGTAGCCACAGATATTGGTCACCCCCACAACTGTCCCATCAACACCACCCTGAACCATGCGCACATCACAGGGAGTGGAAAACAACTGACAAGATGGCTGACACTGGGCACTGCTGTGGGGAGCACAAGGCCCTGCTGGCAACTGTGCACCAACCAACAGCAGGACACCACTGACTGACATCCTGAAAGACAACTTGCACTCCCTGCAATGGAAGCACCTTCCATGGTGGAATATCTGGCTGGGTGGGAAGGAGGAGCAGATGACAACCAAATACAACCAATGCAGACCATGTACACACCCCAACATTCACATAGAAATGCCCAAATAATGCAGGACAATGTGCTACACCAATATCAACCCCTGACTGTGACAACTTAGGACAATGCAATGTACAGGCCCGCATCCAGAGGCACAGTCACAACTGTCAGGTGTGTCAACCATTGATGCCTGCAGAAACATAACATACATTGTGTGTGTCTCCCAAAAACAGGTGATGATGGGGACACAGCAGCAGATGCTGAGGAGTCCTCGTCCCAGGCTCAAGAGGATACGGAGCTCACTGGTGTGGAACAGCCTCTGGCCTCCTCGGATGAAGAAGACTTACCTGGCACCTCCGGAGCAAGTCATCATGCAGCACCAGCAGGACCACCAGCTGCACCCCCTGCACCCACCCCTCCAACGACTGTCAACACACATACCACCCCTGCCGACATGGACAGACCAAGGAGCAGCACCACCACCAGCACAGGGACCCTGGACCAATGTGGGGCCATGGACACCACCACCACCAACAACCCACAAGGTGGCCCAGGGTCACCTGTGCCTGCCACCCCAGGTACTGCACGTGTCGCCAGGGGTGGTGGGAGGGGTGGGAGACATAGGTCGCTGCTCACAGAGGGGTCTGGACTGCATGATGACCCACAACTGGCACGCATAGCCGATGCGTACCAGTCCAGCACCGGAGAGTTCAGCCAGGTAGTGGGGCTCCTCAGGGACATTAAACAGCAGCAGGCTGCCCATCATGCCCGCTTGGACTCACACATGTCCCGCGTGGAGTCCAAGTGGGACACACTGCAAGAGATGACGGCGGTGCATAGGGACATATTACAATGCCTCCGCCAGATGAGCAGCAACCAGTCAACACCTCCCTGTGTGCCCACAACATCTGGTGCTGAAACAACTGCAACTGCCACAGGGAGGGCGGATGACTCTGGCGGAGAGTCCCCTGCACCGCAGCAGCCTGCACTTGAGGGTCCCCCCCAAAGAAGAGGGGCCGTCCGAGGAGGGGCAAGTGAGAGGCCGATGGCCATGTGCAACCCCCAGGAAGCCAAAACCTGTTCTGGATAATCACCTTTGTGCGCAAACTGTTCACCCTGTTGACTGCAACACAACTCTCCCACATGACATGGGGAGCTCAAGTTGGACCAATGTCTCTGATTACTGTGGACTTTACTCTGGACATTTCTGCTACCAGGACTTCCAAATTATCTAGGAACTTTGGATCACAATCACAATGTACAGCACCCAACAACCTGTGCACTATACTCACACATGTATGTCAATAAACTCACTTATACACCATACTTGCCTCTTTTGTGATTCCTATGTTGTCTCAGAAGTTGCGATGATGATCGGGGAAATGACACTGTGCATGCTAACTGCTACAGCAAGTACAACACCGGCATGTGAGTCATGGTGATGTCACACATATGGGGGAGGCACACCACCAGGGCTACACAACACATACACACCATGGGCATCTGACTCATCGCCTACACTGATGTTGCCAGGAAATACGTTGCATTGCACAGACCCAACACCTATTCACAGTCTGTGTTAACTAGCCCACTGGTGCAGTAAGCAAATGTCAGTCAGATGTGTGACCACAGACAACGCACATCACAAAGTGAAGCACAGGTTTATTACACATTTGCAACATGTTGGAACCACCACAGATGCAAGGTAATCCCACCTGGCAGCGGGCACACAGTCAACAAGTGTAGAAGGAAGGAAGTCCATGGGTGTGGTGCACATCACCTGTAGGGACACAACAGCTACCACCCGGGAAGTCGAATCACGGTGTTGGGGATCACAGTTGACCAAACGACTCTGAAAGTACCCTGTGAAGGACAGAAATGACACACAGTCAAAAGCACTGAAGAACAGGACAGAACTGCAATACTCATGCACAATACATGTTACAAGATACCCACCCAGAACCAAGTTAGCATGTCAACACTGTTGGGGAGTACAGACTACCTGCAAGGACACATCGCTACACGCATACAGACATGTAGCCCATGGACACACTCAAACAGCACCAGAGCACCACCAACACATATCATGCAAACTCACATCATTGACATGCCATCTCTGGATACTCACATTCAGCTGAAGAAGTTGGTGATGAGCTGTGTGCGGACATCACCATCATCATCATCATCATCACTGGCATCGTGGTCCAGGCCAGGATCCTCCACAGGTGGCGGACGTTGGTCATCGTCATTCAGGATGAGAGGCAACTCCTTCCGCACTGCCAGGTTGTGGAGCATGCAGCAGACGATGATAATCTTGCACAACTTTGCTGGGGCATATGGGAGGGACCCTCCTGTCTTGTCGAGGCAGCGGAAGCGGCTCTTCAGGAGACCAAATGTCCGCTCAATCACTCTCCTGGTCCGACCATGTGCCTCATTGTAGTGCATCTGGTCTGGTGTCACAGGGTTCCTGAGGGGCGTCAGCAACCACGGCATGTTGGGGTATCCGGAGTCACCTACATACAGACAATTGCACATTAGCAGAGTTGGAAAAGAGGGTGGAACACTACATAGCAGAACACACACAATGGTACAAAGTCAGTACACACCAACAAGCCAGGCACACTGGTTCCGCATCTGTGCCATCATCCTCGGGATGCGACTACTCCTCATCACGTAGGCATCGTGTGCAGAACCAGAGAAACGGGCACACACGTGTGTGATGCTCATATCTGCAAGACAGACCACCAGTGCATTGACCGAGTGGTAGTGTTTGCGGTTACGGTAGGCCTGCTCTTGGGCCTGTGGTGGTACCAAAGCCACATGTGTCCCATCAATGGAGCCAATGACATGCGGCATCCTCCCCAGGGCATAGAAGTCACTCTTCACGCCAGTGAGTTGTTGAAGTCTAGGGAAATAGATGTACTGGTTCAGGTATATCAACATAGCCTCCAAAACATCCCGGAGCACACGGCTGAACATGGTCTGTGACATCCCACCAGCAGTCGCCAGAGTGTGTTGAAAGGTACCGGTGGCAAAGAAGTGTAGGGTTGCCATCACCTTCACCTTGGGGGTCAGCGCTGTAGGGTACGGACGGCCAGGTTGCAAATGTGGTGCCAAGCGCACTGCCAAATCCTCAATCAGCTGCCTGGTGAAGCGGTACCGTCGGATGCTGTCACGTTCCACCATCGTTGCCAGGTCAGGGAATGGTCTATGGACAGCTGGTGCCCTGCAGTGCATAGGTGAAGAAAGCAAGATTGTCAGTCACCCCACATATGTGGCATTGAACACACTCAACATCACATGATACATCATAATGAGGCACAAGTACATGATGTGTGCAGTTCCGTACGGATATGTATGGCACATACATGGCCAACATCTAACATCACAGTTCAACAAGTGGCATCAATAAGTCCCAGGTCGTGCCATTGGATACCATGAGGCCGTGTCCCAGTTCCCATCTCCTGCTGCCAAATAACAAACACACCCCACAGTGACATGTGAGGACTGATGTGCCCCAGGCATCACAGCTCAACGACAGGTAGATTCCCAGGGACCCTGTATTGCCACATGGACACTGGCATGACATGGTGTATCATGTATACACCACAGCAAAACAACCATGACCCCCACAGATAGTGGTCCCTGTTGCCTCGGCAGGACAGACATGGACGTCTGTGACACACACACGCACAACATCAAAGTCCATGCACAAACAACGTGGATGTGGAGACTGCCTCCCATTGTGCACATGAAATCAGAGACATTGTAAACACAACATGCACACAGACTGTGGAGGACCATCACCATTGTGCCAATGGGTCACCCTGGGTTGAACATAACGTCCCACATGGGACTCAGGGGGTATGTGACATGACATACACATACACCACCGTGAACTGTGACCATGCCACATGCTCAGATATGAACAGTTGCACATCACAGTGGTCATGTACACGAAACACCAAGGATTCTGTCCCCATAAACACGTGCACAGCCTGGGGGTGGCTGCCCCCAAGTGACACCCACAGAACAACATGTTCACCCCCATACACGGAATAGGTAATGCAGCCTTACATGCCCTAGGATACAGTTTGGACAGGCTGTGGTGTTGTAGGTGTGCCCCTCACTCCCTGGGAAGTATATGTGGCTGGCATATGTTCACCTGTGACAGGCATGGTGACATATGCCAGTGACTTGTACAGGGATGCGTTGGACAGCAATGGACCGATCAGTGCGCCCACATTGGCCATTGCATTCAATGTGCGCTGGCACGCGTTGTACCCGCAATACGCGTTGGACAGCAATGGACCGATCAGTGCGCCCACATTGGCCATTGCATTCAATGTGCGCTGGCACGCGTTGTACCCGCAATACGCGTTGGACAGCAATGGACCGATCAGTGCGCACACATTGGCCATTGCATTCAATGTGCGCTGGCACGCGTTGTATTGGCAATACGCGTTGGACAGCAATGGACCGATCAGTGCGCACACATTGGCCATTGCATTCAATGTGCGCTGGCACGCGTTGTACCCGCAATACGCATTGGACAGCAATGGACCGATCAGTGCGCACACATTGGCCATTGCATTCAATGTGTGCGGGTACGCGTTGTATCCTATGTACGCGTTGAACAGCAATGGTCCGATCGGTGTTCCCGGCCGGCCCATTGCATTCAATGTGTGCGGGTACGCGTTGTATCCTATGTACGCGTTGAACAGCAATGGTCCGATCGGTGTTCCCGGCCGGCCCATTGCATTCAATGTGTGCGGGTACGCGTTGTATCCTATGTACGCGTTGAACAGCAATGGTCCGATCGGTGTTCCCGGCCGGCCCATTGCATTCAATGTGTGCGGGTACGCGTTGTATCCTATGTACGCGTTGAACAGCAATGGTCCGATCGGTGCGCACCCATTGGCTATGGCCTGGCCTGGCAACGGACGCGTTTTCAAAATTTGAACGAGTCTGAAGCTGTAAATTCAGTTGGTCACCCACAACAATGTTGCAATTTCATGGGTGTCATGAAGTTGAACATTTGAAGGATGCTGGGGGCGTGTGTAAGTGGTGCAATTCCATGGATTGGCCAGATTCAGATGATGCAAACGACTTGGACCTATCACTTTGGACACATGGGACAGTATCTGCCTCTGCAGCACACATATAATGCTGGCTGTTCCCCTGAGAGCTCACTTGCCTGCACTACATGCTCCAGGACGACATCTGCCACTACACTGCTGCTGTTTCTGCACCCTCTGGACCCTGCAATGGCACGTACTGTGGAGAGAGCCCCAGCCTTCAGCACTGAGGAGAACCAGGCCCTGCTGGATGGCCTCCTTCCACAGTACAGCAAGCTGTATGGGAAAGCAGGGGAGCAGGTGAGTGTTCTGTCCACTGCCTTTCTAAATGTGCATGTTGTCTGACTAGCAAGGCTAACAGTCTGCACGCCACTGGCTAGCAGGCTCACCGAGTAGTTGTCACCCCCCATAGTGTGTAGTTACATGCACTGGACAGGTATAGTGCAGTGACAGTGCATTTAAACAAGGTTTTACTGCCCAGGCAATGATACCATGTAGTAACTGCTGGCATATTGTCCATGGCCATCGTTGCACTGCCTGTGTACATCATATGCCCCTGTGATTGAGACATGTATATCCAACTGTGTAATGCACGGTTATGTTGCACGTGTAGTTATGGCATTCTCACTTTGTCATCCTCACAGGTTGATGCCCACCAGAAGCAGAAAATATGGCTGACCATCGTCCGGGCAGTGAGATCCGTGGGGGTCTACAAGTGCCGGATCCGCAACTGCCAGAAGAGGTGGCAGGACCTTCGGGGCTGGACCCGGAGGATCGCACGGGTCCAGCTGAAGCTGTCGCCTCCTCGCAGGAGGGGCGGACACCGGACCCTGACCTCCCACATGCTGAGGATCCTGGCGGTGGTCTTCCCTGATCTGGATGGGCAGCTGAAGGCCAGAGAGCAGCAAGGAGGGGGTGAGTCCATGTCTGCATTGTGAACTATGTCTGCCATGATTTGTGCCCTCCTCTGGCCTGGTTAAACTTCCACAGTACATCAGTCTTGTGGTCCAGGACCCATGTCCCTCTATTGTGCACTGCCCACTCCTCATCTGATACCGAGGTGTGGCCCTTACAGTCAGGGTATTGTGTCACTTGGGTACTGTGTCCTTGCAGTTTGCTTGACTCAAGGTGGGGGACAGCATCTGTTTCCCTGACTCTGTGGTGGGCATCATGGGTGGGTCCATTGCTTACACATTGCCTGTGTTCTGACATGTGTTCTGCGTGTCACTTTGATATGTGGCCCAATTGCTGAGCTGATCCACCACATGTGCCTGGGGTATCTGGCACACACCCATGCTGCGGGTGGGAACAATGTTTGTGCCCCAGGAGTGTGTATATAACGTGTGTCACACATACTTAGCCAGCTGCCTACTGTCCAGGGCTCATCCCTCATTCATGTGGGACAGGACAGTCATGCCTACTCCAGGCCATACAATACACTCTGTACTCCCACTGCCGTGTATCAGCTGACACGTTTTGCTCAGTGATTTGTCCCCTCAGGTGTCTGCCTCTGTGTCAGTGTGCTGTGGCTTCGTTGTCAGGTCTGCTGGGGTGTTCCTCGGTTGGGGCTCCGCATGCCACCGGAGATGTGACCATAGGAGATGATACTTGTGTGACACATAGGTGTTTGATCACCTGACCGTGCAGACTGGGGTATGCGAATATGAGGTTCAGGCAGCTGTTTCCCATTCACAGCAGATTGTGATGTGCTCAGGTGCAGAGGGTAGTGTTACAGGTCTCCCATATGTCCAATGGGTATGACCTGGACAGATGAGGGTACAGATGATGTGGTGTGTGGGGGATGTACATGTGCACTTGTTCAGCTCCAGGACTTGCATTCCCCATGATCTACTATTGTGACACAGTGCAGAGTGTTGTTGTCTGGCTGCCCTGCCCATGTGACTGGAGACAGTGATGTATGACTTAGCAGGCATGGCTGTGCCATGGCATGTGACTTCCTATTAGTGATCCTGCAGGGGAGTGACATGTGCTACATGCACACCATTGTGGCAATGGCTATCAGGACATGGGTGCATCATGGTGTCTGTCGCTGGTATGCATCACATGCATTTCCTATTTGACTCTGGGCATCCCTTTCATCCGGACACCTGCACTGACTCAGTGGCAAGAGTTGTGATGTGTGCATGTCCACATGCTTCACCGGGTTCTCTGCACTGTCCAAATACTGTGTAGGTGGTGCATGTGTCCACACTGGGGTATTGCCATCCAACAGACACCAGACAGATGGGTGCAAGGCCAGGTGGGATGTGAGTGCCATGGTTGACCATCAGACTGACAATTGACTTCTCCTGTTCTGTTTGTGCAGTTTTAGCAATGTTCAACTAAGGATGCCAGGGCTTGCTCTGTAATGTGCTGTACTTACTGTGTTTGTGCGTTCGGTGCAGGTGACTGATGTCTGTCTGTTTCCCTATTGATTGCAGATACATCCATGGCCACAGGAGGGGACAGCTCCACGGACCAGGAGGAGCCGCAGAGCCAGACTGGGTCAGCAGCCGAGGAGTGGTCGGAGGGACCCAGTGGCACGGAGGGCGAGGGAGCCACACCGAGGAGTCCTCAGCACCATCCACCTCAGCTGAGGACCAGAGCAACTCGGACGATGACTCCCTTATGGAGGCGGGTGTCAGCAGCCACCACACCCCAGCTAGTGTTGCTGTCCCCGCCACCACCACCACCACCACCGCCCTCCCGTCGGCTCCCATTCCCGAGGTCCGTGGAGGCTCCCATGTTCGGGAGCGTGTCTCCTTCGGGCCAGGCACCGCACCCCCTGCCCCTGTGTCCCCTGCTGCCCTGAGTGAGGAGTCTGTGTACCTCCTCCGCCAGCTCCATGTAGGACAGACAGCGATGTTGAGTGTCCTCCATGCACACACCAGTCTGTTGACTCAGCTGTTGTCATTCATGGAGGGCATCTCATCGGGCATGTCTGACCTACAGAGGGGCAATAGGTCCATGGACTCCTCCCTGACGGCAGCAGTGTCCCTCCTCCGACAGTCCCTCACCCCTCCTGCCTGTGCCCCATCCACACTCCCCAGCACCTTACCCGTCCCAAGCACACACACACTGGCACAGGCACACACCAGCACAGACACATGCAGCACACAGACACACACGCCACAAACAAGACGCACACGCACGCACCGTCAGGGGACTGCAACCACACTCACAGGGGATGGGGCACAGGCACAAACACACACATCCACAAGCACTGCGCAGTCCTCAGTTGCCTCTCCCTCCAAAGACCCCTCCCTTGCCTCACCTGCAACCCCAAAGACACAGCGGCTCTTCCTCTGTGACCTTGGCCTCTTCCCCTCCGATCCAGCTGATCCAGCATTCAGGGGGAAGAGGAAGCCCACCCACACGGAGCGGAGTGCCCCTGGCCCCCGGACACCATCCCCCAGGCGAAGACCGACTGAGGCCCCCACCCGCAAGTCCCCCGGTCCCGGAAGAGCAAGACCCCGCCGCCGCCCTGCAGCTCAGGCACCAAGTCTCCTTCCTCCATCCCTCAGGCCCCCACTCCACTGGTGCCCCCACCACACCCTGCCCCAGGTTCCCCCACCCACAGATACACCATCCCCAGAAGGGTCAGGCCTTCTCCCCTGCCACTTGCTCTTCCGGCCCCACACCCCCCGCTGCGCTTGTCTGTACCACTGATGTGGTGAGGGTGTCCTCCCCTCTGTCCTGCCCACCTTACCTGATCCCCATTCTCCTCCCCTGGAGGTGGGCACTGCAGTGGAGTCCACTATCACCCTGTCTGACTTGGGCGCTGCAGTGGCGGACCTGTCCACTCCATCTGCAGGGTCCACTGCAGTTATGCCGGCACCCACAACATCTGAGTCATGCCCCCCAGTTGTGCCGGCACACACCATGTCAGACACCTCCACTGCAGTTGTCAGTGGCTCTCCAGCACCCACCACCCCTTCCCTACCTCCTCCTGGTGAGCCCTGATCCTGTCCCTGCGGTGCCTGGCCTGCCCCCCGTATGCCCCTCCTAGGGGATTGTCCCCGGTTGTGATCAGTGCAGGCATGCGTAGGGTGACATCTGCCACTGTCACCCTGTATAGACTTCCTTGATGGACTGGCCATTGGCCTTTGTTGATACCTTACAGTTCTTCCAAGTTTTGAACCCACATGCTGAATAAAGCAACTTTCTGTTCTCTAGTGCTTTTACTTCTGATGTACATGATGTTGTTGACGCTAACCATGCCCTTGCTGCAGTGATGGTGATATTTGGACTCATGAAAATGAAGTGTTACTGTGCATGAACCCATGTGTTCCAGGGGGACAGTGTCCTATCCTGTGGTGTATCCATGTCATCCTTAGCAGCATCTGAGGGTGTCATGTTTTCAATATTTGGCAATGGGATTTCCTACTTACATTAGCAATGTCACATCTGTGGGTTCCACCCATGCACATCTGTTGTGTTTGCCATTGTTCAATTAGTCTAGTTCCCTGACCGTGTGGCCATCTCCACTGGACATGCAGGTTTGGGCATCAATGGGGAAGGACTCATCTGTGTTGTCAGTGCAACTTGCTATACATGTGTGTTGGATCTGTGCTGTTGATTTCGTTGACATTCCCATGACCAGGCTGATGTGACGGGAGCCTTCATTTGGTGCTAATTGTTGACTGTGTGACCAAGTGTTCTGCTGACATGATGGAGCCCTACTGATGCGACATATGGCACAGCTTTCCTCACACAGGAGTGGAGTCCCCTCATGGCAGTGTGTACTCCTGTGACATCTCGTGCGCCCAAGGTGTGTGTTGTATGAGCATGTGTGTGTGTTCACTTCCATGTTGCTGTGCATGCTGGGATCCCTAGTGATGTTCCTGTTTGTGATGCTTGCTGAGTTGAGCTATGTTCCCCCAAAGTCTTCTCCCTGGGTTCTCTGTGATGTGGGTGCATGGCACATTACTGGTCATCAGGGTGTCACCCATAGGTGTGTTTGCTGTCAGGGCTGAGTTTGTGGGCAGACGCTGATGTGTCACAGTCAGGATTCCCCTTTGCACTTGTTGTTTACACCTGTCATGTGATTTCTGGTTTGTGTTAGCTTTCATTGGTTGTGACACGTTGTGTGTGTGACTGCTGGCACTCCTCAGGGCTGCAATGTTGGTAGTTGTCTATGTGTGTTCTTTGTGGGTGACCTTGGCTTCTTCATAGGTGTGTGACTGTGGCTGGGATCCCATTGGTTGGTGTGGTATTGCCGTCATGTCCATGTACAGCGTAGTGTGCAGTGTGTCAGACATTCAGGAGTCTGGTTGAGTGGCCATGTGTGATGTGTTTCTGCACCTTGGTTCCCACCACCCCCCTGGGATTGTCATGGGTGCATGTGCAATGTCACCAGTGCATGTGAGCTTCACTGCTGCACATTGTTGGAGGTCGAGGTGTGTGGTGTTGAGTGTGTGCAGATGAGAGTTGTTGCCCGGCTAGACCCCTGCCTCCATGTTGGCCTTGGCTGACAGGCCATGCTGATTGATGTGTGCTTGTGTAGGTGTGATGGTAGTTTGTTGCTCAGGACACATGACTGTGGTTCACAGTGTGAACGACATCTAGCTTTGTCATCACAGTGGGATTGTAATGCAGCCCAGGGTCACCACATTGTGGGGGCCCTGGGTGTGGTGCTGTGGTGTCTGTGTGTCTTGCTGTGTCAGTTGCTGTTCCTACATGCTTGTGTGACATGTGTGATTTCTGCTCCCTCTCATCTGACAATGCCTGATTGCCCACATAGGGGATTTGGATCCATGAGTTACCTTTGTGTGGCACTGTATGCACATCTGTGTAATTGGTATTCAGGCCTCCTCATGTGTTGTGTGGTTGCCTGGGGACACTGGTACCCCCTCACCTGTTGTGTTTGATGTGCAGTGTGGGTCTGCCTGTTTGTGTATGTGCATCGGCACCACTGCATTGGCATATCTTAGGTGTGCCATTGGCTGTATGTTGTTTGGTGTGTTTGCCCTGCTGTCCCTGGGACTCCTAGGTCATCAGTCAGCACAATGATCATTGTGTGTGTGTCCCATTGCTGCCATGGTATGGTATCTGTTCACCTCCCTTCTACAGTCTCCACTGGGTATCTGAATTGGTGTGCCCATTGGTGCAAATATGTGGGTCTGCATTCTGATGGTCACTTCTGTCATTGTGTCATTGATGAATGTTGACAGTGTCAGCCCCCATGGGTGATGTTTGTCTGCACATGGCCAAAGGTATGTCTTGTTTGCACTGCACTGTTTGCCTCCCCCCATTCTATGTTGCTATGGGACACAAGCACTACTTTGCCACTGATGTGTTTGTTGTTCTGTGACCAGGAATTATCCATGCAGTTTGGCAGTTGCAGCTTTTTCTTTGTCAACACATACATTTTGGTCACTGTGATGATGGGAGTTTGGACCCCATTGCCACAATGTTCAATATGTGCTTCAGCTATGGACCCCACACTCACATTTTGGTCACTGTGATGATGGGGGGTTGGACCCCATTGCCACAATGTTCAATATGTGCTTCAGCTATGGACCCCACACTCACATTTTGGTCACTCTGATGATGGGGGTTTGGACCCCATTGCCACAATGTTCAATATGTGCTTCAGCTATGGACCCCACACTCACATTTTGGTCACTGTGATGATGGGGGTTTGGACCCCATTGCCACAATGTTCAATATGTGCTTCAGCTATGGACCCCACACTTACATTTTGGGCACTGTGATGATGGGGGTTTGGACCCCATTGCCACAATGGTCATGGCCTGCTTGCATTGTGGGTGCCACACACATTTATGTGTGGCACTTGTGATATGGGGTCACATTGTATGTCCACAGTCCTGTTCAGTGTTGTAGGCATTTGACACAGTCTACACACGCTTGTCATAGTGTTGGGGGGGATGTCTTTGTGTTGCATTCTTTCTGCTGGTGTGTGCTTCTTGTGGCATGTATTTGCCATCCTGTGAGTGGGGGTGTTGGTGGTGGTAGGCATCCAGCCCCCCATGGGTAGAGGTGGTAGTAGTGGTAGGCACCTGGCACCCCCATGGGTAGAGGTGGTAGTAGTGGTAGGCACCTGGCACCCCCTGGGTAAGGGTGGTAGTAGTGACAGGCATCCAGCCCCCCCTGGGTAGAGGTGGCAGTAGTGACAGGCATCCAGCCCCCCATGGGTAGAGGTGGTAGTAGTGGTAGGCACCTGGCAACCCCATGGGTAGAGGTGGTAGTAGTGGTAGGCACCTGGCACCCCCTGGGTATGGGTGGTAGTAGTGGTAGGCACCTGGCACCCCCTGGGTAGAGGTGGTAGTAGTGGTGGGCATCCAGCCCCCCCTGGGTAGAGGTGGCAGTAGTGACAGGCATCCAGCCCCCCATGGGTAGAGGTGGTAGTAGTGGTGGGCATCTGGCACCCCCTGGGTGGAGGTGGCAGTAGTGGTAGGCACCTGGCACCCCCTGGGTATGGGTGGTAGTAGTGGTAGGCACCTGGCACCCCCTGGGTAGAGGTGGCAGTAGTGGTAGGCACCTGGCACCCCCTGGGTAAGGGTGGTAGTAGTGACAGGCATCCAGCCCCCCATGGATAGAGGTGGTAGTAGTGGTAGGCATCTGGCACCCCCATGGGTAGAGGTGGTAGTAGTGGTAGGTACCTGGTACCCCCATGGGTAGAGGTGGTAGTAGTGACAGGCATCCGAGCCCCTATGTGTATATGTGGCATTGGTGATGGGCATCCCGCCCCTATGGTGCTGCTGTTTCTGGAGTAAGTCATTTCTGCATCCCTCTGTGTGTGTGTGATATGTCGGGTATGTGTAGTTTGTGTTTGTGGTTGGTGTCTGACCTACCTTCTGCGCCGTACGCGTCCGTGCCTGTTCCGGTAGTAGATGTAGAATATTGGTAGGATCGGAACGATGGGATTCATTGTTGGTTCATCTCGTTCGTCTTTGTCGTTGCTTCGCCTCGTCCTCGTCGCTTGCGTGTTCGTCTCGTAGCCGTGGATCGTGTTCTGGCGTGAATCGGAGCTTATGTGCGCCTCTCCCGGATGCTTTGACGTGCAGTGCGTAGCGACGGGTTCGGCGCGTACGGGAAGCGCATCGTACTTGTCCGGCCGGACGGGGCTGCTTTTTGGCTTCCGGGCGACTCGAATCTGCGTTTACGGATCCGGCTCGGTCGGGGATCAGGACCTGGATTGGGTGAGTACGACTGGGTCGGAATCTGTGCTGTTGTGCGCATCGTACTTGTTCGTTCGGATTAATGTGCGGATCGGTCGGGAAACAGGCATTCGCATGGCTTTTTTCCCGACCGAATGGCGTTGGGTGCGTCTCCGACCGAGATCGGAATCGACCCCATAATGTTTCTATGATTTCCTGATCAGTCGATTTCTCATCCAAACAAGTTAAGAGCAAGTCTTTACAGTTCAGGCCAACTTTTTAAATAAATTCCGTGGTATCTATATTTGCCCATCTAAGCGCATATCCATTTTGCCTGCTCAGGGTAATATTATCAACAGGGTGAAATGGATCCGCGCTAACGTTGATGCCCTGATTGTGCACTACTACATCTATACTTAGGGGAAAGTGATCACTTAGAGCGATATCATGAGTATTAAAATTCTTGACACGTGTAGCATGTCTACTAGATATTAATATAAAATCAATAGTAGAGAATACACCTCGACCATTAAACGTGGGTCGGAAGGGGGCCGTTGGTGAACACAAATCATTTGCGAAACCCATATCCGAGGTAAACATAACATCATTCAAAAGGTTTCCATACGATGTATGCCGAAAGTGTGAAAAACTGGAACCTTTTCCGAAAGAAATACCGCAAACCTCATTGTCAGAATGTTGGCACAAAGGAGAATTAAAATCCCCTCCCCAAATAGCAAATACATCATAGGAAGCATGGGACTGTAAGTTGTATAGATGATGGCTCATGGATCTCAATATACCCTCGATCAACATTGGGGATGCATTGTTACAAAAATTCAATATGACTAAACAAAATGCATGTTCTAAATCGAGGCTAATAATTTGGTAATGTGGTTCATTAGCATTCAGTACTATTTTCCTTATATCCAGGTAATTTGAGATATAAGTGCTGAGACCCCCTTTTGCCCTGCCGTGAGATGATGTTATTGCCGGAGTGTGGAAGGTTTTATAACCACTTATATGGATGGGATCCACTGCCCAGGTTTCTTGCAGGCTGAGAATATCAAATTTACCCACGAACTCCATCCACATCGTGTTAGAAACCTTAGCTTTTAATCCCGCTATGTTCCAAAACATGAGCTGGCACTTGTCTTTCCCTACTTTGCCACAATCCTTTCCGCTCCCACCGTTAATATCAGCCATTATACAATTAGCTTGTATGGGAAGTGGTGAGGTAGAAGCAGCCTGGATGTCGGTAGCTGGATCGTGTACCATCTCCACATCTTCATTAACTATCATAACTACATCCTGGGGGAGAATATTTACCGGGTTCAATTTTGGTGACAGAGGGCCGTCGTTGGTAATAATGTACCCAAACTACGGGGTACTACAGCCTGTGGTAATACCACCATTCGTGGTCAGTTGACTAAATCAAGGTTAGTGAGTGTTTCAAAGCGATTAAAGGTAGGAACGTTAAACCGGTTTAAATGAGTTGGGGTGTGGGTTTCCCTATATTGGGTGACATTTCTAAATTGCAGTGGTTGGTAGAAGTAGCCTAATGGGACTAAATTGACATCCTGCCCCGAAATTGTGTGATTTTCTGCTCTACTCAAAATTACTCTTACCAGCTGCGTAGTTTTAAAGTTCAGCACCACACAGTCTCCGGTCAGGTTCTTCCTTCTTCTACCTACCCAGTTCACTCTCCTAGCCATCTTAAATTCCTCGAATAACCTCCCCATTAGGCCTGTTCTAGCGCCCAGCCAATGTAAAGATTTATTCCTTAATGTCTCCCTAGATTCAGCCATTCCAGGTTGTAGGCGGGACATTGGTCAGTACCACTACTTAAGGGGTGGCCTCAGGTGGTAAGTCTAAATTTATTTTTTGCCACTCCCCCTTTTCATTCTGCTCGCGGATCCTAAAAGAATTATTACCGCTGGAGCCTAGGGGGTACATCGGCTTATCTGGGGTCAGAGAGATTTTAGTAGATGGTTCCTCCCGAGTTGTATTCTGCTTTACTATATTGTGGAATACCGATATCGGTTCTTTGCGACTATCACGGGCAAAGTTGGTGATAAAGCATCGTGTATTAGTAGTTAATCTATCCTGGCCGCTTGTATAGCCCACTATTGACTCCTCGCCAGATTTCTTAGGGGTTTCTAAGCATTTAGATAAAACCTCTTCCATTTTCCCTATTCTATATATCAGTTTATTTAGTGTTTCTCTAAGAAAGGTATCTAAAGTTTCCAGTTTGACTTTTATCTTAGTCACCTCATTCTGTGTGCGTGCAATCGAACTAGTAATGGATTTTTCCCAGCCAACTAGTTTATGTGTGGGCATGGTCTTATCCTTTTTTGAGGCTTTTTTCCGTGCTTTTAAGGGGGTCCCCCTAACCGATGCTCCTATAACCTTTGGTGTAGGGGGAAGGGGATAAGGGTCAGGGTCAGGGTTTCTGGGACGCTTGGTCGGTGGTTGAGTATCACACTCTTGGTCACTTCCTGATATATGATCCGAGACATTTACAACGCATCCGTTTAAGCCCGATGGGCTCCCTTGTACGTCTGCATATGTATCAGGTCCCCCCTGTAGAATATTATCCTCTCTTAAACCTCCCTCCACACCTAAATTCCCCGTACTCAGGGACTCTTCAACTGTAATAATCTGCTGCTCAATGGCTCCCATGGCGCCCGTTAGATAACTTAATAACGTCTTACATGACTGCCCCCCTGTCTTTGAATGCTTTTTAGCATTGGCGCTTGGAGTTTTTCTCTTCCCCATAGCTCTGATTACCCACAAAATAAATATGGATTAATCAATAACGACTTGTCCTTCGCAATCAGTAATGAAATGTTTGTAAGAAATAACTATAGAATATAGTAATTGCCGATCAGCTATGCAATAAATAATAAAATATAATACAAAGAAAAAAATAAAATATAATGCACCAGGTCTAGTTCAGATAGTAGGGGGAGAGAATCAGTGAAAGTTCAAACGTTGTTTAAAAGTTCTCCAAGACTTTGTTGTATAGTCACTGTCACAGTACCTTTGGTTGAAGGAAAAAGGGCCGTGGCCCAGCCCGGCCTCTTCCGGTCTATGACGGGCTAAGACGGGCCCGTCTTCGCCCGGTCTTCGCCCGGGCCGAGCCCGCGCGCGTCCCGTGCTGCGGCACCGCCGCAATGCTTTTAAAGCCCCTCCAGGGACCAAAGATAAAGTGCAGGGTGCGTTTTGGACCAGGGGCCAGCAGCAAAGTTCCAGGCGTCGTTATGCGGTCTCCCCACAATCCAACACTTTCCCTACAGTTGCATTGACTGGAGTGGGAATATTAAATTTTACCCCTCCGGAATCCAACACTTTCCCTACTGTTGCACTGACTGGATTGGGAATATTATTATTTTTTAGTTAGTTATAATATTTATTGTTGTGTTAATTGTACTGGGAATAGTAAATGGTAGTATTTTCCAATGATATATTTTAATTATTTTATATCTATTGTAGTTAGAGTAGTAAATCTTATTTTATGTGATGTAAAGAATTTTTTATTGTTGTGTTAGGTAGGAGTACCTATTTTTATGTTTATTTAGTATAAAAATGTTTTTTTTTAATGTAGTGGGAAATGTATATGTATTTATTTTAATATTCAATAATTTATTTTATGTTGTTGTAATTTAGATAGTTATGTGTTTGATTTATTATAATAATAATATTAAAAATGTCAATATTTTTTGTTTGTAAATTATTTATGATTACATTTAAAAAAATAAGGGGCCCATTACGATAACCGGCGGTAAAAAATCCGCCATCTACTATAGCCTGAAAAAACCGCCCACCTGCACCATGGGAATACCGACCGAGCAATTATGATGTCGCGAAGCAACCTCCGCCCGCGGCGGTAAAAACACACAAAATTCCGCCCGTCCATGTCAGAGTAGAAGATTATCCGTCCGCCACGGACGCAATTCCGCCCGTCAACCCAAATCCGCCCGCTCTGACGACCGAGACACCGGCTGTGAAATTATGATCTCCCCGACATGAGCGCGGAAAATCTACATATTTTCCGCCCGCCACGGTGAACAACAGAGATGAATAACTGACACGGCGGAAGGCCTGGCGGCCACGTCCGTGCACAGAGATCATTGGCGGACCAAATAAATACACACAACATGGCCAACAAGTCCACACAGCAAACTACGCCAAAATACCCAAACACAGAACACATCCCAAAGACACATCCCCCCTGGCAAAACAAAAAAACTACAAATCCGAGGACACCAGGCACAACACACCTGAAAACGACAGCCCATCATGACACACCTACATAGGTGAGTACAAAAGCAGCCCCTTCACAGACCACAATCCCTTGCACTACTACAAAGCGAAGACGCCAGCAGAGAACCCAGAGAGCCACAAAGGAAAGCAGCATACCACACGCACGCACACATCACACTCATCACCAACAACACCACCACCATCACCACTGACACACCGGCACCACTAACCCCCTGCACATCACACACCACACACCGCACACCCACCACACCAGCACCACAAATACCAAACCACACACCATGGCAACACAAAGAATGCCTAAGTACACTGCCACTGAGTTGACGGTCATGGTCGACGAGATCATCAAGGTGCACCCACAAATCTATGGGAACCAGGTCCAACAGACACCAGTAGCCACCAGAAACAGAATGTGGAGCAGGATCGTAGACCAGGTGAATGCAGTTGGGAACGTGCCACGCAACCGGGGTGAAATTACAAAGAGGTGGCACGACCTGAAAAGCGTGGTCAGGAAGAAGGAGGCCAAGAATCGTGAGCTGGCTGACAGGACTGGCGGCGGAAATCCCGTGCCATTCAAGACCTTCAAGGCGTGGGAGGAGAAGGTGCGAGGCATTCTACATCCGGAGAGTCTCACCGGAATACCAGGGGGAGTGGAGGCTGGTAAGTACAAACAAATGTATACCAGCACACCGCTATGTACTGTCATGCACTACCAGAATGCCATAGCTCCGAGGGCCAAACACCCCCATGTCCAGTACACAATCCACAAGACATCTCTCACACATGCAACAGACACTCCCACACACTCAGCCCAAAGGTACCAACAAACAAAACCATGGGGGCATGTGTACAGTCAGCCAGCACCACAACTCCCACCAGGTCCCCTTGTACCCCAGATGCGCCGGAAGGAGCACTCCCCACACCTACACTCATGTGTCAGCCATAGCTGCACTAACCAACAAGTAACAGGTAAGTAGCCTTACCACAACGTCCGTGTATCGGAGGGGGACTGCAGAAGTACAACCCCCACCAGGCCCCTAGTCCTACAGCGCAGCAAGATGGAGCACTCCCCACACCCATGTGTCAGCCATTGCAGTGCACACCTTCACCCGACAGGTAGATATGTTTCCCTACATGGAGGGGTGTCTGTGGGTGGTAAGCCATCACCACAACTCACAACACGGCCCCCACTCCCACAGACCAGCAAGATGGAGCACCCCTTCCTCTCATAACCATGTGGTAGCCATTGCATTGCTCCCTCCAAACCAACAAGTAGGTAGACTACTGTACAGGGCGGGGTGTCTGTAGGCATGAGGACTGTACTACGACTAACATTTGGGACATGTCACGTAGCAGAGGAACAGTAGCACTGCTCCCTGTCATAATCATGTGACTAATGTGCACACGGACATGAATTACAGAGTCATAGCCCACATGAGCCATCTCAAATACAGTAACACGTAAGGAGTCACGTCTGCATGCACAAGTCTCACTGGAGTACTGACCCACATGGCATGCACTGTGCCAGTCATCACACACATCAGCAACACCATTGAAGTCTTGTCCATGTAGTCGTGTCTGCGTGTTCCGTTGACATTGTACAACATCACCCATGTAAGTCTATCTTGTCTCAATGTAACAGAGTGGAACCCCAGTAATGTCACATACACCACTGGACCCATGAACCACACAGCTACACAATGCACATTCAAAATCTCATCCATCTCATCTTTCAGCCCCAGTGTCATGAAAGGTATATCATCTAAACAGTTGTCCCATATACAGTAGTTCAGCAAAGATTGCTGCTGATGACCAAAAATGTGTCTGCAGTGTCTGAAGCGCACGTCACACTGTGATTTACAACATATCTAATATAGTCAACACCCCAAGAGCACTGCATTGCTGCACATGGCTGAGAGTAGCACGCACACCAAGGAATTGTCCCATCTGCAATACGTTGTGTGGCACACAAACATTACTCACTCACTACAATGCTTGCAGTGTAATGTCCCTAAATGACAACAGTGAGCAGATATGCTGGGTATGTCAGACATACACACACCTTTGTCTCTGTAGTGTTGTGTGGCCAAAACACATGTCCCCTTCTGCACCCATATGTCACAGTATGTACCACAAAACCATATTTCATATCAAAAGCATTGATGGAGCTGTACTCCTTTTCCCATCTGCGTTTCTAAGCGTTTGATTTGAACCCCAAAACCATATTTCACCTCAAAAGCGTTGATGGGGCTGTACCCCTTTTGCCATCTGCGTTTCTAAGCGTTTCATTTGAACCCCAAAACCATATTTCATCTCAAAAGCGTTCATGGGGCTGTACCCCTTTTGCCATCTGCGTTTCTAAGCGTTTCATTTGAACCCCAAAAACATATTTCATCTCAAAAGCGTTCATGGGGCTGTACCCCTTTTGCCATCTGCGTTTCTAAGCATTTCATTTGAACCCCAAAAACATATTTCATCTCAAAAGCGTTCATGGGGCTGTACCCCGTTTCCACCAAAGCCACAAAATGTAGGGGTATTGCAACACACACCGATTGGCATTCCAAATCCGTCCCATGCCATATGCACCCATCACACTATTCCATTGCCTTGATCACGCACACACATTGTAGAGCCATACACACGCATCTGGGAAATCAGTGCACAACTGTGCACAAACTGTGAATGTCAGACATCTAACACAAACCTTGCAAGGTGCAACGCAATAACCTTTCGTCTCTGCCCCACAGGTGACGAACAGCATGATGCTGGAGAGGGAGACAGCAGCCATCACAGCCAGTCCACAAGCCCTCCACCCGGACTCACGGATGTGGAAGACCTGGACACCTCTTCGGACGAGGACTCCCGACCAGGCACATCTGGTGTGGCAGGGCGCAACCGCTCCCCAGGACCCCTCCTACCCACCAACCCATCTCCCAGGGCTGGTGACCAGTCCCAGGCCCCTGCTGCCACGGTCATTGCGGCCACCACCACCGCCGCAACCACCACCACCACCAGGGCCTCCCTGACCACTCACCCTGCGCAAGGGGTGGTACGCACGTCGACATCGACCCTGGGAGCCAGAACGAGGCCCCGGGTAACCAATGTGGCAAGTGGGCAGGTCGGTGGCAGCAGTTCAGGTGGGAGGAGCAGGGTCAGGCCAACGCCATCAGAGCCTGGGAGCCAAGCCCTGCCGCAAATCGCCAGAGTCCTTGGGGCCTATGAAGAGGCCCAGGGACAATGGGCCCAGTCAGCTGCCGATACGCGGGAAGTCCTTGGGGTGTTGAGGTCCATGGACGCCCATATGGGCCAATTCGTGACCCGTATGGGCCAACTTGTCGACCTCATGGGCCAGCTAGTGGTGGTGGTGAGGGCCCAATCAAGGCCAACCACACCACCTCCGCCACCACCTGCTGGGGCGCAGGGTCGTGCAACATCCAGTTCCCCTGCGTCCACAGCAAGTGGCAATCCTCAGCCACCACCAGCAGCCCACAAACACAACCCCCCCCCTCTCAAACATGGAAGGGGTCGTCCGAAGAGGAAACAGGTGTCCAGAGATGACTTCGCACGCTCCAAACGCCAGTGAGTCAGCCAGCCACGGTGGCCATCTACTGCATTCACTTGGACTACTATCCTACCCCACACTGCCATGTGAATGGCATGTGTCTGGCGGACTGTGGACCCAGAACAACATGGGTACACCTTGACCATCACGCGGACATGACCGTCAACTCATTGTTTCAGCATGCACCACTTTTGTGATCACCTTGCCCACAATCACGTCACCGCTTAAAATAAATACACCTGGATCACATTCTGTTTTATCTGCTCTGTGTTTAAGCAAGGATGTGCAACCGTCACCATGATCAGAAATGCATATGGAGTGTGGTATGTCGATAGGCCAGGAGAGGCTGTAGGGACCTAGGGGTGAAAAACAGAACAAGAGTCCATTGAATGTGTGTGTCACACACTCATCACACGGTACTTGTCATCAAGTTTAAGCAATGTACACACATCTCACAGAGCAACAGGGCACAATGCTACAGCCACTGTCAGTGGCATACTACCCTGGACATGGACCATTGCCACACAGCACTCAGTGAACAATAGGCCGCCGTGACAATGCACACATACACCTACACAACTACAGCAACATCAGCCGTCGTACATGGTCACTCACCGTCAAGTGAAGTAGCGGGCGATGAGCTGCTGACGCTCGTTCACTGCTTCCTCCTCTCCACTGTCCTCGTCACTGGACACGGCTTGGTCTGCAGGCGGCGGCCCTGGCTGATCACCGTCATCCACTATCAGGGGATCTGCCTGCGAATCGCGAGATTGTGCAGCATGCAGCATGCCACAACTATCTGGCACACCTTCTGTGGGGAGTATGCCAGTGCACCCCCGGTGCGGTCCAGGCATCTGAATCTGGACTTCAGGAGTCCAAAAGTCTGCTCCACCACACGTCTGGTCCTCCCATGTGCCTCATTGTATCTGACATCAGCTGGTGTCCTAGGATTACGTAGTGGGCTCAGCAGCCAAGGCCCGTTAGGATATGCAGAGTCACCTGGGTGTGAGAAACACAGAGAATCGTTGCAATTCCAACAGGATACAAGACAGCATGTCACACCCAGCAAGCTACACGAGTATGCATACTCACCAACAATCCATGCACGGTCCGGTTGAAGATTGGTCATCATTCGTGGGAGGATGCTATGGCGCATGATGTGCGAGTCATGGGCGGATCTGGGAAACTTCGCACACACGTGTGTGATAATCATGTCCGCCAGGCACACCACTTGCACATTCAGGGAGTGGAAATGTTTCCGGTTCCTATAGATGTGCTCCATGGCCTGTGGTGCAACAAGGCCAACATGGGTGCAATCAATTGTACCAACAACGTGGGGGATGCGTCCAAGGGCATAGAAAGCACCCTTCACTGCCGCCAAATCACGAGCCCTGGGGAATCGGATGTACCGGTTCCTGTAGAGCATCATAGCTGACAGGACATCCCGTAGCACCATGCTGAACATGGGCTGAGACATCCCACCTCCACTGCCCACCGTGTGTTGGAAAGATCCGGTTGCGAAAAAATGCAGTGCAGCCATCACCTTAGCCGTGGGGGTGAATGCTGTAGGATACACCCTGCGAGGACGAAGGTGGGGTTCCAACATTGCACATAGGTGATGCAGGGTGGGTCAGTCCAGACGGAATTTCTGTATAACCTCCACATCCTCCATGTCTGCCAGCAATTGGTAGGGGCGATGTATGTTTGGTCTCCTCCTAGGACAGATGGAAGTGGACACATGTCAATGCAACACACCACATGGCATTTTCACATACACAAAACTAAATTTACTGACAAAGCAATAGAATCACAGAACAGTTGACAAGTAGGGACAGCACAGCTACAATACTCTTACACAGGTCCCCTTACCAATAGCAATGACCACTGACACAAACCATTGCTATGAGCATGCACATGGGGATTTAGGCCATAATAGCTTGAAAGGCATGATGATGATTTCAGACTGCATATGTGGGAAGCGGCAACACCACGGCAATATACCTAGCTGCTGTGCCTGACACAGCTTCCGAGGCTGGGTGAGTATGGCACACACCAACAACACAATGTACACAGGCTGAGCGGCCCAAACAAGTGGGTCCTGTTGCACAACGGGATATGAGACAGTCAATGATGTCCCTAGTTCACCCAATGTACAGCACTGTACGTATCACACCTCCAACACACATTGACAGGTGTACACATTGACAACGCCATGACAACACAGCTGTGTGAATGCAAATACACATCACAAGTGACACGTAACGTTGCACGTGCCAAGTGGGAGATGTACATTGAGAAATATGGCATGTGTGTGCATATGCACATCCCATGCTCCCATGCTAATGTGTACATGATGATGTGCCAACAGACATGTGGAGGCTGAGCACTGTCCGACAATGCCTATGCACACAGCATGAAGTGGCCCTGTCTAGTGTGGACATGCTCCCACACACAAATCATGGCCACACCTGCAAATGCATGGCGCACATTAAACTGTGGATTCCACATGGCACCAGCGGACTGTACCCGCCATGGACCAGGCCCTTGAGGCCAACTCTAATGGCCCTCGCGGTTGCATCCTGCGTGTTCGACTATAGAGGTAAGCGTACCGGGACAGCTCGGAGCAGGCCATTGTGTGCATTTGAAGTAGGCAGACATGGTACACCAATTGCAGCAGCTTGGACCCACTGAAACAGCTCCAGGGGGCTATATGAGTGTGGGAGGGAGACCGGCATTACCACAGCTTCCAGGGACTGCTGCCTGGCATCCCTCAACAACACCTGCTGCTGCTGCCACCTGTCCACCTTCATGTCGACGACTCTGAAGATATGTCCAGGTCCACTCACTAGCGAGGAGCTGGAGATCCTGGATTCTGAGCTCCACGCACACTGCCCAAGGCTATTTCTTGCAAAAGTTGTGTGTGTAAGACAACTACAGTGTGTGTGGGAGTGCATGTGGGGGACACACATGTCGTTGATCCGCAGCAATATGAATCAGAGCCTGTGGGGTTCCAACATGCAATGCTTACCATGCTTACTACAGGTGGAAGGGGTATGTAGGCTCTCTGGCGCTTTCCCATGCATGTCCCTCCCGAGTGGTGGTACATGGCATTTTCATGTCAGACATCCAGTGACGCAGCCACTTGGCAATGCAGGACTCAGGGCAGTTATTGCTTGTGTGAATGGCTGGCTGGGTCCCTGCTGGCCTTCTCAGTCTCAGCAGACCTGGGCTGCACATCCTAGAAGGAAACAACACTGACTGTACAGTGGGTTACATGTGTCTTTTGTTCACAACTCTCCGGAAATGCGCAAACTCAGCCCTGTCGATTGAACCCTCCAGGCCTTGTGATAGGGATGTGTGTGAGAGATAGTGGCACTGAATGTGACCTCCATTGCAGGGTGAGCCATTCACAGGGCGAGTACGTTGAGGGCTGCGCAGTGTTGGACACAGTGAGTCCACCCACAAAGATGTGTTGCCTTGTGATCTATGTGTTGGTCTACCTGACAATGGACAGTAGATGTGGGCAGACTACACATTGCTCAATGTGCTGGCATCCTGCATGGGAATGGGATGGACAGGTACTGTGTACACACTCCCACCAGCATGCATTCACGTGTGGTGTACACATGCTGTTATGCCATGTCCGATTACTTCTTGGCTCTGTTACACATTTCTGAGTATTTTGGATGGCTCAGCATCATGCCACTGTGATTGGTGGATGTGGGTGATGATGAGAAGTGTATGAGTGATATTTCAACCCTCTTGTGTACCATCTCTGCAGTTGGAAGTCCTCCAGCCCAAGGCCTTGTGATGAGCCATTGCATCCAAGTTGATGCCTCTGTGTATGTGTAACCGACAGTGCAGCCAATTCCACAAAGGGTGTGACGTCATCTGCCGGATGTGCGACTACGTGGCGGAGACGAATCAGGGGATGCCCCCTTGTATTGTCAGGTTAGCACGGCGCTACATTTCACCACTAATGGTCTGCATCTTGACAGTCACACAGCCTGTGCCGGATGCACGTTTGTAGGGGCATCAGCAGCAAGCAAGTGTACAGTATTGTGGGATGGTGTCTTTTGCTGTGAGAGGCAGCATGTGTCCACAGCCTACCCATAATCTGGGTAATGTGATGTATGTTTTGTGATGCAGTGGGTTGTAAGTGTACTCTGTGCTGGGTGCATCTGACATGCATATGCGATTCCTGAGGGTCAAGATGTAATTTGAGCACTCTGCATTGTCAATGCATTCAGAGTCGTAGCCCTCAGGAACAACCTGTAGTAGGCTGGAGTGGCAATTCACATGTATGTTTGAGGCACTGTGCCTACTCTGATTTCGTTCGGACATATGTGTGCGATGCCTCACCTCATATTCCTGGTACTTACACATCCGGCACACTGTGCAACAGTAGTTGTGCTCGTGCGAACGACAGGTGGATGGCATGGGCTCATGACCATTGTGGACTGTCATGTTGCAGTCTGTGTGAGTGGTGTTCCATTCTTCTCCATGCAGGTATGTCCTTGGCCTAATTACGTAGTGGTCAGCCTTGCCACCATCAGGACAGTGGGTGTGCACACAGCGATTTGTGGCTATGGTCGCAGGCTGACACAGGCCGGGTGTTGTGCTATGTGCACAACACATGTGCCACTTATTAGCGGCTTCATTTTCTGTATGCCAGCCATTACATGTTGATTGTGGTGGCTGTATACAATTGCACAGGTATCGTGCAACATGTGGATTTGGGAATGTTCTGTGCTGCTTCCCTTGCACATGTCTGTTTAATTGATGCCAAATGAGTGAGGCCACCTCGCTCTCTCTCATGTAGCATCTCCCGTGGGTGCTGAGGGACAGGGGACGGTCAACAGTGGTGAGGCATCGGATGAAGCAGCTGCACAGGAGCTGAGTGAGACAGATGTGACCAGCGCCTCGGAGGGGCCAGACGTGTGCTGGATGAATCAAGGGCCGAGACGGCAATTTCTGCGTCATCTGAGGACAGAGGTGATGCATCCATGTTTGCTAGCACAGGGGACGTGGACTCTGGCTCCTCTTCAGCCACGCGGAGGCCAATGCCCGCCCTCCCATCTACTTCCACTGGTGCAACACGTGTCGGCACAAGGATGAAGGATAGAGTGTCCTTCACACCAGGCACAGCTGCCCCTGCACATGTGACCCCTGCTGCCCTCAGTGCTGGGTCTGTTGAGCTTGTGCGGCATCTCTGCGTGGGGCAGAAAGCTCTCCTCAATTACTTCATTGCCCATGACATCACCTTGCCGCATGTGACATAGTTCATGGAGGGCCTACATGTACGCGTGGGTGGGCTACACCAGACTGTCCAATGGTTGTCCTCCCCAGTCAAGGTGGGCCTTCAACTGGGCCAATCTCAGGCTGACATTCCTGACCCTTTCTCCACACCCCTGGAAAGTGGCACATCTGACAACAGCAGGGCACGAGTCCTAAAAAATAGAAGTGGGGGGACGCTGACGTCACGACAGGAAGTGACATCACAAATGGTGGCTTGCACCGTCAGACTCATTGCCCCCCTCGCTCACCCCTTATATGCCATTGCATCAGAGAAGCCAGCGCGTGCACCAGCAGCTCCGATCTCGCCCCAGAGAGGCCAAAGAGTGAATGTGTGGCTCCATTTGCTCCAGTTATCGAGCTCGCGGTAAAATAAGTGGGGGGACGCCGTCCACCCGCGTGGTACCCCGACTCGAGCCCTGGACAACAGTGACAATGCATGACAGTCTCCGGAGTCCGGATACACCACATGCAACACACAGAAGCTGTAGCTGCCCTAGCGGGCCAGGCCGCAAACACCATCCCAGACGAAAGGTAGACCCACCGCGGCGCGCATAGTCATTACATCCGCTGCCATTGACAAGGTTCCCATAGAGTGAGATATGGGCCTCAGGGTGACGGGCCTCCGAGCCATCCCCCGCCAACGAGTGTCATGCAACTCACACATATCGCAAAGCCAATAGGACACTTTGCCTGCACACCAGGGCTCGAGTCGGGGTACCACGCGGGTGGACGGCGTCCCCACACTTATTTTACCGTGAGCTCGATAACTGGAGCAAATGGGCCACACATTCACTCTTTGGCCTCTCTGGGGCGAGATTGGAGCTGCTGCTCGCGCGCTGGCTTCTCTGATGCAATCGCATCTAAGGGGTGAGCGAGGGGCGGCAATGAGTCTGATGGTGCAAGCCACCTTTCGTGACGTCACTTCCTGTCATGACGTCAGCGTCCCCCCACTTCTTATTTAGGACTTGTGCCCTGCTGCACACTGAGAATGTGTTGCCTGCGAGATGTGACCAGGAGAAGGGCGCCATGACCTCCCACCCACCAAGCTCCACTGCCATCCCGTGCCCTGGGTAGCCTGTGCAGGTGGACAATGTAGGGGTACACCTGGAGGACAGGGGATGTAGGTGCCTTGGCAAGGGCCTGGCAGACGCACAGCAGTATCCAGCATGTCCCCAGAGGGAGGGCTAACGTCTACACCTGATGCAGCATTGATCGTGTGCCCACCTGTTGTGCCCACACGAGTTCACATTCATCCCCAGACAGGTAGGCTTTCCAAATACCCAACACAGTGGAAATCTACCCCTCCGGGATCCTCCCCACACAGTCTGTTTCAACACTGCATGAGTGCACCTACCCGTGCCACCCACCCACCTGGGCCAAGCAGCCCTCCCGCTTCACATGCCACATGTGTGTCTTCCACAGTTGTGCTTCTCTCTCAGGGGCGGACCTTCAACTGTCCCGTAGCACACAGACAGCACCGAGTCGGACTGGCATCCTGTTTGAATGGTAGGCACCCTCACACAACTACCTGTGACACAGTGGTGGCTGTAATGGCTATTGTGACTGCCATGGCAGTGTTGCTGGCCATGGCAGGGTACACTCACACACAATGCATACGCAGCTTTTCGTATCACTACTCTGCACATCGGACTGGCCACTGTCCCTGGTGTTGAACAATATTGCCGCCTGTCTATGTAATCTGTGACTGGATGCTGTTGTTCCTGTAGTCGGTTGTGTCTGTGTAGTTGCTGATTGCAGTTGTCACTGTGTGTGCATAGTTAAGTGAGGCACATGCCGTGTATGGTACCTCAACAATTGCAATGTCTGGTCTCACATTCCAATGTGTTTTACACGTGGCTGGGACTTCACTTCTTTCAGACTCTGCTACTTGTGTGTGTGATGAAGAAGTATTTATGTGACACGGATTGTCTGCATGTATTTGGTGGTATTTCTGGGAAAATGTATACGTGTCATGTTTGCGTGCAAGCAAAGCACAGGGTGTGAGTCTAGCCACAGGATGACAGGTAGCATGTGCAGAGTGTGCGGGTATGTGTGAGCTTACTTTCTGGGTGGCCAGCAGTGTAGGTGTATGTTAATCTTGTGATGAACATTGAGCCTGGGCACATGGCTTACTTTCAATGTGTGCATTTGGGAGGTGTAGGTGTGTGTGGTGTGAAGGGTGTGACTTTGGGGTAGTGTTGGTGTGTGTGTGTGCGCTCTGGCAATGTCGACTACACACATGTGTTACCCAGGGGCATGGTGGGTGTTTGTATCCGTGTTCAGGTCTGTGAATGTGAGCACATGTGTGTATTGTATGTTGCACAGTGTGCAGTGTGTGGGTGTGTCCTTGCAGTTCAGGATGACTCCTACTTAAATATGTTTTGGCCATTGTGGGTCTGCAGGGTGTGTGACTGTCAAGATTGTGCCTTGTTTAATTAAGCATGTATGTGAATTTCTGCAGTTTGTACTCACTGTGTAGACCTGCCCACCCACACTGATATCGTGTGTGTGTTTTGTCATGCATTGCTGTAGCATGCTTCTTGCGTGGCTCCTAATTTTGCTTGATGAGTGTGATGTCAGACTGTGAAGGTAATTGTACACATATGTAGGACTGTGCTTTGTAGTGACCAGGCCGTCAGTGTTAATGTGATGATCTGTTGGGCCACGTCAGAGTCTGACAAGCCAAGGCCCACGACCTCTGGTATTTCACTAGGTCCACTGTGGCGGCAACTCATATGCATTGACATCCAATGACACTAGACTACATGGTCATCTCACGACTCTCGTGTACTTCACACACTCTCATCCTCTCTCATTCGTACTTGTCTTCGATAAATGATTCTACAGAGTCACATATTTGCTTCAAGGCATGTATTTGAACTTACTTCCTCTGTGATGCAGTATAGTGGACACTACTGGCAGCGAAATGCATGTGGAGGATATACTTGGCATGATTACACATACAATAGGGGGTACAGGTAGATGTGATTAGTTGTTGATTGTGGAATAAAGGCTTCAGAGTTACAACTGCCTTGCCCTTGCTACTCTACAGTACATTTGCTCATTACTGAAGAGCTCTAGACTTTGACACAGACAGTATTCATTTTGCCTACCAGACAGCTTGACATCATAGGCACAGTACATCTCAGTTCCATGGTACAGGATTACTACAATAGTGACTCCGACACACCTGCGTCAGAGGTGACATCAGAGCATGAGCCTACATGCACGCAGCAGCGTCTCACAAGTTGTTGCAATGTGGTGGCTAATGAACATGACACAATAACTAGGACCATGTTGTAGGGGGTTGCATTTGTTGTCCATGCAAAAGTCCTGGCACGGAAGTACAGACGAAGGTGAGGTGACAGTTCTCACGTAATACAGCAGACAGATAAGTGTGCACTGACAGGTGCATGTGTTCAGGTGCGCAGAATACATATTATAGCATAGTTGTTCATGCAGTATTGGCCACGTGGTTACTGTACACAAGTCCCATACCTCTGCCTCCCCCTGTTCATGCAGAGACACGGGATATGGTGAGGAACAGAGTGCATGTCCCGAAAATTTCAAATGTCATGGCAGTGGAGTTGATGGTAAGGTGTTTGTTGCAGATTGTATGGTATAGTTGTTGTACAGCTAACTGCCCACTCCGTGCGAAAGCCAAGCATAGGTACGGTGTTGAACATCAATGTTCAATTGGGGGTATTGAGTCGGGGACCCATGAATTGACAAGTTGTCAGGTATGCGATACCTTCCAGCAGAGCATCCCTCGCATTGGTGGTAAACATGGATGACATCCAATGAAGCGGATGGTGGGTAGCAATGTGTTCATCGTAAGTTGTCCCTTGTAGAAGCATGATGGGACATGTTGGATGACATTCGATGAAACTGTGATCCAGAATACGTTGTGTGGAGGCACACTGGTCCCATTGCAGTGTGTGTCCGATTGCAGCCACATACGCCATGCCCACATACACTGAACAGATCCTGTCGTGGGTGTCCAGGGGTGCAAACAAGTGTACCAAGTCCGCCTTTGGACATGCCGGGTTGGAGAGACATAAATCCACAGGCCAGTGGAACGGACACCTCCGACAGTAGAAAACGGGGATGACGCAGCTGAACATTGCAATGCGGTAAGTTACTCGGTAACTTACATTCAGCATAGCCAGATTTGCACAGCCCACTATCTGTAGCAAGCTGTCACTGTACAGCTGCATCTGTCCGGCGTAGTTGAGAGGCACTGGTGCAACAGCCATTTTGCTACAAGGTGATGTGATGGCGTGCTCCGGCTGCCTGAGCAGTCAGCAGAGTGCAACCTCCGACGATGCTGGGAATTCTGGAATGGATGTACGGCGGCAGGACTTGGGGTATAGCTTGGGCGGAGGACACAGGCCCTCATCCCACATGCTTCAATGAATGGTTAAGGCCAGTGGTGTCTGACTCTTTCCAAATTACTTGCATTTGACCCACAAGGAGGAGTGGTATAATTGTATTTTGTAGAATTATCTTTCTTTCATGTTAGGCGCTATCTGCCAGTGGAAGGTTTACTCTGCATGGCTATGTTTGGCTTCTTGTTGGTACAATGGCTCCATTCTCCTGCAAAATTTGTTGCAATGTGATTTCAGAGTAGGAATGGAAGGCCATTCATTGCTATCTGGTCTCCCGTGTGTGGGTGGGACACTCCGTTGCCGCTGTACATTGAGGCTTCTGTGTGGGTGTAGTAATTGGGAACACCTGTTCTCAGGCAGCAGGGTTTTTCTATTTTGTACATTGCATGGCTTGATATTGCGAGCAGGATGGAATAGGTATTTTTGGATGAGACTGGCGTGCCTTTTGCGGGCAATGTCCATATTCTGCGCTGTTATGTAGCAGCCGCCTTGTGCTTCTCCATGTTTTGCACACAAGGGTGTGTCCTATTTTGCCATCACATTACTCCCCTGTTCGGGACACTTGTGTGACATCCAGTTGACAACTGTGAGTTGTCGGTTGGGGACATGTTTGATGCAGGAAGGCCACGTGACATGTGCCTTCAGGGTGGGGCTGGTGTGTGGGGTGTGTAGTTGTGACCCTGTGGTGTTTGTGTGCAGCCCATGCGTGGCGCTGTCGTTGGCTTCTGCGTTGTGCGCATGTGTACCTGCGTCATCGCCACTGCGCTGCGGTGCCGTGACGGGGACGTCACTTCCTGGTCCCGGGTAGTGGGTGCCCAGGATGTTGCGAGTTGTTTTATTTTAACAGGTGGGACATGTGTGTGTACAGTGGTGGATGTGTCCTGTCCACACAGGGGTGCCTGGGGGGGCCATGTACAGTTTTTCCGCACTTGCATTGTGTGCAGTGTTTGCGTGCCCTTGTTGTGTGTCTGCCTACCTGCGTCGTCGTGGCGCGTTCACTCCTAGGTGGTGCATCAGGTACATCATGGGGATGGCCTGGAGAGCAGGATTCATTTCGGGGTGGGCCGCCTTTTTGGTCTCCGAACTCAACAGTCGGTTTCCGCCTTGGTATCTCGTGCGGTGTCTCTTTGCCGGTGAGGCTGTTTGGTTGTGGCATCGTAATTTGGACGCCGGGCGGTACGTCATTTCGTCGGACGGTGTGTCTCCATTGGCTCGCGCCGCTACGTAGACGGGCGCACTTTGATGGCGGGCGGCGTTGCAGGATTACGGGCGGTGTTTGGCTGAGTTTTCACATCCTAATTTGGCGGGCGTGTGGGCCGTTGCTGGCGGACGGTAACTAGCGGTTTTTGCCTCCGACAGCACGGCGGTAGTGCTTCCGCCCGACATCGTAATGGGCCCCTAAGTGTTTACTTTTTATTTTAAATTAAATTGGATTTCATTTTTAATATTTTATGTTTTTGGTATATTTAAATATGTATACATACATTTTTGTTAATATTATATTAATTACGATTTTTAAAATTATATTATCATTTAAAATATTAGTTTATTTATATATGTATGTTCATATATATGTGCGTATGTGTGTGTTTACATTTTTAAAAGTTAGATTATTTATTATATTTGTTAAAACATACTTTTAAATATATTTTATTTTCATAAATTAATGTTAGTATTTAATATATGTTTAATTTAAATTATATATATTTAAACATCGATATTTAATACAACTATATTATTGTAAACAATATTTTTTCTCTATATTTTTGTCTTTTACCTTTTTAAGTATAGGCAGTCGATATTTTTGTATTCTATATTTTGTCCTCGATATTTTTTTCTTCTATATTTTTTTCCTCGATATTCTGTCAGTGAACCATGCGGATGACGCTGTTTTAATTGCCCTCACTGCCAGAAGTTTGCAGCGGCTTCTAGATCTTTTTGATGGTTTTATGGGTAGTTTGGATTTACTCACTAATTTTAAAAAGTCTCATGTTATGTAGGCCCGGGCGGAGTCCGCGTAGCCGCGCTATGCAGAACTTCTTGATTTGTAAAAAAACTCTGCCGCACTACGCAGAGTTCCACACATGGGCAGAGTTCACTTGTCCTGCCCGTTCGTGTGACGTTTCCACCATACGGCAACGCGAATTGCATTTTCGGGTGGAAATATCACACGAACTGCACCACGTGATGCTCATGGGCATGGCCATCTTGTTTCTCACTCTGATTATGGTGCTGGGGCCTACTTTTTCATCCTTCCTCAATCTCTGTAATCCTTGTCTTCTAAAACTGTTTTCCCATCTTTTTTATTTATTTTCTTACCCTCTGTCTTTCTGAGTGTGTATTTTACATTTTTTTCTACTTTCTTGTGTGCTTTTTGTGAGTTTTGTTCTTTTTTTTCACTTTACTTCCTTCCTAATGTTTTTTACCTTCCTTCCTTCTCATTCCTGTTTCTGCATTTTCTCTCTTCTGCCCCCAGCACCATGACAGATAAGGGTGCCCCAAAAAGGCTCACAACAAGGAGCCACCTTCTTTGCAGAAGGTGGCGCCAGGAAGGGGTACAGTCCCATGCTTTGTTTTCCGAGGTGGAGGTGGCAGTCCTGTTTTTTTTACATCCAGCGCCACCTCCCATCCACCCTGGTAGCAGGCGGCATGGGTACGGACTCCGGGAGCACCAGCAGTGCTGGGCGAGGGTGCGCAAGGCAGAGTATCACTACTCTGGGGTCCGGTGTACCCGTAATCAGCTCACACACTGACATTCTGGACTGAGAGCAGGATCTCTGGACCTGCCAGGGGTTGACGTTGCGGTGCTCAGTGAGTAGCTAATTATTAATATTATTATTACTTGTGCGTTCTATGCTATTGCTAATATTTTTTTCCCAAAAAGCAGGCATGCTGCTTACATGCAGGTAAGTTAAGTTTACAAATATTATGTGGTCGTTATTTTAGACAGGTGCTTGGCACTACCTAATCATACTTGTTGCTGCTTACTTGGGCTGAATATGTAAGGAGTAATGCAGAGACTCCTTTGTCCTGTCACTAAGATAGTAGTAGATAGTGTTAGTAATTTAGCGCCACGCGTCCTCTCACTTAAGTTCTTAGAGCCTTTTTTGTAGCTCATACAGTGACAAGCAACCAATTTGGTGTATGCATGTGTCCATCTATGCATTTAAAGAAAAAATGCAGACTTAGGGAATTGGCCCGTCAAAGGGGGTTGAGACTGCGAATCAGATGAGAAGAAGCAAACATCATTCGTTGCAATTTATTAGTAATTCCAAGATCTAGTTTACTAAATTTGGAATAGGGCTAAGTAGGTTTAGGACATTTGAAATAGGATAGGATGGTCCGCGATACTACTAATAGTCGGTCTGATTTAGAAAAGTTCAACGTTATTGTGATTGCCTTTGCCAGTCAAAATTACTTTTGGGGAGATTATTTATTTACCACCAATCTTTTTTTGTCTTTATTTTTTACATCAGCATCCAGGGGCAAGAAGAGGTCGGAGGCGGGTGAGGGAGCTGGATGTGCCTACCAGTCCCAACGTTCCTCTGCCGATGGCTCTGCTGGCCCCAGTAAGTCCTCCTGTTGTTAACATTAATATTTATTTCCCTAACTTTTACAGCTCCTTATTTTGAATTATTTCTACCCGTTTCCTATTTTTTTTCAAAAACCTCTTCGATCTATCCATTTCTAAATTCTAGTTATCCCTGCTTTATCCTATTTACTTATTTTCTATATTCCTAGTGTCTGTACTTTACTTCAAACTGTCTCTGTACTAGTCTGCCTGTAGCTTCCTTTCTTCTGCTTTGTCAGTCAGCTTTCCCTCTCCCCTTATATTATAGTTTGTGGACTGCCTAGTGGTGGTACTGTAAGACTCAGAGAACCCATTGGTCACGTACTACTACTACTACTACTCTGCCGTGCAGACTGTATGCCCAAGTAAGGTATTCTATGCATGTTTGTTGAGATGAGAAGGCTTTCTTTTACTTTCTCATGCTCAATCAGTAAAACAAGAGAGTGGCCATAGTCACGTAGGACACCCCAAAGTTGTGTCTTCTTAGGTAGGCCTAGTATTATTAGCAGCAGTTGGTGAACTGGTGACCGTGCACCATGGCTGGAAGGAAGTATGAGCAAGATGACCCCATTGCATTTGACAACCAAGACCATATGTCTAGTTGTCCACTCTTTTATTTCTTTTTAAAAACTCAGATTCATCAATAACTCTAGCCACTCCTTTACAGTTTGTCTTGAGGCTTTTCAAAAATTGGCACCAACAAAACACCCAACCTGATATTTTTGATAGAAGATACTGTCTGTATCCAAAATGTAGTGATGTGTGTGGTGTATTTTTCTATAAAAAAATGAATCTAAAAAATGTGTAATGTTTTTTCTAGATGCACCTACCACCAGTCCTGGGGCCAGATGTGACGGTGCCAGCCAGTCAGCAGATGCGACAGAGGTAGGGGGTGAGCCAGCAGCAGTGGCGGGCGGTGGTAAGTCATATTGGTGGCTTATTCACAATTAATTATATGCTCACTGCAAGGGTGTACTGTTGACTTGTGAACAGTTGAACACACCACTCTTTACATAGCATATACAGCGGATGTTGTGTTGAGTAACTAATGGCCTCTTCTATCTTCAACTCAGCAGAGAGAATTTCATGCAGACCTTTAACAATGGTGGGTTGATGGAAAAGGGAAAGAAGGATGGAAGGAGAAAGGACGCGTGAAATTTAATATGACTGGAAGAGAAGGATGCGTGGGTGAAAGGATGAAAATACTATAGGTGGCGGATAGAATGCATTGGCGGGTGAAGGATGGATGAAAGGGTATATGGGTGAAAGGATGCCTACCTAGGTGGGTGAAAGGAGTCCTCCGGTGGGTATAATGGGTGAAAGGACACATGGGTGGGTAAATGACAAATGAATGTTCGTGAAAGGTTTTTTGAGACAGAGGGTCATGTTTGGATGGATGGATATATGGATGGATGGATGGTTTTCAATGGTGACGACTGGATTGAGAGAATGTAAAAACTTAGGGCCTCATTACGATGTTGGTCACAAAACAATCTGACCGACTCCTTGTCAGAATTGTTTCCAACCGATATGTGTTCGGCGAGTCTGGCCGACCGATTACGATGGTTCTGAACACTGTTCGGTCAGACTCCCATTGACTTCAATGGGAGCCTGTGTTCCAACTGACAACCCAGGCTCCCATTGAAAAAAGGGGTGGTAGCGGAACACCTTGCACCCTGTGGTGGGCACCCCATGGTGCCTGCCACACTGTGCAAGGTTTTAAAGGGGGGTCTCTTGGGTTCCCCATGGGCCCTAACCGGAGGCCTCAGGGTGAAGGGGGGCCTGCTACGGGCCCCCAAAGTCAGTTTCTAACAGGCGATCCATGTCAGACAGACTGATTAACAAAGGCTGTCCGAATCCGACATTGTAATTGCGCGGTCGGAAACGTGGTCCATAGATCTGTACGATTCGGCTTCGACCGACTCAGTTTCTCCGAATGCCGGTCGGAACCAATTCGGAATGGCCGAGCGGTTTCCTTTCCGACCGAGAACATCGTAATTGGTCGGCCGGAATTGTTTCCGTGTTGGTCGGAAACATAGTTTCTGACACGGTTTAGGAAAATCCGACTGCCGTTCGGAGCCTTTCCAACCGACATTGTAATGAGGCCCTTAAACGGTGAGTAGCAAAGCCAAGGGTGAAGAATAAAAATACTAGAAGAGCAATGCAATAATGAATGGAAGAATCCTTGGCAAGAAGAATAAACAGGGGACTAGGGTGCTCCTTTGTAGTGGCGTTTTTCTAACCTTTGCTTGCTTGGAATAAGTTTTATCAAGGTTTTTGATTCAAAGGGTTGAGGCTCACAGTAGTATTCAAGCACAACATATATTATGTATCCTTCCTTCCCACCCATCATCAATCACCTCCCTCCCTCCCTACCCACTGCACTTCGCCAGTGACACCTATGGGTGACCTATTGGCTACATGGTTACATTGGCAGCACTGCATTATTGGCTGTGCAATGTGCGTCTGCCTCAGCTAAAGTGTAGGCCCATTTACAAATTTCATGGCTGTAGGATGCTGGCTCTGTATATACTGTACCAAAGTGAGGTATAGTGTGCACAGAGTCCAAGGAGTCCCCAGAGGTAGAGCAGAGGCTAATTAGGTAAGTGCTTACAGTTCTCTTTGTGGTAGTGTGGGCAAGCAGTTAGGCTAATCCAGAGGGTGTGTTACGCATTTATTGTGTTCACTCAATCAAGACTGATGCATACACTCAGAGACTGACTCCAGACCAATTGGGTAAGTATAAAAAAGGTATACTTGTGTTTTATTTCTAGAACCAAGCAGAACTTGGTACAGGTAGGTAGGTAAAATATACTTTCAATTGTAGACTTTACACAGAAATGCAATTGAGGATGGATTTACAGTTGTTACAGGTTTGTGTCACTTTAAAATGCAGTTTGAATTACACAGTAATTACTTTCAGATTACTTATTAGTTACTTTTGGATTACTTTGAGTACTGGAGTGGTATGTCTAGATACCACACCTTAGGATCTCACAATACACAGTAAGTATGACTTTTTATACTTTGTAATTTACTTCTCTTTTCTCCATACAAACAGCAGTTCAACACTCAGAACATTTTAGGCCCCAAAATCTCTTACCAGGGGTTCCTATGGGAGAAAAGTGTTAGCGGTTTCTCAGGTAAGTACACGACTTACGAGTGGGAGTTTTTGGGGTTAAGACCAAGGTTCCCCAAGGTCTAGATGGGCACTCAAGTTGCACCACCAGCGGCACTAGGGTGGCCAGGTGCAGAGTGCAGGTGCCCAATGTTAGCCAATGGGGCTAATGGGACCTTTGGTTAGGGACTACTGATGAGCAGGCCACTTGGGTGTGGGAGCAAAGCTCCTAGGGTTAAGGTCAGCACTGCATGGGCCAACGACCAGCCCATGAGCTGCACCACCAGCGGCACTGGGACGGCCAGGTGCAGGGTGCAAAAAGGACGTCGGGGACCCTGTGCTTTTCAATGGAGACCTTCGGTTCTGTGAAGTTGCTGCAGGCTCAGGCTGGGAGGCTTCCTGAAGGCGACCACCAGCTGGAGAGGTAAGTTGGGTTCTTGGGGGATGCCTGGACACCGTCAGTTGGGCCACCCAAGGCCGTGGGGACAGGGGTGCAGGGGTGTCTTCTGGCATCGGGTTTTTTTGCCAGTTCTGTTCACGGTTGGGGTGACCCTTCAGGTTGAGGCTGCAAGCGTCTTCTTGAAGCTTGAGGGAGGTCAGGGATCACCAAATCCCAGGTCAAGATCGCTGGGGAGACCTCCTTGTGGTGTTGGGCTAATCGAACTCGGGCCGGGAGCATTGGGTGCAGAGTGGTGCACAATCACAGAGTTGCTGGAATCCAGATTCTGTGGGTGAGTCTTTGCTTGAGCAAATCCGGTGCTCACGGGAGACAGCGTCTGTAAGATGGTTGCAGGGCAGGTCCTCCGGGCATTTGGGGCTGCTGGCTGCTGGGCTTGCTGGGCTGCTTGCTGTAGACAGGTCGTAGACAGGACAGGCCAGTAGGGCTGGGGCCAAAGCAGTTGGTGTCCTCTTCTTCTTCCTGGGTCAGCACAGCTCTTCCATCCTTCTTCTTTCTTCCTCGAATTTGAGGAGGCAAGGTTCAGGGTTGCCCCTAAATGCCAGATTTAGGGGCGTTAAAGGGGTGTTCAGGTTGGGACCAAAGAGTCCCTTCCTTTGTGTGGGTACACCCCCATCTTCAAGATGGAAGGGACTGAGATGTGTGCTTCACCTCTCCCACCTGAGGGGTGGGGTTGGCAAAGGTGGGCACATCTCTCTTCCTAGCTTGGTTCTCCTGCCGATTCTGCTGCCCAAAGTGGGGGCCAGAACCGGTACGAGCCAGTTGCTGGGGGCAGCAAAAGGCAGGGACAGCTTCTAAAGGTGGCAGGCCTTTGGAGCTTCCCCTTCGTGGACCCAGCCCATCCTGGGGGAGGAGGCATGACATCTCTGCCCAGGATGGGCTTTGTTTCCGGACCCAGAGAGCAGAGGCTCTCTACCCAGAGGTCCAGAAACCTGCCTGGTGGTGGCAAATGGCGGGCAGCCATTCGGGAACCACACTAGGGCTGGTCGATTTTCAGGGGGCATCTCTAAAATGCCACCTGAGTGCATTTTACATTAAATCCCACACTGGCATCAGTGTGGGTTTAATGTGCTGAGAAGTTTGTTACCAACCTTCCCAGTTTTTAGTAAAGCCATTATGGAGATGTGGAGTTTGTAATGACCCACTCCCAGACCATATACTCTTTATGGCTTTACTACACTTACAGTGTCTAAGAATGGACTTAGACACTGTAGGGACACAGGGCTCATACCACTGTGCCCTCACCTGAGGGTTAGTGCACCTGCTAGAGGGGTGACTTACCTAGGCCTCTGGGTGTGGCTCGTAGGCATGGCACACAGGGATGTGGGCCATGTCGACTCTTCACTTTTCTCTGAATCAGAACATGCAGCCTACAGTGGCAGTGTGTGGGTGTCAAGGTACAGGGCCTCTAAGAGTGTCACAATAGGTGCTACAGCCCTTAGAAGCCTTAACTTGTCACAGTGGTACCTTTTACAAGGGGCTTAACTGTGGCCAGGGATGTGCCAATTGTAGGTACAAAGGTACAGTCTTGGGAAAGAACTCAGGCCCTGGGAACCTGATTGGCAGGGACCCAGGGCACATCAAGTCAGGTTGCATCAGATGTCAGGCAAAAAGTGGGGGGTAACCATGCAAAAAGGGGCACTTTCCCACAATGGCAATGCGAAAAATAGTTGTGTTTCCCTTCCCTCCTACTGCCCACTCAGTCACTTCCTAGTACATAACTCCTTTCCTAAATTCCTTCTGTCCCAGCCTTCCGTAAAATTTGAAAAGAACATTCTTTGCATTCTCCACTTTCCTCTGCCCAAGTGATATATTTTATTATTGCTTCCATAATGGATTACGTCAGTTCAAATGTTTCCCTTTCAACAATTGCCGAACAAAGTGACTCACTACTAGCAAAAGCCTAGTCACTTGATGATGATGATCAGTGAAACATCTACCTATTCGGCCTAATCCCTCTAATTTACCAGCAGTAGACTAAGTTAATAATTCTTCTCCTTACTGCCAAGCAAATCTATTTTGTTGGAAAAATGTAATGTCAAATGTAGTGACGGCAGGTGAGGCCAGGGAGTAAAGTGAGACTAAGAGTAAGTGCCTTTGCATTTTGAGGATGGGATGAACATGCCAAATACAATATCTTAATCCTTTCCCTGTACTGTGTAGTGCATTGCTTTTCCCAAGGGCAGACAGGAGGATGTCTGTCTGCATTATTGTTTTTATATAGTACCTCACGTGACGTATATCATTCATAGTAACTATTCATCTGCATTGTAGTCAGGGTGAAACTGAGGCATTTAACAGAGCATTGCCATGATAGGAATAATATAATTGTCTAGTACAGCTGCCCCACCTGCAAACAGTAGCAAAGTAAAGCAACACGAGTATGTCTTGGGCGCCAGCTGAGCTAGCATGTCTATATTTATTTAGCTCAACAAGAGAGAGAATACTTGTATACTCCATAGTGCATAATGCCTGAAACTCTAATCACATCTAAATCGAATTGCCCGAGGATACCGGCAAATGTCCTCCTACTGTGCCACTATATAATTGTATGTGTTTTGCTAAGAGCATTGTTTACAATCTGTCTTTTTTCTTTCTTGATATAGCTACTACTGCTGATCTAACACCTAACAGGCAGGAGATAGCAGCCTGGACCTTGCAGAGGAAACTGGAGGCCATCAGGGCTGAGTACCAGCGGCTGGTGGCTTTGTAGGAGGAGGAAGAGGAGGCAGTAGTTGCAGATGCCCCGGGCCCCAGTGCCTCCAGTACACCGTCGCCCCAGTCCAGAGGCAGCCACCTGCCACCATTCCACCACTGCTGCCCCCCCCCCATTTCCGCTCATTTAAGCTCTGCATTATGCAGAGGCTGGTACGCCTGGAAGTCAGGCAGGAGGAACGGATGGAGACATTGGAGAGGCACATTAAGAAGCTCCTAGTCCGCTGTTAGTGCCCTCTTCTGCCCCCTTTTTAATCCTTTTTTGGTGGGTGGGACTTGTTGTGGGGAGAGGGTGGGAATGTGGGATTTTGGGGATTTGGGCACTACTTGGGACATTGGTTGGCTTTAAGGAGAGGGGTGGGCCAGTTGTGGGTTTACTAGTTTATATTTCTTAGGGGAATACATTTTTTATAGTTTTACATTATGATTTCAAACTTTTTTGGGGGGGTTACTGTTTTACTTCACACTGCTGCCTTTGCCACAGCCAGTTTTTAAAATCTGCTGATAATGTAACAACAAAATAGTTATGCGGTACACTCCCTTATCCTACTACTCTCTCCTCGGAGTAACTGCAGTGTGAAACTATATTAACCCCTAAGGACTTGGAAGGGGGGGGTGAATTTCCATTGTATACAGAATGATTGCAGTTCAACAAAGAATCAACCACATTTCTCTAACCTGATTAGATGCAGCGAGGGCTGCATGGCTTCCCAAGGTGCCATGGTGGTAGTAGCAGTGGCGGCTCGCATAGGGCGTGCTGCTGGGCGGTGGGGTGGCGGAGGGGCAGGGTGGGGGCTAGTAAACTCGGACATACGACGGAACGGAGGAAAGTAATTATTACGTTCCTCCGTTCCGTCGTATGTCCGAGCTTACTACCCCCACCCTGCCCTCCCCACCCCACCGCCCCACAGCACGCCCTATGCAAGCCGCCACTGGGTAGTAGTAGTAGCAGCATGCTAGAGCACTAACAGTGAAGGCATCAGAAGCAAGGCCCCATTCCCTCCTAGGCAAACTCAAACTGTATGATAAGAACTATTCATCGCAGGGAACTAAACAAATTGAAATAAAAACAGAGTTAATGATGATATTATATGCAAGCTTTAAAATGAGATAGTCACCAGAGACTAGACTACTAGAACACAAGAAGAGAGACAATAGATAAAATATGATAATTAATGCTAAATTGAATTAATCAGAACATTGGTGAGCTAGTAAAAGTTACAAAATGATGTTCCTCTGAAAAAATATCGAACACTGTGCGTGGGTGGCTAATATAATATTTCCAGTGTGGGCTATACTTAGAGCTGAAGATCCTCGCCCTGCACTGAGTTGGTGTTGCTTTCACCACATCCGCCCCACCAAGTGTATGATCAATTAATAGTGTCAATTATTAAGTCACACCTCAATAAATCACACAGCCGGGCAGAAGAGGGTTCGGGATTTGATGAATGGATAGGAAGGGGGATTTGGGGAAAGGTTTAACAAAGACAAACATTACAAAAGGACAACATTCATTTTGACAATGAGCAGCCGACCATCATAAATCTGTTATGGGAGGAAAAGAAAACGAAGGGATGATTACAGGTAAACCAAACCAAATTGTTAATCTGCCCCAGAGAGACCCAAGCTACATTATATATCAAAATGTTCTGTGGTACAGAGCTTTGAAAGATAGCAAATATATTACAAATCAAATTATCTGTAGGAGTCATGTAAACAACACACACAGTTCTAATGATTGCTAAAAGAAGAAATTATACTGCATTCCTCTTGGACTGTCCATCAATCTTGGGTGACTGGCAGATGCGGTAAGGTAAGCGTGGGTTTGTTATATTGGCATTCCAATATGGCGCAGGGTAAGAGGGCCTGTAGATTGAAAAACAAAAAAGATATTGAAGAATAAAGGAGAAAGAAGTTAAACTGCATAATGAGTGCACCGAGAAGACTCAGACATAGAACAAGAGAGAAGAGAAGAATAGTCCTTTTTTGCACTCATTCATTTTATGCCTGGTGTGTGAACAATTAGGTGAGGGAATTTTACAACCAAAAATCACACAAAAAGTGGCTGCATGTAACTATTGGTATTGGGCTGATCAAACTCGCAACTGTCATGATCATCAGTTCATCATCATGAATCATTACAATAATATGCAGCCTAACAGCACATGCATAATGTGATTTTCATTCTTGACTAAATGTCTGTCTCCAGTTACCTTTAACAACAGGCTCCCCACCCAACCACCACTTAGCTTCAAATTTGAGCCAGACAGCACTGAGCATACACACACCCAGAAACATTGCATTTTCCCAATCAAGTAAAATCAACACACCGCTGTCACCACTCACCACCACTACACAGAGTTGTGTAGGTCTGTTGTTTAACTTTAGGCCACTTCAAAGTCATCATTCAGTGAAGTTGAAAACTTCCTTCTTCTGGTGGCAGTTCTCGAAGTGGTCACGCCCACGCCCTGAGTCATTCCATCATCTCTGATCCTCCTGACTTTGAGTAAGGTATCCAACTCCGTACCAACTGTATCCCGACTCAAATGCAATAGATCAACCTGTAGTACAATTTTATTGTTGCACAACAAGAGAAACATTGAGTCATTTTTTGTGTAGACTAGATATGTGTTTGCGTTATCTATTCTAAAGGGACTGGTTGGGTCGGACTCTTTGAGGAGTATAAAGCAGAAAACAATAAAACAAAGCATTGTGGAGTGAACCCGGTGAAGAAATCTCACTATCTCTCAAAAGAGAAGGAAAAAAAATCACCTTCAGGGAAAAAATGATCAGTTGTCGGTAGGCCACCAACATTGTAAATCATCACAAACACATTAAGCGCAATAGTTACAGATAAACAAACACCCATTGTCACACTGCTTGCCACCACATGAATCATCTCAACACACGTCACAAATTCACAACACACAACAATCACTCAGTGTGCAAAGCATACCATTTACCTGTTCTTTAGGCGTGGTCACCGTGATTGTGGTACATTGCAGAATGCAAATCCAATGTTCACGAAGCAGATAGTCACGGCCCAGGGCTGGAGGCAGGCACACATTTGTTTGTATTCTCTCCATCCAATGCCCTTAAGGGAAATGGGTGTGGGGGGACTTCTTCACTGCACACTGTTGCAACTCCAATCCGGAAATAAAATGTGTCTAAGAGTAAGACGGTGGAGATGAATTTGTCAAGCAGACACAAACAAATAAAATTAAATAATGTTCCCCTAGCTATATATCTTTTTTATTCGGCATCAAAGAAAGAAAGCAAATCAGCGATAGAGACTGTGAGAGAAAGTTCTATGGTTGTTGGCCCAGGCCTAGTAGTCAGGGAAGTAGAGCTTGTCCTCAAACTCTGGAGGTTTGTCCAGAAGTAGGTCATCTAACACACTACTTCCATGACCTGAGTCTCCCTCATCTTCCTCCTGTCGGAGTTCAGCTATGGAGTAATCCGGTGGTATAAAGTGCTGATTCATTTTGATCATGGTTAATCTCTCCACATTTTGGGGTGAGAGACTGGTCCGTCTCACTGTGACAACGGCACCAGCAGCACTGAAAACACATTCAGTGGAGACACTGGCTAACCGAACAAGCCAGATAGTTTATTGCCAGCCTGCTGAGCACTGGCCATTGGCGCCTCTTCCCATACCAATACGCCAATGGGTTTTGTGCAAGGTAGTCCTCTGTTGGGTCATCCAGATAGTCCTGGAACATCCGCTAAATGGTCATTGGTGCTCCAGCTTGCTCGACCTCTTTTGCCTTTGCCTCTGCACTGGACTTAAGCCCTACCAGTAGAAACCACTCAGTTGCAGATTTTGGGGCTGATACTCCTGTTCTTCCTGTTGATGGTGTTCTTGTTGTTGATTTTGGCTGCTGTGAGCCAACAGCACTGCCCTCAGGCTCTGAACTTGAAAGCTGCCCCGCAGGACTTGTGCCCAGGAGGAATGGGCCTCTAATTTCCTGCAGTTCTTTTTCTAGCTCACTGGCTTGCTCAGCTATCCATGTTTTTGTATTTTCCAATATCCCTATCTAAAAAAGGAATGAAAGTGGACGGTAATGGTTTGTACCATGGATCAAGAATTGTGGCACAGATGTAATGTTTGGATGACACAATGTCTCTTTGCACCCTTGTATTAACAGATAAAAGAAGGATTAAGCTCCCCACCAAGTTATACACATCTTTTTTTACCCTCCAAACCTGCATACATTGCAGACACCACCTTTAGCTGTTCCTGTAGCATGTGCAACAACGGAATAGCTTGGCCCATGTTACTGTCTTCCTTGCTGACTTCCTGTGTGAACACCTCAAAATGAAGCAGCATCTCTTTCAGGCAGTTGACTAGGCCCCATTGGTCCATCTCAATGATCATGCCTTTCACAGTTGCATCCCTTCTTTGCATGACATATTCATTGATCAGTCTGGACTGCTCAAACAGGTGTTCAAGCATGTAATAAGTCGAGTTCCAACGTGTTGGCACCTCCTGTATGAGTGATTTAACTGGCATTCTATTATCATGCTGAATGACCCTCAGCTGTTTCCGGGCTTTAAATAAATGGCTGAAAGGAGTGCAGATTCTTCTGCAGCAGGACAGTAAGTTGCTTACTTGGTCTTCTTTTTTTGAGAAAGTCCTGTACAATGATGTTGATGTAGTGCGCCAAACACAGGACCCTGAAATAGCCACCATTGTGTTGTACAAACGTGCTGTTGGGTGGTTGCGTTCATACTGCCCCTCTGGCCTAAACATGCCTGGAATAGTAGCCTGGAGTTCTTTTCTTTTCTGGTGTCACTGATGCAGGTGACTTCTTGAGAGCAGGCAGTGGTAGGCTCAATGTGCGTTTCAGTGGGGCAGTCACTGTCCTCTCTTGCCTTGGTGTCTCGACCTGGGTCTTGTGCCATTGGTATGTTGCTGATGTGGGCGATACTACTGCCCTGCTGGGGAGAGGGCAGATTTCCGTAATGAAAATGCCTTCCTCTTCTTCACCTTCCACCGTGATCGGATTGAATTCCCTGCTCAGCTGGCTTTCACCCCCTTCATCAACAACACTTGCAGTTTTTTGGCCGCTAAGGTGTGGCTTCCAATGGATCGTATGGTGCTTTTTCAAATGGGTTGTTTGGCACCCGGTACCATAGTTTGTACCAAGCTTACCCCGACTAATACTTGCTCCGCAAAGGGAGCATATGGCAATGTTTACCTCCTTCTTGCTAACTGAAAAGAAGCCTCATACTGGGGAGCACAACTTTCTGACGCTGGTGCCACTGACAATGCCGGATGAACTGGCAGTAGGTGGGTGTTTTGACGTTTGGCTGTCTGCAATACCTACTTCTCCTGAGGTGGTTGTGGATGCAGGTCACTGCCGGAACTTTGCAAATATGGCAGCTGGTGGTGGTGGTGGTTGTATCTGTGATGCAACTGCCACATCTCTCTCAACAAGTTGGGATGGGGTAATGTCGGTCTCCACTGGGGCTGGGCTAACATCCATGATGACTGGCTCGTCATCATCTTACTCTTCTACTGTTATGTTTCATATAGGTACCCTAATATAGGCCCGGGTAATATCATACACCTTCACCTACATTATCTCCCTTATACTACACAGTAACGAGCCTTTAGGATTGAACCTTTACCTAGTTCTAGTCCTGGGCGCAGAAGGAGGGTTTTCCCTGAACAATAGCGCCCTATAACTTCATCAATGGACTCATACAGTATGAATGAATATTCATGAGGGTTCTTGGAAACCAGGCAGGGGCTACACCACCTGCATAATATCTACGTACAAGGTTCATCCCATACGTCATCATCAAATGCAACAATGGCTAATACAAGAAACAAGGGACAAAGAAACCCTAGATACTTTTTATATAAATACAGCACATCTTGCTAGGGTTAACAGAGGGAACCGAGCCTTCCAGGCCGACACACTGACCAGAGACGCTGAGGCTCCTGCATGCAGATGCTCCAGCTGACAGTGGTCTAACACATCCCTCGCGGGGTGTCCAACTCGAGATCAGGACGGGGTCCCACATTCTCTGACTTCAGGTAATGGGCTTCACACCTACTCACATGCTAGGTACACTTAGGTACATCTAGATAGGCATCGTAGGAGTACGCGCACTATTATCATGCATTTTATATTCATGTATGATTCATGATTATTGCAAGATGGTAGAACTGCACTATCCTTTTATTTTCACTGTACTGCTAATCATATATATCTGCTACTGTCTAACGGTTATTGCAGCACATCTATTTTACACTAGAAGAACAACTGTGCAATAAATTCTTATTGTAACACGCCCGACTGTTTCTTCTGTGTAACTCTCTGAGACCGAATAAGTGAGCACGAGTGACTGAGCGAAAAGTAGTACATTGTTTCCACGATCCTGGGGGATCAGGGTTGTCATGTTCTGAGGTTGCCAGAAACTATTCTCTCCCCGATAAGAGGAGATACTAGTGGCACTGTGAGCTAGCTAAAACAGAAAGGCTAACATTCTTGGTGGGGGTGCTCAGAGCCAGTCTGCCACCAATCCCACAGTTTATGTTATCCGGAACGCGCAGATCCTGTATAGGTAATATAGGAACTACACGACATGGTGCCCAACGTTGGTTGGGTACTTATTTAACAGTAGAATCTGAGTAGTTCAGTCGTGCTATTCTCTTAGGCCCCTACTCACAAAACACAAGAGACGTCTGGAGTGGGTGGGCACAAACTCCGCCACAGCTGAGTAGGCTAAAAATCTTATTTATTGGCTGTTGGTTAATCAAGCTTGAAGGACACAGTGTTCCTGAAAAATTGTGCAAATAAAACCTTATCTTAGTTCCCTTGAACAAACTTCTTTGTTACAAAAATGACTGAGGGCAGAGATAACGTAGCAAATCTACAAATCTCAGCCGGAGAAGAAGATTCAAACGCAATTCAAATTGCACCTTAATTCAGATTTCTTTTTTTTTTTTTTACAGAGTTATATATAGCGCGAACTTGACCCGAATTGGGTATCAGAGCGCTTTACATAGCACCAGTTTCATTACATGAGGACACATTCATTTTTGTTAGGCACGGGGAGATTAAGTGATTTGCCCAGAATCACAGGATGTTCAGCGTCATTGCCGAGACTCGAACCCAGTTCCCCAGATTCGAGGTCAACCGCCCTAGCCATTAGGCCAACTCTTCTCTGCATTATATCCTCTTATATTTTGCTTTTTATATTAACTACGCTCACCCTGAAACTATTAGAAAATGGTTTATTAGCTAGGGGTGGCGTAGTAGCTTTCGTGATTGAGGCACACGAATCAAACAAAACAGAGGTATTTTATTCGTGGGTTACGTTCCCAGAAGCAGATGCAAGAACACAGACATTTCACTACTATACAGAAGGAGATGCACCAGTGGAATATGATCCGTTCGAGGACATAGAGGTTCCACTCACGTACCAGGAACACTTGTACTGGTTTAAAGGCGCCCTACCCCACATAAGAAATAGAGTAAGATTAGGCCCGCTTGGGAGGAGAAGGGGCAACATGGCCGATATTAGCAGCCTACACACCACATCCTGACATTGACACAATGCCACAAGGAGACTTACTCATACAACACAAAGATTTAATTTTAATTAAAATCTACAGAAGCTTGACTCAATTCGTCATGAGGACTTTTACAGTCCAACCTGCAACAGTTGCAACAAATGGTACTCATTCTCAGGGTACAGCAACTAAAATTACACCACAAACGTTAGACGCGGTGATGGGCAAAATGCCCTCTAAACGTGAATAAATGCCATTCTGGGTAGCTCAGAAAATGACTCAGCTCGAGGCAGTATTCCCGAATACTACCCCTTATGAAAAACACAGAATGCTAACAATCTGCTTGCCCATGGGGATAACACCACAAGTAGAAGATTGTACCACTTGGGGTACAGTCTTTGCTGCCATTTATACCAGAACTCATGGTATTCCTTCATTAGCAGTAGTACCAGATGTATTGAGACAAATACAAAATGAGTACGGAGCAGAACTTGCCCTGAACTTAGGGATGAAGTTACTATGTAACTATGACCAGGTATCAGCCATAATACTAGCTAATATTAAAGGGGAAGCAGCTTCAGTGGCAATCCGCCAACGCCTAAGGGAGTTCAGTCCGTTAGATCAACAACACGAACTACCTAAAATAATTGAAACTGCATATGCAGAATTAGGCAGAGACAGTTTAGGTGGAAAAGCTTTAAAACCACAACTGATGGGCAGTCCTGAAAAGGACACTTCCAAGCAGACACCTGCTTCTTCTAAAAAAGAAGTGGGGGGCGTGGCCAAGATGGCGGAGGGATAGGACGCTCGAATTTCGGCTCCTGCTCGCCGTCCGCCCGTAACAGCACAGCACGGCCCCCCGGGGGCCCCAGCAGCGTGAGCCGATCCGGTGGCACCACTACACCCTCCGGACCCGGTTTGCGCCCGGGGCCTGCATTGCGGCACTGCCCGTGGGGCCGAGATCGGCGGCGCGGAGGAGACGGACCCAGCCGCCCTACGTCAGGGCGGCCTCGACAACGCGGTGGCCCAGGTCCGGACCACCGAGGCAAGCTTCGCTTCTCCCAGCGCCCCATCTCCGCCCGCCAGGCTGTGAAATAGCCACAGCGGAGTAGCGGACGGCCGGTCCACCTACCCAAAGGGGCCACACTCGGCGCTACCGGAGGGGGTCACCCGCTGCCCGGCCGGGCTTGGAGGGCCCCCCCCTGCTCTGGTAATACCCTCAGGCGCCCGCAGCGGCAAGGGAGAGGCCCGCAAGGCAAATTCAAACGGCTACCAGCAGTAAGAAAGGAGGGACCCGGGCCTAACAGAGGCTCTGGGCCGCGGTGATCCCTGGCCTGGGGTGGATTCGGGCCCGCGAAGGACGAGGGGTGCCTGGGCGGAGACGACGCAGCGCCGCGGGCTCAGGGATCGGCCCCACCGCTGCCCTGGCCTGGTCGTCTCTGGACCGAGATCTGCAGAGACCCCCGCCGGTGCACGGACAAGGCCGTCTGCCCTTTGGGAGAGCTGCTGGCCCACCGGTAGAGAAGCGACGGAGACGAGGCCACGCATTGCCCGGGGGAAATCGCCGAGGTCGCTGAGCTGCACGGCCTGCACTAGCGGTAAGGAGAGGGCTTCGCGAGAGGCGGGGACAGAAGCAGGGTTGAGGTGACCCTCGGCCGCCGCTGCGGTGCCGGGCCTGAAAGGCGCGGTGGAGGTACGGCCCCGTGTCAGTGGAGGGGGGGCCTCTCCACCAGCATTACTGCTCACTTTGACTGTGCCAATACTCACGCCTGACGCCTGCCCTGTCTGAAGCCCTGCACACATCGTTGGGCCCGCGGCCTTCCTAGCCTAGGTCAGGAGACACGGATACACCGGCAACTCCCATTACATTAACCCCCACCATTGGGATACAGCACTAGCACGACCACGTGAGAGGGCGATCAGCGCGGACGTGATTTGACGGGGGACACCGCTGCTCGACCGGCACTGAGGGGCTGCTCTCACTTCGGAGAAAACAGCGAGGAACCCCCGCCTGCTCGGGGGGGACAGCCGCCCGCAAGAGACCCCTCCTGGGCCCGTGCCCAGACGGGCAACTGCTGGCTCGGGAGTGACAGAATGTCCAAGACCAGGAACAACAAAGTGAAACCCCTCAAAGACATTTTTGGCCGCTCGCAATCCATACCCGACATGGCGTCCGCGACCCCGGGCGGAGGCTGGGAGATGCCCTGCAGCTACTGGAGAGGAACCCATCACAAAAGCCTTCCTTGAATCGCTATTCCTCACTCTCAGAGAGGACATTCAATCGGTGAAGGCTGAATTCGCCACAGAACTTCGGGAGGTACGCCGGGACGTGGATAGCGTTGGGGAACGGGTTGCCTCTCTCGAGGAGAAGAGCGATGCCACAGTATCGGACCTGACCACACTCCAGCAAGAGGTTATCCGACTTCAGGACCAAAACGTCGACCTGCAGACCCAGATGGAGGACCTGGAAAACCGGTCCCGAAGGCACAACATCAGGATCCGGGGGGTCAAGCTTTCAGAGGACACCCACGACCTCTTTGCTTTCACTCAGGGACTCTTCCGCCACATCTTGGGGGAAGCGCAGGAGTCTGATGTGGTTTTGGACAGGGCACATAGAGTGGGGCCGCCCCGGGCCGGCGGCGCCCCGCCGGCGGACATCCTGGTTTGTGTTCGGGACTTCAAGACTAAGGAGGCTATACTGGCCAAAGCACGATCACTCCATCCCATATCATTTCAAGGCCAGTCTCCGGTACTCTACCAAGACCTTGCCCTGATCACTTTGCAGAGGCGCCGTCAGTTCCGTCCGGTTGCTGAGCATCTCCGTCAACAGGGAACATCATACTCCTGGGGGCACCCCTTCCGCCTCATTTTTTGCCATAACGGGAAGCTCCACCAGCTTCGCTCTCTCACAGAGGCATATCGCACGCTGGGCCTGACGGAGCCGAGCGGAGAAGATGACGATCGCAGCACCGCCTTGGGGCCCGAGATCTCCCGTCAGGGTGGCAACGGCGGGGAGGAGACGGCGTCCCAGGCGGCCGCCCAGGGCTGAGATAGCCAGGGGTTAGCGGGCGGCCCTTGATGCGGCCACTGAGGCCCTGGCCGGAGGGGACACAGCTACCAATGACCTTCCCGGAAATACCGGACCTTTCACTTGCATCCTTGCTGGCTGCGGGGGAGCGGCGGGTGGGCCGATCCCTCTACCCGACCACACGATGACCCCCATCTGGTTGACTGACCAGTCGTCCTGGGACGACGGACTATTTGGACCACTTAACTTTGTTCGAATTGTTCCCCGTTGGGGACAAGTCATGGGAACTCTTTCCCTGGGGGTTTTGGTTTTTCCCTCTTTTCTATTCATTTTTCCTTCTTGTAATTTTTTAGGTGGGTCCCTCCTGTCCACAGTCCTCTCCCTACTACTGGCACGGCTTGGGAAACAACTCTACACAGTTCTTGCTCACTGGCACCGCTCCATGGGCTTGCTCCTGGGGTGCCCTGCCATAGCCCACACATACTCCACACGCTAGATGTCACGTAGGCTGCTTAGGGTTCTGACCCTTAATGTCCGGGGACTCAACAACCCCATCAAACGTAGGGCGGTCCTCAACTATTTGGAGCACTACACCGCCGATATTTGTCTCCTACAGGAGACACACCTGCTGCGCAAAGATCATCACAGGATGAAGTCCCGAGCTTTCCCCACACAGTTCTTTTCCTCCAATTCCACTAAGTCGGCAGGGGTGGCTATATTTATTTCCCGCTCTTTCCAGGGCAAGGCGCTACAGAGGGAGGCCGAGATCAGGGGCCGCCTACTCACATACCGGTTCCTGGTGGCTGGGGTATCCCTTATAATAGGTTCAGTGTACGCTCCTAATGAAGGCCAGGACAAATTCTTACACGACGCACTCACTAAGGCCACAGCCAACTCGGAAAGGCGCCTGCTCCTTGGGGGTGACTTGAACCTTGTCTTCGACAACATCACCTACCGCTCCTGTCAGCGCACTAGCCAAGCTGGGGCTCTCTCCCGGTCGGGGTTGACCCGCATCCAGGAACTTGGGCTGGTCGACCTATGGCGTCATCTCCACCCTCATAGTCGGGCATATACTTATTACTCAGGAGCCCACAAGACCTATGCTAGACTCGACTATTTCCTATGCTCCACTCCATGACAAGCGCTAGCCGCGGACACCGATATCCTCACTGCGTCCCTGTCGGACCATTCTCCGATCATGGCTTCCTTCTCACTACCACACATGCAGCTACCTCAGTGACACTGGCGCCTGCGAGACTCCCTATTACACCAGGCCTCCATAACTACCCAGATTAAATCCTCCATCTCGAATTACCTAGCCCTTAATGCTAACTCAGAAACCTCACTTGCGACACAATGGACCGCTCTCAAAGCTGTCTTACGGGGAGAATTCATAGCTATCTCCACAGCTATTAACAAGGAGCGCAGTCAAAAAAGAGCTGAACTTACTCAGAGGGTCGCTGAACTGGAGCAGATGCACCAACGCACTGGGGCAGCCAGGGCCTGGCGCCAACTTTGCACGGAACGAAAGCAACTCGCGGCACTAGACCAGGACAGGGCCGAATATGCGGCCCTTCGCCTGCGACACTCCTACTACACCGGAGGTGATAGGGGAGGCCGGCTTCTGGCCCATAAACTGCGGGAAGCGAGACAGCGACAGGGGGTGCAAACCATCCGCCCTGCTGGAGGGGACCTCACATCGGACGATGTTGCCATTGCAGAGGCCTTTAGAGCCTTCTATGCTGAGCTTTATTCGGGTGACTCCCTCGACATACTTCGCAGTCTTGATTACCTGGAGGCGGCGCAAGTTCCCACTCTTGACCAAGAACAGGCCGCCCACCTAGACAGAGACATAGGGACGGAAGAAATCATTGCGGCGATCGCTCGCCTCCGACTCGGCAAATCACCTGGCCCGGATGGGTACTCCGCAGCCTTCTATAAAACCTTCTGTAATCAGGTGGCCCCTTTATTGCGGGATCTCTTTAACGCGTTCGCACATACAGGCGCCATCCCGGAGGAAATGCTGGAGGCTTCGATTGTCGTTATCCCGAAGCCCGGAAAGGACTCAACTCTCTGCAGCGCGTACAGGCCGATCTCCCTCTTAAACATAGATATCAAATTATATACAAGCATCCTCGCGACGCGTCTGGCCATCCACATGCCCCAACTGGTGGACCCGGATCAAGCAGGTTTTATATCCCAGAGGCAAACGAGTGATAATACAAAGAGAATATTGCACCTCATTGAAAAGGCATCTCGCACCCAGGGGGAATACATGCTACTCGCAATCGACGCGGAGAAGGCCTTTGACAGGGTCCACTGGCCCTACTTAGAACAAGTACTACAGAGATTTGGCCTCGGAGACAAGATGCGCACACGCATCCTGAATTGCTACCGCTCACCGAAGGCCACAGTTCGAGTTAATGGGCATACATCCTCCCGCTTCCCCATAGGCAGGGGTACACAACAGGGTTGCCCCCTCTCCCCCCTCCTCTTTGCTCTATACATGGAGCCCCTAGCGCTAAGAGTCCGACGTCATCCCCTCATCAATGGGATTAAATTTGGCGGAGACATCCATACGATAAGCCTCTACGCGGATGACATTCTGCTCTCTCTCACTGACCCTATTCCGTCACTGCGGGCACTATTTACTGAACTGCACAGCTTTGCGCAGGTCTCTGGGTTTAAAATTAATATGGACAAATCCACTGCCCTTAATATCTCGCTAACGGCAAATACGCTGGCTTGCATACAGGAAGAGCATCCTATCCAATGGTCCACCACCGCGGTCCCCTACCTAGGGGTGCAGTTAGGCTCCACCATTCCAGCCACTGTAACTGCTAACTATGATAGGCTCCGCAACCACATTCGAAGGGAACTGGGCAAATGGAAACACTACCCCCTCTCCTGGCTCGGTAGAATAGCAGCTATCAAGATGACAATTCTTCCCCAGATCCTTTACTTATTTCAGACCCTTCCCTTAGGCCCTCCCGCTGGCTGGATCCTTCAGACCCAGTCCGACCTGGCACAATTCATTTGGCAGGGCCGTAACCCCCGAACGTGGAGGGGTTGGAATTCCCGATCTACAGCGTTATTTTTATGCGGTACAGCTTCGCTACCTGGTGGAATGGAACCGCCTGGAATCCGGGAAACACTGGCTGTTCCAGGACCAGGCGGTTGCAGCCATGCCCCTGCAGGGTGTCCCATTCCTTCGGAAGAAGCACAGACCACCTAATCTCTATGCTTCGTACATCACGAGCACGGTTATGGAAGCATGGGACCGCACCGCTACCACACACAAGCTGACATCATTCCCCTCCCCCCTGACTCCACTGTTTAACAACCCTGATTTTCACCCGGGGGTAGACCCTAAAGCGTTCGCGAACTGGCACTCCACCCCATGCCGATCTCTGGGTCATCTGTTTGATCTAGAGGGTATCATTCCATTCCCACAGCTTAGAGCGCACTATGGTGTCCCGGAGACGGAGCGCCTACCATATCTACAGCTCAGACACTGGGCACTCCAACCACAGGTCAAACCTGGCGCTCAGCGCTTCTTAACCCCGTATGAGAAGTGGCTGATCACCCGAACCTCCGATAAAAAACGTATCTCTGACCTCTATCAACACTTACTAGCAACCACCACCCATACATATAATGCTGGCCGGGTACGATGGGAGCAGGAGCTGGGTAGGACTTTGTCTCACAAGGAATGGGACGGCATATACTACAGGGCCCGACATTCAGCCTATCACACGGGTCTTATGGAAACGCTGACCAAGGTCGCCACTTATTGGTACTACACACCAGAACGCCTGCACCAATTCGATTCCCACCTTAGCGCACTGTGCTGGAGGGGCTGTGGGGAGGTGGGAACCCTGGAGCACCTGTTGTGGAGCTGTGCCCGCATTCAACCATACTGGACACCAATCCTTGACGACATAGACTCTCATCTTGATACTCAGCTTCCACGCTTCCCAGCGTACATTCTCCTCGGACTGCCCAACCCGTTAACATATCCATTGAAATCCCAGAGGGGCCGACTAATCACCATTGCCCTAGGGGCGGCTACCCAGAATATACTAGCACATTGGCGCTCACCCCAGACTCCTCCCCATTCAGGCTGGATTCAAAGGCTTTGGACGATAATGGGAATGGAGAAACTATCCCTCACTCTGGCGGGCAGGGGGGATGAGTTCCCGGAGCTGTGGAGGCCCTTCTTGACCTTGCTTACAACCGAATTCCGGGAATTGACATGTCCTCGATACCTTCGGCTCCTCCGATTAGCAGATACACAGATTCCACCAGAGCGCAACCCCAAAAGATACGATAAACTGCCCTAGGCTTAACACCATTCCCCTTCCCTGGGGCTTTTTCGATTTGTGGACAGGAGGTGGGGGTGGGAGGGATGGGGGTGGAGGGGGGCAACTGTTGTTATGTTTCTTTTATTCCCACTGAAGGCCTTTTTTAGACCCGCTCCCAGCATATTACTTGGTAACACTTTCATGATTGACACATGTTGTCTGTATTGCATTCTCTTTAAGGAGCAGGTGGGTCTGTCCTTCTTTTGATGTTTGAAAATCAATAAAAGATTTAAACCATAAAAAAGAAGTGGGATAGTAAAAAACAACAAAAGTTTAAAAGAAACAGATCTCAATCCCGAGGCAGATCTCCTCCACAGGAGCCCTCTGAAAAGAGGTATAATCTCAGGAATAGGGATAATATTAGGAAACCTGACAGGTATCAGGATACTGATTCACATTCCTCTTGTTTCTTTCAGGGTTCATTGAAAAACTCCGAGAGGGAAGGACGGTGAGAAAGACAAGAAGAGCGTACAAAGTCCAGAGACAAACAGCACGCTCAAGACTATACTTCCAAAAAAGAAGAAAAGCCAAAATCAAAACCTCAGTTTAAGAAGAAGAAAGTTGCAGGCCTGAAGATCAGACATGCCCAGAATTCTGAGGACACAACTTCTGAACGGGGAATGGGCTCAGACGATGCTAGACAGTGCGGCAGAAGTAACAATAGCTCGCCAGAACCTGATGGAATTTCTGGTGACAGCGGACTTGAAGATTACATCACGGTGGAAACACCAGACACGAGGGTGAGCGTCCCACATAAGTTATATGAAATAACACTGCAAATGGAGGGGGACAAGCCCAGGAAAGTTAAAGGTCTAATTTGGAAAAATCTGTCATCTGGTTGTGACATCCTATTAGCTGAACAAGATTGGCCGCCAGTATTCGTTATGGAGTGCCCTAGGGGAGAAACGGTAATTTTTCCAGCTTTCTCCGACCTCGTTCCCATTCATTTAAAACACACATATGCACGGGAGTGGGCAGTTGCCCTAGCTCCAGCACTGTACAAAAATCATGCCGGATGGGATGAGAATTCAACCCATCACGTGATCCCGTTAAAAGTTTCACCAAATGCACAGAGACAATATCCAATAAAGCAAGAAGCTAAATAACAGGTCAGGGCGATCTTAGATCAACTTGAATATCAAGGGGTCATTGAAACTTGCACTTCTCAAATGAACAATCCTTTGTTTCCTGTCATGAAACCAGACAACTCATATCGTCTAGTTTTAGATTACAGACATATAAACACATGCACAAAGACATTTGCAGTCCAAAATGCACACAGTGCCGCATTAATGAATAACATTGTGCGGAAAAAATACAAAACTACACTTGATATCTCAAATGGATTTTTCTGCCAAAATATAGCACCTGAAAGCAGGTATTTGACCGCATTCTCAGCATTGGGGTCTCAGCGACAATTTTGTCGTCTCCCCCAAGGATAGCAGAATAGCCCGGGGGTGTTTTCAGCAAGAGTAACCGAATTACTCCAAAATTTTGATGAGGAAGCATTGTCCTATGTGGATGATATTTATCTGACGGACGATGACTTAAAAAGGCACTTGACCCAGGGTGAGCACCATAATCATGGGATTCGCCTCTGAGGGCTGCAAATTTAATTTAAAAAAAATCAAAAATCACCCACCTCAATGTCCTGTTTTTAGGATATGAGCTTTCAAGTGAAGGAAAAGTCTGGCAGCTAACTTTTAGAAAAGTGTGCACTGCTCCAACCTCCAAAATCATTAAAAAATTTGCAATCAATACTGGGATTCCTAAATTTCGGCAGAACATACATTTTGGATTACGCAGAAAGAGTAAAACCTTTCTACGATTTAATAAAACCTGACTTTTCAGTTAGACAATGGACACAGGAACACACAAACATCCTACGTTCACTACAAGAAGACATGATAGCTTCAAAACACTTACAGACATGGGTAAACGTACGCAACTTAGTGATCCGCGTAATAGCGGGTCAATGCGGGTACACTTACTTAACCTTCAATGAAGGCGAAACAGTACCAATCGCATACAAATCACACCTGTACACAAACGCAGAAATGCGTTTCACTTCAACAGAGAAAATACTGACAGCAGTTCAGACCACTGTAGCAAGAGAAAGAGCACTGGCTCAGGGAAAACGCATAATTGTCGTAACACCAGTACCAGCTTTAGAAGCTGTTACAAAGGCTAGCATTCCAAATGCAAAAGCCTGCCATCCGAGATGGATACAATGGGCTAATTCTCTTACTGCAACGGATGTTGAGTACAGATTTGATCCAAGTCTAAAAACACAAGCATTAATGCAATACGAACAAGAATACCCTCTACCGAATGAAATCTTGCCTCTAGATCAGTATGAATATATTATTTACACTGACGGATCTGCTCAACCGGCCAGAGGGAGCAAGCAACAATACAGGGCAGCATGTGCTATCGTTAAAGGTTGCATGCGGGATGGAAAGTTCCATCCAAGTTGCACCAAAACGCAGTCTCTAGGAGACTGCATGGCCCAGTTGGCAGAGTTAAAAGCACTGATACCAGCACTGGTGAATACGGATCACGAATTCCCCACACTGATAGTGTGTGATTCTTTTTACTGTGTGCAATCATACAATGAATATTTACATCATTGGGAACAAAACGGGTTCAAAGACGCAAAAGGTGGCACAATTAAGCATAAAATGCTATGGGAACAGGTGGTTGAGTTGAGAAACGAACTACCACGGGCTCACGTGATTCATACACTGAGTCATCAATGTGATGGCGTTCACGTTGAAGGGAATTCATTGGCTGATGAAGCCGTGAAGGGGGCTATATGCACAGCTTCCGTAGCTGCAATCACTCGTTCAAAAACAAGGATAGACTGTGAGATTATGGTTGCTGTCAATGCTTCGCGCAAAGGCAGCTCAGCAGTACCAAAGAAATTTCCACTCAAGTACTCCTACAAGTTAGATGCAAACAACATTCCATATGCTCAGATTCCTAGAGTGGGGGACAGAGTAATACCAAATATGGATCGTAGGCAAGGTTTGATTATTGCAGCACGAATCACTGACAAAATATCGACCTCAAAAATATTGAAGTACAAAAATATCGTGACAAAAATATCGAAGTCAAGAATATCGACATCCTATCTACATCATGGTAAGTACAAAAATATCGAAATTTAAATATCGATGTCAAAAATATAGTTGTAAAAAATATCGTTTTTTTAAATGTTAAAAAAATAATCTAAAATAAAGAAAATAATACATATAATTAAAAGAAACAGTTAAAATTATTTAAAAATGTTTAAAAATAAAAACTGATACATATGTTAAAATAAATTAAACATATACATATAAAATATAATATATATATATACTTACTTAATAATATTCATAAATAATTATTTTAATAACTTATAAATTGTTAAAAATATTTTATAAATTATAAATACAGACATACACATACAAAAATATTATTATTAAAAATTTTAAAAATATATTTAACAAATTAAAAAAATTACAATATTTTTATTTTTTGTAAAATAAATTATACACAACATTAAGTAAAACAATACAGAAGAATATTGGATAGCGGAAGGAAAAAAATTACTATTCCCACTCCAAAGAGTGCAACAGTAGGGAAAGTGTTGGATAGCGTATGGGTAAAAATTACTATTCCCACTCCAAAGAGTGCAACAGTAAGGAAAGTATTGGATAGCGTAGGGGTAAAAATTACTATTCCAACTCCAGAGGGTGCAACAGTAGGGAAAGTGTTGGATAGCGTAGGGGTAAAAATTGCTATTCCCACTCCAGAGAGTGCAACAGTAGGGAAAGTGTTGGATAGCGTAGGGCTAAAAATTACTATTCCCACTCCAGAGAGTGCAACAGTAGGGAAAGTGTTGGATAGTGAAAGGATTAAAATTACTATTCCCACTCCAGTGAGTGCAACAGTAGGGAAAGTGTTGGATAGCGTAAGGGTAAAAATTACTATTCCCACTCCAGTGAGTGCAACAGTAGGGAAAGTGTTGGATAGCGTAGGGGTAAAAATTACTATTCCCACTCCAGAGAGTGCAACAGTAGGGAAAGTGTTGGATAGCGAAAGGGTTAAAATTACTATTCCCACTGCAGTGAGTGCAACAGTAGGGAAAGTGTTGGATAGCGTAGAGGTAAAAATTATTATTCCCACTCCAGAGAGTGCAACAGTAGGGAAAGTGTTGGATAGCGTAGGGGTTATAATTGCTATTCTAACTCCAGAAAGTGCAACAGTAGAGAAAGTGTTGGATAGAGTAGGGGTAAAAACTACTATTCCAACTCCAGAGAGTGCAACAGTAGGGAAAGTGTTGGATAGCGTAGGGGTAAAAATTACTATTCCCACTCCAGAGAGTGCAACAGTAGGGAAAGTGTTGGATAGCATAGGGGTAAAAATTACTATTCCAACTCCAGAGAGTGCAACAGTAGGGAAAGTGATGGATAGCGTAGGGGTAAAAATTACTATTCCAACTCCAGAGACTGCAACAGTAGGGAAAGGGTTGGATAGCGTAGGGGTAAAAATTACTATTCCAACTCCAGAGAGTGCAACAGTAGGGAAAGTGTTGGATAGCGTAGGGGTAAAAATTACTATTCCCACGCCATAGAGTGCAACAGTAGGGAAAGTGTTGGATAGCGTAGGGGTAAAAATTACTATTCCAACTCCAGAGAGTGCAACAGTAGGGAAAGTGTTGGATAGCGTAGGGGTAAAAATTACTATTCCCACTCCAGAGAGTGCAACAGTAGGGAAAGTGTTGGATAGCGTAGGGGTAAAAATTACTATTCCAACTCCAGAGAGTGCAACAGTAGGGAAAGTGTTGGATAGCGTAGGGGTAAAAATTACTATTCCCACTCCAGAGAGTGCAACAGTAGGGAAAGTGTTGGATAGCGTAGGGGTTAAAAATAACATACTTATCAATTAAATAATTGTTTTAATTAAATAATGATTTATTAATAAATTAACAATAAATTATTTATAAATACCAATAAATGAAAATTAATAATTACTTTAATAACATTAAATTTCTTCCCACCCTATTCCCCAATAAACACAAAACCCACTCCACATAAAATTTAACACAATTAATATAATTATCAATTAATCAATTAATAAAAATTAATTAACAATAAATAATTAATTAACAATAAAATAATTATCAATACCAATAAATAATAATTAATACAAATTAATTACCAATTAATAATTAATGAACGATAAATTAATTATCAATACCAATAATTATTAATAAATAATTACTTAATTATAATAAATTACTTCCCACCCTATTCCCCTATAAACACACAACCCACTCCTAAACTAAATTAACACAATTAATATATTTATCAATTAATTAATTAATAAAAATTAATTACCAATTAATAAATAAACACAAAATTAATTACCAATACCAAAAAATAATAATTATTAATTACTTTATTATAATTAATTTACTTCCCACCCTATTCCCCTATAAACCCACAACCCGCTCCACTAAAAAATTTATACAATTAATATAATTATCAATCAATTAATAAAAATTAATTACCAATTAATAATTAATTAACAATAAATTAAATATCAATAACAATAAATAAATATTAATAATTACTTAATTACAATTAAATTACTTCCCACCCTATTCCCCTATAAACCCACAACCCGCTACAGAACTAAAATGCAAAATTTAATTAAAAATAATTAATAATTTCTAAAAATTATGAATTAATTTACTATAATTAAATTACTTCCCACCCTATTCCCCTATAAACCCACAACCCGCTACGGTACTAAAGCGCAAAATTTACTTTAAAAAAAATTACTAACTTCTAAACAATTAATACATATATTTAAAAAAATAATACAAAACATAACAAAACATGTGGAACACATACATATAAAATACATACTAAAATACATAACACTAACATAAACATCGATATTATTAACATCGATATTTTTACTATCGATATTAACAACTTCGATATTAACAAAAACGATATTTCTTACCTTCAGGTCGATATTCTGGTCACCGATATTCTTGATGTCGATATTCTGTCCCTACGATATTTAAAACTCGATATTAATGTAGGTCGATATTTAAAAGTCGATTTTTTGACTGTGCACCTTGCAGCACACGAGGGTTTGGGCGCTGCGCATATAGGTGTTACAGTGACTATTTCATTGTTGAAACAGCGCTATTGGTGGCCAGGTCTAACAAAGCAAACTAAAGACTATGGGGCCGATTACGATGGCGGGCGGATAGGCACTGCCGTGCCGGCGGTGGCTTCCGCCGGCCTGGCGGGTGCTGTTTTGCCAACCACGGTCGCGAATCCCCGACCGCCATATTACGATGGGCAGACATAGCCCAAATCCCCACCGCCGCGGTGTTTTAAGTACCGCCAGTACTTTGGTTCCGCGACGAGGGTGGAGCGTAGCCAATAGCGGGGAGACCGCCGTGCGGAATGACGTGTAGACCGCCGTCCGAATCACAATGCCTCAAACAGGCAATCGGACCGCAACGGAGAAACCACCCATTGAAACACGGCGGAAGCAAGACTGCGGAGGAAAACGGCAATAACACACAACTCCACGCGGACGCTACCGCAATGGATCCTGCTCTACAAGCCCTACCGCTGCTGTTCCTGATCCTCGATCAACAAAGACGCCGTCGCCGTCGACAACACCGCAGGTACGTCAATGCCACACCTCCGCATCGGGGTCATCCATCAACAACGTCATCACCGCATCCTCCCGGTCACGTCACCGCAGCGGTGAAGACGCGGGAAAAGTTCTGCACAATCCAGTAGGCAGCTCCAGCGGCACGCATGGGCAGTCACAGGGATGTGTAAGGATTGTGTTGGCCCTGGCCCAAATGTACATTGTGTGCCTCTGTTGGTAGCAGCTGTCATTACCTGATACCATCACAGCTCCTACCATCCCACCCTGTGCAACATCAAAATGTGTGCCCATCTGATATACAGGGATAGTGATGTATGTGAACAAGTTCATAGGTGTATTGTGGCAAAACAACACCTGCATAGTAATGCCAAATAGGTGCATGTGATGTGAAACCCCCTTCCTGCCACTGCCAAGATGAGTATGAGGGGGCAAACCCCACCTGCAAAGTAATGCCAAAAAGGTGCTTGTGGTATCAAACCCCCTTCCTGCCACTGCCAAGATGAGTATTAGGTGGCAAAACAGCACCTGCAAGGTAATGCCAAAAAGCTGCCTGTGGTGTTAAACCCCCTTCCTGCCACTGCCAAGATGAGTATGAGGGGGCAAACCCCACCTGCAAAGTAATGCCAAAAAGGTGCTTGTGGTGTCAAACCCCCTTCCTGCCACTGCCAAGATGAGTATTAGGGGGCAAACCACACCTGCAAAGTAATGCCAAAAAGGTGATTGTGGTGTCAAACCCCCTTCCTGCCACTGCCAAGATGAGTATTAGGGGGCAAACCCCACCTGCAAAGTAATGCCAAAAAGGTGCTTGTGGTGTCAAACCCCCTCCCTGCCACTGCCAAGATGAGTATGAGGGGGCAAACCCCACCTGCAAAGTAATGCCAAAAAGGTGCTTGTGGTGTGAAACCCCCTTCCTGCCACTGCCAAGATGAGTATTAGGGGGCAAACCCCACATGCCAAGTAATGCCAAAAAGGTGCCTGTGGTGTGAAACCCCCTTCTTGCCACTGCCAAGATGAGTATGAGGGGGCAAACCCCACCTGGAACATACACGTTTGTAGTTGGCATGTACAGGGCCACATACACCTCAACACCACTGACAAGGACAGGCCAAGCACACTGTGTGACCACTCAACTGCACACATCCAAATATACCCATGTGAGTACGAAGACAGGCCTTCACAAGATTACTACACACACACTGCTGTTCACACATCCAAACACATCACACAGACATCACCAACCTTGGACACCCCGCAAGTTAGACTGTGTGTAGAATTCACCTCTGTTGTGGTAAAGCCCCCTAACATGACATGTGCACAATCATGCTGAAATCAACAGTGAATGATGATTGCAAGAGTACATCAACACCCACAAACATCATTGCACCCCCAAACCTCAGAGTCAAGCAGACCAAAAGTGTGTGTTACGTTTGCCAAACAATGACAAAGTGAATGAAGTAAATGGCAATGTGGTAGTGCCATGCAGAGCATGTGGCATATTTATCCATACCCACACATCAAAATGTTTAATTAAGCAAGGGCAGTAACAAACGATACGACAGGAGTAACAGGGTTTATTGCAAAATATCGTGATAGTCACAAAATTTCAAACAAATAAAAGGCCATTGGCCAGTCCACAGTCCAAACAATGCACATGTGTGCATGAAAATGTTTACAGTGAATGTGTAACACCGTACACTGCGATGTGAATGACAAAAGCACCGGGGCTATCAAAGCTCAGTCCAGGCACCTCTGTGGGAGAGATGGGTATGGGAGGGGGTCTGTGCCTCAGACTTGCCTGTCAGTTGGAGTGGGAGGTGGCTGATTGTCGTGGCCACTGGCGGAACTGGACCTGGGAGAGAGAGGATCATCAGAGTCAGAGTCAGCAGTGGCTGTGGCAGGCGTAGGGCTGCTTGGACCGGGTGGCATGGTGGCACGTGGAGGCGGAGAGATGCTGCCGTGAGACACAGAGGCAGTAGTGGCTGTGGCAGGTGTAGGCCTGCTTGGACCGGGTGGCATGGTGGCTCGTGGAGGCGGAGAGATGCTGCCGTGAGACACAGAGGCGGTAGTGGCTGTGGCAGGTGTAGGCCTGCTTGGACCGGGTGGCATGGTGGCACGTGGAGGCGGAGAGCTGCTGCCGTGAGACACAGAGGTAGTAGTGGCTGTGGCAGGTGTAGGCCTGCTTGGACCGGGTGGCATGGTGGCACGTGGAGGCGGAGAGATGCTGCCTTGAGACACAGAGGCAGTAGTGGCTGTGGCAGGTGTAGGCCTGCTTGGACTGGGTGGCATGGTGGCACGTGGAGGCAGAGAGCTGCTGCCGTGAGACACAGAGGCAGTAGTGGCTGTGGCAGGTGTAGGCCTGCTTGGACCGGGTGGCATGGTGGCACGTGGAGGCGGAGAGACGCTGCCGTGAGACACAGTGGGTGAGGGTGAATGTTGAGGGCTGCCTCTACACTTCTTGGCTATCCGATATTACAGAAGTGTCTTGGGAGTAGTGGGAAGTGTGGCTGGCACAACAGAGTCCCTCGCCACCAAAGGTGTGACAGGTGCAGGTGGCCCTCCTTGTGGGGATTTGCTGGATATGGACTTAGCCTTGCTTTTTGCTTGCCTTTTGCCCTCCATCCCCTGTGGTCCTGGTGAACCACTCACATTGCTCTCCTGACCACGCTTCACAGGGGTGTGGGTGGGAGTAGAGGTCCTGGGTGAAGCAGTCTTAGGTTGCTTTGTGGGCTTTCCCTTCTGCGGCACCAGCACCACAGCAGGCATGCCAACTGTTTGTCTGTCACTTGGAGCAGTTGTGTGGATGGGAGTCTCTTGTGATGGGTGCAATCTTGTGGACCGTGAGCTCGAGGCCTGCTTCTTTGCCTGATGCCCCTGAGTGTCATGTGAAGGGCTTTTTCTTTGCGTCCCTGTGTGCCTGTGTCACTTTTTGGGGATGGTGTCTGTGGTCTGGCATGCTTGGAGCGCTGCTGTCGTGTGCTGGGTGTCGACGACTCGGGGCCTGAGGGCTCAGTTGTGTGGTCACTCTCCTCAGGGGTTGCCATTGGCAGGGTGGTTGGTGAAGGCATTGGGGCTGGACTTGGATGCTGTGATAGCTGAATGGCTGCCGTCACGGTGGAGGACAAACCTTGGACAGTCCTGTGTAGCCCACCCACGTCCGAATGAATGCCCTCCATAAATGCCAGAACCTGTCCCAACTTCTTGTCCTGATCCTGGAAAGCATTTAGGAGAGCTGTCTGACCCACACACAGCTGGCGCAAGAGTTCTATCGCCTCAACACTGAGGGCAGCAGGGGAGACAGGGGCAGGGGCAGCGGTGCCTGGGGTGAAGGTGACTCTACCCTTAACAGCCCTGAGGGCACGGACAGCACTAGTGGTAGTAGCCGGGATGGTGGGTACTGGCCGATGTGTGGTGGAGGAAGAGGCAGCATTGTCACTCCCTGTGACCACCATTGTCGCTGACTCCCCACTGGAGTCCGATGATGTTGAGGTTGTGCTTTCTACGCGTGAGTCCTCAAGGACACTCCTGTCCCCCTCCGAGGCGCTGGTCACCTCAGTGTCAGTGATCTCATGGCTATCATGCGTGCCACATGCTTCAGCACTGGTGTCCGTATCATGGCCTTCCGTGCACTCGGTAGATGCTGCAATGGACCGAGACATAGGTTCAGTATAGTGCCATACACACAAACATCAAATGCAAGCACAGAACTAGACTAGATAATGACAACCCCAAGTTGCACAACACCCTGTGCAGTCTGCATATGCAACAATCATGCTGAACACAGAAGATGCATGGAAATATGCATTGTTTACATCAATGAGCCATGTGAGGTGCACACCGGCAAATAGCAGGTCCCTGCCTCCTTGTCATCCAACATAAACATCTCTGCAAGCATACCCATGTGCCTGTATGTGAGAGAGGCATACATCTCAGCATGTTGCCTCTGTCACATATGGAGTCACTGTAAAGGACAACACAGATACAGATTCAAATTTGTACTTAAGAATGTCCATGAGCTACTGATGTCTAACAAGTTGAGCAATTCATCATGCAAGTCCATAAGAAAAGAAGGTGCACTCTAAGTGAAGTCAATCAGGAAACATGTATTGTCCAAAATTCTTCTCTTTATTTACGTTGTTTGGTTAAAACCGGCACACAGCCAACGCGTTTCGTTCCCTAGTGCCACGGGAACTTCGTCAGGGCTTACTCGTAGTATAAACGGGACGTGTACGACCCAAGCGCAAATCCGATTGTTATCAGGGTGTACCGTCTCAAAATTAGAATCGTCTCATACGTATAATCCAATCAAGTCTCAAATGTAGTCCACACTATTAAGACGTCAATACCATAATCGTGGCCGTGCTTCCCCTGGGTTCTGAACGTCAAACAAAGGCTCTTCACGTGTAGAAAAACCCCCCAGGGCGCACGTAATGGTCCTCTGGGGGGTTTTTCTACACGATTATGGTATTGACATCTTAATAGTGTGGACTCCATTTGAGACTGATGGATTATCGTATGAACGATTCTAATTTTGAGACGGTACACCCTGATAACAATCGGATTTGCGCTTGGTCATACATGTCCCGTTATACTACGAGTAAGCCCTGACGAAGTTCCCGTGGCACTAGGGAACGAAACGCGTTGACATCTCCCAGCAGCGGATACCGGAAGTAGTCGCACTCGAGTAAAAATTTATGAAACTGGTGGGATTTAATGTGCTTGGCCTCGGTCTGCTTCTGTATGCTTCTTTGTATTTTGCAATTCATCATGCAAACTGTTGCACGTTGGTGTCAGATGTGTACTTCACACCATTTACAAGTCCTGCAGTGCACACATCGTTAAATGCACACTGACATGATGCACACTGCTGTACACTGCTGTACACTGCCTGGTGATGTCCATGACACCCAGAATGCAGAAGATGTCATAAGGCCACATCTCATCCTGCAATGTCAAGGGCCATTGTATGAAACACATGATCAAGTCCATCTATGGGAAAATACATGACACCTGCACTGAACACATAGGCCACTGAGAAGTAGTTCCTAAAAATTTACACAGCAGCAAGATCAGCAAGGGCTCCCAGTCGCCATTCATGCAGTCACTCACACCCAAAGTCAGCCTACGCAGAATACTCACCACTAACTCCCTGCTGATGGTCCCTCAAACATTCATACAGCTCTGGCTGTGTCACAGACAAGATGCGGGACATTAGTGGAGTCATGGTTCGGCGCGCCAACCTGCCACTGCGAGGGGTGAGCCCCACCGTCATCTCTGCCACGGTCCTGCTCAGACGGGAGATGTCGTCCCACCTCTTGTGGCAGTGTGTGTGCCGTCTGTTGGATACACCCAGAGTCCGCACCTTGTGCAATGTTCTTCCATGCGGCCTTACGCTGGTGGACCTTCAGCTGCAGGCATAGGAGACAAGAAAAGGAAGTATCAGTGACCCTGTGTCATTCACACTGTGTGTCAGCACAGGAGAGCATAAATGCATGGCACACAAATCGCTACATCTTCATCAGAGGCCATACAGCATGACACATAGTACATGTTCATTACAATACCGCATAGAAATGAATGCATGTATGACGCAGCAGACAGTACATGGCCATCTCATACACATGCACAATGGCAGCACAGACAGCTATGTGCAGAAGGCCCTCAACTGTGATGCAGTATGTGAGTGAGCATGACATGCAATACAGTGCTAATGAAGTGTAGTGGCAGACTCACTATGTCCACCACTACACACCCCTCGATGCCCTTGGCCTGTGAATGGCTCAATGCATTTTTCAGGAAACATTTTGGGACATACTCTGAATTATCACGCCCTTCTCACAATGTTAAGTCCTCTATTGTGCAATTCTCAGGACTATGATGGCTCAGTGAGTATTAGGTGTGTGGACTAAACACATGTTTGACTCGGTCCAGTTAGGCATGGCTCAGAGTAACATTGGACAGTGTCTGTGCAGGCCAGAGGAACTCACAGTGCGGTTCAACATGGTCCCTCAGATGAATCACATGGATGTACAACATGAGAGGGTGAAAAGTGCCAACACATGCGAGACCGAACACATGTTCAAATCAATGTAAGGATGACATTTACTACTTACATTGATGTGAAGTGTCATAGTTGCATTAACATCAAGTGGGTTCCACTCATGCATTGGACTATTGTGCATGATGCTCACATCTACATAGTGCAATTAAGAAATATGCAACACACATTAGTTAGTGCTCCATTCCAATATACATTTCAACAGTCACATATGAGGTTTTGAAGAGTGAGTGGACAGTCACATAACATGGCACAGTAAAAATCAGTCCCAACTTGTACTGTTCCAGAACACCATCGTATCTGTGTGGCTGTTTAAAAAATGCATGTCTCCCCCTACCTTCAATCAACTTATGTAGGTGTGGAAATAAGCCTACAGACACCATTGACATGAAGTTAGCATGCATGGCAGTGTAACACACATTTACATCACCTAGTCTCAGACCAACATGTTCATTAAGTTTGTTCAAGAATGGCTGTAGGAGTGTCCATTTTCTACACATAATCAAATTCAATTCACACAGAACATGTATGGAGCATGCCATGTTAACTATTAGGATGCCTGTACATCGACTTGCACTCACAGGCACATACTACTACACAGCAACATCATGGTATCATTTCGATCACTCTCACACTTGGAATCAGGAACACTTACCAGTACATCTGGCGCACCAAAAAGCCTCCCATACTGTGCAAGGACCTCGTCCACCAGAAGCTCCAGCTCCTCTGTAGTGAAGGGACGGGCCCTGACATTCTCTGTTCTCGCCATCACTGGGTCCAGGATACAGCAAGATATGCAGTTGGAGAGGAATGGCAGTCAGCAGTGTCTGAATGCATGTGAAATGTGTGGCTCTCCCACAGAGATTTATAGGCCCCTGTGTTGGTATCAGTGGCAGGCAGCTGCTGCAATTGGTCCACCTGGCTGGCATCTTTCAATTGTGGCCAATGAGCGGGCCCGCGGTGGCGGTGCACGCCTACCGCGGTTCCCAAAGTAGCATTTCACTACCGCGATCGCGGTTCCCATTGGCTGCAATGGCATTGGTGGTGTCACACCGCGGAGGACAGGCGGTGATTACCACTATGCTGCATCTTTCAATTGTGGCCAATGAGCGGCCCCGCGGTGGCGGTGCACGCCTACCGCGGTTTCCAAAGTAGCATTTCACTACCGCGATCGCGGTTCCCATTGGCTGCAATGGCAGTGGTGGTGTCACACTGCGGAGGACAGGCGGTCATTACCGCTATGCTGCATCTTTCAATTGTGGCCAATGAGCGGCCCCGCGGTGGCGGTGCACGCCTACCGCGGTTTCCAAAGTAGCAGTCCACTACCGCGATCGCGGGTACCATTGGCTGCAATGGCATTGGTGGTGTCACACCACGGAGGACAGGCGGTTGTTACCGCTATGCTGCATCTTTCAATTGTGGCCAATGAGCGGCCCCGCGGTGGGGGTGCACGCCTACCGCGGTTTCCAAAGTAGCATTCCACTACCGCGATCGCGGGTACCATTGGCTGCAATGGCATTGGTGATGTCACACCGCGGAGGACAGGTGGTCGTTACCGCTATGCTGCATCTTTCAATTGTGGCCATTGAGCGGCCCCGCGGTGGCGGTGCACGCCTACCGCGGTTTCCAAAGTAGCAGTCCACTACCGCGATCGGGGGTACCATTGGCTGCAATGGCATTGGTGGTGTCACACCGCGGAGGACATGCGGTCGTTACCGCTATGCTGCATCTTTCAATTGTGGCCAATGAGTGGCCCCGCGGTGGCGGTGCACGCCTACCGCGGTTATGAACACATTATGCACTAGCAATGGCAATGGACAAATTTAACAATTGAACACTATGCCTCCATAGTGTCTTACTGCACTTGTTTGTACAATGAATGCTGTTGTGACATTCAACTCACTGATGCCTACACATGCCATGTCTGTGGAAAATGTGACATGCATTGACATGCACTTACTCACGTCACCTATGATATGTGTGTGGATGTACATCTATTGGTTGTATGATGTTGTCTCATCTTTGAAATCGACTTAATGTGTGAGATGGGTAATCAAACAACAGTAATGATTGCCTAAACACATAATGGTGGTATTTTACTGTGCCCATAGCTGATTTAAGTAGGATATGTGATCAGCTTACACACACTGTGAACATTGTGATGATAACTAGTGATCTGTGCAACTTAAGCAAGAAGGTGTGGCAGGTAAAGCAGCTACATATGAGTCAGCAGTGTTGCTGTCTCATACCTCTGCTGTGTCACCTACTCCTAGGCCTGGGGACACCAGAAGTATTGGTGTACCATTCGCAACCTCTGAATATGTTTTTGGGGTACTCAGTATGTACAACATGTCCACTTGTGAAAACACATGTGGTGAAGGGCTCCCTGCATCTGAGTTGTGGATTCAGCAATTGTTGGAGTACGTTCATTGTTTCTGCTGTGTGAATCAAGATGTGAGAAGTCGGACACATCTCATTGTGTAATTTGAATAACATTAGTCCTCTCCCATTTCATGTAGGCGACGACCAAATGTGCACTGGCCTTTCACAGTCCTGGGGGACATGGAGGATGTGGACATCATCCGGAAATTTCGTCTGGATCGCGTTACACTGCAAGAGCTGTGTGCTCAGTTGGAGCCCCATCTGAGGCCTCAACGAACATATCCAACTGCCCTATCCCCAACAGTGAAGATCATGGCAGCGCTGCATTTTTTCGCTACGGGCTCTTTCCAATACACGGTGGCCAGCGCCGGTGGGATGTCGCAAGCCACATTCAGCATGGTGCTCTGGGATGTGGTGTCCGCAATGATGCTATACAAGGACCAATACATATGATTCCCAAATACAGCAGATTTGCCTGCTGTGAAGGCTGGTTTTTATGCCCTTGGCCACATTCCTCATGTAGTTGGTTCCATTGACGGCACGCACATTGCCCTTGTCCCACCACAGGCACGTGAGCAGGTGTAAAGGAACAGGAAGCACTACCATTCCATAAATGTGCAGGTGGTATGCCAAGCTGATATGATCATCAGCCATGTTTGTGCGCGATTTGCTGGCTCCGCCCATGACTCCTACATCCTGCGGAACAGCATTGTACCCCGGCTGATGGAAAATCTACATCCAGAGCGTGCATGGCTTGTAGGTGAGTACACTGAGTCAAGTAGTGTGCTGTGTGTGACATGCTGTTCTTGTCAACTGTTTGTATCACAACATTTCTCTGTGTATGTCACACCTAGGTGACTCAGTGTATCCCAACAGGTAGTGGTTGCTGAGACCACTGCGGAATCCAAGTACCCCGGGTGAAGTCAGCTACAACGAGGCACATGGTAGGACACGACGTGTGGTGGAGCGCACCTTTGGCCTACTGAAGTCCCGATTCCGGTGCCTGGACAAGAGCGGAGGTGCACTGTTGTATTCCCCACGAAAGGTGTGCCGGATAGTTGTAGCATGCTACACAACCTTGCCTTGCGCAAAGCCGTTCCGCTGATCCTGGATGACGATGAGCAGCAGATGCCCCCTCCTGCACACCCACACACTTCCAGTGCGGACGATAGTGGTGAAGAGGAAGGTGTTGAAATGCGTCAACAGCTCATTGCCAACTACTTCCCTTGAATGTAAGTGACTTTGTAGAACAGTGACATTGTGTGTTTGCTTGGATGATAGTATCAAGGCATAGAGAAATGTAACTGCTGGCTGTTGTTGTGTGTGTGATAAGGGATGATGTGTGTGGCACAGGGTATTTGTATCCAGGTACATCATGTGTATGTTGAGGTTGTTGACCATTGCTATGGGTGCTTGTTTTTGTACCTTGATGCCTAGTGTTGTGTTTCTGCTGTAAAGGCGTCACCTGATAAGTAAATGTCATTCTCTTGTGTCTTTCTAGGTTCATTCACCCTCTGAATGCCTCCTCTGCTTCACAGCTGTTGGAACATTGAAATCTGATTTGTCACTGTACATACTGGAATAAACATGTAGCTCACACAGACATAGGTATGTGAAGAGTGTTTATTTGAATTTAGTTTTTGTGCAAGTGACGGGGATATGTACATAAATGTGAACAGTGAATAAATGAGTTGTCAGTCATGGTAGTTGAGACAAATAGTGTAGTCACCACAAAGCTGAAGTCACACAGTCCAACAGACTCAGGCCATCGACATGGCAATGTGGGCAAGGATAGTCAACAGTCAATGCAAAGGGGAACAACAAGATACCATCATGGCTGGCTCTGTGAGTGGCGTTGGTATGGTGGCCTGCCACCAAATCCTCCCCTGTGGATTCTCGGACGGCCCCTGGTGCGTTTGGGAGGGGGAGCATCTGTTGCAGGGTCAGTGGTGTTTGAGAACTCACTCTCCTCCTGCACACCCCTCTCTGTGGCTGCAGCTGGAATGTTGGGCTGCACAGCAGGCAATCCACTGGAGGGGGGTTGAGCTGCACTTGGGGCTGGGAGTCTGTCCCTCAGAACTCCCACTAGCTGGCCAACAAGGTCGACAAGTTGGCCCATCCGTGTGTCCATGGACTGCTGCAGCAGGCGGATCTCATGCATGTCTTCAGCAAGCTGGCCCATTACTCCATGGTTCTCTTGGTAGGCACCAAGGACTCTTGCAATGGTGGCCAGGGATTCAGGGTCATTGTCCTCCTGTGTCTCTGCACCAGTTGTACTCCCACCTGCCCTCCTGACACAGACCTGGGGCATAGTCCCCCGACGCACTGGCACACTCTCCCTGGCATGCTGTGATTGTGTGGTGGTGTCGGTAACCACCGTGGCAGGGCGTGTGTTGCAGACAGCAGTGGTGATGGTGGTGGTGGAGGCCACACAGGTCGTAGTGGCAGGGGGCAGCACAGTTGTTCTTGCCGTGGTGGTGGTGGTGGAGGCCACACAGGTCATAGTGGCAGGGGGCAGCACGGTTGTTCTTGCCGTGGTGGTGGTGGTGGTGGTGGGGACAATGAGGGCTTGAGACATGTTAGTCCCTGCCACACCAGAGGGGCCAGCTTGAGAATACTCATCCGAGACTGTTGGGGAATCTGCATCCGAGAGTCCACGTTCCAGGTGGGGAGACTGGCTCCGCATGTTGGTGTCATCCTCTGCAGTTAGTTGTTGATCTCCTGTTGAACAGAGGTATATGGTAATTGAGTTGCACGCAACAAGCTTGATGTTAGATAATTGTTTGAGACATTTGATACAACACACACTTTACAATGCAATGACTTTGTATGCCTGCTATATGCTGTGCACCATGACATGACGTTGAGGTACATACCTTATTAGTCCATGGTGTCCGTTGTGAATTGAAACTTGGTGCAGTGTACAGATAGTGTAACTACACGGACATGTCCTCATCTACCTAATTGCGTGACATCAAGTTTCTGTTGTGCGTCTTTTCATTTAGCTGTTCATGTAATCTATTTCAACAGAGCTAGAAGGAACCATTGTCATGTTATACATAGCTTTGGAATCACATGTACTTTCCTTTTTTTCCATGTAGACCATGCATGTTTGGTGTTGAGATGGGCCTTCATGCTCAGACACCATGGCACTTCCACATTGCACTCTCTGCTGTGCACAATTGTGGGATGCATTTGTTTCACTTGTGACTTGGTGAGTATGAGTTCAAAATATGTGACAGTTACGTGCACTTAGATGTCTGCACACTGGATGTGGCATTTAAAACTATGCCAAGTTGGCTGACATGTTAGTGCTGATGTGGTTATGTGGCTACATGCATTTAGATGAGGATGGCGGTGTACATGCAGTCACTACCTACGTGTAAGTTTTGGGAGAGCAATGCGATAGCTGCCCCATGCTTGTGGGTGTGGGGAATGCTCCATCCTGCTGAGCTGTGGGACAAGGGGGCCTGTTGGGAGTTGTAGTGCAGACTTCACAGCCACAAAGACCCCTCCCTGTTGAGATGGCTACCTACCTGTAAGGTTACACATTGGAGGGAAATGGCTGCCCCATGCTTGGGGGTATGGGGAATGCTCCATCCTGCTGAGCTGTGGGACAAGGGGGCCTGTTGGGAGTTGTAGTGCAGACTTCACAGCCACAAAGACCCCTCCCTGTTGAGATGGCTACCTACCTGTAAGGTTACACATTGGAGGGAAATGGCTGCCCCATGCTTGGGGGTGTGGGGAATGCTCCATCCTGCTGAGCTGTGGGACAAGGGGGCCTGTTGGGAGTTGTAGTGCTGGCTGCCAGAACATGTGCCCCCATGTAAATATTGTTATGTACCTTTGTGGTAAATGAGAGGGAGTTATTGTGGGATCTGTGAGACCTGTTTGGGGGGAGTGTGGTGGACATGAGTACATTTGGGCCTAGGAGGTGTTGCTTTTTAGTTGTGCAAGCTACTACATAGCAGTGTTATGGCAGACTTTCGTTGGTACTTACCAGCCTCCATTCCCCCTCAATTCCAGTGCAACTCTCTGGGTGCAGTATGCCAAGCACCTTCTCCTCCCATGCGTTGAATGTTCTTGGTGGAATGGGAGGGCCACTGCCAGTCCGGTTTGCCAGCTCACAGTTCTTGCTGTTCTTCTCCTTGACCTTGCTCTTGAGGTCAGTCCACCTCTTCCTGATCTCCTTCCTGTTGCGTGGAACTTGCCCTACAGCATTGACTCTGTCAACTATCCTTTGCCACATTTGATTTTGCCTGGCTGCTGGGGTCTGTTGGACCCTGCTTCCTAAAATATATGGCTCAACTCTTATTATCTCATCCACCATGACTGACAACTCACCATCAGTGAATTTGGGCATCTTATGTGCCATGGTGTGTGATGTGCTGTGTGGTTAAGAGTGCAGGTGTGAAGGTGGTGGTGAAGGTGATGTGTGTGGTGTGTGTGTGTTTGTGATGGTGTGATATTTGCAGGGTTGCCTATCCTTTGTGTGATATTGTTGGGCCCTTCAGTTCTGGAGTTGTGCAAAGAATTGTGGTCATGCAGGGGCTGGTTTTATGGTCTGCTATGTGGGTGGGTCCAAGCTGAGTATTCATGTCAGGTGTGTTGTCTGTTTTTTTTTTGTTTTTTTTGCAGCGGAAAAATTGGCTACCAATTGGCTATGAGAACCAGGCTACAAGTTTCGGCTAGCGAAATTAAAAAAATTAAATCATCTGTAGGAGTTATAACCAACGACCCTGATGAAATTCGTACAGCCTTCTGCGGATTCTTCCGGGATTTATATTCTGAGGGTGCAGGTGAGCAATCTGACTTCAGTAATCATCTAGATACTTATCTAGATTTGATTACGTTGGCTACACTTAGCAGAGAAGAACGAGAGTTACTGGAAACTGCCCCATCATGGGAAGAAATCGTTAGAGCTCTGCACAGCCTACCAGATGGAAAAGCAGCCGGGCCCGACTGCATCTCAGTCGAATTCTATAAAGTTTTTCTCCCACAAATCAAAGATATTTTTAATGCCGTAGTGACTCAAATCTTCCAGGGTATTTCCCCTCCTCAATCATGGTCTACCGCTAAAATTATAGTTTTTCCTAAAAAAGATAAATCTCCAACAGAAATGGGCTCATATCGTCCAATCACCCTTATTAATGGTGATTCGAAAGCTTATTCCAAAATCTTTGCCTCACGGCTTTCGGCTAGAATTGAAGGTCTAGTATCCAGGTGGCAGCATGGATTTATCCCTGCTAGGGGTACTACAGAACATATCCGGAGGCTCATTACTCTGCTTGACGCCGCACAGATCTCGGGGGACCCAATTGCTGCAATATTCTTAGATGCCGAAAAAGCATTTGATCGGGTCTCCTGGAACTTTCTCTGGGGCGTCATGCAGAGAATGAACTTTGGGTCTAAAGCCATTCAGGCCATTAAAGCTTTATATATTACTCCCATGGCCAGGGTATCCATCAACAGGGGATTGACCGAACAAATCAAAATTACTCGGGGGACCCGTCAAGGTTGCCCCTGTTCCCCACTACTTTTTGCCATCTATATTGACCCGTTCATTAAAAAACTAGAAGGAAACCAGTCTATAATGGCAGTGAGTAGATTCGGTATAGAATCTAAAGTCATGGCCTATGCCGATGATCTGGCCTTGGTCACGCCGGATCCAATGAAAGCCATTCCCGAAATCGAGGCTGAGGATCATCTATTTGGCTCCTTATCCGGCTATAAACTAAATGAAGGAAAAACCCAAATTATAATTAATGGCAAAGTAGCCTGGAATGACGGAAGAGTAGTGGCTAAAGCCAAATATCTGGGTATTGATATTTCAGCTCATATCGACCTTATAGTCAGCCAGAACACGGACCCTCTTATCCTAGAAACAAGGAAAGCCTTGAACCGCCTCAACAATTTACACCTTTCGATTGTTGGACGATGCAATTTGTTGAAAATGATTTTTTTTCCAAAAATACTATACCTATTCAGGGCTATACCCTTAGAGTTTAATAAATCGATACTTTTAAGGCTTGAAAAGTTATTTTCCCAATTTGTATGGGCATTTTCTCAACCTAGAAGGGCACTTAAATTTTTATCGTTACCCCGGGATAGAGGGGGTTGGGCCTTGCCCAACCTAAAATTATATTATTGGGCTACTGTCCTACAATCGTGCCCTATACTGTTACAAGTCTCTCCCACAACGCCAGCTGCCAGTCTGCCTTCATCCTTTGAGCTCTTGCTCGGCCCCGATGCTTGGGGCTGTCTGTGGCGACAGCTGGAATTGGGATACTACAAAGAGTCAAATTTAAGACCCTTCTAGGCGCCTATAAAGTTTTTACTGCTTTACGTAAATTTCTTGGTATCGGCAGATTGAATTATTATACTCCTACAATAAGTAATTTGAATCTACCGGATATCTTTAATACGTCCTACTTCCAAATTTGGATAGATAATGGAGTAAAGAAACTAGGAGATCTTTGTTCATCTAATGAGGTCTTGCCCTTTAAAGATCTTCAATTCCGCTATAATTTGGATAACAGGGAATCTTTTAAATACCTAGCTATCAAATCCTTTTTTTCAGGACAGGGGGTCCTTTAGGCTTCACTAAATGTGAATTGATTGAAAAACTTTGTGGAAATATACCTCCACGCATTGGAATTATTTATAACTTTCTTAACAGTCTAATGTCTGATGATTTGTCTATAATTTCCTCCAAGTGGCAACAGAAACTGAACATCACTAATAATGCTTTCTCTTTCGCACTCAAGGCCGCCCAAAGTGATTTGTTATCTTCCAACCTTCAGGCACAGTTTTATAAAACTTGTTTTTTTTATATTATACTCCCTGTAAGATTGCGAAGTGGGGCTCCGGCAAAGGAACATACTGTCCTCGTTGTGTTGAATATAAAGCCGACTCAATTCACATGTTTGCTACATGCTCTAAATTAGGACCATTAATAAATAAAATCCAACACTTCCTGGGACAGGTGCTTTCTCATAGCTTATCTTTAACACTCTCCACCATAATGTTGGGCACACTAGACTCAATAGAAAGAAAGAATGGAGGAGCCCTAATATTTATTGCTATGGCTGTCCTTAGGCTATGTATTGCGTCGGCCTGGCTGGATCCTAATCCCCCACTGTTTACACATTGGCTAGCCCGTTTTTATTCAATTCATTCGCTCGAGAAGGCAATATACTCTAAAAAGGGACATAGATAAAAAAAAAAAAAGGACTAATCATCTGGGGTCATCTTTCTCACTGGCTTAATTTATCAACTCTGGAAACAGGCGAGATTAGCGATTAAATTACTTTCTCGACAAAAATGCACAAGTCACCTTCTTCTCTTATGCACTAGTTACTTAAGTATATATCTTTTTAACTATATCTTATAATGTTTAAACCGCAGGGATGCTTTACCACTTTTTTAGTGATGTATTGTTGCACTGGTCATTTTATTTACTGTTTTTTAGTAACGTTGACCAAATTAATTTTTTTTTCCTAGTAATGATTTGCTGCATTGTTATTCAAACCACCTTATCTTCAGAAAACTACTCAAGAATTGGCTCTTCCCCACATAAGCACCATACGCAAACAGAAATTTACAGCATATACCTCTGTATATAAGCATTTGTTTTCACTATAGACATGTACCTATCTTTGTGTATTGCTTTGTATAAACATGTAGAATAATGATGTTGTTGAGAGAAAAAAAAAATAAGAATTATAAATAAATAAATAAATAAAAATCACCTTTGGTCTACATGTACTTACTTCCATTGTGCATCTATGTACCTTCCATGTACTTGGATCTGTGTCTCTGTTACTTTTCTCCTGAAAAAGCATATCCAATGCACTACCCTATTTCTCATCCTGTACCTCTATCAATATCTTTAATCTACATATACTTACCTCCTTTATGTATCTATATACTTTCAATGTACTTATGGATCTATATATTTATCACTTTCTTCTAATTTACCATTTCCAAGGCACTACCCTATTTCTCAGCCTATACTTCTCTCAATATATCTTCTAGCCCAAACTTCTGACTCATCTCAAACTTCTTTCTACTACTCTTTCCCATGCACTACCCCATCTCTCATCCTATACATTTATCAATATATCCTCTACATCCACACTCTCATTTATCCCAAACCCCATACCACTACTATGATCCCCAAAATAACCCTTTCTAGACTCTCTCCTACTCTACCCCTCCTTGCATCATCTGACACCTCTTTTTACTATACCGATCCCCTAAAACAAACCTTTCTAAACTCTTCCCTCTGACTCCTCCCCTCCAAAACTCCCTTTTACTCATCCAAAAGCCTCCTCCTACTGCTAAGACCTGATTTATTATTATTTTTTTTTAAATAAAAAATCCTTCACTCTTTTATCCCTCCACTATCCTTTTCAATCAAAATTAACAGACTAACATGTTCAATTCTCAAATTCCATTTTCAACTATACTAATTCACCACTAATCCTTTAAGGGTTCCAGAGTAGCGTGCTACTCGCCAATAAAGCATCTCAACACCCCATCAGGGTTACAAGCGCTATATAAATGCAAACCTTTTCCCTTTCTACCCTCCCCAACCCTTCTCAATCCAAATAACTGACTAACATATCCACCACTAAAATTACTTTCATGTTTCACCATACTAATTCAACACTAATACTCTGGGTTCCAGAGTAGCGTGCTACTTGCGCTTCAAAACCCCATCAGGGGTAGCAAGCGCTATATAAATACAAACCTCTTTCCCTCTTCTATCCCGCCACCTACCCTTCTCTACCCAAATAACTGAATAACATATCCACTACTCAAATTACTTCATATTTTACTATACTAATTTTCAACACTAATCCTTAATGGGTTCCGGAGTGGCGTGCTGCTCGCCAGAAAAGCGCTTCAACACCCATCAGGGGTAACAAGTGCTATATGAATGCAAACCTTTCTTCCCTTTTTATCCCTCCGCTATCCTTCTCACTCCAAATAACTGACTAATATCCACCACTGAAACTACTTTCATATTTCACCATATTAATTCACGACTAATCCTTTATGGGCTTCCGGAGTAGCGTGCTTCAAAACCCCATCAGGGGTAACAAGCGCTATATAAATACAAACCTTTTTTCCTCCTCTATCCTTCTGCTATCATTCCAAATCCAAATAACTGACTAACCTATCCACCACTTAAAATGTACTTGCATGTTTCACTATACTAATTCAACACTAATCCTCTATGGGTCCCGGAGTAGCGTGCTACTCGGCGAAAACGCTTGACGCCTCGTCAGGGGTAGTAAGCGCTATATAAATGCAATTACAATACAATACAATACAAATGTTTTTTCATATTAATAATTTTTGATATTGATATTTACACATAAAATATTATTTCAGCTATTTCTTTAAGATTCAGCACTAGCCATATACTTTCAGCCTCCGGGGGGGGGGGGAATGGGGGGACTGCTACACTTTGTATAAATGCTGCCATTGTATTGTATTCTTTCTATCACTGCAATTGAAAAAGAAAAAAGAAAAAAAAAAAAGGTGTGTTGTCTGTGTTGAGCTGGGATTTGTAGTTCTTATTTGCCAGGGGCATGTGTCAATGGGGTGTGTTAGCTGTTTTTATTGGCTGAGCCAGATACACAGCCACATTTGGTGGTTTTGTGGTGTAGTTGCTTTCGACCGCCATTACTATTTCCGCGCGGACACCGCGGTCGGACTGCAATGGTCATTCCTCCAGCTCTCCCATTCATCATTGCTGTAATTCGCGGCGGTCGGAAACAAGCGGTCGTACCGCAGGCACCGCGGTGAGATCATAATTGCCCTTGTGGAAATTCCGCTTGTGTATCGGTGGTTTGTGAGCTTTCCGCAGTGAATCCGACCGCCGTGGAGGGTATTTTGCCTTTTCTGCACGTGCGCCGCCGGTGGTTCTTGGGTTCCGACCGCGGCGGTCGGATTTTTCCGGCGGTGCATCGTAATGTGAACGGCGGTGATGCCGCAGGCCATGCGGGCGGTCTTTTCCCATTGCCACGGCGGGCGGAATGGTTTTCCGACCGCCAACCTAATCGGCCCCTATGTCTTGAAATGTGACATCTGCCAGCAGATGAAAGGCTCCACCATAACACGCCCGGCACAGACACCGTTATTAAATTCAGACAAACCTCTCGCTTTTGTATATCTGGACCACTGCGGCCCCTTACAATCAGATGGGGCTTACAAGTATATCATGGTTGCAGTGGATTCATGCTCAAGATTCCTATGGGTTTGGCCTCAAGGCTCGGCTGACGCTCGAACTGTTATCAAAGATTTGCGAGTCTTTATAGGGACATACGCAGTTGCCACGTTACATTCTGACCATGGCCCGGCGTTCAGCTCTTGGGCTTACAAAGAGGCCATGGAAAGTATAGGCGTAGCATTGCGGTACTCCTCTCCGTACCATCCTGAGGGAAATTCGGTTGTGGAGAGGAAGAACAAAGAGACTTGCCGTCAGTGAACATTACAGCAGTTCCTATACCGGATGGTATAGTTTGGGACAAGGTTGATTTCAATATATTCGGTCCTACTGAACTTTTAAAAATTTCTCATGTATTTAAAATTTCATTGAGTGATATCATTACCTCCAGTACATTTTCTGATGATTGGGACTCTGAAACGGTTAATAACATGTTGTCTGATTTAGAGAAAACTGCCGCATTTCCGAACACTGAAATATTAGAAGGTACTTCAGACTATGACACTTTGTACTGTTACCAACATTATGGTCATCATTTCTTGCACAAATCTATATCACCTAGAAATGTTTTTGAGTACCACCAGTGGGAGCATTGCCCTACACCACCAAAAGGTAGTTTGCATACATTTGCACAGAAGTTTTCATATTTTTCAGGGTTTAACACCACTGACCCGACCTCGTATTATTACAAGGTTGCACCAACATCAGCACTGAAAATTATGTTGACAAACACCAAACAGATATACTCTGCTTCCTTTATCACCCAATTGTCTGAACAGGGTTTTGACCTATGGAAGGACACAATAGACTTAAAATCAGTCTGGGGTTCTAGAGACTGGCAAGTCCAGGGAACAGGGGCGCTATTTAGAGCGTGCCTCATTCCACAGCAGATGATATTCCTCTAAATGACACTGTGCAACAGACATCCTGTCTTGGACTAGCCAAGAACAAGGACCTGAACACACCTCGGTTTCTAACACCATCACAGATGGAGGGGTGGCACAATTCAACTTCACAAGAAGGGGCAACAGTAGATGACATTTTACAGTACAATAGATCAGACCCTAATTGGGAGAAATGGGGTGGTTTGGCCCTTAGATACGAACACATGTCAAAAAAGATTCTGGGGTATAACCGAAGGGTTCAGTATCCATAGGCCAGACCAACGCTATGTACAAAGAGAACACCCAGGGGTAGTGACATCCTACAGTGTTGGGAAGTTGTGCCTTGATTGGCTAGAGACCTCAACACTTACAGAAGTGAGACAACACTTATCCTTACTAACACAAGATATGGATCTTAGGGATTTTTTATTAGGTCCCAGGAAACCCCGTCAGAAACGTTTCATATATGCTGGCATTTATGTTACCTACAATGAAAATTGGAAAATATCCCAGCAAGAGGCCGCAGAGAGAATACGGGAAATAGACCGTATTAACTTAGAAAAGGCATTAGCGGTAGTAGATAATGGGTTAACAACTTTGACCTCCAGGATATATTCCTTAGGCAACATTGTATCTTCTGCGATCGACATACTGGAACAAGATTTGGCCATATTACAACACGGGCAATCTCAGTTACGTTCTATTATGTTGTTAAGCTGGACGCTGCAATCTTTGAGTGCAGGCTATGTGCCTTGGCGTTTTATCAACAGTACGTCTCTGTTTTCTGAATACAATCTAACAGATAAACAGATAGAAATGGCACAAAGGGGAGCGAAATATACAATGCTGCATATTGAAAAACTGGCTAGAATACCATTTACGGTAGCGGAATCACCATCAACGGAATGGCTAATCCATGGCCACATAACTCTACCGGTCACTACTTTTCAGTTTCAATATTGCCTTGAGCAAAGGCAGGTAGGCAATTATGAGAAATTGGGTAAGGAATACATTAAGGAATCTTGGGAGTTACCATACAGATTTCGATGCCGGAGTGGGGATCAAGAAGTGTTTCTAAGCGGTACAAACTGCAAGAGTGCTTTAAGCGCTTCTCTCATGTGCCAGGATATTTCCCTGCACGGAGCTTGTAATGGTTCGGTAGCGAACTTGTCCTGCCACATGACAGGGACTCCAGCGGCCGTGATTACTCCGGTATTCAGGCTACTCTCGAATGGGAGTTACTTGATGCTGAACGATCAAGGTTGCTGTGGGATGCTTCCGGGCATTGCCTATCTGGTCACTGAACTCCAGGGTTACTTGCTGTATGCAAGTATTGTTTCCCCCAGTAAATACAGTCAGGGAGGCGCCGTTATGGCCTTCGTTGAATGTTTCCTTTATACAATTTGATACTTTGAGCAGACTGAAAGCCATGCTTTTACAGCAAACCGTACCCTTAACCTCTGCCCGAGAGACCTTTGATCTTCAAATCGCAAGGACCTCGACTGAGATACAGGCACTTATGCGTACAAACTGCCCCTTTCATTTCGCAGAAATGGTGGGTCGTATCTTTAATAAGTCTGATACGAGTGGTATTGTACACCTATTTAAGACCATAGGGTCAGGATTTCTAAGCACCTTTCAGACAATCCACGGAGTTATTCCAAATTTTATACACTCCGTATTGGGAAGCGTTTTTGGAGGTCTTCCGCTGATCCTGCTCTCAATAGCAGGTATCCTGATTGTCATTTTTTTGCTACGCAATGGACAGCCCAATCACCAACGAGATGGCAAAAGCACTCCTGGAGCGCAAATAACGTGAGCGCGTGGTACAACATCTGGGCACACCTCGCCTACGGGAACTGAGCGCCTCTTGGTTCCTATCGTTTAGACCAGTCTGGATGGACTGCATCTTACCTGTTCTTCGATGCCTGTTCTGCGGAGAAGAATGCGTGTTGGATCTCTGTCTGACAGTTGCATCGGACACGCCTACGGACTTGAATACCAGGCTGGAACCCGTGAGATCCCATGCTCTGCAATGTCCCCATCGTATTCCTATACTGATGGCTGCGTTCCTCGAGAACCCGCAGGTGCCTTTTACTACAACTGGGGTGAGCATCAGCTCTTCCACTAGCACTCAGGTATCAACTACAGCACCAGCTGCCTCTGCACCAGCTATTGGCAGTTCTGAATATCATCTGTGCTCCATTGACGTACTCTGCGAGGTGTTACAGGGACCGTCCTCTGCAGCAGCAAGCAACAACGATGTTGCGTCTCCCAGCCAGGACACTTAATCTATAATTGGCTCATTGTGTGCTGGGAAAGAATTCGGAAATTTTTCCTTTTTTGATTTCAAGCCTCAACTAAATTTGGAACACTTTCTAAAATTGACACTTTCGCTGGAAAAGCATGGCCTTCTGACGCTTGTAGTGGTTTGGCTTATATAAACGAACTCAACTAGGACTTTGGCTTAAAGTGACATTTCCAATACTAGCTTTCGAAAATAATTTTTTCTCCCTCCCGAATAGACTGTTTTTAAATGGTTTTAATGACAATATTTTATGAAGCTCACTGATAGCTTTAGGCGCTGCTACCTAGTAAAAACAGTAGTTCGCTAGCATTTTTATCATTGTTGACTGTTCGGAAGAGAGTGGGTGTTAAGTTTCATATTGGTACCCTAATATAGGCCCGGGTAATATCATACACCTTCACCTACATTATCTCCCTTATACTACACAGTAACGAGCCTTTAGGATTGAACCTTTACCTAGTTCTAGTCCTGGGCGCAGGCTTTTCCCTGAACAATAGCGTCCTATAACTTCATCAATGGACTCATACAGTATGAATGAATATTCATGAGGGTTCTTGGAAACCAGGCAGGGGCTACACCACCTGCATAATATCTACGTACAAGGTTCATCCCATACGTCATCCTCAAATCCAACAAATGCTAATATAAGAAACAAGGGACAAAGAAACCCTAGATACTTTTTGTATAAATACAGCACATCTTGTTAGGGTTAACAGAGGGAACCGAGACTTCCAGGCGACACACTGACCAGAGACGCTGAGGCTCCAGCATGCAGACGCTCCAGCTGACAGTGGTCTAACACATCCCTCGCGGGGTGTCCAACTCGAGAACAGGACGGGGTCCCACATTCTCTCACTTCAGGTAATGGGGTTAGACTAAATCCTAGAGGGATTCTTGGCTTCACACCTACTCACATGCTAGGTACACTTAGGTATATCTAGATAGGCATCGTAGGAGTACGCGCACTTTCATCATGCATTTTATATTCATGTATGTATTCATGATTATTGCAAGATGGTAGAACTGTACTATCCTTTTATTTTCACTGTACTGCTAATCATATATATCTGCTACTGTCTAACGGTTGTTGCAGCACACCTATTCTACACTAGAAGAACAACTGTGCAATAAATTCTTATTGTAACACGCCTGATTGTTTCTTCTGTGTAACTCTCTGAGACCAAATAAGTGAGCACGAGTGACTGAGCGAAAAGTAGTACATTGTTTCCACGATCCTGGGGGATCAGGGTTGTCATGTTCTGAGGTTGCCAGAAACTATTCTCTCCCTGATAAGAGGAGATACTAGTGGCACTGTGAGCTAGCTAAAACAGAAAGGCTAACATTCTCGGTGGGGGTGCTCAGAGCCAGTCTGCCACCAATCCCACAGTTTATGTTATCCGGAACGCGCAGATCATGTATGGGTAATATAGGAACTACACAACACTACATCTGCCTTCATAACTCTAAGACTTTCTGGAACCTTCCTTTTCCCTAGCCTCCTCTCATGACGTGTCTCACTCTCAGACTGAGGCGGGATCCAAGTGGTATCTAGATCATCAGAAGGGGGGCTTGAAGAAGAAGATGATGCACTACTAACCCTCCTTTTTCTTAGCTGGAGATCTGGAAAACAATGGATCTTCTAAAAGAGCAGCTTCCTTTACTTCCTCAGCATGAAGCTCAATCTCTTGAACTACTCCTACTTCGGGAGGAACTACTATTGGTGGTTGCGGCTGTTGTTGTTGTCCACTTCTCTGAGTTTCCTGCAACGATTGGGTGCTACTTTGCGATAGAGATAAGTCAATTTCAACATCACTGCTTGTCGGCATTGCCTTGATTAGACGGGCTGCCTCTGTGACAGACATGGGCTTGGGCCTAGATTAGGGTGGGTACACTGATGCAAGGGTGCTGCTCCCAGCTTGCTCCCCAGAGGCTGGGGCGGCAGGCACAAGTTTTTTTCCCAAAAAGATCTGGGTCGTCATACCAGTGGTGGTATGCTCCTTCTTCTTCTCACTGGCCACTTTCTTGGTAGCATCTTTCTTTGGGGCCATATTGAAGCTGTCAGTTAGCAGAGGCACTTAGCTTCACACAAGTGTAAGAGATGTCTGTGTGATGTGTGGGTCACGTGTCACGTCATGCACAGGACTTCTGTCTGGCAGTACTGTGGGTGATGTTGTCCCTTGTGCACCTAAAAGAAAAGAAGTATGAAGAACATCAGGGAAACGTGGCATTGTTGCAGTTCAATTAATAATACAAACAAACACAATATCATTTAGCGTCGTCACTGGTTACTCTTATCATAAATGATTAACAATACAGTGTATCCATTTGTAAAACGGAAAACCACACCAACATAAACTTTGATGGTGACTGACTGTACACTCAGGAAGGATAAGAAAGGGCAACAACAACATACAGATGTAACTGTTTGGTTTATGTGTTTAGGACCATGGAACAAATATTAAATTTAAACCTGATCATCAGTAAGTACGTGAGGGCTAAAGGGGGTGCCATCTGCATGTCATTCATCGACCTGTCAAGCACTTTGATCTAGTTAATAGCAACAAATTATGGGAGATCATGCAGAAATTGGGGTGGAACTGAATCTGCTTATTTCAATAAAACGCTTACATCATGACCTTAAAGTGTCGGTCTGATATGGCCCACAAGGAGAATTATCGTCCCAAATAATTTCCAGAAGAGGCGGTAGACAGTGTTGTATCTTAACACCTTTCTTGCTTTTTGTATATATCAATGGTATTACAGAACATTTATCATGGGCAGGTGCGGACGTACCAAAGATAGGAGATCGAACTGTGCCGATACTTTTATACGCAGATGATGCAGTCCTGATTGCATGCACCCCCAAATGCACTGCAGAAGTTACTAGATCTCTTCACTGAGTATATGGAAGGCTGGATCTGAAAGTGAATTTCTTAAAATCATACACTATGACATGTGGGCCACCACTCACGAAAGCAACACATTTTAAAATGGGGGGCACTATCCTGAAACAAACAAATTATTTTAGCTATTTAGGCATTGTTTTTAGCTGATCTTTAGGTTGGAAATCAGACCTTCTTATGAATGCCCAACGAATGGAAAGGAATGTGGAAGGTATTTTTCGCATTGCAAGGGCCTTAAAACACAAACCTTTGGCAGAGATGACAGTCCTGTATAAAGCCAAATGTATCACTGCCACCATATATGGGGCAGGGGTATGGGGATATAAAAAACAGACAAACTTCAATATATCAAGAATGGTTTCACATGTAGGTTGCTTACATTCCTGAAAAATACTGCAAATGTTATATGCCATGAGAAGATGGACCTTCCCCATATAGACGACCAAATGAAAATTGTACCACTTCTTTTGTGGATTAAGTGTTGGCAAAACCCAGAGCCAGTTCTGGTTAGAGCGTGCATGTCAGATTGTTTAACATTAGATAATGTGAACAAGATACCTTGGTTGATGTATATAAAATCAGGCTTTCACAAATTGGGCTTAATAGAAATGTTCTAAATTCCTATCCATCTCCCACCGTATGCTAAGATGATTGTGAAAACCAAGTACGCCAACCACTATGTGGAGGAAAGGTTACGAGGCACCCTGGATATGAAAACAGCTGAACATTACTTGCAGATCTCTACAGCCAAATTAATTGAACCATATCTGGGATGGATTGAGAATGCAACTCACCGGCTCCTCTTAACACACTTTAGACTTAATTTAATTCACTTTAAAGTTGCTTTTTCGTTACAAGGCGTTTGGCAGCGGGAATTACCCTCATGTCACTGTGATAACACCATCAAACAAAATACATGTCACTTTACCTTATTTTGTCCACTTCATGCAGGTCCAAGAAGTACCTTTCGGATTCCTTTGTTGCGCCAGGTAGAGATCAGGCAATATCTGCCTGCTATGGAATTTTTGCAAAAACTAATCACAATAGATACGTGTTATGCAGTGTTAAATTGTATTAGGAGTGCGTTCCAGATTATAAGATTGAAAATTTTAATTGAGGCCTTGTTTTGAATGAGAACGTACCTTTGCCTGAATTTTAGAGATACTTATTTAATGTAATTTTAAATGTGTTTTATTGATTATTACTACTCTTATATTGGATTTTATTCATGTTTTGTGTCACATGCTTTTTATGGCATTTTGCCGAAATAAACATGCGATGAATGAATGATTGCGTTAAGGATGAGATACATTGTAGATCCCAGCTGGCGGCAACCTCTTTTGTTGTGGTGCTCTGCTCAGTGTGGCTTAAAGAAGAATTAACTCTTAATAGAACAGTCATTTATGACTGTATGCAGGTGCATATTATGGTTAACATTCCCTAGCTGGTCTATGTTAAAAAGAATTTCAAAACCCTTGGGAGACCAGAGATATTTACAAATCCACGGGAAATTGTTAAATATGATTTTGTCTGGATAAGATAGGCATTTTACAATAGAGTTGCAGTTGAAATGGAAAACTCAGCTCTGGTCAAGGAATAATTTCGAAGATATGTCATGGTTAAAACAGTTCCCAGGATAGAGCCATATCTTCTCTTTGATATGCCTATTCACCAGTGTTGTTTGTTGACCTATTTTAGGTTGGGTTTGTTCCATCAGCTGATCTGTCCCGAGGGTCTCTCTGGTTTAAGTACTCTGAACCACCCACATGTAAGTGTGACCTGTTATCTAAATGTGATACCTTGCACATTGTTTTGATTTGTACCTTTATATAAATCTCTCCGGCACAAGTACTTAAAACCACTTTTTATTTCTGTGGATTTTTATCATGCTTGACCTGCCTTTTTATATTTGCAACTTTTAGAAACACATAAGGTTTGTTATAATGTGTCAAAGTTTCTTATGGGGGTTTATTCTGCATGATATAGTTTGATCCTGGGGATTACTGGCTCTTAATGACTTTTAATACCTGTATATTAGGTCATTTTATTGTATTTTTATGTATAATCATGTTGGACCTTTTATCACGTCACTTGTATGTTTTTATTGCAAAATTGAATAAAGTAATCTTGATTGATTGATTGATACTAATAACACTGCTTTCCTAGCTCCTATGTAACCAAACTTTACAGGCAGCTATGACGACCAAGTATAGGCCCCTTTTTTTGCTGATCTCACAACTGTTCTTAATAAATGCCTCATGCCACTAATAGAAAAACTTGCCAAATTGGATGCGGATTGCTAAAATCTCCAGTTTTTGGCAGCATATAATCGTACCTTAACCACCAGAGGCTTCACCTTCCATTGCCACAGCCTTATCATTGAGGCCTGAGCCAAAGACCAATACCTCCTTGATTATTTCTGACTCAACAATTAATAGCACCAGGAAATGTCTTAGCAGTTCAACCATAAGGTATCCACCTTGTGTTTCCAATGTCAGAGCAGCCAATGGTCCTGATCTCAGGAGCTTGACGTCTAACTCTAACTCCAACCTAAGCACTAAGCATCCTTTGCCATGTATGAATCTTCCCCCGAAAGCTGCCCTGTTGTGGTTGTTATGTCTAATATGCCGAAGCTAAAGTAATCTAAATCTGAGTCTATTACTCAGCTAAAAATAAAGTTTGCCACTGGCTTGTAAAACACACTGATTTTAATGCCTGGGACTAAAATAACGTTCTTCTGGTGGATTGGATTGGGCCATCAGCAAAGTTATTTTGCCTAGACTGTTTAATCATAAACTTTAGACAACGAATTCTAGTCAAGCAATTACTTTCCCAAAATCAACGGTTTACTAATCTGGAGGAGAACATATGTCTCTTACCCCTAGGCTTCTTTTTTAGACATCTACAAAAGGGCCAGGCTCCCATTACTCAGACCCAGGTACCCTTTTCCACTCAGCTTGGAGGACCAAGCATTCCTTGCAACAACGTTTTTGAACCTTTGACAGACCTTAATGATATGGATTGACGTCAATGGCATTTGGGTGGTTTGAATTGTGCCTCCTGTCTGGCTGATTCCCCTAGCACCAGACCTCAACTTGAAACTCAGACCGGCGGCACCAATGATGCACCATCATCCTCTCAGGGCCCATCAATCAGGTCAACACAGCTTGGTAAACGAGTCATGATCACTACTATGTTTAGCCGTTTGACCAACAGTAGTTTGGGTCCCCCGTTGAACTTCATTTGCTGGAATTTTCAGGTTTAATGTTTAAATTGGATGATGAGGGATTGCTCTCTTCTGTGAAAAAATGTGATTTAATTATGCTTCTTGAAACCTAGTGCTTGGAAAACATTTCCTGGGACGGTTATCAGAGTTTTTGCGTTCCAACCTCCATATCTGACAGAGGAAGAGCTAGATGTTGTTTGATGATCTTCATATGTGCAAACACTCTGGGTGGTGTGTTCCAACAAATTTAAATTCTTTGTTATTATTGGGGCGGGGACTTTAATGATAAATTGGGTACCAACCGTACAGTGCTCCAGCCCTTCTAGGTATACCGGGAAGACCCTGTGCCCCATAATTTCGACCGGAAGGGTGAAAAGTTACAGAACTATCTAGTAGAATTTGGGTTGCATAATTTAATGGCACTACAGGAAGACAACCTCCTACTTTTACTGGTTGGGACCGAGACACAATTATAAGTTACATCTTTATTTCATCCCTTTTGGGTATATTAGTGTGTGTGGTCAGCAGTTGCTTCGCCAAGTGCCTTCAGCCATCATAATCCTATTTAGTTTACCTTCAACCTTCTGACCACAGCTCATTCACCTTTATCTACTGGTCCAACAATCATATGATAGTGGCTTAAGGGTCTGAGGCCGATGTGCTAACTTTGCCACACTCCTGGACTGGGTGATCAAAAAAAAAAAACTTACCATTGTTTATGGATCAGCTTTTGTCATTAAATAAGCCTAGTGAAATAATTGCCCAAGGTTTTGTTACCCTGAATTTTACTATCAAGACCTGTTTGCAACTCGTAGCCCCAGTCTTTAACAAATCTGACCCAGGATGGGTGGGTAGAGTGACCAATAAACAACTGCATGAAGCAATTAAATCTATTCTAAAGCATAGAGTACAATTAGCTGCATGTCGAGCTGAGTATGAAAAAGCCATTACTTCCAGAAAATTCGCAGTCAAAAATAAAATTTGGGGCAAGCTTGTTGCAGCAACAATAGCCAATGACACCAGAGGTTTCTGGAAATTCATTAGTTTGCCCAAAATTACTGAAGATCAGACTGATGGACTATGGACTAACATAGGTGTGGACGCCTGGAACAAGCACTTTAAATCCATTTACTCCTTTACTCCTATACTCAGATAGTAATCAATTAGAACTCCAACTGTCCTTTCCACTGAAAATTAGATTTAATCTGGAAGAGGTGTCTGAGGTGATATGCGCTAGTCCATCGAGGAAAGACCGAGGGCCTGATGGGGTCATGATGGACCTCTATAAGGAGAACACTGAGTTGTGGGCACCTGTTTTTACCAACGCTGCTAACTGTGCCGTCATCAGCTGTGGTCTCCCTAGTTCATGGCATACTGTAATGAATATCCCCATACATAAAAAAAAAGCTGCAGGCAAGGCCCACGCTGCTATAAGTCAATTTCTTTACTAGACTCCGCAGTCAAAAAAATTGCCCATATTATCCTTAATAGTCAGTCAGTCAAAGATCTTTATTTCGGCCTCTAGGGCCATAAAAGCACATATAAAAAAATAAAAACACTATACATTATGTACACGATATAGCCATCATACTTTGTACAAAAAATTACACTCCACTTTTTACAGAGTTAGATTTTGATAAGGTCGGGTCATCTAAGCCCCCCTAGATTTACAGTAAATATATGTTGGAAGGCTATTGTGATAGCCGCAAAGTACAGAACCATAAAGTGCACGTGCAAGTACAATAAGTTAATTTAAAAATTGAAGAGCAGCTTCATTTAAAAGTTTCAACAATAATAACAAATGCTAAAATACAGAATAGAGGTTTAAAACCCAATGGCAGTCCACGTTGACCTAATAGGTAGTGTTAAGCTAAAATTAGGCTAGGGTCTTTTCTTTATAATGGCTCTAAGAATACACCACATAGAGTATAAGAAGCGCGAAATGGAGAACACAATGGGCATGTCCGTGCCATACTTAAGTAGCCTATACACCTCAGAACAATGTCTAGACCCCAGATTCTTGCACAGCTGAAGCAACCAGCGGGATCTTGGCCTCTTAAAGCAGGGCAAAAGAATAGTACATGAATTTCAGATTCCTTGACATTCTCACACACTGGACAATCCAGGCAAGCGGCGTACGACCAATTGTTGGTAAATGATCGGAGTGGAAGTGCACCGTGTCTGAATTGGAGGAACAGCTTCTTCGCAAGAAGCGGCTGGATGTCATCTAGTGCCGGAACTAGCCTGTACTGGTTTTTAGCTTCCAGAAACCTGAGAGTTAGGCGACCAGATGAAGTCCCCCTCCTTGGGTGGTCAAGTTTATATTCTCTATAGGACTCAATAAGGGCCTTTCTGGGGGTCTCGAGGCTAGTTTCTTCAGGGGTGGTCCACAGGTTTGCCCTCCCCAGAGCCTGGCAGGTATCCCTAATGTGTGTCAACCATGGGATCTTTCCCCCGCCTTGAAGGCGCATGACTTCTCTCAACTCGTCCCTATATGGGGCTAGCTCAGGGGTGCTCCATAGGCGTCGCCAATATAGAAGGGGTCTTAAGGCTACTTCGTCGACAATTGGGCTGATCCCAAGGTCCATTCTAAGGGGTATCAGTGGAGAGCTAGAAGGAAGGGCCACTAATTGCCTCAGAAAGGAATTCTCTATGGGCAAAAGCGAAGTAATTGAACAGTGACCCCATAGCTCTGCTCCATACATGGCGGCACCCCTAGCCTGTACCTTGTAAAGTTCGGCCACAAGATCTATCACTTTGTATGTACAGTTCCTGTAGACCTTTGAGATACCCCCCGTGGACTGTACCAGCCTCAACCCAACTTTTTTTATTTGTGCATCCCAGTCCATCTTCTCGGTCAACGTGATCCCCAGATACTCAAAAACAGGCACCCTCTCTAAGGCACTTCCATCCAGGCGGGGGTTTAAGCGAGTGCTGTTATTCGCATTAAAAACCATGTACTTGGTCTTTTGGAGGTTAATTTCTAGGCCCCTTTGACTGCAAAAGGCACTGAATACTTCTAGAACTCTCTGCAAGCCCATGGGGGATTTTGAGAGCAGGAGGGTATCATCTGCGAACATCTGGGCCGGTATTTTACGGTTCGCTAGCCTGGGTGCATCTATATCTTTTCCATCCAGCAATGAATCTATTAAGCCGTTAATAAAAAGTGAAAACAGAGTTGGTGCCAGGACGCAGCCCTGGCGTACACCTTTCTCAACTGGAAAAGGGGCTGAAAGTTCTCAGTTTTTGCCATACCTTATTTGTGCAAAATTGCCTTGATGTAAGCGTTTTATCTCATGGCAAAGATACTCTGGGGCTCCCATGTCCAGTAGAATTCTCCACAGTTTATCCCTCGACACTAAATCAAAAGCGGATTTAAGGTCCACAAATATGAGATAGAGGCTGCCACCCTCTATGATCACAGTTTTCCAATATAGGAGCTGTAATCTAAAAATGTGATCGATGGTGGAGATCTTGGCCCTAAACCCGGCTTGGAGGGGTGTAAGTACATTCGAGTCTTCTATCCAGGACTGTAAGCGCCCCAAGAGTGCACGCGCAAATATTTTCTGACTAACGTCTAGAAGGCTGATAGGACGATAGTTGGTAGGGCTAAGCGGTGACCCCTTTGTAGGTCTCGCCTACGCAGCGCGTATGCGCTGCATAGGAAAAAGACCTTTAGTAATCGCTTCAGCTTTGCAGGCAAAAACGTGCACGCGTTGCATTGCTTTCAATGGCAACGCGTGCACGTTTGGCGATTCCCTTGCGGGAGCGAGCTTTGGCGCCATGTGTTAGCAATTATCGCTCCTGGTGATGCTCGCTCCCGCAAGGGAAACGCTTTCACTTTTGTTTTTTTTACTTTTAGCGCAGCGCGCGCGCTTGTTCTCCTTTGATCCTATCTTTTCCTTTCTCAGTCTCACCCTCTCCCTGCCTGTTTCCTTCACCCCCCCTCTCCCAATCTTATCTCCCCTCTCCGTCTCTTTTCCCTCCCTCCGTGTTTACCTCCCCGTGGGTGAGGCGGTCTGCACCTGGAGGGTGGGATGGGCTCTGGTTTACGGCGGGTCCTCACAGAGGAAAGGCCTCTTTGGCTGCACACCATCGGCCTGTATGTATCTATGACTAGCACCCACTGGACTTCGAGCGCTAGACTCCCCTTCTACGGAGGGGTCCTGAGCTCTCCGTCTCTGCTCTCAGAGAGGCTTCGAGTCTGAGGATTCAAACCTGGGCTCTGTATGCCAGCCTTCAGGTAGCAGCAGCAGGCGCTCCAACCCCGCGAGCTATCTTAGCATCTCTGCTTGGAGTTCTAAGACACACATGACGCGGAGCACAGCTCACCGGCTGACTCGACGTGTTCCTGTGCCAAGGAGGAGTGCTCGTGTCCACAGAAAGACTGCAGAGCTGTGAGAGGTGTCCAGAGTACCCACCTAGCGGCCAGACTCCTGCTTCCCAGCAGGCGGCGCTATACACGACTCCTATATGGACTTCTGTGCCGAGTTAAGGGGCTGGCAGCTAGTGAGCCACCAGTGTCAACCTCGCCCCCCACCCCCATGGATGACCTCTCTTTGACCTCTGCTGACCTACAGACCTGCCCACCCTCGGCTCCCGGCGCCGCCTCACAGCGTGGGCGCGCCTTGTGAGTCACGCCACCTGCACGGAAGGTATTTTAAGGTGTGCCTGACCCGCAGCAAGCTCTCTCCCCCTAGGGTGTCTGGAAGGAACATGCTGGGCCGTCTCGCCTCACCTGTTACTGGCTCAGGGCCAACAAAAGACACATTCACCCCCACGAGAGAGGGCGAGCGGGCCGGGGCAGGCACCCACAGGTACCGCAGCAGCACCCCAGTGTTAGCCCTGCCTGAGACCGTGGGCAGCACCCTCTGAGCTGGCACCATTAGCACTGAACCCGCTGAGCTGCCACCGCCTGGACTGCGGTTTTTTCCAGTTTTATATCGCACGAATTTGACCAGAAGTTATTAGAGCGCTTTCTATGAGCAACGCGTGCATTACACAAGGACTCATTCATCCATTAAGTGATTTGCTCAGAATCACAGGATGTTAAGCCGATGCCGAGATTCGAACCTGGTTCCCCAGCTCCAGACTCGGCATCACTGGCTGTTAACCTGGATGAGAACCCCTGCTTACACACCTAAGAGCCAGTACGCCATGGACCCCTACTTTACACCCCCACTGACACTTCAGAGCCAGCATGCTGTGCACCCCTGGTTTACACCCCACTGACACCTCAGAGCCAGCATGAGGGGCACCCCTGTTTTACACCCCACTGACACTTCAGAGCCAGCATGCACTGCATCCCTGCTTTACACCCCGCTGACACCGCAGAGCCGGCATGCACTGCACCCCTGCTTTACACCCCCGCTGACACTTCAGAGCCAGCATGCTGTGTACCCCTGCTTTACACCCCGCTGACACTTCAGAGCCAGTGTGCTGTGCACCCCTGCTTTACACCCCCGCTGACACTTTAGAGCCAGCATGCTGTACACCCCCGCTGACACTGCAGAGCCAGCGTGCTGTGCACCCCTGCTTTACACCCCACTGACACCACAGAGCCAGCATTATGTGCACCCCTGCTTTACACTCCGCTGTCACCGCAGAGCCAGCTAGCAGTGCACCCCTGCTTAACACCCTCGCTGACACCACGGAGCCACATGATGTGCACCCCTGCTTTACACCCCCACTGACACCGCACAGCCAGCATTATGTGCAGCCCTGCTTTACACCCCCGCTCACACTGCAGCACCAGCATGCTGTGCACCCCTCATCCTAAGCTCAAAAGCCCCAGTCTGGAACGGGTTAACAACTGATATGTTCAACACATTTCCGAGGGCTTCCGCTCCGAGTCCTTAGCTCAGAACATCTGTGCATTTAGAGGCGTCCCTGTGTTTTGGAGCACAGAGGCCTTACGCAACCAATTTACACATTCTAAATAAACAAGCATTGGCATAGCCAATAGGTCTCGCCTTTGGGGCGTTATAAGTGTTTAGCCAGAGCTATTGACTTTGCCAATGTCTTCAAGCTGTGCTGTAGAGAAGTGTGGCTGCTGTGCAGCATGCTGAAAAGTTATAATAAAAAAGTGTCAGAAGCATTTTTGTTACTTTATATATGACCAAGAAGGCATTATGTAAAACTGAACGACCATATTAAAAAAATATTTACAATAAAAAATGTCCTCAGTTTTCTTTTGTTCTTGCAATGCTGGCAACTTGTTTCTGCCTATTCCAATGGTTGTTTGTTAAAGCTTTTTTTTTTGAGGGGGCATAAACAATCGGAGGGTGAAGGTTGGGAACTAGTACCTGTATTATAACACTAGCAGCGGCCAGATGCTAGGGGAGAATTAACAGATGCCAGATTCCGAGAGCAGGCTGAGGTGGTGCTGAGTGATGCTGAGGTGGTAGTGGTGGTGGTGGTGGTGACTGGTGCGGAGACGATGTTGAGGTGATGCTGAATGATACTCAGGTCTTGCTGAGTGATGATGTGGTGGTGTACTAGTGCAAAGGCGATGCTGAGTGATACTGCTGTGGTACTGAGTGATGCTGTGGTGGTGCTGAGTGATATCGTCTTTGCGCTGAGTGATGCTGTGGTGGTGCTGAGTGATGCTGTGGTGGTGCTGAGTGATGCTGTGGTGGTGCTGAGTGATGCTGTGGTGGTGCAGAGTGATGCTGTGGTGGCGCTGAGTGATGATGTGGTGGCGCTGAGTGATGATGTGGTGGCGCTGAGTGATGATGTGGTGGCGCTGAGTGAAGATGTGGTGGCGCTGAGTGATGCTGTGGTGGCGCTGAGTGATGCTGTGGTGGCGCTGAGTGATGCTGTGGTGGCGCTGAGTGATGCTGTGGTGGCGCTGAGTGATGCTGTGGTGGCGCTGAGTGATGCTGTGGTGGCGCTGAGTGATGCTGTGGTGGCGCTGAGTGATGCTGTGGTGGCGCTGAGTGATGCTGTGGTGGCACTGAGTGATGCTGTGGTGGCGCTGAGTGATGCTGTGGTGGCGCTGAGTGATGCTGTGGTGGCGCTGAGTGATGCTGTGGTGGCGCTGAGTGATGCTGTGGTGGTGCTGAGTGATGCTGTGGTGGTGCTGAGTGATGCTGTGGTGGTGCAGAGTGATATGTAACATCGCTGGTAATTTACTGAATAAAATGCAGTATACCCACCTGTACTGCGTGCCAATATGGCGTTCAGCCCAGTACATTATGAATAGTACACTACGATCCACACGCTGCTACCACACGAGATTAAGATCCACTGACTAAACTGCTTTCATAGAAACACAGATCTGAATGAGTTTTGGCTTGTTCTTTCAACAAACGAGAGCCTTGGCCATGCACAACCATTAAGAACGAAAGACCCTTGCCATCCACTACAAAACCATATAAACTGTTTCACCACTCCCCACTTTTCTACAGAATCGTGTATCCAGTGCACTGTTTGTTGTACTGAAAGTATTTGACTTTCAGAATTCACAACCGTTATGGTGTGTAACACCACTCATGCTATAGCGATTTATGCACATATCAAATTAACAAAATTTCAAGCCGATTTATTGTGCGGTACGGTGTAAAACAGAAATCATTTTTTGCCACCATCAATCTATCCATGAAAAACCAAATAACAATATAAGTTTGCTAAAGCCGACCATTAACTGTGCCCGTTCAGCACATGCAGCTGATCACCCTGGATTGTGAGCATGTCTTAAATTGCCCTGAGCCGGCGTGCTGTTTTGTCCACCCAATCTATGTAGGGATGGTAAAGGGAGTTAAAGGAGATGACCATGAAGAGAGCGACCCGAGGGCCTCCTTTTGTTTCATTTGCCTTATCACGTCTATCGTGTTTGCTTCTTATCTAAAGTTGCTCTGTATGGAAAGCTTCATGATCCACTCGTGACATCTTCACACAATGGCCTTCGGTTCACCAATGTAACATTTACAGCAGCACCTTTTAACCACAATACCTAGCTTACTGGCTATATGCTTAGGGGGCCTCACTAGTGATTATTTCAGGTGTGCATGAGGATATTGAATGAAATTTAAAGCAAAAGTCACAGCGCTGTAACCACAGCTCTCCCCTCTAGGCTAGAAAAAAAGTAGACACTGACCCCTTCCTTACTACCTGATCGAGAAACTTGGTTATGGTTAGTTGGATAAGCGTTCCCGATGTAGTGCAGTGCCACAGCTTTGTTCATTTCTCTTTTGGCGAATTCTCGCTTAATAAAACTGAACGCGAAAATAACCTTTATTTGTGCAGTGCCACGAGCACTTGAGCTTCGAGATCACCCAGTTTTCAGTGCCGAGTTCAGCAGGAGACTTGGTTGAACCACCTGGTCTTCATGTTTCTTGATAACAGAGCTTTGTACTGCAGCTTACCAGAGAGTGCAGTTACACTATATTTTAACTGCCCGCCCAGACTCACTGATCACAGTAAACTTACATTTACTGAATAAATGCATTGTCACTCTTACCGTCTAACATACTCTCGGCATCTCCTTTAATACAGTCAAAAGTCAGATATTTTCACAACCCATGTGCTATTAGACAGATCACTTTCCTGTGAACTGCACCATCAATGTAGCCAGCTCAGTCGCCTCTCAAGACCAACCCAAAGCCCTTTCTAAAAAAACACTCACGTTTTCCTAGCTCAAATTCACCAACTTCGACACTATCAGAATAAAACCCCTCTGAACAAAACTTACAAAATTCATTCTTCAAACCACACTCCGCAGACTTACAATTTCAAATAAAACAAATCTGTCATAAAAGAGTAAACACAATGTACCTCCGCCCAAGTTACTGTAAACAGACAGGGCGGGCAGTTCAAACGACAATGGCAAACAAGCGCACGCGCCTCGCAAGGCAGCAGGGGGAGAGGGCCTGCGCGATTCCCTTGCGGGAGCGAGCGGCGCCAGGAGCGATAATTGCTACCATATGGCGCCGCTGCTCGCTCCCGCAAGTGAATCGCCAAACGTGCACGCGTTGCCATTGAAGGCAATGGAACGCGTGCACGTTTTTGGCTGAAAAGCCGAGGCGTTTCCAAAAGGTCTTTTTGCCTATGCAGCGCATGCGCGCTGCGTAGGCGAGACCTAAAAAGGCAGGCGATTCAAAAAACCACCATCTTACAAACATTGTTAGTAATTAGCAACATTTTATTGAATAAGCGTGGAAGCAATGAATTTAACCCGAAATGTGTAATCAATTCATTGTACCCGAAATGTGGAAGCAATCCGTTTTACCCGAAATGAGTTCCGGAAGCAATGTTTCATCAGCAGCGCGGACACAGCATTAACCCCTATGTCGCGAGAGGCAGCAGAGAAAAGGGGCTGCGAATATAAGTCATGGACAGAAACCTGCTTTGGACGGAACTGAAGATGGGCATTGAGCGCGCGCCAGTTTCCACCATCATAAAACCCCATCCGTACGCGCGAGTCAGCAGAACAGACTGTTCCACATCTGACGGCAAATTGATCAAATCCGGGCGGCGAGGCCGCCGCGCTGTCAGTTGGAGTTTCTGCCGCAGATTGAAGACCTGAATGCCACAAATATTTTTGTACTGAACCAGTGAGGCATGGACCTGAGGCGCAACCCACTAGGCATGGCGTTGTGCACTTACATGGGGGTCCAACCTGCGCCGTGCCACTGGTCACATGGCTTTTAGGACATACGACCACAAAGTCACTGCTATCCGTCAGTCTGGAGAGTGTATCTATAAACTATGGCCAGAGCGTGTCACGTATTACTTCGGAAGTCCTGTTTCTGTAAGGAAAGCAGGAGTCAAACAATGATAAATATGTAAGATTTTTGTGGGAAACGGCATTCATGCTTCCATTTTTAAAAAAAGCCATTTTTGGCCAATAAAGTTGGCTCAAATGAGAATCGGTTTGATTTTTTGTGTGGATGTTTTTCATGTCTTTAAAAAAAAAATACAAAAATTACCTTTAAAATGAAAAAAGCCTGTATTTAAAAAACGAAATGTAAGTAAACAACTTGAGTCATAACTTAAACAACAAGCACTGGCATAGCCAATAGGTCTCGCCTTTGGGACCTTATAAGTGTTTAGCCAAGCAACAGTTGATGTAGTTGCACAAAGGATATTGCGCTGGATAACTAAACACTTATAAGGTCCCAAAGGCGAGACCTATTGGCTATGAAAATGCTTGTTATATATTGGGATGATTTCTGCCCCGACCCAGTTGGGGGGTATTTCCATGCCCTGAAGGATAGCATTAAACAGGGTCCACAGATAAGGGGCCCAGACAGAGGGTTCCGAGCGAAAAAGGTCACCTGGGATTTTATCTAACCCAAAGCTTCTAAAATCTCTTTTAGAGAAAACAGAGGTGTGACTCGTTGCGGTGGCTCTAAAGAGGAGGGGGTCATTTCCCCCGAACCAACCTCCGCCTCAGTTAATGCATATAAGGATTTAAAATGGGTTCTCCAGGCTTCCTCCCCTATATTAGCTGTGATAGCCGTTTTGGCTTCAGTGGATCCTGTATTGATCAGGTTCCAGAACGCCCTCATATCGTGGTTGTCTAGCGCAATTCTAAGTTTATCCCATTCTTCATTTACCCAGCTTCTTTTTTGCCTTAGCTATGATTGATTTATAGGTTACCCTACTTTCCTTAATTTGTGCCCTGTCATTTGATTTAATGGCAGCTAAAAGGGTTGATTTTGCTGCCCTACATTGTTCTTTATACCATGAATGGCAAGCTTTTCTGGGCAGCCTACTCCTTTTGCTGGAATGGAAAAAGGGAGCCAGGGTAAGAATCAAGTCTTGATGGTTATTAAACAGATTGGTTTGGGAGGCTGGGATTTCGATAGTTGCAGACAATTGGGATGTTAGCGTCAGAACGGGAATAATGTGTTGATATAAGGAAGCCAGCTTATCCTGTAACTGGGAGAGTTCCCCCCATCGCACTCTCCTCCCTCCATTGGCCAGTGTTAGGCCAGAGTCGAGTTGGGGCGATGACGTGGGAAAGCCACCAGCAGATGGGGGGAGTACGTCTAGCACAAGGCTATTATGGTCACTCTCGTGATGAGGGATGATCTTAAAGTCGACAACCCTATGCCACGATTTAGTGTCAACTAAGATATAATCAATAGTTGATTCCTGCCCTGGCCTATTATAGGTAGACTTACCGGGAATATCAGATGCCAACCGGCCATTGCATGCCCTTAATGAGAAACTTAATGTTAATGCATGCATCTGCAGGACCAAGGGGGTCCAAGCCCGGATAGGCGATATATTGGGCTCTGGGATAGCCCAGAGTGAATCCTCCTCACTCGAAATGCTAGTGGCCAAACCATTCAATGGTTCAAACTGACAATTGAAGTCCTTGCCTATGATTACCCAATAATTATCTGGAATTGTTAGGAGAAAGGTAGTCAATTGTTCAAAGGTAGAGGACTCTTGGCCATAGCAGACCGGAAGTGAATAGACGTTAATCAGAGCAATTCTCTCCCTCATGTTAAAGGATAAAAAGATGCAGAGAATGTCTCGTGATAAAGTATCGATCTGCTTAACCTCACATCCGAGATGGACACCAACCCAAGTGCATAGACCCCCAGATGGTCTACCCCTCCCCCCCTGTGTGGCTAAGATGCTATAAGATGCATGGCCCACTCTATATGTGTCCGCCCTTGCCCACGTTTCCTGGAATAAGCATATTTCATGGTGATCTATGAATGCCCCCCAATCTGGTATATCAAGTTTGGAGGTGAGTCCTGCTATATTCCAGGATAATAGCCTCAATCTTGAGCTCACCCCAGTGGCATTAAGGGTTGGGGGAGGGGAAGAGGCCCTTGAATAGACCTGTTGATGGCCATTAATCCCCACCCACCCGGTCAGACCTTGGTTGATACCCCCTCTGGAATTATGAACCAGAGTGTGGGTCGGTAGAGGGGAACAGGTCTTTGGATAGACCTGTTGATAGTCATTAGTCCCCACTCGACCCGACAAACTTTGGATAACACCCGAGTTAGGGTTATTATCTAGAACAAGAGGGCACTTTACGATGGGCAGAGCCTTTGGTGGAATTACCTTTGGGTTCTGTCGAGGCTGATGGGATGGTGAACGGCCAGTGGGGGCTTTCCCCAGGGTTCCGTTGAGTGCGGGTCCCCCCCGCCCCTTCAGGCTTTGGTTTTTGTCCCAGATATAATCAATGGCTGGGTCCAGGGGGCACTCTGCGGTCACTGTTGCAGATTCTTGATGGTGACTAGGGCATGAGAGTAAATACCTAGTGGGCATTAGTCAGTCATTTAAATCTAGTGAACTAAATCCTTTTTTAATGGGGACATTGTAAAGCAGTGGTCTAGGGAGGTCCTGGTTCCTTCTAGCATGTGGTCCATTCTGAATCCTTGGCCCCCTATTTGAACCTGCTCCTCTTAAGTTATGAGTGCTAATCCCTGGGGGGGAAAAGTAACCCAGGGGGAGAGAAGCAATGCCCTCGTGCTCCCACTGGTGATCACAGTCTAGGAGGGTATGCACAATCTGTGGGTCTCTAAAATGTATCACTATACAGTCGCCGGAGATATTTTTTTGTCTCCAGCCCACCCAGCCTACCCTACGCGTGAGGATGATTTCGTTTGCATCTTTGTAGGAGAATTGCCTATGATTAGCCAACCAAAAGATACATTTATTTTTGAGATCAGAGTGTGATTCCCTGCATCCCCTATTCAACTCTGGTACACCAGCTAACACAATTACCTAGGGGGTTGCAGCCGGGGGGGAGGTTAATACAAGGAAGAGCAGTCCCTATTGGGAAAAATTCATCACGAGGTGTCGTCCTAACACTATACCCAGGCAATAGGCCTTGGTGTTGAATCTCTAGTGCTTACGGTTTTGCAGGGGGTAATCTGGGTGATGTTTCTATTGATAGCCCCTGGGAAGACCCCTGAATGCTTAGTAATAATCTCTGAGGCAAGGGGTTCCTCACGAGGGATGCTACGTTCTCCTGAATATTTGTGCTAGGCCTGTTGGGAATAGCCAGGATGTTGGCTGCTGGGGGTACTATCTTAGAGGAAGGGTAGGATGCTGATTGTAGGGGTAAGGGTTTTAGTGGATCAGCTCCCTCGGGTCTTGACTCAGCCATACCCACGCATTTATCAACCAATGTTGTAAGTTTATCCACCCGCTCCATAAGGGTATTGAGTTCGTCCTTTACGATGAACCTAAATTGGACTTGAAGGTCCATCACCAAATTAGACACCCAGGGTGGTTTTTCAAGGTTCATCGTTGGTATTTCCCCTGTGCCTGTTGACCCCTTGTCATTGCTCGTTACTTTAGTTGTTAGATGCTTTTTTCGCTTGGTGCCCATATTTGTAGCAAGTTTTTGTTTCCCCTTTTTTTTTCCTGCACAGTCCATGAGCGACTCAGCAGTATGTTGTGCGCAGGCCTTTGCACGTGTCCTTGGGGGTTCTGCAGGTGAGTCCAGCGTTGTAATTAAAAATTAAAGGTGAGGAGGAGCTAACAGAATCCTGGGTGATAGTGCAAGGGACTATAACGGGGGTTAATGAGAGACATCTCTCCGTCCGCTCTATTTCCGTTGCAACGGCTCCAATAGCCCTTTGGAGCATTTTGTCAATTGCAGTTGGTTGGGAGGGGAGTGCGGGTTGTGGGGTATCAGAGTTTCTCACTATACAGGCACGTTTACCCATATCTGAGATTAATTTGTGATTCTGGATTGAGAGTTTAACCAGTAGGATAGGGATTTCCCAATAATAAAAAAAAAATTTTTTTTTAAAAGAGACAGAAAAAGCTAAAAAGTTTCCCAAAATATTATATAATAGATCAATAGACTGTATCAGACTGTAGGATACTGACCGCGGGAAGGGAGATTGCACCTTAGGATTTGCAGAATAACAGGCTTACATCAATTGATGGATGGCGCTAGCCTAGTGAGGGCAATCGATTGAAGTCACTCGTCCCTGTGCATCCACTGCTAAAACCAAGGTGGGTGGCCCAGCCCAGTCTCTTTCGGGCTCTTACGGGCGCAGACGGGCCCGCCCTTGGCCCGGGCTTTGCCCGCGCACGTCCCGCGCTGCGGGAGTGCCCGCAGGGTTTAAAACAGCGCCGGGAGGGTGACGTCACCTCCCGCGCCGAGTGAGCACCGGGGCCTGCTGGGGGACCGAGTCCCACCCCAGCTGTGTTGCTGGCTCACCGGGGCTTCTCCTCCTGCTGCTGCATGGCCCCCCCTGGGGCAGAAACAAACAAAGCGTCGTTGTGGCTCACGAGCCCAAGTAACAAGCCCCGTGGTGCGGGAGTGCCGGCAGGGTTTAAAACGGCGCCGGGAGGATGACGTCACCTCCCGCGCCGAGTGAGCACCGGGGCCTGCTGGGGAACCGAGTCCCACCCCAGCTGTGTTGCTGGCTCACCGGGGCTTCTCCTCCTGCTGGTGCTGATGCTGCGTGGCCCCCCCTGGGGCAGAAACGAACAAAGCGTCGTTGGGGCTCATGAGCCCAAGTAACGAGTCCCTTAATAGGATTGAGAGCTGGGCTGGGCAGAGCCGGGTGATCTCTTCAGTACAATATGGATTTAGAGAGGGCTTGGTACTTTAGAACAATGTCTTAATCTCCACCTGATTATTAACAAATACACAACTGCAAAAAGGGGGGCACTCTATCTCACTTTCATGGACATAAATAGCGCCTTTTGATAGAGTACACCATGGCAAATTATGGAACATCCTGTTAGACTTGGGGCTTGATCATGACTTAGTTGATTTTTTGCAGGCCCTGCATCATGAGGTAAGCGTGTCAGTAGGGTATGGGCCAAGTGGGGAATGTACGTGCTCCTGCAAATTGAAGCAAGGTGTGCGCCACGGCTGTGTCCTGGCACCCATCTTGCTACTCTTGTACATTAATGGACTGAGTGTCGTCTACAATCTTTAGGGAAGGACATGCTCAAGCTTAATACTACCTACTTTCTGGCCCTGCTTTATACTGACCATGCTGTTTTAATATAACTCACCCCCAATGGTTTGAGAATTTTAGTTGATCATTTTGTTTGCTTTTGAACTACTTTGCCTTTGAAACAAATATATACAAATATATGGTATTTGGTTTCAGAGCAGGTAAAATCAAATGGGTCTTTTTTGTATTAAGCAAAGAAGTATTGAGCCGGTTGCACATTTCCCATATTTAGGGATAATGTTTGATTCAAGATGTTCTTGGTTGCCCTTTATTTCTACTGGGTGTGCACGTTTTAGCCATTCAGTTGGGGGCTCTGTTTGACTTTGCAAAAAGAGTAGGTAGGAAACCAATTCAGCCCCTCCTGTAAGTCTTTGAGTGAAAATGTTTGCCAGTCCTGATGTGTGGCGCTGGGGTCTGGGGCTACCATGACTTTGTTAAGTTACAGGTAGAGGAGGATCGATTCTGCTGGTGTTTGCTTGGCCTCTTCCCATCGACTCCTCATTTCTTCCTACACGAGGAATTGGGAATCCCATCTGTGACTGATTTAATTAAGGCTGTGCCAATACTGCCTTGGGTTTCATTTTGGTCTAATAAGCATACAACCCTTAATCAGGAGATTATCGTAGACTGTCTGAACTGTGAGAAGGGAAATACTATCCCTTGGCTTAGATATGTTGAAACTACTGCCAGAGCGATAGGTTCACATGATCTGTTTGATTCTCCCCATCTGCTTACAAAAGCTTATATCCCAGAGCCAAAAAGTTATTTATGAAGTTCTGTGAGACATCCAGGGACAAGGAGGAGTTGGGGAAAACTCTACTGCGGGACTGTGCCATTATCCAAACCTCACTAAAACTCAAACCTTATTTGCCATGGGTGAAAAGCCCTTGGGAAAGGTCACTTCTAAGAAACGTTCGGCTGGGGACCATAAGATCACAGCTGTTCTTTCCCTTGGACCAATATGATGCAGCATCTGTTTTAATTTCCCCTTGTGATGAGACTTCCGTGAAAACGTTAGAATATCTTGCTTTCTTTTGCAAACACTATGAATTTTTACTGGGAAGTTTTTAAAACTAGTTCTTAAACTATATGGATTTTTTCAGAGAAAGACAGCTTTGCATTTCTTGCCTATGCTCTTAAACCACCAGCTGGTTTTTATGTTAGAAAATTTCTGAAATCAGCACTGCATACACGTAATTTATTGAATGTTTGAAATCTTGTTTTTATTATCTTTTGCATGGTGTGTATATACATATATTTGTAGAATGATTTATCTGTATGTGATGCTTTTATGATTGTTTTTAAATAATTGAATAAAGCTTATAATCAATCAACAATCAATCAATGTATAATATAATTCTTTGGAGGGGCTTTCAGCTAGCCCTCTTCATCCATTGGTCTGCTGTTGTCATTCGCATTTTACTCTGCCCACCAAAGTGCACAGCTTGTGGCAGTGGGTCAGCCCACTTGAGCCACTGGCTAACTTCACTGTGAGTGACTGCATTTTTCACTTTCACAAGGAGTGCGACCACACACAAAGTAGTTCCTTTCAGTGCCAATGTTTTTGTTTTTACTTTATGATTACTATATTGAGATCCTAATGGGATACCAGGATGCTGTCTACCAGCAATTTACATTGTTTTTGATGTGGGCACAGGGCACATTCCCACCTTAACAGCTCTTCTCTTCTGCTCATGCTGTTGTAAATTGCTTTTGGAATGGTCTTTGTTTATTTGACAGCTGCTATTTAATGGTATACCGGATTGTGTTCTTTTGACACTGTTCTCTATAAAGTTGTCATCTTTTTAGTGCACGTGTAACGAAGTGCATTTATAACTTTATAACGTGCATGAAATCCTCTTGGCTCTTGAGGGTCAATGGGGGCCAACTAGCCCTCCTGTTACCCCCAGTAAGACCCACACAGCTGGATTGCTGAGAGGTGGTCAGAGGCTAGCCCCCTTTCTCCACCACTCTGCAAACACGCCTCCGGGTGCACTGCTGTTCGGAGGAAGAAGTCCACTTTAGTCCTGAGGCGCTCAGGAGGCAAGGGGACGTCATCCCCCCACCAGCAGTGCGCCGAGAGGCGCGTTTGCAGAGTGGTGGAGAAAGGGGCATGGCCTCTGACCACCTTTTGGCAATCCCGCTGTATGGGTCTTACTGGAGGTCACAGGAGGCCTTCTTGGCCCCTAAGGACCCTCAACAGCCAAGGGGACTTCATCCCCCAAACAGGAGCGGTCCAGGAGGTGCATTTGCAGAATAGTGGAGAAAGGGGGCGGGCCTCCAGCGAATTGCGGCTCTTTAAAAAAAATACTTTTTAGGAAGGAGGGGCCACGTGGCCCCCCTTCCCTGGACCATTTTGGGCCCCGGGGACCCCATCCCCCAGGGCCTGATCCTTTTTAACATTTAATTAAAAAACGGGAAGGAGGGTGCGCGGCCCTCCTTCCAGGGCCGATTTCGACCCCGGGGACCCATACGCCGGGGCATGCCCATTTAAAAAAAAATTTTTAAGTATATATATGTAATTCTATCTAATATATATATATATATGGAACGCTATCCATCTATGCAACCCGCTCTATGCCACCTACTCTATCTATGCCAACCTCTCTATCTAGCTATCCATGCCCACCATTCTATCTATGAAAATCTATCTATATATCTATCTACCTTTGCAATCCTCTCTATTTATTTATCTTTGCACCCCTATCAATCTTTGAAACCTGCTCTCTATCTATTTGTAATAAAGATTTACAAAGCATTAGAAAAAAAACATTAGTAAAAACAATAGGCTGGCCGCCAACACCATACCAATTTCCAATGTTTGTTTCTTTTGGTTTAAGCACGCTACAAGAGTGCATATTTTTTCAAACTGTCCTCCTCATATACTTCTCTCCCCTTTCCTGCCGCCCTCCGATGTTCACCTCTCTCGCCCATGTATGTCTTTCCACTCCACCCATGTTGCTTTCTCATTAATATGTTTCTTCCCGCAAGCTTCAAATTGCTCTTTTTTCCCGTTTTCTGCCCTACCTAGTTCTCCACTTTGCTCTATCTCCATAACTTTGCCTCCCGTCCCCCCCCCCCGGGCTCCCATGTAGCTTCCACCCCAACACCATCCCAGTGAAGCTAACGCTCTCAGTCCCCTGTGTCACTTCTGCCCCACCAGTCCACGGTGTTGCTTTGCATCCCCATCGTTTCTGCTGCCGTATTGGTTCCTCCCAACCCGCTTTTTAAAAAAAAGTTATTTCATCATTTTTCTTTTTAGTTATTGATTAATGAAGGCCTCTTCATAAAAAAGCAGCCATGTAGTTTCCTAGGCACTCACTTGCCTGATGGGCGTGCCTACAAAATTATGCAGCTGCTTTTTAAAAGCTTTTTTCAATTCTTTAGCCATGGTGCATAGCTTCCAGATTGCCAGCGCTTGTTTCTTTGACAATCTTTATTTCACAAGCTTCGCAAAACGTTTATTGGAAATAACATAAAATTTGTAATTAAGGTACTCTGTTTTTAGGTCGAGCCTAAGACAGCTCTTGCGCTGTCTGCAAGACCTGTTGTAATCTCTTCTGTGGGCTTTTGGCAATTCTACCATTGCCATTCCTTCTTTGCTGTGCCTTTCAGAAATGCTGCCTTTTTATTTGTTCATTCATTGTATTTGTCCCGCTTTTGGGTGCCTGGTTGACCCCAGGCGATTTCATTCATTGTTCTTTCCGGTCGGCCATGACAACGCCTTAATGGTTTCTCCTGGTCGGCCATTGCTTCATATATGTGCTTTTCACATTTATTTTAGAAGTGCGGCGTCCCTGTGCATCCTTTTGTAGCCCTTTGTTCCTTTTATGGTTTTCAGCTCTGGGCACGTCCTTCTGTAGTCCTTTGTTTTCTAAATCGTGCTTCTAGTAAGCACTCTGAGGGATATTGCACGACTCGGGCAGAGCTGGAGCCACCCAACAGTACCAGGAAGTGATGCTCCAGCCGGTTAAATGCTGCCTCGCCACACTCCTCTCGCTGACCCAGCCTCATTCCCAGCATTCGTCTCCATGGGGTACCTGTGAGGCCCGCCGGATGGCTGATATGAGCCCTGCGTTTGTGGTGGGAAGTGATCGGGGCGTGTCAAAATGTTTACATTTAGGAGTCGTGCTCTTTTAATACTCGCTGCTCTTAAGTGAGCTGGTGTTTGTGAGGGACGTATTATGGTACCCTCTGATGAGGTCACTGTGCTCGAGGGAGGGGGGGAGAGATTAACTGCTATAAATTTACGTGCAGAGGGGTCGGTCATCTTTATTGGACAAGTTTGCATTTGGCAGTGAAGGGTGTGAGTTGTACTGTGGAGACGGTTCACTTTTCTGACCCGGGATGCTCTGCGCCCACAGCCGCTGTTCCAGGATGTACAGCTTCTCCACGCCCAGGTTAATGAAGAGAAGTGGCAGCGTTCGTATGGACATGGTGGTTTCTGTGGCTCTATCGACATAGACAGACAAGCACACAACCTTGACTCAGAGATGGGGGTTCTTGCAGAAGGCACGGCTTCGAACTGGGTCTTCCTGGCAGGACTCTTACTCGTAGATGCCACATTACTTACAAGGCACACCCAGACAGCAAAGACCAATCAGCGCCCCCATCCTCCTGCAACCCCGTGATGTGCAGCAGCACGGAAGCGTGAACATTTCTGGAGTGATTTTCCACTGGCACACAGAGCGGTCATATTGGATGCAGGTTTAAGATGGAAAATGACTACAACTCTAATCAAAGCCTGGGCACTAGGTGGCGCACTGGCAAGATGGCCGCACTGATGTGAGGCTTGTGCCGATCGGCGTCTTAATCCGATCATTTATCCAATCCAGCCGCATATTAAAGCATAAAAGGAGCGGCGGAATGCAGGTGTAAGATTGTAGATACACAGGTCTAAATTTGGTGCGCCTGCGAGATTATCCGGAGTTGCTGGTGAGGAGAATATCTGGCACCGTGCACGGACCTGCTGCGGAGTGGTGCGGCCGCAGGGCAGAGTGAGTCACGAAAATCCGGTGCTGACCACGAGGCGTGAGGGCCAAGCCGAGCAGTCGCAAAAACTACAGTTGGCTGACAGGGAGGTGAGAGTCCGCCCCCGCAAATACAATACAGCGCTCATTTATATCGCGTGGATAACAGTCTCTCCACACACGCTGTTCAGGGACGGGATATATTACTCACTGTGGTCCGGGTGGCGGATCGGCCACGGGCGCTCCGGTGCGACAGCGGCAAAGTAACTGCCGGGCACAAGCGCGAGTCCGCAGAGCTGCACTACAAAGGGCGAATCAGTGATCAGAGGCGCCCGATTCACGGGAGGAGACAGTGCACCCCGGGAAACGGGAGACAATTGCTGGCGTGGTGGTTGCGGCAGAGCGGGGAAGCCGTATGCACATCGGACCGCCATATTAGGAATGAAATGTAGGGAAAGCGGGATAGAAGAAAGCGCATTGGATGAGCAACAGTTCATTAATAAAGGCGCTACGAATTGACACAGGAGCGTGCAACTAGCGTATACGCAGTTCAGCTGTACAGGAGAGCACAATGATAACAGCCCGGCCAAGTGAATACTGCCAGCAGGATTACAATGTATTTGAGGTACACTAAGGGTGAAGCAAAGAAATAAGGACACTGCAGTACAATATTGCTGATCAGCTAATGTTAAATACGTTGAGTTGGAAGTGGTGAGGCCTTTGTTCATGCTTCCACTGCGCCTACATTGCCCAATGCGCTCAACTTTTCCACAGTAGAGCGCGGTGTGTGCTGGATCTGGCTCCTTTGGCTGTCCTGCCACAATTTGCCCAGAAGGTAACAGCAGGACTCAGTCTGAGGTACACGTGGATGGTGCAGAGAACACTTGGCCAGCCTCAGCTTCACTGCCACGATTAAAAGATTGCGGAACTGTCACTCACTGCGTCCTAGAAGTTCATAAGGCACTAGTCCATGCAAAGGTGTACTTGAAGGGCAGGAGTGAACGCCCGAGCAGAAGGGCCTTGTCACGGGAGGGTACCCGTCAGTGAATCCTGCTGCTGCTGCTTGCGGGCGTAGAATTTAGAGATCATGGGGAAGACTGATGCAAAACAGACCAGGCTAACCTTTGACGCAAAGAAAAATACGCGCTTGCAGCAAGAGGAGGACGAGAGGAGTATGGAGCAATCTGCAATCCAGGAAGGCCCGTCTCCACGGGATGACATGAAGGCACTGCTGCAGGAGGTCAGGCTGGGACTTACCACCATCGCTGATAAAATGGATGCCATGACCACGCGCATGGATGCTATAGTGCACAAATTAGACACTCATGATGAACGTATTAAAGAAGCAGAGCATAGAATTTCAGAGACCGAAGATGCGACCTCTCATCTGCAGGATAATGTAGCACAAATGGATAAACTATTGAAAATCATCGCGGCCAAAAATGAAGATATGGAAGCGAGAAGCAGGCGCAATAATGTGCGCATAATTGGCATTCCGGAAAGCACGAATGTGGGGAAAATGGAGGAATACGTGGAGAAGATGCTGCAAGCGACAATCGGAAGTGAGGCCCTCTCCGCACACTTCATAGTAGAACGAGCTCATCGGTCCTTGGGTCCCGGACCTCCACCAGGGGATCCGCCCATGCCCATCATCGCGAGAATATTGAATTATAGGGATGCTGCCCTGAAAATAGCACGAGACAAGCGACAGCTCAGCTTTGAAGGAACTTCATTTACAATATTTCTTGACTTCACGGCGACAGTACAAGAGGAGAGGCGCAAATTCATACCGGTCAAGCAGAAGTTGAGAAAAGCTCAAATTGACTACGCACTTCTATATCCGGCTCGACTGAGAATTACGCATCAAGGGAAGCAGTGGTTCTTCACCAAGCCGCAGCAAGTGGAGGAATTCCTGAAGCGGTTGAAATGGCAGAACGATGATTCCAAGGAACCGGATACATCCACCAGAGCTTCCTCACAGGCCACAGAATGAACCATGCAGTGCGAAGGTGCACACAACTCCACCCACGAAGCTGCTGAGGGTGCGATGTAACGGCATCTTTCAGGAACTGATATGTACATTCCCAGGGATTTACCTAAATCCTCTATGACCTGAACTGCTGGTAAGCTGGATAACAGGGTCTTGACGCGCCGATCACCCTCGCTCCCGTGGAGACAGCTGATACCACCTCGCTGGCTCTATGGTAGTGTGGGATATCGTGCTAGCCCCTAGGAGATTCCCCCACAAGGGCATTTCCCTATCACTATGGACTGCGCCCAAATGTGCGCTTTGGTTATTGAATTCTTTTGGGCGAGGGAGGGCGGTGGGATTGCTATGTCTGGCATGATTGGGATGCTTCAGTGGGAGGGGGGAGGGAAGGAGGACGTTTTACAGTTTATTGATATTCCCAAGATACAGCACAACAGACAAATATATGGGATTTCGGTACATGCTACACGCAGGAAGCACAGCGTGCAAAGAGTACATTGCTATTTATGGTATGCAGTAGACACAGATGGCTGATCGGACTACACATCAGAATCTGCACATCCTTACCTGGAATGTGAGAGGGATAGGTGATCCGCGAAAATGTCGTCAGCTACTAGCGTATTTGGATAGGCAGCAGATACACATTGCCCTACTCCAAGAAACACATACTAACCCATTGCATCACATAACATTTGCTACCAAGTGGGCAGACCATCGGCTGTTTTCATCATATTCATCATACGCTAGGGGCACGGCCATACTTATTAGAAGGGGTACCCCTTTCTCATTGGGTGGCACTCTACTTGATCAGAATGGCAGATACACCATTGTTTGGGGGCATTTGGGAACCGACTCAGTTACACTAGTAAGCTGTTATGGTCCAAACGTTGATACTCCTGAATTTTTTACATTGCTGTGGGGGAAGATCACAGAAATAGGCTCTACTCATATAATCTGGGGAGGCGATTTTAATGTAGCACTTGACCCTGCAGCGGACAGATCGAATACTGCTATACATCATCATAATAAATCATATCACACTATACAGGGGATTATATCAGATAATGGTTTACTAGATGCGTGGCGTCATCTCCACCCCACTACACGAGAGGGGACACACTACACGGCTCATGCCAACTCCTGGGCGTGACTTGACTATTGTCTGCTGTCTTGAGGTCTAGGCCCTGCAGTTAAGCATGTCACACATCTGGCCAGAACATACTCGGATCCCTCCCCTGTTAAACTAACACTCATCCCGCTGGGATATGACAAACCACGCTGTAATTGGAGGCTGCAACCCTTATCACTCCTTGACACGGTATTCCATAGTGAGTTAAGGGATGAAATCCAAGATTTTTTCCAGAGAAATAAAGGGTCGGTTGACAATGTAGAAATTATCTGGGAAGCCTTCAAGGTTACAATTAGAGGTTTTTGTATTTCCAAAAGCTGTGGGGTGCTACGAGACATACAAGGAACACTCCGCAAACTGGATGCAGAGCTTAAGGCTCTAGAAGCACAACTGGCTATGGGGGGCGGTACTGATGTGCAGAATGCAATTCGGGAAAAGCTAACGGAATATACTTCAACGGCAGAACGTGAAACGAAATTTAAAGGGAAATACTGGATAGCCCGACGCTATGGCGAAGGGGAGAGACCCGGTAAGGCCCTAGCAGATACTATACGGCGTCCTCGCTTCTCCAACTCTGTATTGGAAATTGTGGGTCCTGGAGAGATACTGCAACGCGATACCACTGACATACTTACCACTTTCACTGCCCACTATACCGCACTGTACACTTCACAAAGAAGAGACTCCTTTGAATTAGATAGCTTCCTTGGAGATGTGGCAATAGGATGGCTTGGAGACACACAGAGGGAATTTCTTAGTGCCCCATTTGAAATTGATGAAGTACGAGAAGCGATCATGCAGATGCAATCTGGGAAGGCCCCTGGCCTAGATGGACTGCCTGCTGAATTTTATAAAACCTATGTAGATCTGATGGCCCCGATTTTAAAGGAAGTATATGAAGAGTTGTTAGACTTAGCATCTTTTGGCGTGTTTCCCCTGACTTTTTGCTTTCCGACCTCCCGGTTTTGACTCTGTTTTTGCTGGTGTGATGATTCTGCGCACTTTCCTCACTGCGGTCCAGTGGGAAAGTGCAAGTGCTCCTGTATGAAATGTGTTATGGATTAGTGTTTCCATGATTGGCCTATTTGGTTTAAGTGTCAGTCCCTTGTAAAGTGCACTGCGAGTGCCAGGGCCTATAGACCAAATGCTGTTGGTGGGCTGCAGCACTGGATTGTGCCACCCACGCAAACAGCCCGTAAAGTGTAACTCGGGCCTGCCAACGCAGAGCCTGTGCGCAGCCTGGGGCTGTCATGTCGACTTGGCAAGTGCACACACTTGCAAGTCCCTAAACCTTCCCTTTGCTACATGTTAGTCACCCCTAAGGTAGGCCCAAGGTACCCCTGTGGGCAGGGTGCGGTGTATGCGAAAGGTAGGACATGCCCGGGTGTGTGCGGCATGTCCTGATAGTGAATTACAGCCTAGTTCGTTTTTCACTATTGCAAGGCTACCTGTTCCCCCTAGGCCAGAACGGGCAGTTTTGATTATTACAGCTTATAATCCTAACTGACCCCGGGAACATGGTAGAAATTCGAGTTTAGTATGCCTGGACTCAGAATGATAAAATGCAGCTTTTAGTAAAGTTGGTTTTAACATTCTGTGTTTGAAAATACCACTTTTAGAAAGTGGGTATTTTCTTGTCTAACCATCCAAGCCTGCCTCTGCGAGGTTGTGTATTCCTTGTCTGGAGTGTGAGTGACAGGGGCTGGGGGATGCCAGGAGACAGGGTGAGTCAGCACAGGGCTGAATAGCAAGATCTACATGTAGATGGGTGGGAGGGGTCGCACCTGGGCCCTGAATAGGACAGTGCCTTCCCTCCACAATGCTGGCTCCACCTCCTGTGGTGCGTCTGATGTCCCTGGCCTACTCACTGAAAGAAGGGACGGAGACTTGTCAACAAAGTGCTCCAGAACTGGTTTGGACTAGGCAAAGGCCTCTCTGCCTTCAGAGAACAAAGGAATTTGGGATATAAATATTGGGGCCCTGACCCCATGAATTTAGATCTCGCTGGAATCAAGGAACCTGCCAAGACGAAGAGCTGGAAGAGCTGCCAGGAGGAGTACTGCCCCTTTGCTGTGTTGTTGCTTTGTTGGGTTGGCCTGCAGTTGCTGCTTCTGTCTTGGGCAGTGAAAGGACTGGACTGAACTTTCTCCAAACTTGTGCTGAGTATCTCCAAGGGCCAGAAACCGAGCTGGCCTCCTGTTAAGAAGTCTCAGGGACTGCAAAGACTTCACAAGCCTCTGGGTACCGCTTCTGGAACGCTGTTTCAGTTGCCACAGAGGAAGGGAACCGCAACCGACTCCGTCAACCGAATCCATCCCTGGCCGGTGACCTGTTTGCACCGCAGACCGCATCGCCCCGCTTCGCATCGCAACCCTGGTCTCACCGTGGGCGACGTCCGATGCCGCCAACATCGAGCCGCTGCTTGCACCGTGACCTGTGGGCACCGCAGTTCGCATCGCATCGCTTCACTGAACCAACCGGACCCGACCGACGCGGTCGCTGCAACTGGCTCAAGAGTCGAGACCGCACCGCATTTGGGGCACCGCTCGCACGTCTGCGACGCACCGCTCCGACTCGCACCGCTGTCCGACGCCAGCTCCCGCACTCCGGCTAGGTCGCCTGCATCGCAACCTGTCAGCACCGCATCGAGCATCGTCTCGCCCTGCATCGCACGCCTTGGACTCACCGACTCCGTCTGCACGACGCTCATCGAGCCGCTGCCTGCACCGCATCGAGGGACACCGCACCTTGCATCGCTCCGTCTTGCACCGCAACCGCGACGAACGCCGACCGGCTCGTACACTCCGTACCAGCCACAACGAGAAAAGGTACTGTGACCGAGTCTGTTCATGACTCTGCTGGCCCGTATCGACGCGGTCGGCTGGAACTGTTAGACTCTGGGGTTTTCAGCATCACGGTAGGCTCGGACGGAGCTACCGACTCGTACGAACTTTGCTTTTGTGCTATTCCTGCAAAGAAGAAGTTAACGTATCAAGTATTCATTCGTAAAGTATAGTATTGTGGATTTTTGTCGTAATTGGTCTTGTCTTGAGTATATAAAATATTGGTTATTTTTCTAAACTGGTGTGGTGTCCGTTTGTAGTGCTTACACTGTATTACTGTTGGTTATGTGCAAATGCTTTACACACTGCCTCTGAATTAAGCCTGACTGCTCGTGCCAAGCTACCACGAGGGTGAGCAGGGGTTACTTCACGAGTGTAACAACCCTTACCCTGACTAGGAAGAAGGGTCCCTACTTGGACAAAGGTGCAAGCCCTTGCCAACTAGAGATCCCATTTCTAACAAGAGTCCTTTGAAATTGGCGTACTCCCCTCCTCCATGAGAGAGGCTCTTATCACCTCCCTCCTTAAACCTGGCAAATCACCTAATCATTGCGATTCTTACAGGCCATTATCCCTCCTAAATTGCGATACAAAAATACTCGCAAAAATCCTTGCGAATCGCCTGTCTCTCCTTATGGAGAAGTTGGTGCTCCCGGATCAGGTAGGATTTGTCCCAGGCAGAGCAACTACACACAATTTACGTACCCTGTTTTCCATTTTACAAAATGTCGCTCCTGAACTGCCGCTGGCGGCAGTCTTTCTGGACGCCACAAAGGCGTTTGATTCTGTTGAATGGGACTACTTATTGGGTGTGCTGCAGCGTATGGGATTTCCCCCTGTGTTTTTGTCTTGGATAAAATTATTATATCAGATGCCTATGGCCAAAGTATTAATCAATGGTTATGTCTCAGATGCATTTTCCATATCTAGAGGCACGAGGCAGGGATGCCCACTCTCACCCCTGCTGTTTGCACTTGCAATTGAGCCATTGGCATCTAAACTGAGGCAACATCACCAAGACAAGGCCCTGATATGCCATCTGCGACAGATCCTCATATCACTATATGCAGATGATATGACCCTTTATGTGAGAGACCCAGAGAATAATTTAAATCCATTATTACGGGAATTCATAATATTCGGAAAACTTTCTGGAATCCAAATCAATTGGGGGAAGTCGCAAATTTTTCCCCTGACACAAGCAACGTCTAGGTTTCCCCTGGATTTTCCCTTGGAAATGGTGTGATTCTGATCTTAGATATCTTGGGATAGTGATAACTAGGGATAGGGAGGAGCTAATGCGCCTTAATTATGGTACGGCCCTAGATCGCATAGCAGATCGCGTCACGCGATGGATATCACTGCCGCTATCTCTGGCAGGGCGAGCTGCACTGATCAAAATGGTAATCCTTCCGCAAATATTATACCTTTTTTTAAATATCCCCTACTATCCAGGTCGGCACTTCTTTCAAAAACTCAGATCCGAAATGGTAAGGTTAATTTGGGGAGGCAAGCAGCCACGTTTGCAATGGCAAATACTCACAAAGGGGGCTTTGATATCCCGGATTTTGAATTGTACTATACGTGCGCACAGGCCCATTATGCTTTTTACTGGATTCACCCTCTTAGGTATATGCCACAGATAGCAGTGGAGCACTGGCTGGCGGATCCCATCCCACTGAATGGAGTGCTGTACACACCTCCCCGAACACGAGACATTACACCTACCACAATCACGTGCACAGTAGATACTTGGCACCGTATCCTACTGCTTTTCCAATGCCCAATGCTATACTCGCCGTTACTCCCGCTCTCATACCATCCCTGCATGCCATTGTTACAAGAAACAGGGTTCCGCAGACTCTGCGAGAGTATGCAAATTGCCACATGGGGAGACCTCTATCAAAATGGGGAGTTCCGATCGTCAGAAACCCTTTTTCGGGAAGGGCGACCCTCCTCATTGGACGTATTTCTTTATGTCCACCTCCGTCAGGGCATACGATCAGTCACCCCAGAATTCCCCCAGGAACCTACTGCACTCGCTCCCCTACATACAATGCTTCGCAATACATCGCCGGGTCATTTGGTTTCCACACTTTATCACACGGTTCATTCTCAACGGTCTGCACCTCCCAGCTCCTCACGTGTGAAGTGGAGTTTGGAACTAGGGCAGGGCATAACGGATGAACAGTGGTCGTACTGTTGCCTGCAAACGGAGCAGATTTCTGGTAGTGGTAGATTGCGGGTCACACATTATAAATTCCTACAACATCTATATTATACTCCTGTCAAAATGTTCCGCTTCAAATTGAAAAGTACAGATTGCTGTGAGAGATGTGGAAGACCAGGTGCAGATTTCTTACACTTGTCATGGGAGTGCCCACGAGTGAGTGAATATTGGGCTCAGGTTTTCTATGCCCTAGATCAAATGGTGCCCATTACTGTGAACCGTTCGCCTCTAATAGCATTGTTGGGATACACTAAATCTATTCCCAGGTCATGTCGCAAATATCTAGCAATAGCATTGTTGTTAGCTAAACGTAGAGTTGCGTGCAGGTGGGGTAGGGGGAGGGCGCCAAAATTTAAGGAATGGCTAACTGATCTGGTGTACTGCCAAGACCAACTGACACTGTATGCTGAAACGCTGCCCCGTGCCTCAAGACCAAGGGATATTTGGAAGCCGCTGCAGAACTACCTTCTAACACGCTCCTCAGACTCTCAAGGGGATTAGCCATGGACACAGCAATAGTGAGAAACAGTATGTTATGTTCAGATATAGCGGTTGCCCTCTCCATTCCATAAATGTCTGATTATTGTACTGTACCCAATGTGAGATGCGTAAGGTTTTACTTATACATTATATTGGCCAATGGTGATCTAGGATGAGACATAACAGCACCGGATATGTACACATGGCTGGCCAGGAGTACTGTATATTTTACGCATGACAGACACCGGTCTCTAGACCGGAGTGGTGCCATCTATGTACCCATTTGTTGCAATTTGCCTATACTTCATTCAATTAGGCTTTGTGCCATATATGTACCTGTTTCTGTATCACTGTACTATGTCTGCTGAATGTCGCTGTGAATTATACCTGTTATGTATTCATACTTTAAAAAGCACAAAAATAAAATTTAAAAAACTCTAATCAAAGCCTAAACAGTTATCCTTGTCTCACAAATCGTGTCAACATAGTTTTCTGGACCAACAATACAACACAAAAAAGAATTACACATATTGTTATGTGGCAGGCTCAATTTGCATAAAAAGGTACACTGTCACAGCCCAGCTACCATATTTTCAATATGCGTAATATGGGTTAAATTTTTGTGTTTGTGGAGTGTCTAAGCGTGAAATTTACTGGGTGACGTTTCGAGTGACACTTACAAGTAGTTATTTTGTGCATTTCGGTAAACGAAGTGTGCCGTTATTGGCCTTGTGAAGCTAAAATTACCTCGATTAAATGGGAAAAACAAAATTCATACATGCAGGACCGGCTTTAGGGCGACGCACCCCCACCCGACACTCACTCGGGTGCTGTGTTTAAAAATAACTTGGGTGTTACTTGAAAGTATGCGCTGCAGTTTTTTGTTGTGCAAAAGTTTTCAGGCAACAATGAAAATGTCAAGATAAGTTGGTGATTAATGTTCCTGCTGGAGAGAGCGGAGTTGTGTCTGGTGGCAGTTTTAACTCATAAACGTAGCGCAAAAGGTTAATGTGCCTGCTGCAAAGAACATGTACCATGCACATGTGGAGTCCTCATGCTTTCCTGATTGTTTGCTGGAGGGGAAGGGGGCCAAAGGTTGGCAATCTGTTTTAATTTGTTTTTCTGCCAGCCCGTCTGGCAACATCATGCAGGCACCAGTGAGAAGAGTTACTCGTCTTAGGGCGTCACATCCTGTTTAGAATTGGGCCGGGTCCCACATGGGACAGAGAGGCCTGGAGTGATGCTCTAAGCAACATCATTAATTACGAGGGAGGAGCCGTGGCCAGTCGGCAAAGGATGGTTAAGGCAGCATCTGCTGGCCCGCCCAGTAACACAGAGATGTCTCACTAGGCTTTGCAGCCCAGGTCTAATTTTTTCCTGCCTCAGCCAGTGTGCCCCAGCGTGGGTAACGTCCTCCACATGTGTCTGAGAACACTGCTCTGAGCCCGGGGAGAGCTGAACAGGTGGTGCGTAAGCCTTACCTGCATCACAGTGCCACCAGTTCTGCAACAGAGAGCAGCTCCTCTATTCAGCAGCTGTGACTCGAGACAGACTCTGACTTCATGATTGCTACTACAGCAGCTGTTGTTGCTCAAATGAATGTAATTTCTGATATTGATATGTTTCCCTTGTCTTAATTGCTTGATTTTGCTCGGGAAAGTGTCACTCATAGTCATAGAAATGTCACTCTTAATTGCACTGAAATTATGAAAATGTCACACATAGCAATCTGAAACCTTGGCAGCTATGATGTGCACACTTATCTGTTCTCCTGCTAATCTTTGTCTTTTTAATCAGATGCAGAACATCCTTTACCTCGGAGACGCTGGTGGTTCCAGTTAAAGTGAGACTGGAGTGAGAGACTCTTTGTGGGTTGCAGAGGTCAGAAGCAGTGGAAGCAAAACGTATTGCACGTGTTAATTTTGGGTTTCCATAATGCAGATCTGAACTGCACAGATTTGTCTGAAGTCGCAGGTTGCCTTTCGGCCCTGTGGGGTTACTGGAACGAAGCATCAACATTCCTAATGCTTGTGATGTGTTACATTTCCTTTTCTTAGTGAGATAGATGAGGATCTAGTGCATTAACAAGGTTACTGGAATTGCTTTTGAAAGTTGTGGTTGGTAATAATGAGTAACATGTATGCCCCAATGACAAGTTGTTCATTGTTCAGCACTGTGTTTTTATTTGGCATGGCTATGGTCTGGTGGAGATTCAGTTTGCAAACCAGATATTGCAATATATTTAGTCCGCTCCACCTTTTTAGGTCTCGCCTGAGCCAGCGCGCATGCGTTGCTCTGCGAGGCTTTTAGTAAGGACTTTAAACTCGGAACACACGCTCGTGCGTGTGCTTTTTTTTTTTATTACCCGCTATTGGCCTTTGCATGCGTCTTTCTAAGAAAGACAGCACGCAATTGGCCAAAGGTGGGTGCATGTCCCGCCTTCTCTCTCCCCTGGCCTAGGGAGCTCGGGAGCGAGCAGCAGCGCGGCCGTGTGCCATCTGTTTTTAATTAGCAGCAGCGGCGCGCAGTGTGCCAAATGGAGGGCAGGCTGCATTCCAGTCTCAGGTTACTTGTCCTTCACAGCAGGCGCCCGCTTTTATAAATCTAGTGGCAGGCTGCTCCTATTTAGTAACAATGCCGGACGCATTTGTTTGTTTTTTAGCATACTAAATAATGTGGCCACGCGTGCCTACACGTTACATAATGTATACACAAATGTTGATGTGGACTATATTTTACCATGAGAGACATTTTGGTATGTTGCATCTTTGACCAGGTCCATATGGAGCAATCGTCCTCGCAAGACTGACATCCCAGAGACCAGGGACCCGGGCTCAGCTGTGTAACAGCATCCCCCACTCTGCCTCATTCCGCCTCACTTTGCCTCACTGTTCCTTACGGTGCCTCATTCCACCTTATTGTGCCCCAAGCTCTGTACACGGCCTCAGCTGTGTAACAGCATCCCCCACTATGCCTCATTCTGCCTCAGTTAGCCTCACTGTGCCTTTGCTCTTTCTTTCATCCATTTGGACCTCAGCCCAGTCAATGGAGAGAACTGGACCGTCATAGCTGGGAAGGACCCTGCGGAGGTGACGCGCCCAGTGCAGTTCTGCCCTAGTTACTATTAATTCCGGGGGGCTGTGGGGCTCCTCCTTTCACCCACTTACCCGCTCTGGCTTTCAGCAAGGCCCTTAGAGGAGCTGACGTTAGCTCCGGCTCACCGCTAACACTGGTTTGTTTACGGCGCTTCCTGCTCCAGGTTTTCTGTTTCATAACAATGTTAAATTGTAAACCTCACCGGTCCCGCTTCTTGGCGCTTTACACTATGTTTAATTCACCGGAAGTGTAAAGAGCTCGAGCAGTTTCTTTGTGTTCCAGTCACTCGTCTCTATATTTAGCATGTATTTATCAGGTCCATGTGGAGCAATCGTCCTCGCAACGCCAATATTCCAGGTACCAGGGACCCGGGCTCAGCTGTGTAATAGCATCCTTCACTCTGCCTCATTCCACCTCACTGTTCCTTATGGTGCCTCATTCCACCTCATTGTGCCTCAGGCTCAGCTTTGTAACAGCATCCCTCACTCTGCCTAATGGTGCCTCATTTCACCTGTTTATGCCTCACTGACTGATTTCACCTCACTCCGCATTATTCCCGTATAATGCATACTGTATACACAAAACTGTACAGCGCTTTGAAGCCCACTGGGTAAGTATTGCGCTTTCTAAATTTATAAGCTACTGTGCATGGTGCTCATTCCACTTCATTGTATCCAAACTATTTATTAGCCCTAACACTTATTTTCACAATATTATCCGTCATGGCTGGGAAGGACCCTATGGAGGTGAAGCGCCCTGTGCAGCTCTGTCCTGGTTACTATTCATTCCCCGGAGGCAGTGGTGCTCCTCCTGACCCGCTCTGGCTTTCAGCAAGGCCCGCATAGGGGCTGACGTTGCCTGCGGCTCACTGCTAACACTGGGTTGTTTACGGTGCTTCTCGCTCCAGGTTTGCTGTTTTCATGACAATGTTCAATTGTAAACCTCACCAGTGCCGCTTTTTGGCGCTTTACACTATGTTTAATTTACAGTGAGTGTAAACAGCTCTATCACTCCCTTATCTCCCCTCTGCCTCTCCTCTCATCAGCCAGCCCTTGTAGCCCTTGTCCCTTACGCTGCACACACCTCCTAGTGCACCTCATATCTGTCCCTCACGCTGCACACAGCTCTTCCAGTGCACCTCAGGTCTGTCCCTCACACCGCACACAGCTCTCCCAGAAAACACAAAAATAAACATTAGGAAACGGATACTAAACATCCTGGCATTTAATTTAAAACAAAGCACCGCTTGAAAATAAATTTAAGATGTTCGGGCACGCTCAAAAGTGGTGGTGCTTTATGTATAACTATGTAATCACGTCCAAGGTGGCGCTTCACTGTACTCATATTAAAATGTTGTGTCTGAGGCTTCCCTGCATTCATATTGCATTATTGTTAATGAGTGCCTGTGGCCTTTATGTATAAGGATGTAATCACGTCCACCGCCGCTTCCCCGCAGGCACATTACGATGCTGTTGTTACAAGTGTTAACAGGAAATAGACCAGCGGCGCCACTGTGACATAAGCCAGACATAGCACCCCTCCTCTATTCCTCTTTCCCCTCAGCCGATCCCTTTGTTTACGAACAGTTGCTATCACGTTCCATCTCCCCTAAGCACACTGTTTTCAAAGGGGCTTAATTTCAGCCGGAGTATGGCTAAACGCACATGACAAAATTCTCCAAAAACATTACACATTACACAACACTCAATTATTAGCATTAATAAACAAATACTAAACATGTTAGGCTCTCATTTAAAACAAAAGAACAGCTTTAAAGATAAATGTTCGGCCTCGCACAACCCAGTAGTGCTTTATTAAACCAATTTAATCAGATCCTCGGGCGCTTCCCTGCTCAACTCCCCTCTGCCTTTACTCTATCACACCACCCCATATTACAACTCATTTCACACTGTTTATCACTACGCATCAAAAAACAGTTGCAGATCAATTCACGCACGGGAATAATGTAGGCCCCTACAGTAGCCTTCATTAACGCATATACATGCCAAAACGCATATTCGTAAATTAATTTTCACGTAGGGAAATTACGGGTAAATTACATATAATACATTATTCCAAAAACACAGGGTCCCAGCGTAAAAAAAATACATCCATTATAAAACAAACTTAATATTACTAATATTAGTAGGGAATAACCCAGCACACAACGATAAAAGATAACAAACACACCACACCTCCCCCAGACACAGAAAAAAAGGTTTGTCAAAAAACTTTATTAACCTTCCCTTTCACCTTACACACATCCTTTAAATGCTCCCATACCACAATCCTACTCACTCCTCTACAACATAGATGGGAGACCATGCATAACTACAGGAAAAACAAATACATCCTTCACACATACACATAGTGTGCCATCTGCACGGCAGGCTGCATTTCCGTATCAGGTTACTTTCGCCGCCACTGTGACAGAAACCAGACATAGCATTCCTCCTCCATTCCTCTTTCCCCTCAGCAACTGCTCGTAAACAAAAGGGATCGGCTATCACTTCCTTATCTCCCCTCTGCCACTCCTCTCTTCCGCCAGCCCCTGTAGTACACTCCTTTCACAGGGGCATCATTTTAGCCGGAGTCTGGCAGAACGCACATAATAAAATTGGAATAAAACATAACAGTTTACACAACAGACACATAGAAACTGTGGTACGTAACTTCATGCTCATGCTTCCCACCGTATAATGCATACTATATACAGAAAACTGTACAGCGCTCCGAAGCCACCTGGGTCAGTATTATGCGTTATAAATTTGCTATTGTGCATGGTGCTTTCTGCATACAATTATTTATTTGCCCTAACACTTCTTTTTCAAATAATATCATGAGAGACATTTTGATATCTGGTTGAGTAGGTATAAATCTGAGATTAATATATTGTAGGTCCCACTAAATCTATTAAAATAAAAAATTACTGCCACTGTTATTGCATCCTTATTTCAACTGAGGTTCTGCACAAACCAGTTACACCACGGTCCTCCTTGCTGTGGTACCCTAGCACTGGAGTTTGGCTAAAAGAACAGCTTCACTTCTTGTCTACAGTTTTAATATTAAAAAATATTCCCATGGTGAGTCTGAGGTCTATGTTAGTTCAGAGATCGGGCTCCTGGCACAACATAACGCAGAAGGAAAAGCACGGGCCACACTGGCATTCTGCTCGTGGTGTTTGGTGCACTTCAGATCTGTCCCTCACGCTGCACACACCTCTCCCAGCGCACCTCTGGTCTGTTTCTCACGCTTCCCAGTGCACCTCAGGTCTGTCCACACTGCACACACCTCTCCCAGTGCATCTCAGGTCTGTCTACACTGCACACAGCTCTCCCAGTGCTCCTCAGATCGGTCCCTCGCTGCACACAGCTCTCCCAATGCACCTCAGATATGTCCCTCATGCTGCACACAGCTCTCCCAGTGCACCTCCGATCTGTCCCTCACGCTGCACACAACTCTCCCAGAGCACCTCTGGTCTGTCTCTCATGCTGCACACAGCTCTCCCAGTGCACCTCAACTCTATCCCTGATGCTTCCCAGTGCACCTCAGGTCTGTCCACACTGCACACACCTCTCCCAGTGTATCTCAGGTCTGTCTACACTGCACACACCTCTCCCAGTGCACCTCAGGTCTGTCCCTCACGCTGCACACAGCTCTCCCAATGCACCTCAGATCTGTCCCTCACGCCGCACACAGCTCTCCCAGTGCACCTCACATCTGTCCCTCACGCTGCACACACCTCTCCCAGTGCACCTCAGATCTGTCCCTCACGCTGCACACAGCTCTCCCAATGCACCTCAGATCTGTCCTTCACGCCGCACACAGCTCTCCCAGTGCACCTCACATCTGTCCCTCATGCTGCACACACCTCTCCCAGTGCACCTCAGATCTGTCCCTCACGCTGCACACAGCTCTCCCAGTGCACCTCAGGTCTGTCCCTCACACTTCACACAGCTCTCCCAGTACACCTCAGATCTGTCCCTCACGCTGCACACAGCTCTCCCACTGCACCTCAGATCTCTACCCAATGCAACATAAATACACTCCACATAATACCACTCAGTGCCACATAATTACATGCCACATAATTACACTCTACTCAATGCAACATAAATACACTCCATATAATACCACTCAGTGCCACATAATTACACCCCACATATTTACACTCTACTCAATGCAACATAACTACACTCAACATAATACCACTCAGTACCACATAATTACACGTCACATAATTACACTGTATTCAATGCAACATAAATACACTCCACATACCACTCAGTACCACATAATTACACGCCACATAATTACACTCTACTCAATGCCACATACACTCCACATAATACCACTCAGTGCCACATAATAACACGCCACATAATTACTCTTCTCAATGCAACATAAATACACTCCACATAATACCACTCAGTGCCATGTAAAAACACGCCACATAATTACACTCTACTCAATGCAACGTAAATACACTCCACATAATACCACTCAGTGCCACATAATTACACGCCACATGATTACACTCTACTCAATGCAACATAAATACACCACATAATACCACTCAGTGCCACATAATTACACGCCACATAATTACACTATACTCAATGCAACATAAATGCACTCCACATAATACCACTCGTGTGACATAGTTACACGCCACATAATTACACTATACTCAATGCAACATAAATACACCCCACATACCACTCAGTGCCACACAATTACAAGCCACATAATTACACTCTACTCAATGCAACATAAATACAGTCCACATAATACCACTCAGGGCCACATAATTACATGCCACATAATTACACTCTACTCAATGCAACATAAATACACTCCATATAATACCACTCAGTGCCACATAATTACACACCACATATTTACACTCTACTCAATGCAACATAACTACACTCAACATAATACCACTCAGTACCACATAATTACATGTCACATAATTATACTGTATTCACTGCAACATAAATACACTCCACATACCACTCAGTACCACATAATTGCATGCCACAATTACACTCTACTCAATGCAACATAAATACACTCCACATAATACCACTCAGTGCCACATAATAACACCACATAATTGCACTCTACTCAATGCAACATAAATACACTCCACATAAATGCACTCTATGCCACATACCACCAATCAACATAAATGCACTCCACACCATTACACAATTTCACTAAGCATAATTTCACTCAACACCACAGTTCCAGCCCACACAATTCAACTCCACACATTTCCAATACACACCACATAATTACACACCAAACAACATATTTCAACTCCACAATCCACAACGTACCTCCATTCCACACCATATAGTGGCACCACCTGAGCACCAAACATCACTCACCACCACCATTTTGCATCAGCGCACCACCTAAGCATCACCTAAACATCACCTAAGCATCACCTAAGCATCACGTCAGTCTGCCCTCGGAATCTGGCTTCTGTTGATTCTCCCCTAGTGTCCGTCCGCTGCTCGTGTTCTAATTAAATTACTGTTTTCAAAGCTCCACTCCCCCGTTATTTCTGTCCCGCTCCCCCATAACAAAAAAAATTAAAACAAACAAGCATGAGAACAGGCAGGAAGAAGTTGCCAGCAGTGCAAGTACAAAAAAACTAGAAGACATTTTTTATGTTTAAATCTTTTTTTAATCAGGTTGTTCAGTTGCATATAATGTTGTATTGGTTTGTATAAAGGTAACAAAAATGCTTAACACTTTTTATTATAACTTTTCAACATGATGCACAGCAGCCACAATGCTCTACAACACAGCCAAAAGTTCTGGCTAAACACATAAGGTCCCAAAGGCGAGACCTATTGGCTATGCCAATGCTTGTTTTCTCTTCAAATCAATTTAACTACAGCCTTGCACAGCGTCTGCCTCTAGTTTCTGTGAATTCCCCCTTCCTTTGCCTCTTTAATGTCACATTTTATTTTCCTCAACCTGTTTAATGGCTTGTCCGGCCTCCAAATATGATTTCTAATGTACTTGTTTCCAAAGTCTCAATATCTCTGTTTTCACTAACTCTGCATTATGCATCTCTGCGTTTCTACACATTATAACACATTTTCTCTCCACATCCTCAACTTCCCGGTGCCTAACTGAGAACCCTGTGTGTAATTTGAGACCTGTACTGTAGCAAGCTTTACCAGTGCGCTCAAACACCTCAAGGTTAATTTGGACAGCATGCCCCACCCCACATGATTTTTGTCTAAAAACAAGACTAAATATTAAATCTCATAGCCATTTTTCCCAATTGTATCAGCTTCCACAGCATATTTAGAATCTGTGGCAAAGTTGAATTCATGAGTTAGCTCTATGCTTCATGGCCTGACAATCCACGCATGAGCAGTTTTCATCATCAGCTGCGCTGTTAATAAAATGGCGTGCCTGGTTGAACAACTGAGCAGACATAAATATATATTTTTTTGTGAAATATTGGTGACATCATTAAATACTTTCCATCCAAAAGAAATATCTGTTATACCAACAACTGCCTTTCTTTGCTGGCGCCGAGCCCATCGAATATCCTGCACAAGAAATTGAAGTAATGCCCGCATTTCTTCCATTATATGCTTTTATGGTGCCATTTAAAACCTCTGTGTCGCCAGGGCCGGACTGGCCGTAGCGGGCACTGGGCATTTCCCCGGTGGGCCGGAGGGGTGGGGGCCGGTTTTGTGGCCGCAGGGGGCCGCTTTTCTTACAGGGTGCCGTTTTGCAGTAGTGCTGCAAAATCGGCCCTCTGTAAGAAAAGCGGGAGCAGTGCTTAGCGGCTAACACCCCCCTCCCTCCCGTTCCCAGGGCTGGTGGATAAGCAACCTGCCAGGGCTGGTTGCTGTTCCCAGTCCGGCCCTGTGTGTCGCTCACATTTCCACGTGCTCTGCCGAATAAAGCAGGGTGGTCTGTTGTGATATCTGATCAATAGGTTAGAAGCAATAAGGTGGTGAAAGTTTGGAGCAGTGAGGAGCATGTAAGTATCGATTTACCCTGTGATATTTGATCATGAAAGACACTAGCCAGAACACTCCTTGCTGCCGACTGCTAGGACCACCGTCTCTACCAATGCACCTCTATTATGAACAAAACCCCCTAATAGATCCACAAGTCTCTGCCAGAGCACCTCTATCCATGCCTGCAGTGCCTCCATCCACCAAGTGATGGGATCACACCACAGTGCTATACCAGTGCATATCTTTGCAACATTCGGTCCCTATGCAATTAATTCAGGCACCTACAATCAGCAGTTTGTCACTCCACGTGGACTGTTCTTGTCACTGCGGTTCACGTGATGGCTTAGTTCTGCGCCTTGATGATTTTTGTGGTGCTGAGCTAATACAGTGAGCTTCCATTCCAGCGGCGCTACATGACTTGCTAAGTAATGAGCATGCTGTACAAAGTTCTACAGAAAAGGACACACAACTGAGTTCTTTATTTTATTACGGTGGGGAGGGCATATCCTTACCAAGTGCATTAATGTTTGGCTGTTTACATCATGTATTAAGTAGTTTTAAAAATATTATTTATAGGTGTTTGTGTGCCAGGGAAGGCAGCCCTTACCAGCAAACAACATGATTAAACTCCACTACATACCACTCCACAACACAAAATACCATTCCACATAATTACACTACAAAATGCACAATCCCACTCCACATAATTCCAGTGTACATAGTTACTATCCACATAATTCCACAGCACACCATGCCACATAATTCCAATACACAAATCCACTCCACACCACACAATTCCACGCCACACAATTACACAACTAACTAATCCAATACAACTTACATAATTCCACAACACACCACATACATACACTCCGAAACACATAAGTAAAAAACATTGCCATTTACAATGCCAATAACTCCAACAAATACAAAACCTATAACAATATTAAAAAACATTGCCATTTACAAAGCCAGTAGCTCCAACTCCAACAAATGCGAAACCTATTGCATTTACAATGCTTGTTTACTTTTAGTAGGGTTAATTTTAAATGGTGCGCTTCAATTTAAACAAAATTCAGAATTTTGGGACTTTATTTGTTTTACAACGGTCACTTTTGACTCTGGGTCAGGGGATTGGATTCATCATCACTATCTTGAGAGCGTCCAAAAGGTAATGAATCCTCCACTGTAGCCCGAAGGTAGGGAGCTGCCTGTCTGTGTGTGATGACAACTTCTCTTCGAGTAGTTGTTCTCTAGTAGGTTGACAAGTCTTCTTTTGTTTAAATAATTTTTATTCAGTTAAAAACAAAAATGCAAATTGACCATCATTAATCACTTCCATATGAACATTCCCATTAATAGTATCAATTCATACAACAAAAGGTAGTGTTAACTAAGATTTTCTCAAAAACTGCAGAATCTGAAAACTACATACTTAACTAAGAGGAGTAAATCTGGCATAATACATAACTAGGCAGGCAAAGGCTCAGCTCTCCCACGGGCAGACATGAGCTGCAGTATCCAGCAGATTAAATCATCACACGTTGCAGGCTAGTGCAGATATTCAGAGAGATTGAATGAGGAGTTGTTTAGAAAAGTAAATTACATCTATTGGCTATTATTATTTTTATTCAAAATCCTCTTGCTAGAGGGGTAAAAGCAAATTTGATTAGGAGTGGTAGGAGTAAGAAGGGACCAGGCTGAGGAGAGCAGAATGAAAGTTACATTTAGAGACATGTATGAAAGATATTTTTACAGAAGGATCACAAGGCACAGAAGAGCTGGAATAAGCCTGAATACAATGAAAGATTCCAATCCCTGACTAGTTATTTCTGCCTTCTGCACAATTTTATGGGTTTTGTAAGGTTAAATTCTCTGTTCGCTATGTCTTTCCAAGATTTTTTTTCCAATATATTTTCATTAAACTTTTTTATTAAATTATTTCCAGTGAGTTTATTTCTACAATGTTTACAGAATCTATTGTATTAAGTTTTTTTTTTTTAAAAAGACAAACTATCTTTTAATCGTAAGTCATTTAGGCCTATTAGCCTGCTAAATGCAGACTATAAGTTCCTGATGAAAATTTGTACCAATTGCTTAGCCCTGTTGCTCAAAAACTTATACATGGTGATCAGAATGGTGTTCTCCGTCATAGGTCAATCGCGACTAATACCTACTATTTGATTCAGGCCATTGACAAGTTCGCGAATGAGTGGCTATAATTATGGTTGATGCGGAGAAAGCCTTTGATCTGGTAAGTTACAGATTGATGATTTAATCTTGCCTCCAGTTTCAGTTATGGCTAAGCTAAAACTCTTTGCTGACAATATTATTTTGTATTTGGATAGCACAAACATCAAATATTCAAAGAAGAGGCTGAAAGGGGAGAGGATGTAGCCTAAAGGTTAGGGCGGTCGATCTCAAATCTGGGGAACCGGGTTCGAGTCTCGGCAATGATGCTCAACATCCTGTGATTCTGGGCAAATCACTTAATCTCCCGGTGCCTAACAAAAATGAATGTGTCCTTGTGTAAGCAACTGGTGCTCATGGAAAGCGCTCTGATACCCAATACCTTTGGGTCAAGTTTGCGCTATATAAAGCTCTGGAAAAAAAAACCCTCAGTAGATTTAACAAATTTACTTTAAATGGAGGGTATAAGATTAATCATAATAAGCCAGAAGTTCTTCTTTTTAAATCCTCCAAGGAATATCTTCGTATTGCAATTAGGGCCCAGTGACTACTTACTCATCCTATTAGATATCTTGGGGTATTTGTAACTTTTTATATTTTAAATCTTTTTGAGCTAAATTAACGTACAACGCTGTCTAAAGTTAAGAAATTGTTAGAGAGATGGCATCTTTTACCCTAATCACTTAAAGGCCGAGTTGCCTCAATAAAAATATTGATTCAACCCCAATTCTTACTTTTATTTTCTAATGTTTTGATTAAGCTTAAGAGCTATTTTGAGTAGATTGACTGCTTATTAGACAGTTTATATGGAAACATCAGCGTCTGCATGTTAATTTGACCACTATCCAATTAAGCAAAGAGAAGGGGGGCTAGACCTACCTGATTTTTATTTATATTATCAGGCTGTCCTTACTGATTCTCATTCTTGTTTGTATGCTGATCCGCTTTCTCCCAGTAGCTTCTTTTTTAGGGCAGTGGTTAAAGAGTTATGGCTCCAGTTTACATTTGTCTTGAAAACCTAGAAATGTCCCAAAAAGCAGATACAATTTTAAAGGAAATGATCCTGCGTAAGAACGAAATTGGTCTAAAATATAAATATACTTGATTGCCATGATTTTTTTCATTACAGGACTGATGATAGTCTGGGGCTAAAGGTGTGGGAATAATTTTGTGATCAGATATTTTGTTTTATAGTCCGACAATTGGCAAAAAGGGTGCTACCACATTCATTAGTAGTTCTTTTTGGGCTGCTTGACAGCAATGAGGCTTTTCTGAGGAGTGAACAAAAATGTATTTTATTAGCCGTTTCAATAGCAAGATCACTCATTGTACAATTTTGGAAAACTTCTAGGTGCCCATCTTTTGTTCAATGACAAGCCAAAATGTCAACAGTAAGACAGCTGAAATATGCTTATGCCAAAAGGAATAATCAACTGAAAGAATTTGAACAGTTGTGGTGTTTATTTCCCGCTGATTAAGGTTGTGAGAAACTGTTTAGGAGAGATATGGGGTTATGCACTTGCACTTTTGACTTCCACACTTTAATCACTGCTCGATTGCACAGGGGTTTTGCACTGTTAACGATTGCACTTTATGTTCCCAATTGAATGTTTACACATGGATTGATCCATGTTGTGGGATTCTTGGGAATAGTAAATTGGGACTGGGGTAATAGTTTTATATGACTGTTTTTTGGAAATAATATGGTAAGAGTATTAACATGCTTATTTATGATCTTTAGTCCCAGTCATTGTCAGGCTAGATTGTAAACAGAATACCTTTGCTGGGTTTTAACTGTATCATTGGGAGATTATCAGGGATTATCTTTTATGGCTATGTATCTTTCTGTAATATGAATTACTAATTTGTGCTAAACAGTTTTTATATTGCCTATCTGTAGTATTTTGTGTAGAAGTGATTGCTTGATTACGGAGCCACCTAAATAAAAAGAATTACAAAAAAAGGTTCCATTCTCTGTATTTAGGAGCTTTTCTTCGACCTTTCTATCCCTCTACCAGTTGGTTTCTAAGCATCTTGCCTTGAAAAGACTTGTTGTTGAAAGATGTTGCCAATTGTCTCAGGATGCAACAAAATCTTTAGCAGTTCTCCCAGCATTAGGCCCCATCTTATGAACTTGAATCTTTCCACTACTTGATTTTCTTCTTACCATAGAATTTAATGAAGCTTAGCTATTACCATCTCATATTAATCGAGCTCTTCATCTTCTCCATTATCTTCTAGGGGCGGGGCAAGATGTTTAAACACTCTGCGACCCTCTACCCCAAGCAATTACATGAGGAGGCGCACTTATCATGGGGACGGATATGGGGCTTGAGGATGCCCATAGGAACTGACAAACAGCTGGCAAACGTTGCTAGAATATTGGTAAAATAGAGGAATATTGGCCTGATTTAAATTTAAAGCCCTGGCGAAGTTTCAGGAGTGTTTTGGAATGAAACGCATTGGCTGGATTGTACTTTTTATAAAAAGGTTTTGAAGATTGATAAAATAAAGGATGTCGTTACAGAATGTATGAGATTGGACTTGTCTTCCTGGTGCACCTCCTTACGTAGAACAATATTTTACCCTGTTCAATTTTCTTGATGCAGTAAATATATCTCCACCTACTGCTTCCACATGTGCCTCAAACCCTTTCCATTCCTCCCAAACAAGAATGAGTTCACCTGGACTATTTCAAAATGTCACAGATGCACCCATTCCATCCATGGTTGAAAACAGGAAAAAAGTACATATAAGTAGAAGTTTCTGAGAATGAAAAAATCCAACAGAGAATTATACCCAGGACCTGGAAGTCAAATGCTACTACTGGGCCTGCAGCACTGATTGTGCCACCCACATAAGTAGCCTTTGACACCTGTCATAGGCCTGCCATTGCAGTGCCTGTGTGAGCAGTTTACTGCCACTTCGACTTGGCATTTAAAACTACTTGCCAAGCCCCAAACTCCCCTTTTATTACATATAGGTCACCCGTAAGGTAGGCCATAAGTAACCCTAAGGGCAGGGTGCTATGTATGTATAAGGTAGGACATGTGTGTTTAGTCTTTACATGTCCTGTAAGTGAAAACCTCCCCAAAAATGTTTCACTACTGGGAGGCCCACTCCTCCCATGGGCTAGCATTGGGAATTCCTTAATATATTTTTAAGCTGCAATTCCTGATCAGAGAGGAGTGGCTTTTTCTTGTTTCATATCTTTGGAATGGTAACGATAAATCCTCCTCACTGATGAAGTTGAATTTAACAGTACTGTTTTAGAAATGCCACTTTTAGAAAGTGGCAAAACCAAAGGGAATGATGGACGGAGTGTTGAACATTGCAAGCAGTCACCCCCAGTCAACTGATCTGGGTTTAATCCATCATCATTCTTTAGCTCACTCCGCCACCCCAGTTCAGACATGGCCATATGCAAATCAGTCTGACCCTGTGCCTCATGGGAACAGTCCAGTCCGAACTGCCAAGCCATGTCTTCTCTGGACCGGAAACAAGCATCCTGGGACCGGTTTCTGGCTTACAGCCGTCATCAGCCAGGCTATCTTGAATCCAGTGGCAAAGTGAGCAAGGAACCCACGTCTGGGCATACCCTGCCAACTTAGGGCGAACACAGCAAAACCAAAGGGAATGATGGACGGAGTGTTGAACATTGCAAGCACTCACCCCCAGTCAACTGATCTGGGTTTAATCCATCATCATTCTTTAGCTCACTCCACCACCCCAGTTCAGACATGGCCATATGCAAATCAGTCTGACCCTGTGCCTCATGGGAACAGTCCAGCCCGAACTGCCGGTCCAGGGAAGACATGGCTTGGCAGTTCGGAGTTGTCCCTACAGAACAGCGACGCGCAGGAAACTTGAAAGTTCCAGCCATTATTTCAAACGCAGATTACTCTATATGTCATCAGCCGATTAATTAGGCATGCAACAGTGACATTTACCTTTATAGTGCTGTTTTTCCCGCTCTCGGGTATAAGGAGCCACACGTGCCCCCGCATAACTTCAGCCTCTCATCAGAGGTGACTTATGATCCCCTCACCCACCCTCACACCACAGTCCCGATGAAGACCCCGGAGTAAGGATTGTAATAGCCTACTGATCTATTGGGGTCGAAACGTCGACATTTTTCCATCAAGCCAGCTTTAACACCAGAGATTTAGTACTGTGTTAACTAAAACCATGGCTATACAAGCTTTTTTGTGTATATTGTGATTAATAGGCTCGACCAATGAGCCACATGTCTTCTAAGTATTATATTGTTTTGTTTTGATGCACACTACACTTTTGTAGTCACTACCCCAACCACACCTGAATCACCATCACTCCACCTGTTCCCCCTCCCCCCTTTCCCACCTAGGGTTATCACTGTATATAATAATATATGAACCAGGTCAATAACAGACCAATGCTCAGTGTGAATTAAACACTAGGAGCAACAAATACCTTTTGTCTCAGTCTTGATTTTGTATTTATGTTGTGATTTTGTATTTTAAATTGTATGGTCGTTTTCTGGGACCACTGTTTCTATGTACTGTCCTTTACCCAGGTCCCAGAGACTAGTATTGGGTTTACCCTTCCTAGGTAACTAGATTGGGGAGGGACACATTCCTTACATTAGAAGTGGGGGACCAAACCAGCTATGCTGCCATGAAGGCCATTTTAGTCAGTAAGTTTGGATTGACTTCTGAGAAGTACAGGCAACAGTTCAGGGCCAGTCACAAACTCTCTACACAAACATGGGTGGATTTCTTGGACTATGCTGGTAAGGCACTGAAGGGAGAGGAGTTGGCCTAACGGCTAGGGCGTCCGACCTCGAATCTGGGGAACTGGGTTCGAGTCTCGGCAATGACGCTGAACATCCTGTGATTCTGGGAAAATCACTTAATCTCCAAGTGCCTCACAAAAATGAATGTGTGTCCTAATGTAACGTAACTGGTGCTATGTAAAGCGCTCTGATACCCGATTCGGGTCAAGTTCGCGCTATATAAAACTCTGCAAAAAAAAAAAAGGACTGGGTGAGGAGCAGCACAGTTAATGATTATAAAGGGGTGTACAATTTGTTTTTAAAGGAACACATTCTTGATACTTGTTTTCCAGAGCTGCACCAACACCTGGTTGATAGCAAGCTTACTGACTCCAGGAAGCTTGCTGAGGAGGCAGGCTTGTGGGTCAGCACCAAAGTATCCAAAACGGTATCTGGGGGCGACTCCCAAAAGGGTGGTCAAGGTTCCCACCAGATGAAGGAGGGGGAGATAAAAAAAAAAAAAGGAGTTCTCTAAAGGCCCCAAAAACAACTCACAGGGAAAAGGGGCTGGTTCACATTCCTAATATGCCCACCAGAAGGAAAACTACCCTGACAAAGGTCATCAGCCAAAGCCTGTTAAGTGCTATGAGTATGGACACTACAAGGGGTCTCCACCTGTCCAAAAAGAGCACCACCTCCCACTGGAGGAAAGATTCCAGGGGTGGCTAGTGAGGTGCTGGGGAGGAGTTTGGCCCACTTAATAGGGGGAGTTTAGTGGGGTTACCCTAGCATCCCTGGGTGACAGTGAGAGGTTTCAAAGATCCATGTGTCCTCAATACTACAAAGTATAGGCAATGGGTCACCATCAATGGGCAAGGGGTTGAACCTATGAGCGATACAGGAGCCAGCATGACTATGGTAAGGAGTCAGCTGGTTTCCCTAGAGAAGGTAATAATGGAGGCATGCATTGTAATTTTGGTTTCGATTTCAGTTTGAATCTCATTTTCTGAAACTGTGTTATAATGGTGCAACCTCCCATTCCGACAGGATTAAATACAGCACCATTAACACAACATCTCCTAGCTAGTTGTGCCCCTCCTTTGGGCAGTGAGTTTACTTTTATTGTAAATGCACACGCTGCATACCCCTATTTTACTCATGAGTGGAGTTTGATGCTGTAGGCCAAAATAATAGCAACTTTCATGCATACAGATCTGTTGCAACATCTCCTAATTGTGAACCACATTGTGACTTAAAAGTCTTGTTAGACTTGGTTTGGTGGACAATTATCTCATTTGGTTCAGAATGTCAGATTAGGTCCTTTAAGTAATGAAGGGGCTACCATGCCCATATTTCTCCACAGAATCCACTAATAACCACTGTCTGGTCATATCAAGATTTTTAACTGTGCATTGGATCCGAATATGATAAGAAGGAATTACATAAAACTCCATCCCAAACACTCTCAAAATCTTTGGGAGCCATCTACCCTCTTGAAACATGTTGGATGGATGTGAGGCAAACCAAATGATAAAGCATGCCACCTAGTTTGAGCGGTGAGGGTTTGTTTTTATTTAACCCACATACTATATCTTGGTGAGTACCCACTGACTAATCCCTAGTTTCCAGTGGTCACCCTCTCATCCAGATTACAAATGTTTGTTTTTGTTGTTAATATTAGGGAGGACACAATCTCGGGACGTCTCACTGATCTCGTTCCCCTTCTTGCCCTTGATAATTAGTGCTACAGATTTACGACATTTATTAAATCAGTTAGTCGTCATCCTTACGTCGTCTAGTTGACTTCGACAAACAGTTACAACTTGAACAACAGTTCCAGGCCAGGCACTACAAATGCACCCTGCAGTTCAGGCCATTATTCCACAGACTATTAATGCTACTTTGGGCATAGTGCCCACAAAGCGAGACGAGATTCTATTTTGAATTGCTCGCAAAACTAACGCCCTAAAATCAATCCATTTTCATACCACATTCCCAAGATAAGCATAGAATACTAACTTTGTGCGTGCCACCTGGTATGGGACCACCTATAAAAAAAAGATAAGTGGGGACAATGTTTGCTAATATCTATACTACTACACCTGGCATACCCTCATTGAGATTGTGGCTTTTCTCCTTTGAGAGGTGGCCAATTGAACACTCTAGTTTATACAACACTGCTCACTGTTATTACCCACTTATTTGCAATGTACCCTGAGATTGCTTCTCCTTCCTCTAGTGCCATTGACATCAGATTGTGTGGCCCCTATTCACCCAGACGGATCAAGTAGCATGGTTCTAGTAATCAGCTTCCATGTAGCAGTTGGCAGACAATCAACCAAGAGTGAAGCCAAGCATCAAACTGTGCCATTATAGTACTTGCATAGCAGAGTTATTAGATAAGAAAACTCCACTCAATGTAAACCCAGTAGATAACTCGGAGACACAGAGAGCTTACAAAGAAACTCAAGTATAATTAAATTTCATAACATCTGTTGATTGATTGATTTCATTTATAAAGCCCGGAGGCCTTCTGGCGCTTAAGATCACAGCACGAGCTAGCACGTACAGTTTGAATAAGCTGGTTTTGAGTGCTTTCCTGAACCTCGGGCAGCATGTCATTTCTTGAAGTTCCAGTAATCCAGAGAACTGCTGTTTTGTAGGAAAAGGCACAACTACCTTGTCGAGATAGTTTTAATTCTAGGTATCCAGAGCAGGAGCACCAGAGCAGAACGCAGAATGCAACAAGGGGCATACAGAGTAAACATTTCATCCAAACATTGAGGGCTGCTATGATGCTGTGCTGTAAAACAAAGGGAAAGACTCTTCAACATCGCATACTTGTGAACAGCCAGCCAATGAAGCTGCTCAAGAAGTCAAGAACTCCTTAAGAAATGGTATGATCAGATATCTGCGCTGGTGGGTATTAGGAAGGAAAGGAGGTCCTTTTCATGAAGCCTGATCAGATATCAAAGGTGCTCAGATTTCTTGTAGCACCTACCTTGTCCACTGCACCCAAGGAATCGAATCTTTGTCCCCTTATTGTGACTGCATTTCTTCGTGCAAATCTTCAAGTCTGTGATACCTTACTTGGCCACCACACCACTAGGTTTGTGAAGCAGCTATGGGCCTACTTAATGGCCTGAGGCCCAACATCTTGGCCACTTCTGCTGTGATACAGACCTGATTCTATTCTGCCATTCTATAGATCCGACTTTTCAGAGGATGACTCCAATGTGAATGTCAGGCATGCCCACTAGCATTAAACCTGGAGTCTGTGATAAGAGGCCTGAGAGTGGTCTCACAACAGACTTGCATTCTTCTTGATGTGTTGGTGCCATATTAGGAGAATGATTAAGATGTACTCTCTCCTCTAACCTAACATAGGGATTCCCTTGTAGTACGTTAGGGAGAGGCTTACTGTCTTCCCCATCCTTCTTTCCTGTCAGGAGGATTGCCACCATTCCCATTTGATGATGGCATAGCTTAAATCTGTTGACATAAAACATGGTGCGGCTCGTGATCAGCATCCCACTCAAGCAAATAACGGACCACATTAATCTTTTTCATAACAGTGAAAGATTTGATCCAACTGTTCTCTATAGTCAATGGCAAACAGGTTTCATAAAAAGGAGCTCCTTTTCTTCCCAATACCCACCAGCGCACATACCTAATCATACTATTTCTTCAGAAGTTATTGATTCGCGTAAAGGTTACATACAGTCTTGCCTGTAAGGGGTAGCACATAGTCAAATACACCGTATAGCAACTGTAGTAGACGTTGGGCTCCCTTCCCAGCCTCCTTCACCAATGTCACCCAAGTTGCCGGCTGGAGAATAGAAGTAAATGATTGGACATGGTGACAGAGAATGACAGGAAAGTACCAGAAAGACAAAAAAGTGTGAGTGGGGAAAAAGGAAGATACGCTGTGGAAAATGATGAAAATGGGAGAGTAAGTAATGATGAAAAGGTGCGGAAAAGAGATGTGAGAGAAAATATAAAGGAAGAAAACGTTGAGGTGCAGATAAGAGGGGTGGTAGAAAAAGATAAAATGGAACAAAGAAACGTAAGATGGGGGAAGAAACAAAATTAAAGAAAGAGACAGGAAAAGGTAAATATGTAAACATAAAAGAAGTAGCAGAACAAAGGAAATGAAAAGAGAAAGGAACTGATGGACAGAAAAGAAAGAGACAGTAAGTAGGAGAAATATAAAGGATTAGGGTCAGTAGTCAGTCAAAAATTCTTTATTCGGCTGATAAAAGCCATAAAAGCACAAAATAAAAATGCCACAACAGTTATTAGAACAGAACAGGACAGTAGAATTCTATATATACACAACAAATACAGTTTACATATAGAGATTTCCCTAAAAAACATGTTAATAATAAAAAATAAAATAGATATAAAACTCATTATTAAAAAACAAAAGACTGTAAAAATTCAGCTCATAGTATTCACCAATAAAAAGAGAATTCTAGTGCATTTCTTCAAGGTTGGTACAAGTCAACTAAACAGAAGGCATTTTTCCCCTAGTTCTTACAGTGCTAGAAAAGTAGCTGGCGACCCCGAAACAAACCATGGGCGAGGAGAGCATCTGCAAATATAGTAATGCTGGCCTTGCCTGGACAAAATGACATGGGCTCAAAAGCGGAAGAATGCATTTTTTACGCAGAGGGACATAAAATTCACATAATAAAGTAAAATGCAAAGTGTCCTGTTCAGAAAAATTGTCACATTGACATGGCCTTGAGTCCCCAGGCTTCAGAAAGCCCTTTGGAAAAGCTAGTAGCCAATGGATGAGATTCAGTCTAAATCTGATTAACAGGTAACAATGATAGATGTTATTAACAAGAGACAGGTAAGGGTGCTCTTGTGGACAGGGACTGAGTGTGATGTAAGTTGTCACCGTAGGTTTATTAATTTCCACACCCTCCCTGTCCTCCTGTCGCCTTGCCAGGAACTGAGATTTGATCCTCCTAATATCAATAGATCGCAACAATTTGGGGTTTGTATACAGATCAGGGCAGCCTAGACCTCTCATCTGCTCCACTATGTACCCCAAGCAAGGAACACACAGAGCGCCCTCCAGAGCCATGCAGTCCACTATAACAAGTTGATTAAGGGTGGCTACTGGGGAGGACCAAATTCTCATCCATCGTACTAAAGGTGCAAATGCAGTTTGATCAGAAATGTATCCCATACCAAGCTCCTCATTCAACATGAACCGAGGGATACAGTGGGGGACAGCGAGGAGCCTACGCAAAAATCTGTTTTCCACCACCTGCAGATCTTTTACTTCCTGATATCCCCACACGTCGCAGCCATAGGAGGCCATCGGGAAACATTTTTCCCTATACACTTTTAACAGTGCAAGGACGGGCTTTGTTCCTTGTCTTTTTGCAAAGTCCATGGTAGCCCCCACCGCCTTTGCCAAAACATTCTTTTTGTGTGCTCTCTGCGCAACCCAAGACCCGTTGTTGTCAAACTGTACGCCCAGGTAGGGGTAAGTTTGGACTTTAGTGAGTTCAGCCCCCCTGCAGAAGAATATACTTACACTTTGCGGCCTTCTTTGTGCCAATTGTCATGGTATGCGATTTGGTAAAATGAGTTGCTAGATCAAGTGTGTTCATAAAATCTATAAGAGCATCTAAAAGTTTTTGTAATCCTACACCTGTCCTAGCAAACAGCACCGCATCACCTGCATACAGAAGTGCGGGTATTAATTTGGCACCAGCTCTCGGTATGTCTCTGCTAGTAGCCGAAAGGATGTCCTCTAACTTGTTAATATAGAGTGTAAACAATAGGGGGGCCAGGATACACCCCTGCCTGACCCCTCTCTTAACAGCCCATGAAGCTGACACACAGCCATCCTCATTGTATCTCACTGCTGCCCTGGCTGGGTCCAAACTGGGGTGGTGTGGTGAGCAAAAGAATGATGGATTAAACCCAGATCCTTGTGACTGGGGTTGAATGTTTGCATTGTCCAGCATTCCGTCCATCAATTGTTTCTTTTGCTGGTGTTATTGTGGGCAGAGTGTACAAAGGCCACTAGATCCACCTCAAGACCCAGCTCCAGAAGAATTGACCATATCTTGGATCTATTGACGCAGTCGAAAGCCGACATTAGGTCCATAAAAGCCATATGCAAAGATCCCTTTTTTGCTATTGTATTCTTACCCACCAGCAAATGTAGGTTGAGACACTGATCTAACGTCCCTTTCCCCTGTCTAAAGCCATACTGTAAGTCTGAGACAATATTTGACTTATCTAACCAGGTGGTTATCCAATCCAGAACCACTTTCCTCCTGATTTTTGCAGCTGAGTCCAGGAGGGAGATTGGTCGATAGCATGCTGGGTCGTCCCTCGAGCCCTTTTTAAAAATAGGAATGATAGTGACCATTGACCAGGAAGAGGGAAGCTCACAGGAACAGGCCGCATTAAACACTTGTGTCAGAATCCTGGCCCAGGTTAGGGAATCTGCTTTATACAAATCCGCTGGTACCCCATCCGGGCCCGGCGCGTTCCCTCCAGCTGTGGCCAGGATAGCTTTTAGTACCTCTTCTGTATAAAAATTCAGTGGGGCACTTTCTATGCCAGAGTCCCACTGTATGTCGGACCCCCCCTACATCATCCCCACTGTACATCCTCTCAAAGTGTAGAACCCATCTTTCAGCAGCTATTGTGCAATCTGTTTTAGCATTTGCTGTGTTTGAAAAGAAGGGGCTATTAACCACTTCCCAGAACTTTGTACTATCTGTCAGCACACTTGTCTCATCGGGTGCCTCCCAGACCTGGGCCCTAATGATGTTCTTCCTATTTTGAATTGCAGATTTATAGGCCCTCCTAGCAGATCTAACCAGTGGCTCATCCCTCGGATGTTGCTTGAGGGCGTGGATTAAATTACTGTGCGCCCTAGTATAAGTGCCATCAAACCACCTTAACTCCTTATGGCCTTTAATCCTGATTTTAGTCATAAGGCCATTGGATATACATTTTGATATCTTATCAAACGCATCTAAAACCACGCTATCCTGCCATCTCGTGTCCATGCAGAGCGAAATCTCATCGGCACACTCAGCATACAGGCTATCTAGAAAGGTCTCTGGAACCACCTTTGACCATTTTAACCTACGGGCTTGATCTTTTATACTAAGTTCAGAGTTTGAAATGCTCCTACCCTCCCCTCTACAGGCTTCGGTACAATACACCAGTTCAAGTATTAGAGGCTTACGGTCACTATGGGTTTGTCCAGAAGACCGTCATCTTTTGTACTGCTGGGGCTAGGGGAGCAGAGACCATTATAAAGTCAATAATACTAGTGAAACCCCTGCCTGCAAAGGTGGGAACTGGGGCATCCGTGCCCAACTGCTCTAAACAGAACAAGTTGTTTGCAGCCAGGAGTTCCTCTATTAAATGGCCTGATTCCGTATGTTCAAAATGGGCAGCTAAAGGTAATGCATCCATTTGGCCCCTTCCCACAATACAGCCCAAATGGCATAGGTGCGTATTGAAATTTCCTAAGATTGTGACCTCATAGTATGAATCTTGCCTCTCTCCATATTGTTCAAGGAACCTCTCCAGTGCTATTAGGTGTTGAGTAACCGACCTTCTACAATAGGAGTTATAAAAATGTACTACTAGCAGAGGGGGGCGATTAGCAAACAACACCTCTATTGCTAACAGATGAGCTGAGTGCATCTCTACAATTCTAATAAAACAGGGGAGTTTAAGTGAGACCAGTGGAACAAGGCCTCCCTTCAGTATACCTGCTGTAGCTGGAATTGCACTTTTAAAATAGAAAGTAAAACCATCCAAATAAAAATTATCGGTAGTGTCCCACGTTTCCAGCAGTGTGATTATGTGACAACACACTATCAACCTGTGCCATGAAACATCATCGCCTTTGGATCTAAGACCAGCTATGTTCCAGGACAAGATCTTCAGGCAAGAAGAATCTGGAAGAGTGGAACTCAGTTTGGAAGGAGAGGTGAGAACATTACCCATCTGCGATGCAGCACTTGAGACCTGCCGCTCAGCCCCAGCAGGAGGTAGTCAGTCACAACCATGTAGGCCAACCTGTTCTTGCAGGGGATCAAATCTATTAGTTAGGGGAAGTACAAACCTACCATTCTCATCCTGAGCCGTTCTAAGCGGCATTAGGGTGGACTGTCTGGGGCAAAAGGGGCGGAAGAAGTTAATTGGATAGAAGTACTGCAGAGAAACAACTTTGATTGATGTTTTAGAGGTCTGAATAAAAGAACTCTCAAAAAATGCTTTAGCATAAGCGGGATGTCTTGCATTGATTACTACACAATCTCCTGCCATGTTTTTCCTAACCCTGTGGCCCCCCCCTCCCACCCTTCTGGCCACGATGATATGAGGGGACAGAGAGTGCCCATTTACTATATTGCTGTCGCACCAATGAATGACCTTATGTATAAGGTCCACTGTGGATTCTTTTGAGCCTTGAATGGTGGGGGGGAACTCCTATTAGAATAGCCACTAGGGGCGCTGACACCGGGGGCAACTCTAGGGAAGTCAAAGACCTGCACTGGACATTGGGGGTGAATTTATAGTCTGTTAGGTGAATTGAGTCCCCGTTAAAGATGATGCCCCTGTCACAACCTTCTTCTGTATAGAGGTGTCCGATATGATGTTATAGTCCCGGATATTTCCATCTCCTTCAGTCTCCCTCTGTGATGGGGTCTTGTTTCGATGGGTTGCCTCATTTGCACTACCATGTGCGTTAGTCGTGGGACATGTGTATATCATGCCCGTAAGTGTAGATTCATCTGTTCTGCTGCCTCCCCACCACCGCATGATTTATACCAGAGTTTATGCCAGGGTTTAATGGCCCGGGTGTTATCACAGAGAAAGACTCCAGCTTTGCCTCAATTGGTCCAGCCATAAGGATATGGGGGCTATCAACGTTTTAAACAAGAGTTCCAGCCTGGGGAATAACGTGTCTACCAATTGCTCCATATCTGTGTTAACATGTACTGAAGACTTGCTCTGTAATTGAGACCGGGTCACTCTCTTCTCCCCTGTCTTTTTCCTTTTGGTTGGGGGCCCAACCGGGCCAGAGTCCTCCTCTACAGTTGGCTGCCCATCGTTGCTGTTGGCGCCATTGACGATTGTTGTATAAAGTGCTAGTGCAGGTGAAGATCTAGGGCCAGTGCCAGGTTTTGCATTCTTATAAATATCATGATTTTCTAACTACAATCCTTGCTAATCTTGTCTGCTTCTAATGATAGCCTCCTCTCCGTCAGGGCTATCTCATAAGAAATAACATTGGTTGCCCTGATTAGAAACGAGTCTATAGTATTTGCATTAGCTCCCTCTGTAGCCCCAGCAGGTGATTTCCTTTTGCCCATTTTCCAGGCGTGCAACAGATGCTGACCAGATCTCTAAGAGGCTCTCAGAATCTGGGTGGCCCCCTCTGCAAGTTACACGGGGCTCAAGGGGTGGGGTAGTGGAAGCGTGAAACACTAGCACAAATCACAGGAGGGAAGCAAGACTGCCAGCTGGGGAATAAAGGACACTGCCAGAATTCGAAAATGTGGCATAAGAAAGTGAAACACAGAGTACCTTAATCCTTGCAGTGAAACGAAGGGATGAGGCCCAGCCAAGCCTCGGTCAGGCGCGGTCAGGCGCAGACGGGCCCACTCATGGCCCGGTCTTTGCCCGGGCATGCACCCGGGCGCGTCCCGTGCTGCGGGAGCTCTGGTGAGTTTTAAACAAGTGCCTCCTGGCGCGAAAACAGCCAGCGGCGTCCTGCGGCTCCCTGCCGTGGTGAGAACTGGGGCTTGTGGTCCGCCCCTAGCAGCAACAACGGCTCCCCTGCAGCAAAGGATTAGGGAAAAAGAGGAAGACCATGAGAGGGAGACTAAGTGAGAGCAGGGGGCTAACAGAGAGAGGATGTAACTCTCCAGAGTGAGGTGGATAAGGAGGAAAGAAAGTTGATGGGCATATAAAAAGTGGTGAGATGGTTAAGAGAGATAACAGAGCGTGGGATAGGTGAAAAACATGGAAATAGAAAGGAGTGAGGGAAGAAAGAGGAACTTGAGTGAACTGAAAGGAATATTATGATAGATAAGAGTATGAGGAGAACGGAGTAATATTAACGTGACAACTTCATAGAAGACGCTAAAAGATGCATGAGAGAGCATGGTAGATAGAGGTGAGGAAAGGAAAGTAACAAGGATGGAGGTAGATTGAAAACGGATGGTAGAGCTAATAGAATTTTGGATGTGTAATTAAGGAAAATGGGAAGATGGAAGTGAGAATAATAGAATGAGAGGTGGAGGTGGCGGTGGCGGTAAACCATAAAAGAAAGATGTGAGTCCCTGCAGACCTGGGACTGCATACTGAGGAATCGCCTTGCTGGAGTACTTCATCCTTCATGTGTGCAAGTATTTATCATATAAATCTTTCATATTCACCGGAATGACGGCCTCCAATCAGGATACACTACATAGTTTTTACATGGCTGAGCATGTAAGCAATCTATGCAAAATGTAAATGTAAATCCATATTTGTAAAGCGCGAACTACTCACCCTTACGGGTCTCAAGGCGCTGGGGGCCGTTGTGGAAATTAAGTGAGCTATTGCCCAGAGTCACATGGTGCTGAGCTGAGCTGCCGCCGGAGCCAGGGATCGAACCGTGAGCCCTGTGCTCCGAAGTCAGCTGCCCTGGCCGCTGCACCACACCTCTCCACCTAGCGTGCAGGTGAAACAGTCAGTACCCAGTATTTATCAGATGATATTAGCCATGGTATAGCCTTGGGAAAGCTAACAATTCATGCAAAAAACAGCACCACCTTGGGTGCAGGGCCATAATAAGGGGAGGGTAGGAGGAGTTATTTTTGGGAGGCCACTCTTCTGATACAACATGAATTAATGTAAGAAGAAGCAGGACTGATCTGTCACTTTGTAAGACAACTAACACGGCTACAACACAAGGCCGTGCAAGTACTGTTTCCCCTTTCTCAAGCATACACGTGTCACTAATTACAAGATGCTCATTGGATCAGAAACCAAAGAGAGACCCGCTAAAGGTTAGGCTGATGGCCCTCCAGAAGTTTCTGACATGTCTGTTGGACAAAGCCCTACAATTCAACTGAATCTAGGCTCCGCTGGGATCACACAGCAATCATGCTGCAGACCGGCCAGAACATTCTGAAATAGGCCACCCAGGCTGATACCTAACCAAGTCAGAATTTCGACTTCAGGAGCAAGATAGCGCTTGACTGTGGCAACAGTAGTAATATGGTTGAGGCAGAAGTAGTGACGAAATAATTAGAGACACATATAGAGTTAAGAAAAAGACAGGGAGAAATGGAAGCAAGATATGAGAGGGATAGAGTACTTGTCAGAGGGTCTACTAGTGTACTGAAAGCGTGCTTTGCGATGCCATCCAGCCAGCAGTGTTGCTCATTGTCATGTTTGACGTGCTTAGTACTCAAAGTCTGTCCCACGGCACCGCACTATTTTCTATTGTGCACTTGTTAGGATGTGCTTTAAGCCCCCAGAATAGCCACCATTGTCAATTAAAGACATTCATTTCGGTTCACCTTTATTTTGAGAGATCGTGCGAGAATCAAAAAACTAAACTCAAACATCATATGAAGTCATGGAGGCCTACCAGCTGCTCCGAAGAGGCATGTAATTTGCTTTCAAAGTGCAGGATTAAATGGGAGTGCTCTATGTATATATATGTTTCTCTGTCATTGTTTGAGCTATGTAAAGTGCATTTTTGGTGCACTGTGGCAATGTGGAAACTTGCAGAGCAAAGTGTATTGTATTGGGGAGCTGTTCAACCTTGTATCATGACAGTATCTGTTACCATAAAGGGGAGAACTGTTGCCTGACCCAGTACGATCTGTGACACAATGAATCCTGAGCAGCCCAAAGCACAATGAGCAACGCAGCAGGTTTAAGCAGGGGCTCTGTGATATTGAATATCCCTTGTTTAAAAAAGCCACATTCTGACAGGCTGTTTGGTATTATTGAACTTTATTTTATTCCATCTGAGTATGTTTCAGTAGCACCATGAAATATTCTAGCCTCGCGCACCTATATTGGAAGTCCTCTGTTATAAGATACCTTCAACCTTACATAAAATCCGGTCTACAAAATCAGAAATTCTAGTGGATTTTAACTTTCTAGCACACATTTTTAGGAACTAACAACTGGCATGGGACGAATAATGGGCACATTTTATGAGGTACTGCTTCTTATGTGGCACAATTATTTGTATTTTGTTCTTTGTATCGGTGCATAATTTTCTGGAAAGCACAATCTTGATGTGCTAAGGCAGAGAAATATTGTTTTTGTACTGTGGCAGACCTGCCAAGTTTGGAATGTTCTACGCATTTTTCTTCAGGTTTTTGTGTATTACCCTACGTATTAGTAACTAACTAGGAAACTGTTTTAAAAAAGACTGTGCAACCTCCAAAATATCGAGAAGGGGGAGGCATTCTGATCCCCGCATCTCCTTAAAATAATCTATTTCCCTGCTGTTAGCAGCATGGGGATAGTAATTTTGCCCTATAACCTCAGCTACACACTCAATCACCTCTATACTGTCTCAGCTTCAGAAGACAAGGAAACCAAGGTATAGTAAGCTACAGTGACTTGAAGAACATCATCTGGTGAATGGGGATGCAGGATTTGAACCCAGGCCACTTAGCTACTAAAATGTATGTAATCCTAATCAGACAGTGTTTTTACCAGCGCTGAAGTGGTAGTGTTAGACCTGTGAACATTAGTTCCCCCAAACTTTTTGATTTGCTTGCTTGCCTCTAATTTTGCTGAATTCTTTTTTATTAGCCTTCGGACTCTCTCCACTTTACCACTGCCAACTAGTGTTAAAGTTCTTGTGCTCACTCTCCTGAACATGGTTTATCCACAATTGGCATACTTTAATTTACCTATACTTCTGTAGTAGAGTGCACTACCTATACCCAGGGATTGTAAACTAAATGCTACTAGTGGACCTGCAGCACTATTGTGCCACCCACTCAAGTATCCCTTTTAAACCTGTCTCAGGCCTGCCACTGCAGAGCCTGTGTATGCAGTTTACACTGCCAGATTGACTTGGCATTTAAAACTCATTGCCAAGCCTTAAACTCCACTTTATTATATATAAGTCACCACTAAGGTAGGCCCTAATGAGCCCATAGGGCAGGGTGTTGTGTAATCAAAAGGTAGTGCATGTACGTTTAAGTTTTGCATGTCCTGGTAGTGAAAAACACCCACATTTGTTTTTCACTGCTGTGAGGCCTACCCCTCCCATAGGTTAACATTGGGGATTCCTTGTAGCATCTAGCAAGCTGTAATTCCCAATTGGAAAGAGGTAGAGCTGTCATGTATAGTACCTACGGAATTGTAATGACTGATCATCATTAATGGTAAAGTTAAATTTATCATTAACATTTTTAAAAATGCCAGTTTTATAAAGATAAAAGTTATATAAAACAACAGCGATGATGCACTCGAAGTTCCAATAGTAAACCTGGTATACCAGAGAATCTCAAAATATTTCACAATTAGTGTGCGCCTTCTGAGGTGGTTCCACCCCACCACCTATTCAACAATGAAAAAACAATTCCAGGACCTAAGTCTTAGACAGAGGGCGCACTACTTAATAAACTCAAAATGAGTGTATTAGCATAATGTTAAACAATGGTTTTAGCATCAATAAAATTCAGGATCGACATAATTATCCTGTGTGTACACAATTTTACAACACTCTTCAAAGGAATAACAATAACAATGGCTATAATTTTTCAAAGATGTGTCTTCAACTTGTTTTATTCACAGCTGAAAACTTCAACATCATTCTTGTTGATCCTTAAGTACATGATACATTCTGGCGTGGATATTCATCACTCTCAATGCATTTCGGGTGTGCTACCACCCTTCGTCAGGGGAAATCTACAAGTAAACATGTTTTCAAAAAATAGCGTCATTGGCTGTAAACCAAACAGAGTAGCAAAACATTTTTTCTGAACATCCGGGATGGTTATCGTGATTACGGCTCCTAAATCCTGTGACTGTTATTATGAATGATATCAATGATGAAGCAAGTCGACGCAGTCTCCTCCTCCTGCTTCAACACCCTCCGCATGCTTCGCAAGATCTACAGGTGGATCCCGACAGACACAAGAAGAACAGTCACCCAGGCCCTCGTCAGTAGCAGACTGGACTATGGGAACGCCCTCTACGCGGGAGCCCCGGCCAAGCTCATCAAACGACTGCAACGCATACAAAACGCCTCCGCACGACTGATCCTCGACGTACCACGCCACAGCCACATCACCCCCCACTTGAGGAACCTGCACTGGCTCCCCGTCGACAGGAGGATCACCTTCAAACTCCTCATCCACGCACACAAGGCACTCCACAAAACTGGCCCAGCCTACCTCAACAGACGACTCTTCTTCTACGTCCCCAACCGCCAGCTCCGCTCCGCCGACCTCTCCCTCGCCACCGTACCCCGCATTCGAAGAACAACCACCGGCGGCAGATCCTTCTCACACCTCGCAGCCAAGACCTGGAACACCCTTCCACTAAGCCTACGACAGACCCAAGACCTGCTGACCTTCAGGAGGCTACTCAAGACCTGGCTGTTCGACCAGTAGCAGCATCCCCCCCCCCTTCCCTCTCCCCAGCGCCTTAAGACCCTCGCGGGTAAGTAGTGCGCTCTACAAATTCTGTGATTGATTGATTGATTGACCATGAATTCAAGACAATCACGTCGTGTTTTAGTATCAAAGGTAAAGCGAAAGTACTAGAGACAAAGGTTTTAATGAAACAGAGAAGGTTCAGTGCAAATACAGAGAAAGATCAAAGATGCTGTGCCCTGATGTACAACTAAAAATGATGCGTGAAACACCCGTGAATATGCTAATGATCCTAAAATCGACAACATGCAAAAAATACCTCCACTACTGCACAAAATATCAATGTAGACGGGTCCACAGCCCATGCCCATAAGCGTCTTAAAACCACGTAATCAAACAACCCTGCGCAAAGCAGAAATAAAAATAAAAATTATACATAGTGCGTAACTAGCTTGCGAACCACTACTAAGCTAGAACCAACCCAAGAAGATTAAGTTTAACAGCTTACCAATAAGGTTGTCTGTGATAAAAATACGAGTGAACAACAACTCACTCGAGTGCTAATAACTGTACTCCTGTCCGCTGGTCATAATGCTAGAAAGTGAATGAACAGTAGATAAAAACGCTGAAAGTTACTCCGAAAAGTGAGTCCTGCCTGCTAAGTATGTTAAACATCTAAGGCTTACCAAAGATTAAATGTTCCCCGTGCTTGTTCAAACCCTGTTCAAAAGCACCGCTTATTTCTTACTCGGAACCACGTCGCCCGCTGAAAAAATAAAACGTCCATAAGTGCTATGCCTAATTAAACCCAAGAACCGTAGCGATTTTACAAAATGTAGCTCACCTAGAAAACGTGAGTAAGGTGTCCCAACAGTTTCCTGGATCCCGAAGGTAATACAAAAACCCTCGCTCGGTGTGTGAGAGTCCACTGAGTTTTTCAAACTATTCACGTAATGACGTGTGGGTGCGTAGATAGATAGAAATGAAAATAGGACAGCCGAGGCAGTGTAGGGAAACATAATGAAACATAATGACACCGAGCGAGGGTTTTTGTATTACCTTCGGGATCCAGGAAACTGTTGGGACACCTTACTCACGTTTTCTAGATGAGCTACATTTTGTAAAATCGCTACGGTTCTTGGGTTTAATTAGGCATAGCACTTATGGACGTTTTATTTTTTCAGCGGGCGACGTGGTTCCGAGTGAGAAATAAGCGGTGCTTTTGAACAGGGTTTGAACAAGCATGGGGAACATTTAATCTTTGGTAAGCCTTAGATGTTTAACATACTTAGCAGGCAGGACTCACTTTTCGGAGTAACTTTCAGCGTTTTTATCTACTGTTCATTCACTTTCTAGCATTATGACCAGCGGACAGGAGTACAGTTATTAGCACTCGAGTGCGTTGGTGTTCACTCGTATTTTTATCACAGACAACCTTATTGGTAAGCTGTTAAACTTAATCTTCTTGGGTTGGTTCTAGCTTAGTAGTGGTTCGCAAGCTAGTTACGCACTATGTATAATTTTTATTTTTATTTCTGCTTTGCGCAGGGTTGTTTGATTACGTGGTTTTAAGACGCTTATGGGCATGGGCTGTGGACCCGTCTAAATTGATATTTTGTGCAGTAGTGGAGGTATTTTTTGCATGTTGTCGATTTTAGGATCATTAGCATATTCACAGGTGTTTCACGCATCATTTTTAGTTGTACATCAGGGCACAGCATCTTTGATCTGTCTCTGTATTTGCACTGAACCTTCTCTGTTTCATTAAAACCTTTGTCTCTAGTACTTTCGCTTTACCTTTGATACTAAAACACGACGTGATTGTCTTGAATTCATGGTGATATCATTCATAATAACAGTCACAGGATTTAGGAGCCGTAATCACGATAACCATCCCGGATGTTCAGAAAAAATGTTTTGCTACTCTGTTTGGTTTACAGCCAATGACGCTATTTTTTGAAAACATGTTTACTTGTAGATTTCCCTGACGAAGGGTGGTAGCACACCCGAAATGCATTGGGAGTGATGAATATCCACGCCAGAATGTATCATTGTACTTAAGGATCAACAAGAATGATGTTGAAGTTTTCAGCTGTGAATGAAACAAGTTGAAAACACATCTTTGAAAAATTATAGCCATTGTTATTGTTATTACTTTGAAGAGTGTTGTAAAATTGTGTACACACAGGATAATTATGTCGATCCTGAATTTTATTGATGCTAAAACCATTGATTAACATTATGCTAATACACTCATTTTGAGTTTATTAAGTAGTGCGCCCTCTGTCTAAGACTTAGGTCCTGGAATTGTTTTTTCATTGTTGAATAGGTGGTGGGGTGGAACCACCTCAGAAGGCGCACACTAATTGTGAAAAGTTTTATAAAGATGGCTTTTTTCTGCCCTTGGCAGGGTGCCTGCAGCCTGTCTCCAATACACGTCTGGGGTGGGTGACATCTGGACTTTGTGCATTTCCTCTAGACAGCCACACATAAAGGGAGATTAGATGTGACTTGATGGGCCATCCACATCCTGATGGACCATCCTGGGCATGGTGGGAGGGAGGAGCTAGACACAGCTTCACACTTACACCTGAATAGCGGTGTCCTGTCCCCACTCAAAGGACTGCTTAACCCTCTGCAGTGAGTCTGGAGCCAGGGCAGGAAGGGAGGACCTCTGGGCACTTCTTTAAAGTCTCTCCCACATCAAAGGCACCACTAGGTATAAGAACTGGTCTTTCTGACCCTGCCACTACAGTACACTCCTGGACCTGTGGATACTCTACCAGGAAGAAGGACTGTTGTGCTGCTGAAGGATTGCCACTCTGCTGGACTGCTGCTCTGGAATAACTGCTTTCTTGCTGTGCTGACCTGCTTCCTGCTGCCCTTCTTGCCTGGGTGAGAAGGACTGGACCCACATCACTTGAACCCAGAACCAGAGTGACTCCAAGGGCTTGCTGGCTTGCCTCCATGTTTGAAGTCTCAGGGACATAAAAGACTTTCAAATCACCTGCTACAGCACCTGGACTCTGCCCTGCCCAGTGGTGCCAACTCAGTCCTGGACCCTTGGAAGTGGGTTTGAGGTGCTGCTTCAAAAGAATCCACACATCACTGTCAATGCAAGGACTTGTAAACGGTGCATCTCCTCCACTGCGGACGCAACACCGCATTTGCAAGGATCAACTCCGATGCATCTCTGACTGCACAGAGCATCAACACCATTCTCGACGCATCATTGTCATTGCACAGCTCGGAACTGACACAACACCTTCCTTTGCAGATCGACGACGACGCATCGCATCACCTGCACCCCGCATCTCATCTTCAACGACGCAATCAAGGTACTTTGCAGCAGGCCAAGGCTGGCCCCTGTATCCAACCCGTGCTCCATTGTGCTTGGCCTGAATTTTTGATACTGACCCAGTCTAGCGCAACCAGATAGCCCTGGTTGGCGCTTTATGCTTTTAAGCACTACATTTCAGTTTACTCTTTAAAAATTAATTACTCAGGTTATACTTATTTTTGCCATTTTTATCTTATTTTTTCATTAAATTAAGATCCATTTTTCTAACCAGGTGTGAAATCTTTTTGTGTGGTGTTTTCATTGTTTTACTGTTTGAAGTGTTGCACAAATATTTTACACATTGCCGCTTAAGTTAAGCCTGACTGCTCAGTGCCAAGCTATCAGGGGCAAAAAGAACAATTGATGGACGGAATGCTAAAACAATGTCAAACATTCACCCCCAGTACAGAGATCTGGGCCTAAATCCATCGTTTTTTGCACACCATGCCATTCCAGTTTAGACCCAGCACTTTCAAACCAGTCTTGACCCTGCTACCCATGGGAACAGTCCAGCCCCTACTGCCAGGCCAGGTCCTCCATGGACCAGAAACAAGAATCCAGACACCAGTTTCCGAGTATCACCCCTCATCAGCCAGGCTTGTGGCATGGTGAGCACAGAACCCACGTCTGGGCATACCCTTTCCACTTAAGGCGACAAATGCAAAAAGAACAATTGATGGATGGAATGCTGAAACAATGTCAAACATTCACCCCCAGTACAGAGATCTGGCCTAAATCCATCGTTTTTTGCACACCATGCCATTCCAGTTTAGACCCAGCCCTTTCAAACCAGTCTTGACCCTGCTACCCATGGGAACAGTCCAGCCCCTACTGCCAGGCCAGGTCCTCCATGGACCAGAAACAAGAATCCAGACACCAGTTTCCGAGTATCACCCCTCATCAGCCAGGCTTGTGGCATGGTGAGCACAGAACCCACGTCTGGGCATACCCTTTCCACTTAAGGCGACAAATGCAAAAAGAACAATTGATGGATGGAATGCTGAAACAATGTCAAACATTCACCCCCAGTACAGAGATCTGGGCCTAAATCCATCATTTTTTTGCACACTATGCCATTCTAGTTTAGACCCAGCCATATGCAAATCACTCTTGACCCTGCTCCCCATGGGAACAGTCCAGCCCGAACTGCTAGCCCAGGTCCTCCCTGGAACAGTAAAAAGCATCATGGGACCGGTTTCTGGTTATTACCCATCATCAGCCAGGCTAACTTTACTCCATTGGCATGGTGAGCACTGGACACACTTCTGGGCATACCCTTCACACTTAGGGTGACAAATGCAAAAAGAACAATTGATAGACGGAATGCTGAATCAATGTCAAACATTCACCCCCAGTAAAGAGATCTGGGCCTAAATTCAGCTTTTTTTGCACACCATGCCATTCCAGTTTAGACCCAGCCCTTTCAAACCAGTCTTGACCCTGCTCCCAATGGGAACAGTCCAGCCCCTACTGCCAGGCCAGGTCCTCCATGGACCAGAAACAAGAATCCAGGCACCAGTTTCCGGGTATCACCCCTCATCAGCCAGGCTTGTTTGACTCCAGTGGCATGGTGAGCACAGAACCCACGTCTGGACATACCCTCCCCACTTAAGGTGACAAATGCAAAAAGAACAATTGATGGATGGAATGCTGAAACAATGTCAAACATTCACCCCCAGTACAGAGATCTGGGCCTAAATCCATCTTTTTTTGCACACTATGCCATTCTAGTTTAGACCCAGCCATATGCAAATCATTCTTGACCCTGCTCCCCATGGGAACAGTCCAGCCCGAACTGCTAGCCCAGGTCCTCCCTGGAACAGAAACAAGCATCATGGGACCGGTTTCTGGTTATTACCCATCATCAGCCTCGCTAACTTTACTCCATTGGCATGGTGATCACGGGACACACTTCTGGGCCAACCCTTCCCACTTAGGGCGACAAATGCAAAAAGAACAATTGATGGACGGAATACTGAAACAATGTCAAATATTTACCCACAGTACAGAGATCTGGCCCTAAATCCATCATTTTTTGCAGACCATGCCATTCCAGTTTAGACACAGCCATATTCAAATCAGTCTTGACGTTGTTCCCCATGGGAACAGTCCAGCCCGAACTGCCAGGCCAGGTCCTACCTGGACAAGAAACAAGCATCCTAAGACCGGTTTCATGTTATCATCCCTCATTAGCCAGGATAGCTTGACTCCAGCGGCATGGTGAGCACGGGACCCACGTCTCGGCATACCCTTCCCACTTAGGTTGACAAATGCAAAAAAGAACAATTGATGGACGGAATGCTAACACAATGTCAAACATTCACCACCAGTACAAATATCTGGGCCTAAATCCATTGTTTTGCGGATCGACTATGACGCATCGCCTCCCCTGCACCCCGCATCTCGCCTTCGACAACGCAACTAAGGTACTTTGCAGTGGGCCAAGGCTGGTCCCTGTATCCAACCTGTGCTCCCTTGCGGTCGGCCTGGACTTTTGAATGTGGCCCAGTCTAGCGCGACCGGATAGCCCAGCTTGGCGCTTATGCTTTTAAGCATTATATTTCAGTTTATTCTTTAAAAATTCATAACTCAGGTTCTATTAATTAGATTTTTGTCATTTTGTTCTTGTTTTGTACATTAAATTAAGGTTTATTTTTCTAACCAGGTGTGGTATCTTTTTGTGTGGTGTTTTCATTGTTTTACTGTTTGAAGTGTTGCACAAATACTTTACACATTGCCACTTAAGTTAAGCCTGACTGCTCTTTGCCAAGCTACCAGGGGGTGAGCACAGGTTAATTTAGGGTGTGTTTGTGACTTAACCCGATTAGGATTGTGGTCCTGCTTGAACAGGGTGCATACCTCTGCCAACCAGAAACCCAATTTCTAACATTGGTGATTAGTGGTGAGGATAAGACTTGTGTTTGTGCAGTGCCATACAGTGACTTGGTGTACACCACTGTTCCACATCTAAAGACCACCACAAATTTTTTAATTCTTCCTAAGTCTTTTTCAAATTGCCTGTTTTTCCCCTTTTCTAAATTTAAGTGCCTTAACTTCCTTTTTGAACCATGGATGCCTGCAATTTCGACAGCCTCAGCATGCCTGAGCTGCTGAAACTCTACACACAGAAGGGATTGAGAGCAGACAAGAAGGCTACCAAACTGGATCTCCAGGTAGCCCTCAAGCCCTTTGAGGAGGTGCAAAGATGGCAGATTGAGGTGTTCGACAATGCGGAGGAGGGAGTACTATAGAAACGCAAAGGATTTGGTGGCAATTATGTGGTGGTAGATGACATTGAGAAATGGTTCTCAGCTTATAAAGTGGCTCTAAGGGTGCACAGGGCCCCTGATAAGTACTGGTGGGTAACTTGTGGAGGTACATGCCCATGGTGGGAGGGACACTCTCCTATCACTATAGGTAGAGTACCAGACACAGTGCACTCCTATGAAGGCCATTCTTGTCAAGAAATTTGGGTTACCCCTGAGAGATATAGGCAGAAGTTCAGGGGTAGCCACAAACTCCCTACACAGACTGGGTGAATTTCCTATACTAGTCCAGCAAGTCACTGAAGGGCTGGGTGAGAGGCAGCATGGTAGAAGATTATACAGGGCTGTACAGCCTGATTTCGAGGGAGCACATGCTTGATGTTTGTTTTACAGAGCTGCGCCAGCACTGGGTTGATAGCATGCTGACTGAACCCAGGAAGCTTCCCGAAGAGGCAGACCTCTGGGTCAGCATCAGAGTGTCTAAAAAGGCATCTGGAGGGGACTCCCAAAAGGGTGGTCAGGGTTCCCACCAGAAGAAGGAGGGAGGAGACTAAAAGAAGGAGTTCTCGCAAGACCCCCAAAACAGTTCTCAGGGAAAAGTGTCCAATTCCAAATCTGGCCACCAGAAAAATAGCTTCCCTGATAAAAAACAGAACAAGACTCCCAAGTGCTATGAGGGCTATGAGTATGGGCATTATAAGGGGATCCCAAATGTTCCAAAACAGCACAGCCGCCCACTAGAGGAAAGACACCAGGTTTGGCAAGTGTAGGTCTTGGAGAGGCATTTTTCCCAGTCAGTGGGGGAGGGGGGGAGTGAGGTTACCCTAGTGTTTCTGGGTACTGTGGAGATGGTGCCTAAAGCCTATATGCCTTCCAATACTTCAAAGCAAAGGCAGAGGGTCACCATTAATGGGCAAGGTGTTATGGCTTTGAGGGACACAGGAGCCAGAATGACTATGGTAAGGAGTCTGCTGGTGGGCCCAGAGCAGATTTTACCCAATACATTCCACCAGGTTGTGGTAGCTGACAACCGTGTAGGTCACTACCCAGTGGCCCTTGTTCCATTTCAGTGTGGGGGGGTCTCAGGCCTTCTGAAAGTTGCAGAGAGCCCTGCCATGCCTGTGGACTTTTTGTAGGGGAATGATCTTGAGCACCCTACCTGGAAGGAAGTAGAGCTTAAGTCAAACCTGGAAATGTTGGGGTTGCCTGAGTGGATTTGTGCAGCCACCAGGTCCATGGCTGCCCAGGAAAGGAGTCAAGAAAGTCTGGAACCTAGAAAAATGGCTCAGATAGCTGCCAAAAGAGGCAAGGGCAAGGGGCGTAGGAAACCAGCCCCTGAATATCTCCTAACTGAGGTGGATGGGGAGTCAGGGGAGGTTGCCCCAGAACCCACTGAGAAGGATATTGCCTCCCTTGGTGACCTACCTTGACTTGCTGGATGGCAGGTAGAGGGGGGACCAACCAGGGAGGAGTTCTGCAAGGCACAGAGAGAGTGCCCAACCCTGGAGGGCATGATACAACAGGCCGAAGCCCATGCAGCTGGTGAATCCTCTGTTAATCACTGCATTTACTGGGGGGAAACCTCCTGTATAGTGAGCCTAAAGCACCTGTGCATGGGGCAACAATGCCACTGGTAGTTGCCAAATGCTACAGGGCCTTTCTACTGGAGCTGGCTCATGAAATACCCATGGCAGGAGATCTGGGGCAGGACAAGACCTTTCCCAGGCTTGTTCCCCTCGTCTATGAAGATTTCCTCAGATACATTCTGCAGGACTTGCTTGATGCTTGACCAGGCAGGCCACAGGAAGACGGGGCAGAAGCTGAAAGTTACCCTGAATCCCTTGCCTGTCATTGGCATCCCCTTTGAAAGGGTGGATACTGACATTGTAGGGTCCATAGATCCCCAGGCAGGCTCTGCCAACAGGTTTATCTTGGTACTGATGGATCATGCCACAATATATCCAGAGGCCATACCTCTGAGGACTGCAACTGCACCTGCGGTGCCCAAGGCCCTAATGGGGATTTTCACCAGAGTGGTTTCCCCAAAGAAGTGGTGTCTGACAGGGGCACCAACTTCATGCCTGCATATATGCAGTTCTTGTGGAAGGAGTGTGGAGTTACTTACAAGTTTTCCACACCCTACCATGCACAAACCAATGGGCTTATTGAGAAATTCAACAAGACCCTCAAGGGCATGATTTTTGGCATGCCTGAGCCCATGAGGTGTAAGTTGGACGTCCTCTTGCCATGCCTGCTCTTTGCTTACAGAGAGTTACCACAGAAGGGGGTTGTCATCGTGTGAAAGGACCTCTCAAACTAGTTGGGGAGGGGTGGGAGCAAGCTCCCAGGAAACCTCCCTAGTATGCGGTTAGATATACACTACCCCTCCAAAGTCAGATGGGCAAATTTTTAGAAGCGAGATTCTGAAAACCTATAGGCCAGCCAGGAGGGGATGAAGCAGTAGTTTGACCAGAAGGCTACCACTGTGGAATTTCAGCCTGGGCAGAAAGTGTGGGTGATGGAAACCTTGGAGCCCAGGGCCCTTCAAGACTTTTGGACTGGGCTCTATGAGATTATTGAGAGGAAGGGGGAGGCCACCTACTCAAAGGACCTCAAGACCCCAAATATCCCCTAAGGGTTCTCCATCTCAATCATCTCAAACCACACTTTTAAAGGTCTGGGGTCACCAGGTTGTTGGTGACAGATGGTGAGGAGAGAGGAGAGTGAACCTCTCCCTGACTTCCTAGTCTCCACAGAGAAGGATGGGTCAGTGGAAGGTGTGAACCTTTCACCTACCCTGACTTCAGAACAGCAGAGAGATTGTCATTAGTTGCTAGGACAATTCTCCTTTCTGTTTTCCCTCACTCCTGGGATTACACATCTGTGCACCCATGATGTGGACTCGGGAGACAGCCTCCCTGTCTAGGATAAAACCTATAGGCTGCCTGACAAAGTGAGGACCAGCATCAAGGATGAGGCATTCAAGATGTTAGAGTTTAGTGTGATTGAACCCTCCAGTAACCCCTGGTCCAGCCCTGTGGTGCTGGTACCAAAAGTTGCCCCACCGGGCAGTACACCAGTACTCAGGTTCTATGTAGATTACAGGGGGTTCAGTTCAGTCACCAAGACTGATGCTCATCCGATTCCCCGGGCTGATGAGCTGATTGACAGGCAGGGGCTGCCCAGATCCTAAGTACCTTTGATTTCACTTCAAGGTACTGACAGATTGCGCTAGCTGAGGAAGCAAGGGATAGATCTGCCTTTTCCAGCCCAGAGGGCCACTACCAATTTAAAGTGATGCCCATTGGATTAAGTGCCCTGGCCAAATTCCAGAGGCTGGTGAACTAGGTTTTGGTTGGTATGGAGGTCTTCAGCGCTGCTTACTTGGATGACATAGCTGTCTTTAGTAGCAGCTGGAAGGACCACATTTTTCCCCTGCAGGAAGTGCTTCAGGCCCTGTGAATGCAGGCTTAACTATCAAGGCCAGTAAGAGCCAGATAAGGCAGGAGTCTGTGGTGTACTTGGAACACCTGGTGGGCAGGAGTAAGGTGCAACTCCTCCAGGCCAACATAGAAACCATCTTGGCCTGGGAGCCCCCAAAGATTCAAACTGAGGTGAGAGCCTTCCTAGGCCTCAGAAGTTATTACTGGAGGTTTGTCAATGGACATGGAACCGTCGTTGCCCACTTGACAGAGCTGACTTCGACTAAGCAGCCCAGGATGGTGTTCTGAATTGAGGCATGCCAGATAGCCTTTGACTCCCTAAAGCAGAACATGTGCTCAGCCCCTGCGCTCAAGGCCCATGACTTTTCCAGGGAATTCACTGTTCAAACTGATACCTCAGAGCATGGCATCAAGGCAGTGCTTTCATAGTTTAATGATGAGGGCCTAGACCAACCTGTAGTTTTCATCTCTAGGTGGTTACTTCCCAGGGAACAGAGGTGGAGTGCTATTGAAAGGGAAACCATGCTGTTTGAGACTCATTTCCAGATTCAGACTGACCATAGGCCCCTTAGGTGGGTAATGCAAATGAGGGGTGCGAATCCAAAATTGTTGAGGTGGTCCATCTCACCAAAAGGGACTGAAAATTACAGGGGAACACAGACCTTGGGCAGACCATGCCAATGCTGATGATCTCTCCAGGTTCTTCTGCCTTAGTGATGAGAACACCCAAGAGGTTGGGGAGCACTCCCCACTTGGAATTTGGTTCTTAGAATTATTTTTAGTTGATTATATGCCTGTTTTTATGCTTTCTATGTATTATTTTGTCATTCACTTTGCGGCCACAACTACACTAGATGTAGGCAAACATTCTGGAGCTCGCATCAGGGTCAGAGCCCCAGTATTTACACCCAAAAGTGCCTTTGATGTAGGGGGTGGTTTCTTTTCTTTATTTTTATTTTTTATTATTTCCAGAGAGGAGCATATAAATAATTACAATATAGCGATGATACCAAACACATACAAAATAATTCATATCATTCATATTAATACACATAAATACTTCACTGCATCAATAAGTTTCATAACATTATTCATAAGAGTCACTTGGGTATAACAGAAGTAAACAGAAGAAGACTGCAACAGTAGGGGGTGGTTTCAAAGGAGCTCTCCGAAGTGCAAAAAGATCCCTTTCAACCCAGTTCTGTCTGCCAGGATAACTGTGGGGGGTGAATCAGTGCTTTGAGTGTGGACAGGACACTACCTATTGAAGTGTGTCACCCCCTCCCATTCCTTCCTTCACAGGTAGACCCATCAGAATGCAGATGAGTGCTCAAAATGCAGATGAGCATCACCTTACTGTGTTTGTGGCTGTCTGGAGGGAATGCACAAAGTGTAGTTGTCACCCAGTTCAGACATGTATTGGAGACAGGCTGCAGGCACACGGAGCAAAGTTTAGATCAGAGAAATGTCCACTTTCCAAAAGTGGCATTTCTAAAATAGTAATGTCAAATCCAACTTTACCACCAAAGAGGATTTATCATTACCATTCCAAAAATATGAAACATGATTTAGCTACTCCTTTCTAATCAGGTATTACATCTTAAAAGTGTGTTAAGGAACTCCCAATGCTAGCCTATGAGAGGAGTAGGCCTCCCAGTAGTGAAAAACAAATTTAGCAGTTTGTCACTACCAGGACATTTACAACGTAAAAGTAAATGTCCTACCTTTTATTTACACAGCACCCTGCCCATAAAGCATTGTTGAGAGGAGGAGTTGCAGAACAGGACACATATATTATAATTGATCGTTTAAAAAGAAGAGATTACAAAATGTTACACCGCGTTGTCTAAAAAACCAGAGTATGTTTGTATATGTTGTCGATGCACTTACAAGAAGATTTAAACACAGACTGTTGACTTATATTTAAAAAGTGAAAAAGTAAATAATGATAACTGGCAAAAGTTACCTGTGCATTTATTTGTTGAGGGATGGTTTGACTTGTCTATACGGCAAGTTATATGTAAGCAGTGTTACAATAAATTAGAAGATAATAAAATGAACAACACATAGATATTAGATACCCATTTTGTAAGATAATAAAATGCCTGCTAATGTAGAAAAAATATGAAAGGCCAAAAATAAAAAAATAAAAACATTTATTATTCTTTGCAGCAATGCGAAGGGCCGTTATGGACTTCTCTCCAGCACTCACTACAACTCCACAATCCATGCAGTATGATGCCATCGGGGACATCTGTGTAGCCAAATCTTAAAGTTGAGATTGGACTTTTGAATGGACTCTCTGCTTCGGTGTTGTTGTGGCTGCCATTGAAGTCGAGGATCCTTAAGCTTTGTGTTGCCTTCTTGCTGCTCACTATGAACTCCTCTTATGAAATGTGCAAAAAATATAAAAGGGGGGAAAAATTTGCATGTATGATTTTTGGCAGCATTGCGAATAGCTGTAAAAGACTGCTCACCAGCTCTCATAACAACACTACAGTCCATGCAATATTTGGCCATTTTTGAAAACTCTAGACCCATATCTGTTGTAGTAGTCTGTACCTCTGAAGGGACTTTCTGGCCGGGAATTGTTGCTGCTGCCACTGATGTAGATGGTTCTCCAGCTTCCCTCTGCTTTATCAGCAGTTGGAGACGTTTTCGATGATAAGTTTTAAGATGATATAACATGAACATCGTCCCACATAAGTCCAAAAAAAGTCTCCAGCCAAAATCTACCACCTGCTCACAATAAAGTTCCTTAAAAGAAGATTCAAGAAGGAGGAGTGGGTATATACTTCGTATTCATTTTACTGAAAAGTATAATATCCAATGATATTCCTTACTTTCCCGGTCATGTGATGTTCGCAGATTGTGCATTGCACTAGTTTTGCAGCAGTTTTCAATTCCCCATGAGTTTGGGTAACAATGAGTAGTTTGATGGGTGTTTGGTAGTTATGTTCTAGTCATGAGTTAAGCTACTGAGTTATTTTTTGAAATTGTTGTTTTTTATAAATGTGTTTTTAAAATAAACTTCAATTCAATTCAAAAGAGCTTTATTCAGAATATACAACAACCATAAAAGCAAGAACAAAATTTAGCACACATTTGTTAAGACATTCTAATACATAAAACAATTCAATTAATTATCAAGCACGATGCTTTTCCCTGCAGCAATTGATTTTTGGATATAGGACGCAGCATAAAAACATATCCCAGGATCATTGAGAGTAACCAACAGTTTCATAGCAGCATGGGTTGTTCTTGCATTATGTTTTCTAAAAAAGTGGTTTCAGATAAAAACATCTAAAAGGAGAATAAAACTTACAAAAAAGCATAAACTGCATGGTGCTTTGTTTGGATTGCCCATCACAAGGGCATTGGATGGAGGGGCACCTTTTCATTGTAGGGAAAGCAACTAGGTGGTGTGCTATACCTAATCTCAAACGGGTCAGAACAAAACGATGTGAAGGCCTAGTCACTACCGACAAGTAATCTTGAAATCCTACTCTAAGTTTGATAAAATGCAAGGGTGGGTTGTTTCCCTACCACTCTCATACGAGTCTCTATTTTGTTGGATAAAAAAGTATCCTTAATCTCCTGTTTAGATATGGTTGTCACGCCACCTGGATTTGTCTGAATCTGGAGATTAAATAAATTACTAAATGAATCATGGATATATTTAAGCCAGTGGATACGCAAACTTTTATCAAGGAGTAGACAATCTTTAATGATAGTTTGAGTAAATTTGGTCTCATCTTTGGCCCAGATGGATCTCCATAACAATAAAGGCTGCATAGCAATCTGATCCGATAAGTAGTTTATTCCTACTTCTTGATGTATTATTTCAGTTGACGCTGATGGGGGTAGACATAAAAGGCGTTTTAGAAAAGAATTTTCTTCATGTTGTAAAATCTGATTTTGATTATGACCCCACACCCCAGCACCCTAAAGGGCTGTGGCAACACATCTAGCCTTATATATGTCTACCATATCCTTGATACGGCAATTGCCTAGCTTTGATGCGAATCTAAAGATCCCATGGGCACTCTTGACCATCTTAGACCGAACGTTAAGTAGTTCATGCGTCCAATTCCCATTACCTGAGTAGGTTATTCCCAGGTAGCAGAAGGTATTGACAGATTCTACTGGCGAACTCTCAATATAGAAAGTTTTACATTTCTTGGTTTTATGGCCACAGGTCATTACAAAAGTTTTGGCCTTGTTAATTAAATATTTCCTATTGATTATAAAATTACTAAAATTATCTATTAACCGTTGGAGGCCAACTGGGGTTCTAGAGAGCAACACCGCATCATCTGCGTAAAGTAGGATAGGTACGGGGCTACCAGCGATTTGGGGTGCATCTGCCTGTATCAACCGAAGGGCTTTGTCAACTTCATTTATAAATAGTGAAAAAAGTAGTGGTGCTAAGACACAGCCCTGGCGGATACCTCTTTTAACCTCAAAGTTTGGTGTGCACTCGCCATGCTGTCCATATCGCACCTTACATGACAGTTTCTCATACAGCCTTGCAAGGAAAAAAATTATTTCTTTGGGGGCCCCAAGGTTAAGCAAGGTTGGCGACAAAATGGTATGATCAACAAGATCGAAGGCACTACTGAGGTCTGCAAAGCACAGATATAATCTTTCCTGCTTGGTGCGGGTATATTTACCTATCAAAAGTTCTATGTTGACGCATTGCTCTAGAGTTCCCAGCCCTTTTCTAAAACCATATTGTACTGGTGAGAGTATCTCGTTTTCGTTAGTCCAATCTTCTTGTCTCACCAATAGTATTCTGCTCATCACTTTAGCCGATGAGTCCAGAAGCGAGATGGGGCGATAGTTTTTATCCTCTGATTTTATGCCTTTTTTAAAAATAGGAATTATCACTGATTGACCCCATGATGACGGTATATACTCCATCACGGCTAAGTTAAAAACTCTAGTTAAAATAGGGCCCCATAGTTGTATTTCAGCTTTATAAACATCAATTGGGACCCCGTCTGGGCCTGGTGCTTTACCACCCCTACTACCAGTCAATCTTACCTGTACTTCGTCAATTGTGATATCTAGTGGTATCCCTGGCCACTTACTCCCTGTTGGGGTTTGCTCCCTAGATACAACATGGTCAGGTGGGTTAAAAATACTAGAAAAATGTCTCACCCATGCATTGCAATTAACATGGGACAGTAGTTCGGGGAATGATTCACTCTTTAAAAATGGCGAGTTCACAGGTTCCCAAAATAACTTATTGTTCGCTGTATCCCCTACCATAGATAACTTGTCCCACACTTGCTCTTGAAGCTTACTTTTCCTTGCCTTAAGGGCCAATTTATAATTAAAACGTAGATTTTTGATTATATCATTATTTCTAGGTTTATTGCCTAGGGCTTGTTTAAGTTGGCTTAATGCCTGTGTACAAGTGTGGTCAAACCAGCCCCTGCGTTGTCTACTTTTTTTTCCGAAAGGTGCGGTCGGTATCCCTTCAATTACAACATTAATGTTTGAGAAATTAGCTAACAGCAAAGAAGGGCTATCATCCTCATAGAGGCAATAAGAAATCTCTGCACCACATTTTGTAACAATTTCATATAATACTTTTGCCGGTTCCACACCTACCCATTTATTGCGTGTCCCATTCGGTCTAATGGGAACAATGCTAGTTATAAAATCTTGGTTTACTACCACCTTTGGGCCCCAGACAAGAATAGACATAGAAATACAGTTATGATCACTCAGTGCTAACTCAGTGATCCATGGAGTAGAACACAAGTGGCTAATACTAGTTGAAATAACATCTGGTCAATAATGGATGCAGAATTTCTGCCTATAAACGTTGGTATAGGACCACCGCAAGTATCCCTGGCACACTGTAGTAATACCAGATCATATTTAGCCATTATCAAATTTAGAGCCCCTCCATAATCATTGTGTGTGAAATGCATACAATCGTCATTCTCGCCGTACATATTCCCACAGACCTTAGTCATCGACACTGGACAAGATTGTATATTAAAATCCCGAACCCATATTATTACAATATTGGTTGTGATCATGCTTAACAAATTATCAAGTCCATTATCTAAATCAGATACAATATTACTACGTGTTGAATCAAACACGTTGTTGTAGTAATTAACCACAACCACGTCCCTTCTGTCGTTACAATGCAACCACATGATCTGAGAGTGTGCACCAATCGTGATAATTCTTTTAACAATAAAAGCCCATAACTTATTTGCAATAAGGGTCAAAAGCCCCCCTTTGGCTCTACCAGCAGGCGAGGGCACTGCCTGGAGCCAATATGAAGTGAACCCTTCTACATACACCGGTTCAGTACACCAGGTCTCTTGCAGGCAAATTATTTCAAAGTCACTAGTAATAAAGTCCTGCCATCCTGGAGAATCCTGTTTACTCCTTAGGCCGGCGACATTCCAGGTTGTAATTGTATAGCCTTTCTCTGATGGCTCCCCTGGATTAGCCCGAGGGTGCTCGCCCTTACTTCTATTATCTGTACTTAAAAACGGGGCCTCTGTTAGTGTGCTCTCAGTGTTTGTGGGATCAGTGGGTTCATTTTCCGGTACGTTAGTTACCGGCAATGCCCCCCGCCTTTGTCAGCTGCCCAGTCTTCGATAAAGTGAGGCTCCGAACTGGGGGAATCAGTACCCTTTTGTCAATCATTATCTTGTAGGGTGCTCAGCGCCTGGTATCTATTTGAGACTGGTAAATCATGTTGGGGGTAAGTTGACAAGAATGATGTCATACGGAGGGGGTTTCGTTCAATTTCCCTATGTTGTGTAGGTCTTAAATGCCTATAAAAAAAGCCAAGGGGATGTAGTGACATGTACCAATGAAATTCTAATGGTAGGGGTGCTCTATCCAAGGTGTTTCTAGCCAAGCTTGGATTTCTAAAATTAATAATAATACAGTCTCCTTTGAGATACTTCTGTAAGGGGCCAATCCATCCCACTCTTCATGTCAGGAGTATCTGGTTAACTCCTGTCACTGGATAGCCACAGTTCTTGTCAAGCCAATGTACTACTCTATTCTTTAGGGTCTCATGGCTCTCCGTTTGGCCAGACTGTAGGGGGGCACATTCACCAAGACTGCAGCATATGGGCAACATTCGGGAGGTAAATTAATAGAAACATCTACTCTTCCCTCGTGAGTCATATTGTTACCCGACTTAATATATGAAGCAGTTGATTGTTCCGTATTGGACCTATCCCCTCCGGCTAATTGAAGTTGGTTAATCAGGGTCTGTTGTCTTAATGGATTATAATTTGCCAGCTCATTGTTTCCTTTTTTTGACCCTGTGATTGTCATGTCATTTTGTCCCCCATCAGATTCTCTACCTATCCCTTTGTTTCTTCCATTATCAGTCGGGATAGTTACCCTAGGCTCGGAATCAGCTTGCCCTCCCCTTGTTGCGTCCCTCCTTGTCCCAGCGCTGGTGCATGTATCCCTCAAAAGGCCACTGAACTTAGTAACCTCGCTAGACAGTTTGTCAATTTTCTCATGGATCGGCCTAAGCAGCTCCTCGACCTTCGTTATAATTGTGGCTATAATTAATGATGTTTGTGTGTTAACAGTGGTGCCTTAGCTGACTGAGCTGTTGTATACGGGGTCTATGGGGGTCTGCATAGGGCCTTTCTTACTTTTGGGATTCCCCACCACTGTTTGTCTCTTTTTACACCCTCTCTTTCTCTTCGGGGATGGCGATCTATCAGATATATGCAAATGAGGAGAATCAGGTTGTATATGTATATGCAATTCGGGTTCAGATTCTATTATATTTTCGGGGGTCCTAGAGGTTCCTTGAGACTCGATATGGGCAGCTACCACAAATTGCGTGCTCCCTCCCGATAGTAATCCACTGCTATCACCTATCCCGCCTGCCACCGTACCGGGACCCAAGGATAAACGGCGTTCTGTCCTATCTATTTCATCGGTGATTGCACTAACTGCTCGCACTAAAAAGGAGTCAATCTGGTGCGTGGATTATCAGTTGCGGGTTTTTAGATCTTGTGTCTAACCATATTGGCTTTCCAGGAGGTATCTGAATGTGGGACATAAGCAAATAAAATCTATAATACAAACACTCCTAGTTTTAATCAAAAGTACAATGTGCAAAAGTGCAAAATGCTGGGTTCAAAGTGCAACGTGCTAGAAAGTAAAAGGCGAAGATTATAAAATCACACAATTATTAAAAGATAACCGAGCCCTTTAAATTGTTCTTTTAAAAGGTATTTCAATAAAAGAAAGTACAATGTTTAGGATGAGTCTGATCAAGAATTGGTTGCAAGTTGGATAGAAAAGGTTAGTCAGTGATGCCTTCCTGAAACAGATTCCTAAAGTTAGGACACATACGTAGGAGGTACTTCTTGCTCCTCGGCACCGTTAGCTCGCTCCTAGATGATATGATAAAGAAAATATTTGATAACGTATGATTTAAGGCTCTCACCGTCTTGCAGTTAATCTTTTAAGGACCACAACTTGTTGTCAGCAAAGTAGGCCCAGAGTTTTGCCAAGGCCCACTTGGAACAGAAACGGGGGTAACCTAAAAGATGGCTGCGTGCTCAAAAAAGGAAAAACCAAGGGGGGTAGCCAAGCCCGGCCTCAAACGGCCGCGGACGGGCACAGATGGTCCTGCCCTTGGCCTGGGTTTCGCCCGGGCATGGCCTGGGCACGCCTGTGCGTGTCCCGCGCTGTGGGAGTGCTTTGCCCTTTTTCAGCGCCTCCAGGCGCAGCAGGTGAGCATCGGCGACCTCGCGCCGCAAGGAATGCTGGGCCATGTGGTTCTCTGGCCCCGGGTAGCTGGCGTCCCACTGGCGGTTCATGACCCGCACTGCGGGAGTGCTATGCCCTTTTTCAGCGCCTCCAGGCGCAGCAGGTGAGCGTCGGCGGCCTCGCGCCACAAGGAATGCTGGGCTGTGTGGTTCTCTGGCCCCCGCTAGCTGGCGTCACGCAGGCAGTTCATGTCCCACGCTGCGAGAGTGCTTTGCCCTTTTTCAGCACCTCCAGGCACAGCAGGTGAGCGTCGGCGGCCTTGCGCTGCAAGGAATGCTGGGCCATGTGGTTCTCTGGCCCCCGGGTAGCTGGTGTCCCGCTGGCGGTTCGTGTTAAACCAATATGTTTAAACAGCTAGACTCAAACTTTGTGTAAAATATGTCTATATATCTGTTTTACTCTTTGTCATTTGTATTCATGACTACTGATCTCATTTCGACCTCCGGTGTTGCTGTGAAGAAGGAAAATGCATTTTTGATTTAGGTATTTCGACAAATGAATACAAAGGGGAAAGTTAAATTAGTATTTTACTAAATAGCTACAATGAAACCTTATGTAAAATATGTCTATATATGTGTTTTGCACTTTGTTAAAAACACCCAGTATTCACAGTGTGTCCTTGGCAATGCCACTCATAGAATCATACAGGCACTGCCTGTGCAATCATCAAGAACGTCCTGTCTCTACCACTCTGCAAACGCAACTCCTGGCATAGTAGTAGTTGGGGGATGAAGTCTCCTTGGATATTGAGGGTATTTGGGGGCCATCTATCCCTACTGTTACCTCCAGCAAGTCCCACACAGTCAGTTTGCTAAGAGGTCTTTGGAGGCCATTCCCCCTTTCTGCACCACTCTGCAAACACGTATCCTGGCATACTACTGGTTGGGGAATAAAGTTCTCTTGGATACTAAAGGACCTTGGGGACCAAGAAGCCCTCCTGGTACTTTCTGTAAGTCCTACACAGCTGGTCAGAGGCCCGCCCCCTTTCCACACCATTCTGCAAACACCATTGCTACTTACAAAAACATGGAAATTCACTGGAAAAAAACAAAGGCTACTGGTAAGTTATAGTTAGGAATTAGCATTTAAAAAACCTTAGACATTCACTGAAAAAAAACAAAGGTTACAGGGCTGTTATAGTTAGGAAATATAATTAAAAAACCTTAGATATTCACTAAGAAACCAAAGGTTACAGGGGCATTATAGTTAGGCTCAGATTTCACATGCACAAAACCAGAGAAATTCAGCAGTTATAGTTCGCTGAACTAACTATAGCTTGCACCACCACAATGCACTGCTTATGACCTCACATAGTACATCACTCATGACATGGTCAGTGACAACACTGATGACATCACTGATGACATCTCAAATGACATCACTGATGAAAACATCCACAGAATCTCTTACGCACCCACTCACACCCCAATATAACCTTTCATACACCCACTGAAATGTCTACACTAGCATTCTCAAAACCATTGACACACCCATGCCAGTACTTACACACCCACTCACTGATTCATTGGTGTACACATACATCCACTCAGTTACCCATACAGCTACTCATAACAACTCACTCACTAATACAGCCACTGATAAATCCACTCATACACCTATACAGCTACTCGCACATAGTCAATCACTGATAAAGCTACACGCACACCTACTCACTCACCTACAGAGTCAATCACACAGCCATTTACTCACCTATACAGTTATACACACACCAACTCATGTATTCATGCAGATACTAGCACATACTCACACACCTATACAGCCACTCTCACAATCCCTCACTCACTGATACAGTCACTTATATACTCCAACAATCACCTATACTGCCTTTTACATATGCAGTATCTCACCCATATACCACTGACACATCCATTCACTCACCGACACAGCAATACACACACTCACTCACCCATACAGCCCCTCACAGATGCACTCAGGAAACCATACTGCCACTGACTCACCCACCCACTCACTCATTCATACAGGCAGTCACACACCCCCTCACCCACCCTCACAGACACTCATACACCCATACAGGTACTCAGACAACCAATCAATAACCCATACAGCCACTCATGTACCTACTCCCCAACCCATACAGCTACTTACACACCAACTGACAGACTGATACACACATTCACACAGATTAGTCACTCATCCATACATTCACTAAGACACGTTTAATCACTCACTTATACAGTCAGTCACGCACCCACTAAATCATCCATACAGACACTCATAAACCCACTCATTCTTCAATACACCTTTGTGTATATATATATATATATATATAACATTCCTACATTTTTTAGAAACACTCAGTCACTGGATGATGTCATCAGTTATGTCATCAGTGATGTCATTGGCCATGTCATGAGTGATGTAATATGTGACGTCATCAGCAGTGCATTGCAGGGGCGCGAGTTATAGTTAGCTCTGAATTTCTCTGGTTTTGTACAAGTGAAATGTCAGCCTTACTATATCGTTCCTATAACCTGTGTTTTTTTCAGTGAATATCTAAGGTTTTTTAAATGCTAATTTCTAACTATAACATCCCTGAAACCTGTGTTTTTCAGTGAACTTCTAAGGTTTTTTTAATGTTAATTCCTAACTATAATGTCTCTGAAACCTGTAGTTGTTTCAGTGAATTTCTAATGTTTTTTAAATGCTAATTTCTAACTATAATGTCCCTGAAATCTGTGTTTTTTTCTGTGAATTTCTAAGGTTTTTTAAAATGGTAATTTCTAAATAGAACGTCCCTGAAACTTTTTTCAGTAAATATATATATTTATACATATATAATTATATATATTTAAATAGTTTTTTATAATTTATTTTATATATAAAAAATAAAATATATATATATATGTATATATATGTATATCACTGCACCTCGTGAAATCGCTTCCTGAACAAAGACGAGTGCAGACCTCCAATCGTGCATAAATTATTTATTGCTTAGACTTCTGCCATTACGCGTTTCGGCCGTACAAGCGGCCTTGATCACATGACAGCTCTCACAAAAGTGTACCGCTATTTAAAGTGCTAGTGCCACATAAATTCATGGACATAAACAAAATACTTATGACTGCTCCTTAATACTCGCATAAATGCTTGTAATGTTATTTGGTTGATCGAAAAGCATCCTATTTACTTAAAACCTGCAATATGACCACAAATATAACAATATAAATATTTTCATAAATAGTCCCCTGCCTTCATACATATATACACGCTTAAATGCCATGTTTGAGCAGTAGTGTAAAGTTCATGAATTATATTGACTTAAAAAATTACAGAAAAAAGTTTTGGTGCTCCCGGGCGTGGAAATGAAAATAAATCAACATATATTCAAAAAACATGTGCATAACAATTTATATAAAAATCCATATAAAAAAATATATCAAAATCCGAGATACCAGTCTCACTGTGACATAAATTGCTCATATATTTGTTTATCCGATAGGCTCATATAATGCTCTTTCTTAATCAGAATAATCCACTGCCTTGCGTTTTCACTCATTGCTTAATGCTTGTTATGCACTGCAGTGGACCCCTGTTTAGTCTGTAATAACCGGATAGAGTAAAAGTGACAATGTGCTACAGTACCTCTGATTAAAGTGCCTAATGCCATTAAAGTACAAATATAGAGAGGAATAGAATTCAAGTTATTCAGGTGTGCAAAATTAGCTATACAGTAATCAATTCATATATACTTAGTTAAAACTCCAGATTAGACAGATTACATGAGGAGCCAGGTAGTGCCGAGAAAACAGTTATATATATCATTAAAATAATAATAATGATAATAATAAATAGATACTGTAAAAACCTTGTTAAAAGATGACCGGAAATAAGACACAATGATAAAAATACCCTATGTAAAATAACCAATCATTAAAAACAAGGCTGACTCAGATCTTGAAATTACATAAGAATTGCATAAAAACGGTCTCATACCATTAAATACATAATATTGTGGATTGCCAGTTGTACTGCTAATGCTCAAAGAAGACTGTAATGGTTATAGGAAAGTATGAAGATCTTTCGTAGCGTTGAGTCCGCCCAGATGTTTAGAATCGAACTCTAATATGTAACTAGTCTCCAGGCGTCTCGGTTTAGCTTCCCTATCACCCCCTCTTTTTGTAATGGGAATAGCTTCGATGGCAAAATACTTAAGATGCTGTGGGTTGCTATCATGTACTGACTGAAAATGCCTAGCAACTGGGTAATTTTGATCTTTGTTGATTATCGCCCTGATATGTTGCAAGATGCGTTTGTGGACCGCCAGTTTGGTACTTCCTATGTATTTCAGATGACAGTCACATTCCAAGACATAAACAGAATATTCAGTCTTGCATGTTAGATGTTGCTTAATTTCCCTAACCGTATTGGAAAAAGCAGTTGTAAAAGTTTTCACATTGGTTCCAAACTGGCAGGCCTTACATGATAAACATTTAAAAAAAACCTTTCTTATTGTCAACCACATATCTTTACGGCAACTCTCCTGACTATTTTTGACCAACATATTGCCCATACTCATGGATCTTCTAAAAGTAATAGAGGGATTGGAGGGCATCTGGACACCTATCACTGGGTCATCTTGGATAAAGTGCCAATTGCGTCTTATAATACTCCTCAGTTGTTTCTCCTGTTTTGAGTATGTTAAAATCAGTCTTACAGGTTGAGTACTTTGTCCAACCACTCCCTGGGATGATTTAGAGTTATAGGCAAGGAGATCCCCCCGAGCCCTCGCTTGAGATTTTAACATAGCGGCATCCACTATTGATGTGCTGTAACCCCTGGCTAAAAATCTATTGCGACTTTCAATTTGCCTAATCCTCGCATCCTCTGGATCACTACAAATGCGTCGGATGCGGAGCATCTCCCCATAGGGAATGCTCCTAATTAAATGTGAAGGATGGGCACTTGATGCGGGTAAAAGGGTATTACCTGCCGTGGGCTTTCTAAAAAGGGTAGTGGTTAAAACATTATTTTCTACTAAAATTTGAACATCTAAGAAGGTCACTGAGTGCCTGCTAATGGTAAAAGTGAATTTAAGGTTAAAATCATTCTGATTAATTTCATCTATAAATTTTTTGGCACTTTCCTCACTTCCTCACCACACAATAAAAAGATCGTCAATATAACGTAACCAGGAGACAATGTTAGTGGTATATATTTGTTCATACTTGCGCATAAGGACCAGTTCCTCCCACCAGCCCATAAATAAACAGGCATAACTGGGGGAGAAACTGGCCCCCATTGCGACTCCCTGAATCTGTTGATAAAACTGGCCATTAAAAAGGAATAGATTGTTTTCTAGGCTAAAAAGCAACATATCTAACAACATTCGTGTGTGTTGTGCATACATCATAGGTCTTGTGTTAAGAAAGTACTCCACTGCTCTCAGTCCATCACGGTTTCTAATACAGGTGTATAATGAACATACATCCAGTGTTACAAGTAGTAGATCAGAATTAAAAGACAGATCATTGATCTTGTTTATAAAGTCACTTGTATCCTGGACATATGACTTAAGTTGCTTCATATGCACCTGCAAAAAATAGTCTATGTATTTAGAAAGATTCTCCAATGGCCCATCACACGCCCCCTGACGCATTGTAAGTTGGGGGATTAAGTCCCCTTGAATCCTGAGGGTCCCTGGGGGCCAACAAGCCCACCAGGTACCTCCTGTAAGTGCCACAGAGCTGCGTTGCAGAGAGGTGTAAAAAGGGGCATGGCCTCAGACCACCTCTCTGCAACGCAGCTCTGTGGCGCTTACTGGAGATACCTGGTGGGCTAGTTGGCCCCCAGGGACCCTCAGTATTCAAGGGGACTTAATCCCCCAACTTAGAACGCGCCAGGGGGTGCATTTGCAGAGTGCTGCAGGGAGGGGGCGGGGCCTCCGGCGAGTTGCCGGTTTCTTTTTTCTTTTTTTTATTCTTATTTTATGGGAGGGGGCTGCGTGGCCCCCCTTCCCTGGGCCACTTTTGGCCCCGGGGACCCCATCCCCCGGGGCCTGAGCATTCTCTTTGGTTTAAAAAAAAAAAATGGGAAGGGGGCCGCGTGGCCCCCCTTTTCTGAGCCACTATTGGCCCCAGGGACCCCAGCCCCTGGGGCCTGGCCTCATCTAAAAAAAATTATTACAATTTGTGAGGAGGGGGGCCGCGTGGCCCCCCTCCCCTGGGCTATTTCTGGCCCTGGGGACCCCATCCCCCGGGGCTTGACCTCGTTTTTTTTTCTATAATATATTTTGCCGGAGGGGGGCCGTGTGGCCCCGCTCCCCTGGGCCACTTCTGGCCCCGGGGACCCAATCCCCCGGGGCCTGGCCAGAAAAACTTTTTTTTTATTTTTTAATGAAGGGGGGCCGCGTGGCCCCCCTCCTGAGGCTTTTATCTGCCCCGGGGACCCCATCCCCCGGGGGATTGCCTCTTTTTTTTTTAAATCGTGGGAGGGGGGCCGCGTGGCCCCCCTCCCGGGCCACTTCTGGCCCCGGGGACCCCATCCCCCGGGACCTGGCCTGACCATTGTGGACTGTGGGGGGAGCCCCAATGCCCCCACGGCATTGCTTTTGCACAAGGGGAGCTACTAACATGCAGCTCCCCTTGTGCAAAAGCAATTCTGCTTCGGTTTTTGGAAGCGAGAGCAGGTTTCCTGCTCTCGCTTCCAAAACCGAAGCAGAGTTTGCTATGACAGGGCGGGAGCCGTGCTCCTGCCCTGTCATAGCAAACGGCAATGTCCCAGGGTTGGGCACCCCGGGACATTGCAGGAGCCGGCCCTGGGGGGTGGCGGTCCCCAGGGCCATCAAGGGCTCCTGGAGGGGGGCCGCGCGGCCCCCCTCCCTCAATTTGCATAGCCCCGGTGAGGTGGTGGTCCCCGGGGCTTGGGGGGCCCGCGAGGCCCCCCTAATTTACTTTGAAGCCCCGGGGAGGTGGGGGTCCCCGAGGCTTGGGGGGGCCTGCGAGGCCCCCCTTATAATTATTATAAACCCCAGGGAGGTGGCGGTCCCCAGGGCTTGGGGGGCCAGCGAGGCACCCCCACATTTTAAATTTGAAAGCCCCGGGGAGGTGGTAGTCCCCGGGGCAGCGTGGGAGGGGTTGGGACCCCCCACGCATTTATTAACAAAGCCCCGGAGAAGTGGCGGTCCCCGGGGCTGCGGGGGGCCGCGTGCCCCCGCATATAATTTGCATAGCCCCGGGGAGGTGGCAGTCCCCGGGGCTGCGGGGGCCCCCGCAGGCCCCCGCTATTTAATTTTGCCATTGCCCCCGGGACCTGGCCCACCCGGGGGCTCATTAAAATGAAGCACGGGAGCCCGCGCTTCATTTTTTTTTATTTTCTCAGCAGGATTCGCGACCTTAGCGTGAATTCTGCCAATTTGTTTTTAAAAAAAATGCTTTTTCTGGCCCTGGGGGTCCTTGTGGGACCCCCTGATTAGGCCTAGGGGGTCAGGTTGTTTCTAACCTGCCCCCTTTTCCTGTTTTTCATCTTCTTTTTTTCTTTTCTTGTGACTCGGTTCTACCGAGTCACTAAGATAGCTGCCAACACTTCCTGGTTTGGAGTGTTGGCAGCCAATCAGAGTGAAGCTCCTGCCCAGGAGGGTTCGGGAACCCTCCTCAGTGCTCAGATATTGATATCTTTCTTTTTTTAATTTCTCAGGAACTACTGAACGGATTTACACCATTTAAAAAAAAGGTCACTTTCTGGACCAAGACCTACCTTTTTGCCAAATTTGGTGTAATTCCATTCAGCTGTTCGGGCTGTAGCTTTGTCTAAAATTCCTACGGAAATTAACATGGAGAAAACACGTTTTGGGACCCCCTTTTTTCTCAGCCCCCGCTTGACGAATCACACCGAAACTTTCAAGACAGGAGCTGACCGGAGCGGGCCATTAGTTTTGAACATTTCGCGAAGATTCGTCAACCGGCGCCAAAGTTATTGGCAAAACAAAAAACGCTTTTTGAATAGAAACGAGGTCCTAACTATAACTACCTACTGGCGACCGCCAGTAGGTAATATATATATATATATATATATATATATATATATATATATATGTATATATATATATATATATATACATATATATATACCGGCTACGTTTGTACAAAGAGTACAGAACTCACGGGAGACTTCTGGACCAAATTTATTGGCACAGGACACAAACAATATATATATATATGTGTGTGTGTTTCAAAACCTTTTTTCTATATAAAAATGGAGTTGCATACCGGACGCGGTTCTTTGCATTTTGTACGCGAACCCATTTATATATTAAAAAATGTAATATATAGTGAAATTAATACTTTATGTATATCTTAGGGGTAGTAGTTTAGTTGTCAAGTAATATAATGAATATGTAGTTATGCTAAACGGTAATTAAACATTAAATTTATGTATATCGCGTGTTCACAATACCATCACGCACACTACTGGGCCATACTTCCAGATCCGCGTATGAATCGCGATTTTTAACAGTTATATTTCACATAATGCATAATTTACAATTATTACTTTAATATTTTGGATTAAATTATATTAAATCTTCTTGTTTCTTTTGAAAATGCAAATGCAGAATCACGACCTGAACTCGACTCTTTCTTTTTATTTGTAATATTAATACATATATATATATATATATATATATATATATATATATATATATATATATAGACAATTTTAATCTCAAGTTCAAGGTTACAGTTTTGCTAAGATAGTAAATAAACTTGTATATTAAGAAAAGAAAGTTATTAAAATGTTTTTTTTATAATAATTTCAGTAATCGTGTTACGTCTGCATAGATCGCAACGTCCGGATTCGCTTTCGGGACACAAATCTAACATTTTTTTAAACAATATTATATATCAATATAGATTTTAAATAAGAGGTACAGTTATTTGGAAATAAAATATTATAAGATACAACCAAATATTGTTGAAATGTAAATTTAAAAGAAGTTGCGAAATCGCGTCCGGTATGCAGTGGCACCGCGTAGGAGACACGCACCCCATGTGACACAAAAAAAGAGATTTTATTGGTTAAACATCCTGTCATCCTTAATTTTTCTAGCTACCACCCTCTTTCTTCTAATTTTGGGTGTGGTTGGCAACAGTGAAACTCAATCCAGAAGAACATATTTTGCAGGTGTTTTTGGTGTTTTTTGGATGCGATTTTGAAAATTTAAAATGGCAACATCACAAGGCTTGCGTGAGGAGGAGGAGCAGACCCTTTTGGAGGAGGAAGAGGAGCCACCACGAAAGGAGAGTGCGGTATGGCAATTTTTTACCATTCCGGAGGCCAGAAGAAAGTAAATGCGCAGAAGGTGACCTGCAACATATGCAAAAAGGTGCTGTCTCGGGGATCCGAGAAAAAATATTCTTGAGGGACGTCTTCTATGTACAAGCACCTGAAGACGATGCATCAAAACTGTCTTGCAAGAGCAGAACTTGCAAGACTTAATGCAAGAGAAGGTGACCAAGATATGCAGCCGTCTACATCAAGAGCTGGTGACAGACTGCAGACCATTCCACTGACTCTCCCTGATTTTGCGAAAGCTGGACTTTTCTGTCCAAAATGTATTACTGTTTTGAGTGTGGGGAACAGGTTGTGCAAACCATGTTGGACACCATTAATAACCATTGTTGTGAATTTTTTATTTCCCCCCAATTAGGCACGCTGTTATGGGCTTGATTTTTTGTTGAAATGTTCATTTTTAAAATCCCAAAAACACCACAAAAAAAAAAAAATAGTTAGAAAAAAACAAAAAAAATATAAAATAGTTAGAAAAAAGCGGTTCTTACGGAACCACCTATTCTGGTTTAAAAAAGAAAAAGTATATGTTGTGTGAATAGATGAGTCAATGGGTTGTGTCTGTGTGATTGAATGAGTGCATACGTATTGTCTGAGTGATTGGATGAGTTAATGGGTAGTGCTTGAGTGAATGGATGAGTGCAAGGGTAGTGCCTGGGTGACTGGATGACTGCATGGCTAGTAGCTAAGAGTATGGATGATTGTATGCATAGCGCTTGAGTGAATGGTTGAGTGTAAGGGCAGTGTCTGAGTGATTGGAAGACTGCATGCGCAGTGCCTGGGTGATTGGATGAGTGCAAGCATACTGCCTGAGAGAATGCAAAGGTTTATGGCTAGTGCCTGAGTGAATGCTTGAGTTGAAGAGTAGTGCTTCAGTGATTGGATGAGTGCAAGGGTAGTGTCTGGGTGATTGGATGAATGCATGCGTACTGCTTGGCTGATTGGATGAGTGCATATGTTGTGCCTGAGAGGATGCATGAGTTCATGGGTAGTGCTTGAGTAGTTAGATGAGTGCATGGGTAGTGGTTTAGTGATTGGATGAGTGCATGGGTAGTGCTTGAATGATTGGATGAGTGCATGGGTAGTGCCTGAGTGATTGGATGAGTGCATGGGAAGTGCCCGGGTGATTGGATAAGTGCATGGGTAATACCTGAGAGAATGCAGGAGTGTATGCATAGTGCCTGAGTGAATGGTTGAGTGCAAGGATAGTGCATGGGTATACCTGAATGAATGCAAGAGTGCAAGGATACTGACTGAGTGATTGGATGAGTGCATAAGTAATGCCTGGGTGATTGGATGAGTGCAAGGGTAGTGCCTGGGTCATTGGATAAGTGCATGGGTAGTGCCTGGGTGATTGAATGAGTGCATGGGTAGTACCTGAGTGAATGGATGAGTGCAGGGGTAGAGCCTGGCTCATTGGATAAGTGCATGGGTTCTGCCTGGGTGATTGGATGAATGCATGGGTAGTGCCTGAGTGAATGGATGAGTGCAAGGCTTGTGCCTGGGTGATTGGATGAGTACATGGGTAGTGCCTGAGTGAATGGTTGACTGTAATAGTAGTGCCTGGGTGATTGGATGACTGCACAACTAGTGCGTCTGTCATTGCATGACTGCATGTGTAGTGCCTAGATGATTGGATGAGTGCATGGGTAGTGCCTCAGTGAATGCATGAGTGCAAAGGTACTGCCTGGGTGATCGAATGAGTGCATGGGGTGTGTCTGAGTGAATGGATTAGTGCAAGGGTAGTGCCTGGCTCATTGGATGAGTGCATGGGTAGTGTCTGGGTAACTGGATGAGGGCATGGGTAGTGCCTCAGTGAATGCAGGAGTGCAAGGATAGTGCCTGAGTGATTGAATGAGTGCATGGGTAGTGCCTGAGTGAATGGATGAGTGCAAGGCTAGTGCCTGGGTGATTGAATGAGTGCATGGGTAGTGCCTGAGTGAATTGGTGACTGTAATAGTAGTGCCTGGATGATTGGATGACTGCACAACTAGTGTGTGTGTGATTCCATGAGTGCATGTGTAGTGCCTAGTTGATTAGATGAGTGCATTGGTAGTGCCTCAGTGAATGCATGAGTGCAAATGTAGTCCCTGGGTGATTGAATGAGTGCATGGTTAGTACCTGAGTGAATGGATTAGTGCAAGGCTAGTACCTGGGTGATTGGATGAGTGCATGGGTAGTGCCTCAGTGAATGCATGAGTGCAAAGGTACTGCCTGGGTGATCGAATGAGTGCATGGGGAGTGTCTGAGTGAATGGATTAGTGCAAGGGTAGTGCCTGGCTCATTGGATGAGGGCATGGGTAGTGTCTGGGTAACTGGATGAATGCATGGATAGTGCATGAGTGAATGGATGAGTGCAAGGCTAGTGCCTGGGTGATTGGATGAGTGCATGGGTAGTGCCTGAGTGAATGGTTGACTGTAATAGAAGGGACAGGGTGATTGGATGATTGCACGACTAGTGCATGTGTGATTGCATGAGTGCATGCATAGTGCCTGGTTGATTGGATGAGAGCATGGGTAGTGCCTCAGTGAATGCATGAGTGCAAGGATAGTGCCTGAGTGATTGAATGAGTGCATGGGTAGTGCCTTAATGAATGGATGAGTGCAAGGCTAGTGCCTGGGTGATTGGATGAGTGCATGGGTAGTGCCTGAGTGAATTGGTGACTGTAATAGTAGTGCCTGGATGATTGGATGACTGCACAACTAGTGTGTGTATGATTCCATGAGTGCATGTGTAGTGCCTGGTTGATTGGATGAGTGCATGGGTAGTGCCTCAGTGAATGCATGAGTGCAAATGTAGTCCCTGGGTGATTGAATGAGTGCATGGTTAGTACCTGAGTGAATGGATTAGTGCAAGGCTAGTGCCTGGCTCACTGGATGAGTGCATGGGTAGTGTCTGGGTGATTGGATGAGTGCATGGGTAGTGCCTGAATGAATGAGTGAGTGCAAGAGCAGTGCCTGGGTGATTCCATGAGTGCATGGATAGTGGCTGCGCAAATGGATGAGTGTATGGGTAGTGCCTGGGTGATTGGATGAATGCATGCATAGTGCCTAGTTGGTTGCATGAGTGCATGGGTAGTCCCTGGGTGATTCCATGAGTGCATAGGTAGTGGCTGGGTGAATAGAGGAGTGCATGGGTAGTGCCTGGATGAATGGATTAGTGCAAGGGTAGTGCCTGGCTCACTGGATGAGTGCATTGGTAGTGTCTGGGTGATTGGATGCATGCATGGGTAGTGCCTGGATGATTGCATGACTGCATGGGCAGTGCTTGAGTGAATTGATGAGTACATGGGTAGTGTCTGGATGAATGAGTGAGTGCAAGAGCAGTGCCTGGGTGATTCCATGAGTGCATGGATAGTGGCTGGGTAAATGGATGAGTGTATGGGTAGTGCCTGGTTGATTGGATGAGTGCATGCATAGTGCCTAGCTGGTTGTATGAGTGCATGGGTAGTCCCTGGGTAATTCCATGAGTGCATAGGTAGTGGCTGGGTGAATAGAGGAGTGCATGGGTAGTGCCTGGATGAATGGATTAGTGCAAGGGTAGTGCCTGGCTCACTGGATGAGTGCATTGGTAGTGTCTGGGTGATTGGATGCATGCATGGGTAGTGCCTGGATGATTGCATGACTGCATGGGCAGTGCTTGAGTGAATTGATGAGTACATGGGTAGTGTCTGGATGAATGAGTGAGTGCAAGAGCAGTGCCTGGGTGATTCCATGAGTGCATGGATAGTGGCTGGGTAAATGGATGAGTGTATGGGTAGTGCCTGGTTGATTGGATGAGTGCATGCATAGTGCCTAGCTGGTTGTATGAGTGCATGGGTAGTCCCTGGGTAATTCCATGAGTGCCTAGGTAGTGGCTGGGTGAATAGAGGAGTGCATGGGTAGTGCCTGGGTGAATGGATTAGTGCAAGAGTAGTGCCTGGCTCATTGGATGAGTGCATGGGTAGTGTCTGGGTGACTGGATGAATGCATGGGTAGTCCCTGAGTGAGTGGATAAGTGCAAGGCTAGTGCCTGGGTAATTGGATGAGTGCATGGGTAGTGCCTGAGTGAATGGTTGACTGTAATAGTGTGGTCTGGGTGATTGGATGACTGCACGACTAGTGCATGTGCAATTGCATGAGTGCATGCGTAGTGCCTAGTTGATTGGATGAGTGCAAGGGTAGTGCCTCAGTGAATGCATGAGTGCAAGGATAGTGCCTGAGTGATTGAATGAGTGCATGGGTACAGCCTGGGTGATTGGAAGAGTGCATGGGTAGTGTCTGGGTGAATGGATGAGTGCAAGGATAGTGTTTGAAAGATTGGATGAGTGCATGGGTTGTGCCTCGGTGAATGCATGAGTGGAAAGGTAGGGTCTGGGTGATTGGATGAGTGCATGGGTAGTGCCTAGGTGATTGGATGAGTGCACGAGGAGTGCCTGAGTGAATGGATGATTGCATGGGTACTGCCTGAGTGAATGGTTGAGTGCAAGGATAGTGCCTGAGGGATTATATGAGTGCATGGGTAGTGCTTGAATGAATAGTTGAGTGCAAGGATAGTGCCTGAGTGACTAGAGGAGTGCATGGGTAGTGCCTGAGTGAATGGTTGAGTGCAAGAATAGTGCCTGAGTGATTGAATGAGTGCATGGGTAGTGCCTGGGTGATTGAATGAGTGCATGAGTAGTGTCTGGGTGATTGGTTTGAGTGCATGGGTAGTACCTGGGTGATTGGATGAGTGCATGAGTAGTACCTGAGTGAATGGATGAGTGCATGGATAGTGCATGAACAAATAGATAAGTGCAATGATGAGTGTATGATTGTTGAGATGAGTGCAAAGGTACTCCGGTGAAAGCATGAGTGCATGGATAGTGCTTGAGCCAATGAATGAGTGCATATGTACTGCCTGAGTAAGTGGATGAGTGCAAAGCTAGTCGGTATGAAATTCATAAGTGTACAGGTAGTGTGTGCATGAATGTATGAGTGCATGGGTTGTGCCGTATAAGTAGATTCTATTGTTTAAAACTTATGCCTATTAGTTCTATGATATATCTTAAAATACTTGTTCAAATGAGAAGATACACCAAACTTCAAAACTGTCACATTTTCAAATATAATAAAAAGCACTTTCAATACCCACCTGTCCTGTATAAGGAGGAGAAAGTCATACATACACCCAGGCGCGGCCCGTGGTAGGAGTGCCGGTCGGGCGGTGACGTGGGGCGGGGGAGGGGCAGGGTGGGGGGTAGTAAACTACGGATTAAGGCCGAATACAGGTAAGTAAACATTTAAATAAATCAAACGAATTTCGTTGTGAGCGCTGCATCGCATTTATAACCTATAATTGTTGAAGTATTTCATAAAGGCATAGGTTTTCAAGATGTGGACTCCGTTTGGATAGTATGTATCCAACATATTAGTTATGACAATATCAGTACTTTCTGGCTCACACTGTGCTAAGTATTCAATTTCTTGTAAAAATTTCAATCCTCTATTCTGTGTGGAGGCAAGACCTGGCCTTACCCAAAGACCTCCTCTTGACTTTGAATATAAATTCGCTGAGCTCAAGCTATCCGAACATTCATAGGATCCAGTCTCTCTATGGGAAAGCATTTTCAAGCTGAAACTGTGCAATTTCTTGCTAAGAGTCTTTTCTGCCGAAATTTCTTCCCACATTTCTTTCATCTCAGACTTTTCAGATTTTGTAATATATGATGTAACATAATGAGCAACAGCAATTTAATTATCTGCAACCTACTGAATATCCATGTTTCCATTCCGCATTTTCAAAATAACTGCATTGTAGTCATTAATGTACTTTGAAGCTTTTGTTCTTCTTAAGCTGTATGTATTCTTGGGAGATTTTCGAATAAATGTATGTCTTACTGCTGAGAAAAAACTATTTACTCTTCCTTTAGAAATTATAGGATGAGGGAATCCAAAACGACATTTTGTATAAAAGTTTCCTTCACATTTATATTTCCGTCTGCAGTATTTCCCACATCGATGACTGTGAAAGCGTAAAACTTGTTGTCTCAAGCTGTTTTCTCCTCCTTCTTTTGGAATGACACATGAAACATAGTGTTCGATGAAAGACAAAACAGTTTCATCACTATCTGTTCCAAATTTTTGTGCATTCTTTATCCATAATAGCATGTGTATGTGAGGAGCACCTCTGGCTTGGTACTGTTTCTTGCCAAAAAAAATCAGTTACCTCTGCAAGCGGTGCAACACTTTTATTGCAGATAAATGTCATCATAGCTTGAAACCTATGGTTAAAATATCTGCAGACATTTACAGGATCCAAACAACAGAGTTCTCCAGCTGTCTTCAGTTCAATGTTTTTCACATTTGAATTTGCTTCTCAAAGGAATTCAAGTAAATCATCCCACGCATATTCAGCAAAGCTAAGTGTTACAAACCATGTAGGTGTACCTAAGTTTCTTAACATGCATTTAAGTTCACCATGACAACTATACCAATATTCATTGGTACCACGTTGGCACGCCATCAAATTAATTAACTAAGATTCTAAATTTTCATCTCTTTGTTGAACTTTGTCCATGAACTCTTTTGCAAAAACATGTTGAAGATGAACTCCTGTTTATTAATATATGGTTCACTGCATATGAAAGTGTAGACAAATCGCTTTCAAACAGAAGATGAAATATATATGGAATGCACTGCCAAAATCTTGTATCTTCACAATACATTCTTGTTGATCGGTATTCTGAAGCTGGATTCCATACAGCTCTTTCATCAAATCGACCACCTTCTCCAGTGGGGAATAGCTGTGGAAAACAACGAGCGTCTAAACTTTTTTCCCATACACTCATTGGAGTTCCCTTTTCTTCTTTCATTTGAAATAATTCAATACTATTTCCTATGATTTCTTTTGAATGCAGAGGATGTATTGTATAATGTTCATAAATCTCTTCACTCCTGGACTTGTCCACTTTTTCAATTTGGCCACTTGACATTACTGTTTCATCTTCTAAGCATATTACTTCTTCATCAACATTTACATTATTATAATAAATATTATTCTGTACCAGGTATAATATAGCCTTTTGAAGTTTATTAACATCTACAAACTCTTGCCAGATTTTTCTACTCTTTGTTGGTACGCCATTTACTAGAATAACTACTGGCTCATTTTCCTCTCTCTCTCCCAACAGTTTCAAATTTTGTTAAAATCTAAAGGTAAGTGCACAACTCTTCCTTTGAGACCTTTTTGTAAATCTGTTGGTGGCAGCTTACCTGTTTTAGGCTCCATACGAACTATGGCCTGAAATGAGTATGCAGATTGAATAAGAATAGACTCATTTACATTTAAATCTTCCAGTTCCTGAGGAATAGGTACCAACTCTAAGTTGGTATGTACTGCTCTAGCTGGCATTTTGTTTTCTTCTAATTTGTTGTAACAGTACTTATAAATAACTTGATCACTAGCCAAGTCAAGCTGACTTTCTACAAACAAATAAACACAAAATTGCTGCCACTTATCATTGTTTTCTTTTTCACTTTTTAAATATAAATCAACATTCCTGGTTTGACTTCTATAGTGAGTACGTCGACAACAAATACAAAAAATAGGGGCTGATTACGATGGCGGGCGGACTTGATCCGCCCGCCATCGTAGCGGTGTTTGGGACCATCCGCCATGCATGCTGCGGTCCCACATACCCAATTAGGATGGGACCGCCACCGCTGCGGTCAGATTCCGCACCATTAACATTGCGGCTGTGGCTGCTGACAGCAGCACCGCCGCGATGTCGAAAAGAGCATGTTGTGCATTTCACTGCACTATGTGGCAGGCACTACACTGTGCCTGCCACATGGTGCAGTGAAATGAAGGGGAGTACCATGGGTACCCCCTCAGTGCACCCACACCTCCCCCCAATACAAGGGGGGCCCGCAACGGGCCCCCAAAAGCATTCCCCGCCAGCCTTTCAATGGCGGTTCAACCGCTACGGAGAGGCTGGCTTCCGCCAGCATCATAATTCTGCGGACGGAGCCTGCTAGGCTCCGCCACCATTTTAAGCATGCTGACCGCTCCAGCAGGCAATCGTAACGATTGCCTGTGGCGGTTCCGTGGCGGACGACCTTTGCCTCCGCCGTGGTCTGGATCCCACCGCCATCGTAATATGGCGGTCGGAGAATCACGGTCAGCAGTGGCAATAATTCCGCCATCGTAATCAGCCCCATAGTTTGGTTTTTTAGACTAAACTGTGTTAAACTTTGTAATTTCTTCTGTAAACTCATCAATACTAATCTCTTTCGCGTGTTCTTCAATACCTACACTTATCAAACGCTCACTTTGTCTACACTCCTCTTCTGAACCAAAAAAATGAAACTGTATATCATCACAAACTTTCTGTACATCTGATACCGAACCATGCAAAAGAGCTGTGTTCATTTCACTTAAACATAATGCAGGAGTTTTTACATAGTAGAGTCTCCTTACTAACTTCTGCATTTCAGAGTGGTGTATAGCTAACATTCTTAAATGATGAAAAGTACTTTGGCACACTTTTCTTGTAAGACAAGCCAGAGAAGGACCTTGCAACTTAGTATATTTTCTTATTTTACATGGACCTAGTCCTTGTAACATCTTAATCTTCTGTTTTACACTTTTTTTGCATATTGTGATAAAAGAATTCGTAATATATCAACAGACTCTTGTCGAATACTACAAATACTGCTACAATCTCACTTATATACAGGAGCTTGAATACGCTTTCCTTGAACCTCTTCAGCTATTACTTCTTCAATATTCCTAGGAACCATTTTTTCCTTTAGAATGGGAGAGCCATCTTTCACCTCATAACATCGACCACTAGTATCAACTGCATGTACTGATGTGTTCTCTTGAAAATAGCTTTCTTCATTAAAGAAAGGCTCATTACTGGAAGTGTGCTTCCATTCACCTGTAAAAGTTTTACAAAAGTAACTTCTATTAATGAGTCTTTTTCTTTTGCTTTTCTCCTTCATAAACACCATTGTTTTATCAAATGTTCTCATTCTCTTCAATATTGTTATAAATAATTTTCGTTTCAATTCAAAAGCACTATCTACTACACTTCAATCTATTGCTTTTTCTTATACACTGCTGATGTTCAATTATATTTTTACATTTTTAATTAAATTTTGAATTACTCTACTTCTAAACATTCTTCTACGCATATCCTTATGCTATTTTTGCCTTCTTGTAAAATGCGTTGTTTTCCCATAAAATAGTGTTGTTTTACCATGACAATTCTTCTTTTCTTTCTGATTTGTTGTAAAACTTTTCTTTTTCTTTTCAACATATTTGACTTTTTTAAATCTCTGTAAAACTGTTATAAGAAATTGTTTAGTGCTCATACCAGAAGAGATTTTATCCTGTATAACCTTTTCTGCTTTTTCTAATTTCCTCTGTTCACTTTTCTTTAAGTAGTAGTTTTGTTTTGTTCTCTTCTCTTTTCATGTTTTTTTGCCATCTTCAATTTGTCTTCCAAATGAAATAAGTATCTAAAAACAAAGAACAGTTTCAATAGTTTCTTACATCAATTAATAATTTTAAATTAATTACATATTAATATTCATAATAATCAATAAGCAGTTGCTTACAATTACATTGCTATTCTCTTCATAACAAATACATATGTAGGATACCTAAGTATGCACATTAGCAAAGCCCTAAATGGTTGAGAATCTGGGGAAGAACATTTATAAATTACTGTACACTTTCATTTTCTAAATTTCTGTACAAGAAGATGTGTGCAGTGCATTACTATTTGCTCATTATATACGGCAGTCAGATTTTTAACTCTATATTATATTGGTTCTATTTTTGCGACATAGATAAATTATCTGACTTTAGCAACTAAATGATGTAGTAGGACTTCTGAGACACCTACCTAGGTAACAGATCTCTCCTTCTGTGACTGAATGGTGTAGTATGACTGACAAGATTTGTGCACCTGTATAATAAGCTACATAGTTTTTTAATTAGGGTCATCAGCTGCACAACACGTGTTACAATACATGTACAAGTAGGCATACCTCACTCACAAAAGCATGCACATGTTTAAACTTGACAGACTGCACTTCCTATTTCAACCAGACACCTAAATTTATACGTCTACTTCATCTGCACCTTTCCAAAGAATTATACGAAGTAGCCTAATAACTAATCCCTCTACCAACATGTCTTAAACCTCACTTTTCTCTTACAGCTTCACTATTCACTGACTGCTCAGAATGTTGGGCATAGCCAAATATAAACCAGCAACTCTTCTCATGTCACTGTTGTAAGTCGCACTATATTTCTGAAGGCATCAATGTGTGTGTCTGTGCCTTTTCCTAGTGACATAAAACATAAAAAGAAATAGTAGAATACCTGCATTTCACACAGCCTGCTCGCTAAATTTGTGTAGAAGAAAGTGTATGTATTCCTTTCTGCTCATAATACAGGGCACGTGGGTATCGAACAGTCTATTTGAGGGGTTCTGTGACACCTACACAGATAAGACATGTCAGCTTCTGCGATCAAATGACGGAGCAAAAATGAGAAGATTTGTGCACCTGTATGAAAAGCTACCAGGTTTTTAAGCTAGCATCCTCAGATGCACAGGACGTGTCAAAATACATCTACAAGTAGACAAATACCTCACCCACAAGAGCACACAGATCTTTAAACTTGACATACTGCACTTCACATTTCAAGCAGACACCTAGATTTATACGCCTACTTCAAGTATACCATACCAGAGACTCATACGAAATAGTTTAATTACTAATCCCTCTACCAACATGTTTTAAACCTCACTTTTCTCTTGCAGCTTCACTATTCACCGACTGCTCATACTGTTGGGCCTAGCCAAATATAAAACAGCAACTCTTCTCATGTCACTGTTGTAAGTCTCACCATGTTTCTGAAGGCATCAATGCGTGTGTCTGTGCCTTTTCCTAGTGACATAAAACATCAAATGAAACCTAGAAATAGTAGAATACCTGTGTTTCACACCGCATGTTCTCTACATTTGTGTAGTAGAAAGTGTATGTATTCCTTTCTGGTCATAATACAGGGCACGTGGGTATTGAACAGCCTATTTGAGGGGTTTTGTGACACCTACACAGGTAAGACATGTCTGCCTGTGCCACCAAATGACGGAGTAGAACTGAGAAGATTTGTGCACCTGTATGAAAAGCTACCAGGTTTTTAGACTAGCATCCTCCGATGCACAGGACGTGTCAGAATACATGTACAAGTAGACAAATACCTCACTCATAAGAGCACGCAGATATTTAAACTTGACATACTGTACTTCACATTTCAAGCAGACACCTACATTTATACGTCCTAGTTCAAGTGTACCTTTCTAGACACTTATACAAAGTATCCTAATCACTAATCCCTCTGCTAACATGTGTTAAACCTACTTTTCTCTTGCAGCTTCACTATTCACCGACTGCTCAGAATGTTGAGCCCAGCCAAATATAAAACAGCAACCCTTCCATTATCACTGTTGTAAGTCTCACCATGTTTACGAAGGCTTCAATGCATGTGTCTGTGCCTTTTCCTAGTGACATGATACATAAAAAAAAACTACAAATAGCAGAATGCCTGTGTTTCACACTGCATGCTCTCTAAATTTGTGTAGACGAAAGTGTATGTATGCCTTTCTAGTCATAATATAGGGTGCGTGGGTATTTATCAGTCTATTTGAGGGAGTCCTGTGACACCTACATGGGTAAGACATGTCTGCCTCTGCGACCAAATGACGGAGCAGAACTGAGATTTGTGCACTTGTATGAAAAGCTACCAGGTTTTTAAACTAGCATACTCAGATGCACAGGATGTGTCAGAATACATGTACAAGTACACACGTACCTCACTCACAATAGCATGCATACCTTTAAACTTGACAGACTGCACTACTCATTTCTAGCAGACACCTACATTTATAAGGCCTACTTCAAGTTTACCCTTCCAGAGTCTAATACAAAGTAGCTTAATCACTAATCCCTTTGCCAACATGTCTTAAACCTCACTTTTCTCTTGCAGCTTTATTATTCACCGACTACTCAAAATGTTCAACCGAGCCAAATATAAAACAGCAACCTTTCCCATGTCACTTTTCTAAGTCTCATTATGTTTCTGAAGGCATCAATGCATGTGTCTGTGCTTTTTCCTAGTGTCATGATACATAAAAACTAACCTAGAAATAGTAGAATACCTGTGTTTCAGACCGCATCCTCTCTAAATTTGTATAGATGAAGGTGTATGTATTCTTTTCTGGTCATAATACAGGGCACATGGGTATTGAACAGTCTATTTAAAGGTTTCTGTGATACCTACAGAGATGAGCCATGTCTGCCTCTGCGACCAAAAGACAGAGCAGAACTGAGATTTGTGCACCTGTATGACAAGCTACCAGGTTTTTAAGCTAGCATCCTCAGATGCACAGGACGTGTCAGAATACATCTACAAGTAGACAAATACCCCACCCACAAGAGCACACATATCTTTAAACTTGACATACAGCACTTCACATTTCAAGCAGACACCTAAATTTATACGGCCTACTTGAAGTATACCATACCAGAGACTCATACGAAATAGCTTAATTACTAATCCCTCTACCAACATGTCTTAAACCTCACTTTTCTCTTGCAGCTTCACTATTCACCGACTGCTCAGAATGTTGGGCCTCACCAAATATAAAACAGCATCTCTTCTCATGTCACTGTTGTAAGTCTCACCATGTTTCTGAAGGCATCAATGCGTGTGTCTGTGCCTTTTCCTAGTGACATAAAAAGAAACCTAGAAATAGTAGAATACCTGTGTTTCACACCGCATGCTCTCTAAATTTGTGTAGAAGAAAGTGTATGTATTTCTTTCTGGTCAAAATACAGGGCACTTGGGTATGGAACAGCCTTTTTGAGGGGTTCTGTGACACCTACACAGGTAAGACATGTCTGCCTCTGCAACCAAATGACGGAGCAGAAGTGAGAAGATTTGTGCACCTATATGAGAAGCTACCACGTTTTCAAGCTAGTTTCCTCAGATGCACAGGACGTGTCAGAATACATGTACAAGTAGACAAATACCTCACTCATAAGAGCACGCAGATATTTAAACTTGACATACTGTACTTCACATTTCAAGCAGACACCTAAATTTATACGGCCCAGTTCAAGTGTACCTTTATACAAAGTATCCTAATCACTAATCCCTCTGCCAACATGTGTTAAACCTACTTTTCTCTTGCAGCTTCACTATTCACCGACTGCTCAGAATGTTGAGCCCAGCCAAATATAAAACAGCAACCCTTCCATTGTCACTGTTGTAATTCTCACCATGTTTACGAAGGCTTCAATGCGTGTGTCTGTGCCTTTTCCTAGTGACATGATACATAAAAAGAAACCTAGAAATAGTAGAATGCCTGTGTTTCACACTGCATGCTCTCTAAATTTGTGTAGAAGAAAGTGTATGTATGCCTTTCTGGTCATAATATAGGGCACATGGGTATTTAACAGTCTATTTGAGGGGGTCCTGTGACACCTACATGGGTAAGACATGTCTGCCTCTGCGACCAAATGACGGAGCAGAACTGAGAAGATTTGTGCACCTGCATGAAAAGCTACCAGGTTTTTAAACTAGCATACTAAGATGCACAGGATGTGTCAGAATGCATGTACAAGTTCACACGTACCTCACTCACAATACCACGCAGACCTTTAAACTTGACAGACTGCACTTCCCATTTCTAGCAGACACCTAAATTTATACGGCCTACTTCAAGTTTACCCTTCCAGAGTCTCATACAAAGTAGCGTAATCACTAATCCCTCTGCCAACATGTCTTAAACCTCACTTTTCTCTTGCAGATTCACTATTCACCGACTACTCAAAATGTTCAACCGAGCCAAATATAAAACAGCAACCCTTCCCATGTCACTTTTCTAAGTCTCACTATGTTTCTGAAGGCATTAATGCGTGTCTGTGCCTTTTCCTAGTGTCATGATACATAAAAACAAACCTAGAAATAGTAGAATCCCTGTGTTTCAGACCGCATGCTCTCTAAATTTGTGTAGAAGAAGGTGTAGGTATTCCTTTCCGGTCATAATACAGGGCGCATGGGTATTGAACAGTCTATTTAAAGGGTTCTGTGATACCTATATGTCTGCCTCTGCGACCAAATGACAGAGCAGAACTGAGAAGATTTGTGCACCGGTATGACAAGCTACCAGGTTTTTAAGCTAGCATCCTCAGATGCACAGCACGTGTCAGAATACATGTACAAGTAGAGACATACTTCACTCACAAGAGCACGCCGATCTTTAAACTTGACATACCGCACTTCACATTTCAAGCAGACACCTAAATTTATATGGCCTAGTTCAAGTGTGCCTTTCTAGAAACTCATACGAAGTAGAATAATCACTTATTCCTCTGCCAACTGTAGTGTAGTTCCTATTTCCCTAATAGGCTCTGCGCATTGGAATAATATACCCTATAGGTTTGACATAGGACTGAGGTCAGTATGTCCCTATCGAGTATATTAAACTTAATTACTTTGTGCCAGCTAACTCAGAGGCCAATAGAAACTCCTTGTAAACAAGAAGGGAGTAGTTTCTGGCAACCACATAAACATGACAACTTTGTTTCCCTTTAGAATCGGAACACTCTCAGAATCGTGGAAACAATAGATAACAGTTTCACTCAGCTAATCGTGCATGCTTAGTTTCTTCAGAGTTACACAGAAAGAATAGATGGGCGTTTCAATAAAAGGATTTATTGAACAGTCTTGTTTCTCGTGTAAGAGATATGAGCTGTTATGATCACAAGACAGTATGCAAGATATATAATGTACAGCGTAAGCAGTAGAAACAAATAATACTGCGCTAGCATTATCTTTTAGCTATGATACATATATTCACATACATAAATAACATGAGCTAAAAATGCGAGTACTCATATGATGCTTCTCTAAACTAGTTCTACCCCAGTGTACCTAACCTAGTCTAGGTGTAGGGCAAGGTAAGAAGTAGGAGAAGTATTCTATAGTATGGTATACTATAGTCTAGTATGCCAAGTCTAGTATGCCAAGAGTCCCTCTAGGTTCTAGTCAGCTCCATACCTTGAGAATGAGAGAGGTGCGAATCTCCTTCCGGATCTTGAACTCTAACACCCCGCGAAGGGAGTCAGAACACTGGGAGCTGGATTCTCTGCGAGCAGGGATGACAGCGTCTCTTGTCAGTGCATCAGTCCGGGATACGGGCTCCTCTAAAGTCGAGGTCTCCTCTAACTTGCTTGGGCAAGGGAAGGTATATTTGTACTTGGTAGGTGCCTTGGAATGTTAGCATTGACGTGAAGTCGGACGGAGGAAGACGTCAGGAGTGAACCCTTAAGGAATAGTGGTTCATGCATAATAGATGAGTTCTTGGAGAAATCAATAATCCTGTGCTGGGCTTAGGGTTTGGTTTCTAAGAACTCGTTGTGACGTTAGGGTGGACGGATGTCGGTGACCATGCCTGTATTTGGAGTGCATGGCTAATGCCTAAATAAGGACTGGGATCTTATGCCTATATAAGGGCAATGCGAATTGTGCCTATATAAGGACATGTTTCAGGAAAACCTATATACGGACACTTAAAGATGAATACAACACCCACTCCACTTTCGAATGAACGATAATACTAAATGCTAAACATTAAACTTGAGTACCACATATTGCTAAAAACATTTCTAAAAGCATCTTAAAAGAAGGTTTTAAAAAAGAACTATTGCTAAAACATGTAATGCAATAGGTACTGTATATTTTAAAGCATTTTTTCATTCTAAGCATACATTGGAAATAAATGCAACATGAATGAATAAACAGAAATATATACATATGACGAAATGGTTGATATGTTTTCAAAAATCTAAGCCATTGCATATCATGGTACTAAATGAAATTGTGGTAAATAAGGTGACAATGTGTCCCTGGAAGTATTCAAATAAGTCCGTTTTATATGAATAGTTCTACTGTAAGCAGATTGAGTTGCCATGTATTTTCAAAATATAAAGAAAAAGAAAAAGTTCAATTTTTGGAAAAGTTCCACGTTTTGAAAATATGAAGGCCAAATTCATTCCGTCCCTGGTACACTGTGAGCCGAATCAAAGTCAGTGTATGGGTCTGGTGTAAACATGAAATCATCTATTTCTGTAGACAAAATATCGTCTACCGATGTTGGTGACATTTGGAACACCTCGTTCAGAAGGTTGACTGCACAGAGATGTGAAGTATCGCCCTCAGCCTAGGATGCCGCAGCAATGTTCGCGTCCGTTGTTACCTGTGTGCCTGTTGATCCATCTCGTACCTCAGCAGCAGCAGGAAGTGTCTATGAGATCTCAATGAGTGCCGTCATCAGGATTGGTAGCCTTTGGGGACAACACAGAGCATGGGCCGTTATCGGGTCCAGCAGAGTATCGATATCCGTTGGCATGACTGATGGGAGTGTTAGAAAGGTGTCTAGCACGCATTCTTCACCGCAAAGCAGGCAGCGTAGAACAGGTAAGATGCAATCTTGCCAGATTGGTCTAAATGACAGAAACCATGTTGTATTAAGTTCCCGTAGACGAGGTATGCCCAAAAGTTGCACTATGCGCTCACGGCACTTCCGTTCTAGGAGAGCTTTCTCCACATCGCTCGGAGTGATGTCGGTGGATAGGCTTGCCATAGCGTAATAGTAGGAATAGAAATAGGATTCCTGCAACAAGTGCTAGAATTAATGGCACACCACCAAACACCGAATGTGCGAAGTTTGGGATGATTCCGAGGACTGCCTGGAAGGGTGCTAACAGTCCTGAGCAGATGGTCTTAAATACATGTACAATCCCGCTCGTATCAGACATGTTTAAGATACGTCCCATCATTTCTACGAAATGTATAGGGCAGTTTGTACGAATTAAAGCCTGTATCTCAGCCGAAGTCCTTGCAATTTGTAAATCATAGATTTCTTTGGCCGAGGTCAAAGGCACAGTCTGTTGCAAAAGCATGGCTTTCATTCTGCTTAAAGTATCAAAACGTATAAAAGAAACATTCAATGAAGGCCATAGAGGCGACTCCCTGACTGTGTCTATTGGGGGAACAATACTTGCATACAACAAGTAACCCTGGAGTCGACCGTTACGAGATATGGGATGCCTGGCAACATGCCACAGCAACTCTGATCATTCAACATGAGGTAACTCCCGTTAGAAAGTTGGCCAAACGTTGGATTAATCACAGCAGCCGGTGTACTCTGCTGGTGGCAGGACAAGTTTGCCACAGAACCATTACAAGCCCCGTGTAAAGAAATGTCCTGACATATGAGTGAACCGCTTAGTGCATTTTCACAGTGTGTACCGCTTAGAAACACTTCACGATCCCCACTCCAACATCTGTATTCGTAAGGTAAATCCCAGGATGTCTTAGTGTATTCTTTACCCAACCTTTCATATTTGCCTGCTTGCATTTGTTTGAGGCAATACTGAAACTGAAAAGTAGTGACAGGCAGAGTTATTTTACTATGGATAAGTCATTCTGTAGATGGTTTTTCTGCTACCGTAAATGGTAATTTTTCCAGTTTTTCAATGCTCAGCACTGTATACTTTGCTCCCCTTTATGCCAGTTCGATCTGTTTATCAGTTAGATTGTATTCTGCAAACAGAGACGACGTGTTGATAAAACGCCAAGGCACATAGCACGCACACAAAGATTGCAGCGTCCAGCCTAATAACCTATTAGAACGTAACTGAGATTGGCCTTGTTGTAACATGGCTAAATCTTGTTCCAGTATGTCAATAGCAGAGGATACAATGTTGTTCAATGAATAAATTCTGGATGACAAAGTTGTTAACCCATTGTCGACCTCAGAGAGAGTTTTCTCTAAGTTAATACGATCAAGTTCACGTATTCGTTCTGCAGCCTCTGCCTGTGAAACCTTCCACACTTCATTATAAGCAGCATAAATGCCGGCATATATGAAACGTTTTTTACGCGGTTTTCTTGGTCCTAGCAAGAATTCCCTAAGGTCTGCGTCTTCTTTAAGTAAAGATAAGTGTTGTTTCACATCCTCGAGGGTAGATTTTTGTAACCAGTCGAGGCACAATTTTCCTACACTGTATGTTGTTACTACCCCCGGATGTTGTCGTTGAACATAACGTGGGTCTGGCCTATGGATAGTAAAGCCCTGTCTTCTATTCAGGAATCTTTCTTGACAGATGTTTGTGTCTGTGGGCCAGAGTAACCATTTTCTCCAATCAGGATCTGTTCTGTTGGTTTGTTGTATTGTGTCTACTGTAACCGCTCCCTGTGTAGTGCTATTACTTGCAGGTGTTGGTACAGAAGGTGTGTTCATGTCTTTGATCTTAGCTTAACCAAGGCAAGACGTTTGTTGCACAGTGTCATTCAAAAACATTATTTGCTGAGGGATGATACATGCTCTAAACAAAGCTTCTATCCCCTGCACTTGCCAATCTTTAGAACCCCAGACAGATTTTGTGTCTATTGTGTCTTTCCAAAAGTCAAATCCATGTCTAGACAGTTGGGTAATAAAGGCTGCAGAATAAATCTGTTTTGTATTAGTTAACATAATTTTCTGTCCTGTTTTGTTTACATTTTTATAGAAAAATGTTTCTGGATCAGATGTATTGTACCTTGAAAAGTAGGGAAACGTTTTAGCAAACGTTTTTGAACTACCTTTTGGCGGTGTAGGACAATGTTCCCATTGGTTAAACATAAACACATTTCTAGGTGTTGCAGATTTATGCAAGAAATGATGACCATAGTGGTTGTAACAATAAAGCTGTTCGTAGTCTGATGAACCCTCTAAGTATTCATTGTTAGAGAATGCTGCAGACCTTTCTAGATCAGACATCATATCATTTACAGTCTCAAAGTCCCAATCATCAGAATAGGTACTGGAGGTAATAAAATCACTTAATGAAATTTTAAATAAATGTGGAATGTTCAAAAATTCCGTAGGGCCGAATATGTCGAAATCGATTTTGTCCCACACTATACCATCCTGTATAGGAACGGCTGTGATGTTTACTGCTGACAAGTCTCTTGCTTCACGATGGGATGATTTGTGTGGTTTCAAAAGTAAGTTCACATTTTTACTTTCAGTGTCCTTATGGATATATCTGCCATTTATAAGCACGCTGATAGTCATAACCAAAGCTAGCCAAAGCAGAAAGAAAAATATTCCAGAAATAATCCATAGTTCAATCCATGGTGAAACCAGATAAGTCTTTTTCAGGAAATGAAAAAGGTCTTGTACTTGCTGTTTGAAAGTTTTTGATGCTGGCGTCGTTTCAGGTTCACTCGGATACTCAGAAAACGTATCAAAGTTAATGAAATAGCCAGAAGCAGTTCTGTCAATTGTTGGAATTGCATCAGGATTTGTTGAAATCGCTGGAACCAGTTGATCACTTGTTACGTTGGTGTAGACAGGTGTATCTGGACGAACTGTTACTTGAGTTTCAAGAGGGATGAGTTCCATAGCATTGTTGCTTAGTCCTTCATCTGTTACTGCTGAATTCTCGATGGTTATGAGTCTTTCAGTCTGAACCTCTTGGATAGTAGCGAGAGGAGTGCGTCTGCTACTAGGTCGGAGTCCACGAGGCCTACTATTTAGTATTGGCCACATACTGTGGTTTGATGAGGTCGATTGACACAAATCTTTTCTCCTTTTTTCCAGCAAGGGGCGGCAGAAGTACTGTTCTTGTTCCGTGTACGGCTAGGACAGGTACTGGTTGTCTGTAAGAAGGTCCAAATTCCTTCTTGTCCGCAATCTTCTCTCTGACTAGATCCCCAACTTTTGGGATCCAGACAGGCCTTGCTGGGACTGCCGGTTTTTCCCCAGTGGTGGTTGGCTTCAGGAACACGTTGCTTTGTTTCGATCTTAGTTCATTTAGATCCTGTAAAACAGCCAAACGATCTTTGATATCAAAGGGTTTATTTTCCACCACTGTGCCTTTACATTCGAGATCAGGAACCCACATTCTTGCCCCAAATAGGACCTCATATGGAGTGACCCCCTAGAGAACTTCTTGGCAAATTATTTAATGAGCGTTGGACCCCATAAAGATGTTTGACCCACCCATCACCCGAACCTAATACTCTAGCTGTTATAGACTGCTTTATGTCCCGGTTTTTCCTTTCCACAACAGAATTTCCCTCAGGATGAAACGGAGAGGAGTACCGCAATGCTACGCCCAAACTGGCCATGGCTTCTTTGTAAGCCCGAGAACTAAACGCAGGGCCCTGGTCAGAATGTAGTGTGCCAATTGCGTATGTGCCGATAAAGACTCACAAATCTTTTATAACAGTTCGAGCGTCAGCCGAGCGCTGAGGCCATATCCATAGGAACCTTGACTTGGTATTTGTGGGATTGCATTTGTCCAAAAGAACGCCTGCGCATAGATAGTCTAATGCTGTCTAACAATGGTGCCTGTACTGGGCAGGCTACTTCGTAGTCTGGTGTCTGATGGCGTTCTGCAACACGCTGTCTATTGCAGTCTATGCCGTCATCGATGAAGATGTGAATCTGTGTATTCATTCCAGGCCACCAGTACATCTCTTTTAATGTTAATATTGTTTTAGAGATCCCTTGATGTGACAGACCCTCCCCCAGATGTGCTTCATAAATCAAAGCTGCTCTATGTTCCATGTTTGGAATTACCCTATCCCCCATTCCAGGGATTCGAGCAAAAGGAACGTTGTTCGCATCAATTACATAAGAGTACTTGAGTGGAAATTTCTTTGGTAACGCTGCACCACTGCCTTTGCTTGAAGCATTGACAGCCAACAATATCTCACTGTCTATTCTCGTTTTTGAACGAGTGATCGCAGCTACGGAAGCCGTCCGAACAGCCCCCTTTGCGGCTTCATCAGCCAATGAATTCCCTGCAACGTGAACGCCATCACGTTGATGACTCAGCGTGTGTATCACGTGAGCCTTTGGTAGTTTGTTTTTCAACTGAACTACTTGTTCCCAAAGGGTTTTATGCTTTATTGTGCCACCTTTTGCATCTTTTAACCTGTTTTCAAGCCAATTTTGTGTATATTCATTATACGACTGAACACAGTAAAAAGAATCGCACACTATGAGTGTGGGGCATTCGCGATCTGTACTTTCAAGTGCCAGTTTGAATGCTTGTAGTTCAGCTCGCTGAGCTGTACAATCTCCTAGAGATTGAGTTTTAGTGACCATTGGTCTGAAGTTACCATCTTGCATGCGACCTTTAACGATTGCGCACGCTGCACTGTAAGCTTGCTTACTCCCTGTAGCGGGTTGTGCTGATCCGTCAGTGTAAATTATAAATTCATACTGATCTAGAGGCAGAATTTCAGTGGGCAGAGGACATTCATGTTCATATTGCAGGAACGCTTGTGTTTTTAAATCAGGATCAAAAACATATTCAACATCTGTTGCAGCAAGAGAATTAACCCATTGTATCCATCTAGGATGTAAAGCTTTTGCATTTGGAATGCTCGCTTTCGTAACCGCCTCTAAGGCTGGTACTGGAGTTACGACAATAATGCGTTTCCCTTGGGCTAGAGCTCTTTCTTTTGCTACAGCGGTTTGAACTGCTGTCAGTATTTTTTCTGTTAAAGTGAAGCGAATTTCTGCTTGTGTATACAAATGTGATTTGTATGCTATTGGTACTTTTTCACCCTCATTAAATGTTAAATAGGTGAATCCGCATTGCCCTAAAATTATTCGGATCACTAAATTGCGTGTATTTACGCGTGTTTGTAAGTGATTTGTAGCTAACATGTTAGCTTGGAGTGAATGCAGGATTTCTGTGTGTTCCTGTGTCAAATGTTTTGTTGAAAAATCAGGTTTGATTAATTCGTAGAGAAGTTTAACCCTTTCTGCGTAATTTAGAATGTAAGTTCTTCCAAAATTTAGGAAACCCAAGATGGATTGTAAATTTGTCAGCGTTTTTGGAGATTGGAGCAGCGCGCACTTTTCTAGAAAGTTAGCTGCCAGGCTCTTGCCTTCACTTGAAAGCTCATATCCTAGGAAAAGGACATTGAGATGGGCAATTCTGGATTTTTTAAAGTTGAATTTATAGCCCTCTGAGGCGAAGCCCAATATAATGGTACTCACCCTGTTCAAGTGCCTATCTAGGTCATCGTCTGTCAGATAGATGTCATAGACATATGACAATGCCTCATTATCATAAATTTGTAGTAACTCTGTTACCCTCGCTGAGAATAACCCCGGGCTGTTTTTGAACCCTTGTGGGTGTCTACAAAATTGACGCTGGGTCCCCATTGTTGAGAAAGCTGTTAAGTACCTGCTTTCAGGTGCTATGTTTTGACAAAAGAAACCATTTGAAATGTCTAATGTGGTTTTATATTTTTTACGCACAATGTTATTCATTAATGCTGTACTATGTGCATTTTGCACTGCAAATGTTTTTGAACAAGTGTTCAAGTGTCTGTAATCCAAAACTAGACGATATGTATTGTCTGGTTTGGATACAGGAAACAAAGGATTGTTCATTGAGGAGGTGCATGTTTCAATCACCCCTTGGTATTCAAGTTGATCTAAGATCTCCCTGACCTGTTTTTTAGCTTCTTGCTTTATTGGGTACTGCCTTTGGGCAGTAGGTTCATTTATTAGATGTATTTTGTGGTGAGGTGAGTCCTCATCCCATCCTACATGATTTTTATATAATGCTGGGGCCTGGGCAACTGCTCATTTCCTGGCATAAGTATATTTTAGGTGAATTGGAATATGGTTGGAGAAGGCTGGCATATTAATGTCCTCACCATGTGGGCACTCCCTGACAAATTGTGGTGGCCAGTCTTTTTCTGCTAGAAGTATATCATAACCCCTTGAAAGTTTCTCCCAAAAGAGTATTTTCACTTTTCTTGGTATGTCTCCCTCCATTCGGAGTGTTATTTCATATAACTTTTGTGGAGTACTAACCCTGGTGTCTACAGTCTCTACTGTGATGTCCTCATTCAAGTCCACTATCTCCAGAAGTTCCTTCAGGTTCTGGCGAGCTATTGTGACTTCTGCTGCACTGTCCAGCATTGTCTGAGCCCATTCTCCTTTCTTGAGCTGTGTTCTCAGTATTCTCGGCATGTCTGATCTTCAGACCTGCTACCTTCTTCTTTGTGAATTGAGGTTTTGATTTATTTTTCTGAACGTGTTTGTCGTCTTTGGATTTCACGCGTTCTTCTCTATGTGCTGACCGTCCTCTTCTTTCCGATGCCTTTGACGATATCTGAAAGGTACGAGAGGAACGTGTATCAGTATCTTGATACCTGTCAGGTTTTCTTAAATTATCCCTATTCCTGAGGTTATACCTCCTTTCAGAGGGCTCCTTTTGAGGAGACCTACCTCGGGATTGAGAACGTTTCTCGTTTGAATTTTGTTTATTAGTTTCCCACTTCTGTTTAGAAGATGTAGGATTTTGTTTAATAGAGTCCTTCTCAGGACTTTCAGATAGTTTTGGCTTCAAAGGTTTTCCACCCAAACTATCTATGCCTAATTCTGCATAAGATTGTTCTATTATTCTGGGTAGTTCATGTTGATGTTCAGTTACATCAAATTCCCTTAAGCGTTGGCGGATCGCCACTGATGCTGCCTCCCCTTTAATATTAGATAATATTATTGTTGAGACCTGGTCGAAGTTTTTCAGTAATTTCATACCTAAATTCAGAGCAGGTTCTGCCCCGTATTCGTTTTGAATTTGTTTCAGGACATCTGGTATTACTGCAATTGACGGTACACCATGTGTTTTAGTATAGATGGCAGCAAAGACTGCGCCCCAAGTGGTGCAATCTTCCAGTTGTGGTGTGATCCCCATTGGTAAACAGATTATTAGGATTCTGTGTTTCTCATAAGGGCTAGTATTTGGAAATACTGCTTCGATTTGAGTAATTTTTTGAGCTATCCAGAATGGAATTTGCTCACGTTTTGTGGGCATTTTACCCATTACTGCGTGTAAAGTCTGTGGAGTAATTTTAAGTGTATTCCCCTGTTGAGGGGTTTGATTTGGAATGGTCATTGGTGGTTGGGCTGTAAAAGTCTGCATGACATATTGGACTAGTTGTCTGTAAATTTGTATTAACTCTTGTAGTTGAGTAAGTAATTCCTCGTCTGACATTACATCGATGTCAGGATGAGGTGTGTAGCCAGCTAGAATCAGCCATGTTGCTCCTGGTCTACCTAGTGGACCGAGCCTGATAATGTTTTTGTGATGTTTTAGGGCACCTTTAAACTAACCCTGGGCGTAGTTCTCGAAGTAGCGCTACGCGAAGCTACGCGAAGTGCACTTCGCACTACGCGAGCTACGCGTAGCACTACGCGAACTGCGTAGTGCGCTGTTCGCGATGATTGCACAGTGCCGGATGCTTGTCCGCAC